>CM071147.1:15442500-16662500 GCA_036417725.1 Clanis bilineata
ACTAAGACAAATCTTCTGTGCAACATGCTTGAAAAAGTGTATTGCGTCGACCCCACATTAAGGTGGGATAAGGGCAGGTAGAAATAAAGACAATAAATCATAAAAATTACAAACATATTTCAAATTACTGTTTATACATACCATGCTCATGGGATTAGAGAGTGACATAAGGGAAAGATGATTGTATAAGACAGCGTAATGCTATTGGCAATCACGGCGTAAAGAATAAAGATCTTATTGCCAACTGGTGCCAATAGATTAAAATCAGAAACGTTGTCAGGATATGAACGAGCCGTCGAACTTCGAGGACGGTCCCCTGCACGGGTCGTGCCTCCCCGAGAACACACCCTACTTACCGCACACGAGCGACCCCTACCTGCGAGCCCATACGCTCTGCATGGACGCCAAACAATACGCCGGGGAACACTACGACCTGCACAACTTGTACGCGATCACTGAAGCCATCGCTACCAACTTGTGAGTACTTCAACATCCTACTTTAACTACTTAAAACCATTTCAAAACATCAATAACGAAGTCTATGTTGTTATTCAGGAGAGAGAAAAAAAGTCGATTAAATATACATACATACATAAGCTCACGCCTGTATCCCCGAAGGGGTAGGCAGAGGCGCACTAGCGAACTAGTAACCCACGTTTCGTCGAGCTTAGTTCCGCCTCAGATGTGATAGGGGGCGAACCTATCGCCATATCGGGCACAAATTCCAGACTCCGGGCTGATATGGAAAAATCCAATGTCACTGCCCGACCCGGGGATCAAACCCGAGACCTCAGAACCGCAATCGTACCGAAATACCACCACCCCACCGAGGCAGTAAATATACTGTTACTGTATATGAGACTTAACAGCCTCAACGTCTCAGTGTGACGAGTGCAGTGCCACTTTCGTTATCAAAGTTCGGGTGGTGCTCTACTGTTCATGGGTAGTTGTACCATTTAAAAAGAAAGAAAGTATTGTCCCTTACTTATAAAAATATTTGAGCGCTGCTTAACTTTATACCATAGGTTGTCCCTTTCATTTTTAAACAATGTAACGCAATTTTCGTAACCAAATTCGTAACCATTTGCTCAGCTAAATTGCTGTTTTAAGTAAGGCCCTTATTTGTCAACCCAAAAAAGCACGGGCAATAACTTACTTACTTAAAATAAACATGATTAAAAAATAACTAATCCTAAAATGTTGCGTGCCTTCATAGCGACAAATGTAATTCTAATTTACGATTAGGTATTACTCGTCTCTTTATTGAATTGCAATAAAAAATATACTCATATCTACATGGCAAATAACCCCATAACAGCGTTGTTAAACATTAATGTTCAAAGTATAATTTAAATAAATAAATAAATAAAGACTCAACAGTCACACACATACCCCTAACTCCTCACTAGCTTGAACCTATACCGTGTGGGTATAAGAAACTGTGAGAAACAATTAGTGGATTAACTATAACGTTGAGGGCCCGTGGCAAATTCATTGGATGGCTATTCATTCCCTACATGGACACGAGTTTTTCGGAGCGAAGGCTCTTTCTGACCGCCGCTGGGCCCCTATGATCGAGGCCCGTGGCATTTGCCGACATGCCTCCCTGTCCTCTGCTTACGATTTTACAGCACGCAGACCCGAAACAAATATCTATGTATCAAATAATTTAGTAAACAATATATAAAATAGTGTGTTTGTGTCAGTGCGTTGCAAGAGATCCGAGGGAAGCGTCCGTTTATAATATCCCGCGCTTCGTCTGTTGGTTTGGGACACTTCGCGGGACACTGGAGCGGGGACATCAATAGTGACTGGCACGATATGAAGATGTCTATACCCGGTGAGTTATATTAAAAAAATATATATTAACACTCAAACATTGCTCTAATAGCAGAGAGCCATGAGGTCACGGATCCTAATCTCAATTCAGACTTACAGTTTTGGTGTGTACAGTATGATATAAATAAATAAATAACACCCGACAGTCACATACATAGTCGTGACCCCACACTAAGATCGACTCTTGTGTCGTGGGTATCAGGAATTACGAGAGACGCACGCTCTCACAACGCCCAGACCCGAAGCAAATATCTGTAGGCCTTACAAACATTTGTCTCGGTGCGGGAATCGAACCCGCGGCCTCTCGCTTCACAGCCGGCTACTCGCCCGCTGCGCCACGGAGGCTGTCAAATTTTCAATAGTTTCATCCCCTATCAAATGAAGGGACGAAAATTATTTCAGATATACTCGTAGATTGGAATAGATTGAGATATAGCACGAGCTTAGCTGTGTGTATATTTATACTCCATGCCTTTTTCTTTAATGTTGACAATAAATATTTCTTTATTTATACTTAATATTTAAAATAAGTAAAGTTAATTTATAAGAATGCGTAATCGAAACTACGAAACTGGTAGTTTAATAATGTTTCTATTAAAAAATTACGCGATCCCTGAGCAACATAGGGTTTCTATCAAGGAAATAGTGATAACAGAAGCGGAGCCAAGATACAGCTAGCATCATCAAAGTATACTTGTTTGCAGAGCTACTAAGCTTCAGTATTTTCGGCATCCCAATGATGGGTGCGGATATCTGCGGGTTCAACGGTAACACCACGCCGGAGCTCTGCACCAGGTGGATGCAGCTCGGAGCCTTCTATCCCTTCTCCAGGAATCATAACTCTGATGCCTCCATTGTGAGTAATATACCCCTAATCAAAAATAGACTGATTTGGTAGCGTAGTTTTATTACAGAACGACTACCGTTTTAAAGTCTCAGATTAGATCCCTGGGTCGGGCAAAGTGGTATTGGGTTTTTCAATTCAGTATTAGGAGTTTGGAATCTGTATTCGATATGGCAATAGTCTCACCCTCTATTACATGTGGGACGGAAATGAGCTTGGCGAAATGTTGCTGTTCTAGTTTTCTAGTTCGTTCTGCCTATCCCTTTGGGGATACAGGCGTGAGTCTATTGTATGTATATATATGTGTCAAAAATAGGGATCAAAAATTATTGATCCCATTTTTGCCGTTTTGTCATAATGCTGTTTGCGTATTTTCCACTATATTTTTGGCACACTATACTTAATTTACTATTTAATTCCTTTCACAAATGCATTCACAAGAACATCGAAACAAATATGACCAATTTTCGACCGCCTTTAAAAAAAAGGAGGGTCTTAATCCGTCTGTGTGTTTTATATATAGCTCGCGATATATCTGTCAAACATGGCTCGATTTTCAAGTTTATTTTTGTGTTATTTCCCAATATGATCAAGGTCGGGTAAATTTTGAAATCGGTCCCTTTACTCTTGACGCTCGATTTGAATTTGATTTCGATTCGATTTCATTTATTGATTTAAAATTCCATCGAAATCTTTATAAAAAGTGCGCTAATGTTGTATTAGATTCGAGAACTTGTCATTTGGTAATTTTTAACGTGACCATTAGTGCACTTTTTAATTATATTTCGGTGGAATTTTAAGTCACTAAATGAAATCGAATCGAAGTAACATTCGAATAGAGTGGAAACCTGCATACCCGAGAATTTCTCCACAAGAATTTCTCAGGTATGTGAAGTCTACCAACCTGCATTAGGCCAGCGTGGTAGATTAAGGCCTAACCCCTCATTAGTGTCGGAGGCCCGTGCCTAGCAGTGGGATAGTAATATTACAGGGCTAATATTATTTTATTATTATGATATTGTTACACCGGCATAATAGAGCTATCACTCGCCGAACCTGCTGCGTTGCATCTATAAATGTGTAGAACATTCTACAGCGTTCGATCCGCGCCGAGACGGGTCGAGTCGCGTGACGTCACGTGCCGAACTACAGATAAGAGATCGGCGAGTATAAAAGGCGTGTGTGTGTTGGCGGGACATTGTTTCTTCGGAAGTGCGAACAACGAGCGATAAGCGAATATTCGGAGCGAGTATTTCGACGCGTATTGTGTGCAATACAGTGTTCGATTCTTAAATAAAGTGCTGAGTCAGTTTCGAGAACAGTCGACGATTAATTGTTGTCCTGAACCCCGTTAGTCTGTAATAATATTTTTGTGTTAGCCTCAAGACCCGGTGAGCCTGGGTCCGTCGGTGGTGTCTGCGAGCCGCGCGTCGCTAGGCTTGCGGTACCGCTTGCTCCCGTACTACTACACGTTGTTCTGGCGCGCGCATGTCTACGGAGACACTGTCGTCAGGCCGCTCTTCTTCGAGTAAGTACATTTTATCTAAATATTATTAATATTTCCAGATCGACCTGTTGGAAGCGGCCTGCATCCAGCGACTTCCTGCGACCTTTATCAGGTCATCGGTCCACCTTGTAGGTGTCTTACGCTGCGCTTGTCGATACGTGGTCGCTGGATGCAGGCCGCTTCCAACAGGTCGATCTGGAAATCTTTGGGGGAAACCTATGTTCAGCAGTGGACGTCCTATGGCTGATGATGATGATGATGATTATTATTAATATTACCATAAATACTGCCTCTGTGGCGTAGTGGTATTACGTACGCTGTACAACTATTGTTCTGCGGTTTCAGATTCGAAAACGAATTTTCTAATTTAATTTGCCCAGGACCAGCGGCCTGAGCAGGAAAATTTCTGACAACCGTAAATGTATTCGAACTCGATGCGCGTCTATGAAATTTGTATGAAATATTAACCAAAAGTCATCAGTGCGCAGCAAACTCGAATACATTTACATTAGTTTTTCGTGCACGGGCTACTGATCCCCTAAAACGGGTTGACGTCAGTCAAGCAGTAGGTCATTAAAACTAAACCATATCCTTTCGGCAACATGCTTGAAACAGTGAGTTGCGCCGGGCACGCATTATGATAGAATAAAGGCAGGTCGAAAGAAAGGAGTACTGTATAACTATTTTACAGCTCTGGATACTAGTCTTTTGAACCTTTACCTAACCTGTAAAGATAAAACCTTTTTTTCTAGATCCCCAGAAAACACCCAACTGCACGACATAGACGATCAGTTCATGATCGGACCGTACATAATGATCAGCCCCATACTGGAGAAGGGGGCGTCCCACACCAGCGCCATGTTCCCCCCACCGCAGAACTGGTACAACTTCATAGACGGCACGTTTATGGAAAGTGGCAGGAGACGAGATCTCACTGATAACCAGACTGTCAGTGTTAAGGTATGTTTCCACCGACTTCTAAAAAGAGAGGTGCTCAGTTTGACGGTATTTTTTTTATGTTACGCAATAAGTACAAGTTTTTTTTTTATTTTGATAGATTTAGTCAAAATCAGCTCAAACATGATTTTTTTGCCCTTTTGGCTAGCATCTACGTAAAATATTTATATGACAAACACTCGAACGCCTTTAGCGTTAGGGGAATTAATATTTTTCTTACAAATATTTTAACAGCACAAAAGACGTCGCGAGTAGGGTTTTAGGGCCACTTGCAGCGCCGCGATAAAACTCTAACATAACATAAACTCACGCCTGTATCCCCGAAGGGGTAGGCAGAGGCGCACTAGCGAACTAGTACACCCACATTTCGCCGAGCCTAGTTCCGTCCCAGATGTGATAGGGGGCGAGCCTATCGCCATATCGGGCACAAATTCCAAAAATATAAAACTCTATTTACCCCAAATCTTGATTTAAAGATAGGAGTCAGCTGTAGGATAATTCGAGATAAGGTGTAACTCTAGATTAGTAATAGCGTTGCAAGTCGCCCTAAAATAATATTTTTTATTGGTTTACATAAATCTTACACATTGAAATAAAAGTAGTTTTAGTCGGAATCCGACCCGTGATCACGAACGCTAGAAAGCTGTCGAAACGTCGAGGAAAAAATCGCGATAGAATCCGTAAAAATCTATTTTAAGGTATTCATTTCGTGTGATTATTTGTTATACAGGGTGGGGCAGTAATCCCGTTACAACAGCCCCCGTCCCGCGGCCCAATCTCCACCACCAACTGCAGGAGCGCGCCTCTACAGATACTCGTCGTGCCCGATAATGACGACAACGGGTACGGACAGATCTACTGGGACGACGGAGACAGTCTTAGTAAGTAAACAGTATTGGAAACACTATGCTATTCAAAATAAAATTAATAAATTTTGTCTACGGTCTGACTTTAAAACTAGTTTGCCTCTTCCTTATCGAAAGACAAAACATCGCCGTCCAAAATTGACATTAAAAATTCTACGTACTAGTAGGTAACGACTGACAGTTTTAAGAAAATAAGAAAGAAAAAAGAAAAATAATTTCGACCTATCCAAAGAATAAAGTTACATATGATAATGAATCGAAATTGCTTTCTTATTTTTCTGAGCTTATATTGACCTATATATTTAACTAACAAATGTTTTTTTTTTAAGTTATGGCGTAATAACAAGTTAAATTATGACATAGCTTAAAAATATTTACTAATTAAATATACAGGTCAATATAAGCTCAGAAAAATAAGAAAGCAATTTCGATTCATTATCATATGTAACTTTATTCTGGATAGGTCGATTTATTATCACAAAAAAAAATTGTGACAATTAGGTGGCCAACACAGCCTAATGCATAACATAACATCAATAACCTCTACGGTCTACCAGCTCGGTGGCGTGGTGGTATTGCGTGAGTGGTACGACTATCATTCTGAGGTCTCTGGTTCGATCCCCGGATCGGGTAGTGATATTGGATTTTTCAGTATCAGCCCGGAGTCTAGAATTTGTGCCTGATATGGCGATAGGCTCGCCCCCCTATCACATCTGGGGTGGAACTAAGCTCGGCGTAATGTGGGTGTTCTAATTAGCTAGTGCGCCTCCGCCTACCCCTTCGGGGATACAGGCGTGAGCTTATGCGCGTGAGTTATGGGCATGTTATTGATGCATATGTATGCAACCTCATTGCAAAACTATTGTCAGTTAAAAGACAAGTAAACGTAACTTCAAACGTTAAGATCTTTATTTCCCTTACAGATAGCTACGAAGAAAAGAAATACAGTCACATCGAATTCACATACAAAAATTCACAGATCAAGAGTCGCATCAATTGGTGGGGATATGGAGTTCCTTCAGTCAACCGCATCTCGGTGTACAACCAGACGTCAGTCAAAACTGTCAGTATTAACGACGCACCGTGCGTCAAGCCATGTCAGTTCACATACTTGGCAGATACGAAAGTATTACACATCGATGTGAATTTAGCCTTAGACAAGCCATTTAATGTGAAATGGGTAAGTGAAAAAGCGTCAATTTCCCCAAATTTCGGTTGAAATGTAATGGTCGTTTAGGTGTTTTTAATGTAGAAATTTTGAAAGAATATCGATGTATATTTATCGATATTGTAACAATCGATTTTAATGATCGTCCAATTTTAAAAAGTAAAGGTTGTCGAAATGCTACAGCAGATGATATCGATTTGTCTCAATATAACGATGTCAATGTCTGATTTTTTTAATATCGATATTTTTTTGAACTTGCAAAGTCTCAAATAAAGGATTCTATATTAATGAAGGAGAGAATAGAGTTGAGGTATCCTCATCTCATCTTTTACTTCTGTAAAGACATCTCCGATAATTAAAAATATTTTCAGAAATAAATATCTTAAACCTAATCCTAAATAACTTACGTAAGTGAGTAAACTAATGTGTTTTCATTAAGTAACTCAATTATTGTTAAATAGTAGGCGTTTCTTGGCATTGTAAAGTGTCAATTACATACAATTATTGTTCGTCATCGTATCATCAGGTGCATGGATCATAATAAAGTTTGTAATATCTGATATTGGTGATATACAGTATATTTATCAATAAAATATTACATTACACATTCAATTCCGTGTTGCAGCGGGCGAGTAGCCGACTGTAAAGCGACAGGCCGCGGGTTCGATCCCCGCACACAGACCAGTGTTTGTATTGCCTATATAGATATTTGTTTCGGGTCTGGGTGTTGAGACCGAAAGTCTCGTAGTTCCTGATATCCACTAAGACTCGATCTTAGTGTGGGGTCACGACTATGTATGTAACTGTTGGGTGTTATTTATCTCACTGACATGCAAGCGTTATATACAAATAGCTCGTGAAATCATGATGGCATTGATATTGTCAATAATTAAGAAAGTTGATTAAATACAGCTTTACAAACTAGGTAGGTATACAAACGTCGCGTATGTTTTTTTGCCTTTTTTTCCAATTTTATTATTAAAATGCTAGATAAAGTAAGATTTTACAATAATATAATAAGTAAGTTCCAACAACCTGCCAATTTAAACGTTAGGTCATACAAAATATTATTAAAAATATTTAAAACCAATGTTTTTCTATAATACTGAAGTATGCATAGTTTTAAGGCCCGTTTCAATAAATCAATATAAAAAAAAAATGTTTTTAGCTCATTTTATGATCAATGAGCATAACACTTGAATCGAGGTTGTATATTATTATTAAAACCAGAAGTTGATTATATATACAATAATTAAAATTATAGTCAGCTACCCAGATGTCAGACCGGTTTAAGATTATCCTCTTTCGTATTTTCTATATATTCAACAGGCACCAATGATCATGTTCCTTTTTACTATAAAGTACCATAGACATTATAGATTAATTGATAAGATCCGAACATTGCTAACTAGCAAACTTCTTGAAACTTCAACTATCTAAGATTTTTTTTATGAGTGTTTTTTTTTTTGTAAAACTATTAGGAATATAATTTTATCTTTAAATAATTTGTTCTGGTTTGTAAATTTGTTTTATAATTAATTGAGGAGTATGGATTGACATTAAAATTACCATAGATAGGATTGAATCGATTATGAATATGTTTATATAATTGTTAGGAGTGTTTTGAAATAAAGCTTTTTTCATTCGTTGTATAAATTAGTACAAGGTTTATAATAGGTATATTCAGGGATATAATATAAATGCCAATTAATAATATTTATCATGTGTTGAAATTAAACGTAACAAGTGTGTATGTGTTTGTTATACAATAAAAGTGAGAGTTGCAGTTTGTAAATGATAAATTGTTTGTGGTATCTAGTCATAAGTCATTTTAATATTATATATATAAGTGTATGTATGTATGTATGTAATAATGATTGCAGTCTATAAAAAGAGTAATATTACAAGATCAACAAAAACATTCATTTGATTATCTAACTATTCAATATATATTTTGTTGCATTATGCACACACAAAAATGTGTTATGTGTGTTTAAAAATGATCGTTTATCATTTTTAGATATATGTATTATTATTGTAATTCGATTTAAATGTGTGTTTAGAAGTGAGAAATTTTCTGTTCGAATTTATATTATGTCTAGAATTGTATTGAAAATTAAGATTACCATTGTAAATTCTGATTTTTGACATTTTCGTGTACTATTTTTGAACGAGGTTTAAATCGTTCGTTCGTAATATTTTATTGAAGAAATATAATTGTATTATAGTAAATAGTATCTATCTTCTTCAAAAACTCAATACATTTAACAATAAAGATATTTTGATATTACTTAATAATCTGCATTGTAAAGCTGCATCTATCCTCAATTATAACATTTCATCTCTTTTAGATCTAATAAAAATAGTTTTTCTATTAAGTTTTACTGCCTTTGAAGAAATTTTCTAAAAGTACAATCATAACTGTTCAAAATATCTTATAGTACCAGTTTTATGTGATAATGTTTTGTATGTGATATTTATGTACTTTATTTATTAGGTTTGTGTGTTTAGTAAATTAGTATATTGTGACGAGATCATATGTGAATTATTAAAAATAAATGACGATAATGAGAAAATATCGACAACAAAAAACGATATTATTTTTTGCTCAACTAGTTTTTGCATCTTATTGTTCCATACAGTTTGTTGTAGGCCTTCTATCTTTTATATAAAAACCGATTTGGCCTTATCCGATTATCTAATTGAAAAACATGCTTGGAATGGAGGAGAGTAATTTATTAAGTGTAAACTGCGTCATATAATGTATCTCCGTCCACTTTTGAACAATTGTTTTCAATTTATTTCTTAAAATAAACATACATATTATAATATATAGTTTTTAACTCTGTAGTGATGTGCAAAAAATAATGTTGTTAAGGTTTTTATCGATATCGATAAGATCTAACGAAATATCGAAAAATTATCGACCTTTAAAGATGGTTTACTTCAGTATGATTGATGCCAAAGTAGGAAATTGTGTTAACCAATTTATTATTTGTAGTTGTAAGAATGCACTTTGAATAAAAAGATAACGCACATCTGTTGTTTTACTAGTATTATCAACCAACTTCCAAAAAGGAGAAGGGAAAAAAAGGAGAGGTTCCGAAGGTCGAACTGAGGACAATTCGTCAGTATTTTTTATGTATGTTACTCTATGCTATATCTGCTCTAAATGTGGATCAATATTCAAAATTATTTTTGTATTCGCTAGAGCTTATTTCAAGGGTGGTCCCATATAAACTTGGTCACAATTGGATTTGAAGTCGGTCTGTTAAGTTTTTTTGTTTTCAGACTTATATTACTGTCACATGGGCTGGCCATGCACTATCCCTTTTTTTGGTGTAAGCTGAGGTTTTAGTGTTCATAATGTATTTTCTGTTGCTTATTAATACGAGGAACTTTTGTCATATAATTAATGATAAACTTAATTGGTGAATAAAATAACATTTTAAACAGTATCATAAACAGATATTGCCGTTACAGCATTTTGGTACAACAAGAATCTCAACTAAATAAATAACAACTACAAATAAATTATTCATCTGCCTTTTCAACATCCGTCTTTAAAAACTTGTCATATTGTTCCTCATCCATAAGCTCCATCAACTCATCAGGTTTACTCAACTTGAGTTTAAATAACCATCCTTTTTCATAACATGAGGTATTAATCAAAGCTGGTTTCATCTCCACATCTTTATTTTTCTCCGTTACTGTTCCGGATAAGGGGGAGTATATTTCACTGGCTGCCTTAACACTTTCTAGAGCACCACATTCATCTCCAGCGAGGACTTTCGTACCAGGATCTGGTAATTGAGCAAATACCACATCACCTAGTGATTCCTGGGCGTACTTGCTGATGCCGACAGTCCCTATTTCTTTATCTATGGTCACCCATTCGTGCCTGTCTGTGAATTTTCTAGCTCCGCTGCTGTACATGTGACGTAACTCACAGTATGTTTGTTTGGGCTGTACAATGCGGTGCCTGCACAAATAATGTTTCGTAGCCTGAATAAAGTATTTCTGCAGTGTCATTTTTGGATCTGAAATAAAATTATGCTCATTGATTAATTAACATTAATTAACAAAAATTAAAATGGTTGAAAAGTAATTTTAAGGAATAACTTAAAGGTAATTATCAATTTTACTTTGTTATTTAGAAAATATAATTTTACTTTCACACAGACTTTACAACTTTGTATAGAAATAATAGATACTGGACAAATAAATAATAATGATAGCACACAATAAATAAGATAATTTACAATTGAACTATGACACTGTTGTTGCAAACAGATAAAATAAATATTGCACTTTATGTGGATATGTTGACAAGTTCAATGCATTGTGTCTGAAGTAATAAATGGGAATGGTTCGGGAACAATTATTGCAAAAGTTCCAACTTTAGGGTAGGTACCAACTACCAGGTTTAAGTAAATTATTTTGTATAAAAATATGTTATAATTTCAATATATTATATATTATGTACGTTATATAAAAAAACTTAAAGTAACAATGCCAGAAAGGTACACTCACGTACCCAACTCACTTTAATTAAAATCTTGACGTAAAAACTAATTTTAATGAAAATAACAAAACAATTTTTTGTAAATCCTCTATTCTTCACTTGAGGTTATATTAATAATTCGTCGAGAAATATTGTCAAGTGACAGTTTATAAATACATGACAATGTGCCATGACATCGTAACGCTTAATTTCTCAACGGAAATTTAATGTTGCATGCTTTTTTCTCTAAAATTAACCTATATTTTAGAAAATACGAAATATATAAAAATCTATTTTCATAGTTCAGTTTTGAAATAATTATTTGTTTCCACCTGTCCTTATCCCACTATAATGTGAAGTCAGGAACACATTTTTTTTAATATTACTTAAAGGATTTTGCTTAGCATTTACCACCGGCCTCTATATATATGTGATGTCAACGTCTATCATCTATTGAGGGCTCTCCATCCAGTTATCCAATATCCATTGCCAAGGAGACACAGCCACAGCATTCTTTTTACCTGCCCCTAACCCACCTTAATGTGGAGTCGGCGCAACACTCGTTTTCAAGCATGTTACAGAAAATCTTTGGTAATTTTTTTACAACGCCTGCCTGACGTCAACCCCCTCTGAAGGATCCAGTCCCAAGCAAATTAAATTAGAAAATTCGCTCTGCTCGACCTGGGCATATGTGCTGCAACTAGATCAAGGAGGTCACTGAGACACAGCTATTTGAAATATTTAAATTGGTTTTCCTAAATATTTTGAAAATACGCTTGCAATATACATATCGGCATACAGCCGAAACTAATAGAACTAATAGAGTTAGGAACATGTTTTACACATGGTTTACGTTTATAACGTAGGCGAGCACTAAGACAGGATATTTTAAAAATTAATGCCCTAAGGCCGATGTAACTGGGGATGAAAGTTTTCTATAGAGAAAATAGAAATACGTAGGAACAGACTCTCACGTGAACATAGCCGCGAGCAATTTAATATATTTGTGATATAATAACTCGTGGAAGTGAAACATAAACATTAAAATTCTTAGGTTAACACGAATGTTATTCATTGAAATAAAACTAATATCGCGATAAAATTCGTAAAAACTAGTTTTATTTCATTTTTAAAATTCTTCTCAGATTCCTCATTATTCGGTAAAAAGTTAAACTACAATCATCAACACACGTTTTGTCAAAGTGTCAAACGTCATTATGACGTCATTGTTCTTTAGCCATGACTGAAAGATGTCAAACGAAGTTTACAGAGAATTTTGATAATAAAAATTATATTATATACGTTGGAATTCTTTGCACATCTTTTGCTGTGCTATATTTCTACAGGTGCTGCGTCGATGTGAATATTTCTATATCCGTTTCTGAGTCAGATCTGGCGATAACCCAGTTTTTTCGTTTCCAGATTTCACTTTGCTATTATAGCCTTTAGCTATGTGCTGGGATGTTTGGCTTGTTATTACGGGTTGAATTCGAACATTTTGCGGAACTACGCGTATAAATTGAAGTGCCATTTATTCGGTGATACGAGGGAGGACTTACAAGATATTCCGGTAAAAGTAAGTCGGTGAATGTAAACAAAGTAATATGATGTTCAAACACAGTGTTTATTCAATGTTAATACTGTGTTATTGACATACAATATTTGAAATCTATTTGTATAATCATAGAAATTACCGAGTCTTGAAAAATCGGTACTATTAAGTTGGCAGTTATTGTTTGTTAACTCCAACGAAGTTGATTGAAAGGATTTCTTCATATGAGGTTCAATACATTTGATTGAACTTGGCCCTAAATAGACATACTTTGCTAATTGCTTCATTAGTAGACTGTATACTTAAAACATAAATAGTAATTTTATTTACTATAGTGTCAGACATTGATGATTATTGCATGCTATTCAACAAAATAACGGTCCCTACATACAAAGCGACATGTCAAAAACTGAGGTTTTCAGGAGAACAAAATGAAGTTTATTTATAAGTTTTAAGAATATATATATATATTATTATTTAAGAATTATATTATATACTTCGATTAGTATTTAAAGTAGAATTATTAGAATATAAAATAATGAAAAAATTTATCTATATAGTTATGAGCATATGGATAATCTAAAGCCATATATGCAATAAAAATATGACATTTTGACTTGTCTTTATATACATAGGGACCGTCGAAAGCTTGTATCATTCACCATCACATAAAAAGTGTTTGTTTTAGGGTTGTGTGACGTGTGGTTCAAAAGACTGTAACCGTCATGACTCCAGCATCAGTACAGAACCATGGGTGGGTCTACAGATACATAAACAACTCGACCAGGCTATACAAGATGTAAGTCATTATATTTAAAAAAATAACACCCTACAGTCACCAGGGTTACCACCAGCTCTTACAGTAGTATTATTATAATCTTACTTGTACTGATTCCCATACAGAAAAAATGAAGTAAGATTATAATAATACTGCTATAAGAGGTGGTGGTAACCCCCCTGGTCCCAGCCCCATCGTAAGATAAGTGTTTTTTGTGATGAGTATCAGAAAATATGAGAAATGGTCTGTATCACAACACCCAGACCTGAAACAAACATCTGTGGGTCACACAAATATTTGTCTCAGTGCGGAAATTGAGCCAGCGGCCTCTTGCTTCACAGTTTCTGTCTACCTCTGTACTTATGATGGCATGTGTCTGGGTGTGAGATTAAAAGTTTCTTGTTCGGTGTTCCTAATACCTGTAACATTTAATACTGAATTATCTATTACCATATACTACAGCTATCACACACTATAAACACTCCATATTCTTGTGATCTAAGACTATTGTTTACTTCCCAGTTATCAGTCAGAATTTGAGCAATTTTTATCTACAACAAATACATATAAAGTGCTGTGAAGTGAATTGTAATGTTCATTTATCAGTCAACTATTAATATTTTAAGTTATTTCTACACTGACACATTAGCTGTATTAAATAGTATGGACATATACTAGCATATTATAATTAAATCTAAATTGAAGAAAAATTTCCTAATTGTGTCCATTAGCAAGGGGGGACAATTTTCAATAGGGAACCCACTACCAATTTCTCTTCTACATTAACATAACATAAGCTCACGCCTGTATCCCCGAAGGGGTAGGCAGAGGCGTACTAGCGAACTAGAACACCCACAAATCGCCGAGCTTAGTTCCGTCTCAGATGTGATAGGGGGCGAGCCTATCTCCATATCGGGCACAAATTCCAGACTCCGGGCTGATATGGAAAAATCCAATATCACTTTGCCCGACCCGGAGATCGAACCCGAGACCTCAGAACCGTAGTTGTACCGAAATACCACCACGCCACATACATTAATACCTAGACAATATTTATTAGCCTACAATCTGACAAAGGGAAGCCGTCAGGAATCAAGGAATATGGATCCTCCGCTACTGATGCAGTAATGTAATGAGTAATTACTTTTTGCTATTTGCTGTTGTGGTAAAAATATTGACATAGTGACATACAAAAAATATTATATATAATTTCTGCAAACCTTAAACTGATAGAATTGTACTTTATGTTGAGCTAGGATGGTCTTATCTAAACATTATCTGTAAGAAATGATATACTTAAAAATATCACAAATATTTATGGGGAAAATAGCCTCATTTTGCTAACATTATCAATGATGTAAATAGTTAACTGATATTTTAATTAAATCTTGTTACATTGTAGGCATATTTTAACATATTACATTGTTTCAAATAGTATAATAAATAAATAACACCCAACAGTCACACACATAGTCCTGACCCCACACTAAGATACTAGTCTTGTGTTGTGGGTATCAAGAACTACGAGAGACTTTCAGTCTCACAACACCTAGACCCAAAACAAATATCTGTGCGCCACACAGACATTTGTCTCGGTGCGGGAATCGAACCCGTGGCCTCTCGTTTCACAGCTGGCTGCTCGCCCATTGTGCCACGGAGGCTGTCAAGTATAACATTCGCATTTAAAAGACAAGCAAGATTTTATAGCAATAGGCGATTGCTATAAATTCTTCCTTGTTCTTTATACCATCGTAATGTGGAAATGATTATCAGCTGATAAGTATAAAATACATGACGTGGGACCGAAAAATACGTATCATGGTGACTAATACTTAAAATAATCATAATGTGTCGAAAATGTATGTCATTGTCACATGTAGCCTGGCAATTATATCTGTGTTTGTTGGTGTGTGGACTCCTTTTCGGCACTAATACATAAAACGTGTCCTTGTATTTAGCCGGACTAGCACCAACCAAAAGCGTAGAATCCTCCTGGGATCTCCACAGGCTTTTCGGAGTGACTTTTGACCTCCTTTTTTTATAGCATACACTGGCAAACAAGTGGATAGGTCTCGTCATGGTAAGCGATCTCCATTGCCCATAGACACCTAAGACAAGAAAATCATGGTGCATTGCCAACCTAAAAGGGTCTGCCACTTTACGTCGGTTTTCTGTGAGACAGTGGTATCAAACCGGTCGAGCCGGCCAATTCGTCCTGTAGACATGTCTGTCTATGGCTCTACCACCTCTTTTATGCTATCGCTTGTTACGTATCAAAATAATTCTAAATAACTCTCAACTTTCGGCATATTTTGTTTGATAAACCCCAAGAATAACATAAGGATGCTGACATGTTTTGTCGATCCTCAGAAACGACTAACGGAGGAATTAAGAATTAAGAAAAATAATATAAAAAAAATGTTTTTACTAGATCGACGACACGTACCGAACCGTATAATAAAATACTTAACTCTTGTTATTACAGCCTTCCTTTTACACTTTTTTCCTTCATAATTATAAGTAGTTATTATTATATTGAATATTTTTATTAATCGCATTCAATGCATATCACATGCGAGTTCATTGAAATTCATTCATTATAATTATGGACTTATTAATATTAATACAAGATCCGGTTTGTTATTACCACAGTATTACGATCATACTTGTTTTTGCATTTAAAAATAATATCAGAGTAATTTTGTTGGCTTTTCTAAAAGTATCTTTAAACCGAAGTTTTACATCAATTACATCCCTTTAATTGAGAACCTGTAGCAAAATCCGTTCCTAGTCATGATCTACGTTCCCGCCAAAACTTTTTGAAATGTTTTAGTTTTGGAGTGAATGAATGAATGACCTTTTGTAAGTAAACCGAAACTAATAAATTGGATTACGTGAGCAAACGGCATTGTAATTATTGAAAGTGACATTGTATGTTCATGCATTCTGTGTTAGCTGGAATAGCTCCGACAGCCTCCGTGGCGCAGCGGGCGAGCCGGCTGTGAAGCGGGAGGCCACGGGTTCGATTCCCGCATTGAGACAAATGTTTTTGTGGCCCACAGATATTTGTTTCAAGTCTGGGTATTGTGAGACTGAAAGTCTCGCATAATCTCCTGTCCCGCGATACAGGTTATACCTAGTGTTGGGTCAGGGCTAGGTGTGTGACTGTTGGGTGTATTATTATTATTATTAATATTAAAGTAATCTCAAATCAGATTGGAGCTTATGTACATACGACAGGATACCCGACCAACAAAACCGCGCAAAAAACGCATCATAGTCCGAAACTCGTGTACCTACCTTTTACGGATATGATCGTGCGATTAAAAACGGGCTCGTTAGTTATTATGTAACATAATTCATACATGAATTAGATGTATTTATTTATTTAATATGGCCGGGGTCGGCAGATGTGAAACATGGAAACTATAACGCTCATACCTTTCCCCCTCCTCATCCCTACTTCCCCTCCCTCCTACAAATACCACCACGACCATCAGTAATCACCGTCACTACCCATCATATACATAGCGTGCATTCATTTACTGTAATTTGGCAGTAACATTTCTCCGAGCTTAGTTCCGTTTCATTGATAGGGGGCGAGCCATATGCCATGTCGGGGACAAATTCTAGACTCCGGAGTCCGGACTGATATTGAAAAAATCACTTAGCTCGACCCGGGAATTGAACCCGAGACCTCAGGACGGTAGTCGTACCGAAATATAACGCGACTGAGTAACAAGTTTGCAGTCATGTAACAAAATACATACGTAATACCATAGACACATAAATATCCATACCATACCATAGACTAGAAATATTTCTACGCCTAGGGATACTAGGGTGATGAATATCGATTGTTTTCTTTCAGTTCTACAACACAATATTGGATCAGTTTATAAACACGTGGTACAGTAAGATAACTCTGCAGCCGTTCTTCGTTGACGAGCTCCGGTATCAACTTAGATATGCGTCGGCGTGTCTGTTACAACGAGCTCTGAAGGTAAGATTGAGATTTTGAGTGGTAGAGCCACGCTGTAGACAGTAATATCTGTAGCACGAAAGGGCCGGCTCGACCGGTTAGATACCACTGTCTCAGAAAACCGACGTAAAGTGCCAGCTTGCTGTCGCGTTTCGTTCGGTGAGTGAGATTTTCGGTGGCCCATTTCCCTATTCCCTTTCCCAATCCCTTTTCCCTCCCCTTCCATTCCCTCCTTTTAAGTTGGCAGCGCACCCTTATTCTTTTTGTGTCTTGGGGGTCTATGGGCGGTGTAGATCTCTTACCATCAAGTGACCCATTTGCTCGTTTGCCAATCTGCTATAAAAAAAAAAAAACAAAAAAAAGGTCTTCGCAAGGCGTGTACGCGTTGAAAGAGTCATGTAATAAAAACAAGGTCCCGAAAAATATGAAAAAGAAAGATCCCAAAATATAACATCATATGGACCTTTCTACCCGCCCTTATCCCACCTTAATATGGGTTCGGCGGAGCACACTTTTTCAAGCATCTTGCAGAAATGATTTGCCATAGTTTTTATGACCGACTGCCTGTCTGACGTCAACCCCCACTGAGGGATCCAGTCCCGGGCAAATTAAATTAGAAAATTCGCTTTGCCTGACCTGGGAATCGAACCCAGGACCTCCCGGCCCACATATGCTGCCACTTGAACAAAGAGACGACCATAACACCATATGGACCATTAATAAATGTAGCGAAACCATGTTTTGTATAATGTTTCAGGGGCCCATAGCCCACTGTGCTCAAGCTTAGTTACGCCACTGTTTGTTAAAACGTAATTTAATGAAATTCTCATGAAAAAGTATTCATTATTTAATTATCGACCGACTTCCAAAAAGGAGAAGGTCCTCAATTCGTCTGTATTTTTTTATGTATGTTACGCGATATCTCCGCCGAATGTGGACCGATCTTTAAAATTCTTTTTGTGTTCGATAGAGCTTCTTTCAAGGGTGGTCCCTTATAAATTAAGTTAAGTTTTTAAACTTGTGATTATCTTTAAGTCTATATTATAGTAACTCTATGCGATGCGTTACGTTACTCGTTTTAAACTATGGACATAGACCATAGAGCATCATTTGTCAGGCTGAAAACAAACACAGTATATTAAATATAGCTTCAAGTCTATTATTCGCTTCATCATGCCTCTTATTAACCGTTGATAATTGTTCACGGTCGCCTTTAATTGCACACCACGTCGTATTGTTACCTATTGTTTTTCACCACTGTGTACTGATTCATTGTGATAGTCCGCTTTTGTACCATTTGTTAATTAGGAGGGTCATTTTCACTAATGAATTGAATATAAATTCTTTTTTTCTTTCTACCTGCCCTTATCCCACTTTAATGTGGAGTCGGCGCAACATACTTTTTCAGGCATGTTGCAGAAATGATTTGGCTAAGTTTTTACGACCGGCTGCCTGCCTGACCTCAACCCCCTCTGAGGGGTTCAAACCCGGGCAAATTAAATTAGAAAATTCGCTTTGCCCGATCTGGTAATCGTACCCACGACCTCCCGGTCCACAGCCCATACATGTTGCCACTAGACCAAGGAGGCGACAATTAATTGAATATAAATGAGGGTAGAAAATATGCTCTAATATACGAAATACAAAACATAGTTAATCCTTACTAAATAATAAAAGCGAAAGTAACTCTGTCTGTCTGTCTGTCTGTCTGTGGCGTTTTCACGTCTAAACCGCTGAACCGATTGTGATGAAATTTGGTATGTGGGTACCTTTAACCCCAAGGACGGACATAGGGTACTTTATACTAAATAAAGGCACATCTCCTGCACGTGTTTTCCTCGAAACAAAACACATACGCAAAACAATGATTTTTCGCTGTCTCCTGCTCTTAGAATAATGCAACATAAATGAAAATATGTATCGCAATCATGTTTTGTGTACGAGTTTTGTTTATTATTTTAGTGTACGAATCGCAGCGCAGCTTAAGGAAAACGGATTAGGGATTTTACTTTTTACGATCGTAACATGTATTTTTTATCTGCATTGATTTTTTTATTATCTTCGGTCTAAGTTTCTTTTAGGGCTTTTAAGCCAATATGTTTTTCAAACTGGATTAATAATATAATC
Organism: Clanis bilineata; assembly: GCA_036417725.1. Classification (NCBI taxonomy): domain Eukaryota; kingdom Metazoa; phylum Arthropoda; class Insecta; order Lepidoptera; family Sphingidae; genus Clanis; species Clanis bilineata. Next base: position 15,462,625 of record CM071147.1, read on the forward strand.
ACACCAACCCTGTAATATTATTGTCAGACTGCTGGACACGGATCTCCTCTTCTAATGAGAGGGATGAGGGTTTAGCCTACCACACTGGTCTAATGCGGATTGGTATGACTCAGAATACCCCCGAAACTCGAAACTAAGTCTTTCGTATATCATTCTACCTATTTAATTGACTATTGTTGAAAAGTACGTAGATATACTACATATTTGATTTTTCACAAATCAGCTTTTTTTATCTAGGTATGGAAAAGTGACTACACTGCACCTGATGGTAAGCGTAGTGCAGTCCAAATAAACTAGTACCACTGACAAACAATGGGTTTGTCAGTGCTCGTCAGAATTACGCCGGCCAATTTATGCTTCTTCAAACTCCAAATCCGAAGAGGGAAGAAGCAAATTAATGGGCTTGCGACAAGACAGGCGGATGAGCGATGCAGATACAGGGATACCCCCATGCCCGTCCCAACCAACCATCAAGTGATGCCGCAAGTCACTCGAGAGAGCAGCTCATGTTTCATGCCCATTAGGTCAAGGGTTCTTAATGAGTCCCCCAGTTCATTGTGCGATTGGGCACGAACTTAATGAAATGTTCCTTTTCTTGATTTTTCTTGATAGGCTATATTTTGGTAACGTTGAAACTTTAGGCATAAGGTAGATATGAATAAGCGAATTAGATAATTGCAAAACGTTTTATGAAGGATCTTTAGGTTTCCTCTTTTGCCTTTTTGGTTGAAACTTGAAATTATTGTTTTAAATAACATATTTTTTTATAATTTCTTGTTTTTATATGACATGAACAATTTTGTTTATATGTTTATCACAAAGTATTTGTTCCAAGTTTGTACTCGTATTAGTCGCCTCCTTGGTCTATTGACAGCATATATGGGCTGTGGACCGGGAGGTCCTGGGTTCGATTCCCTCAAGTTCGAGTTCAGGCAAAGATAATTTCCTAATTTAATTTGCCCGGGACTGGATCCCTCATAGGGGGTTGACGCCAGGCAGGCTTGAAAAAGTGTGTGGCGCCGAACCCACATTGGGGTGAAATGGGGACAAAAATATTTTGTAGCTCTTAATATCAACTATACGATTCTGTAAATGTGGCAAAAATAATTCGACTTTTGTTTTAACGTCCGGTGTCCTGTTATATACATCAACTCTGTTTAGTGGATCCAGTTTCGGCCAAAACCCAAGACTCTCCCGGTCCAAAACCCATATACGCTGTCACTAGACTAAGGAGGCCTAAATCCTTTGATAGTTGCTGATTCCAACTATTGGGTACTTGACTATTTTTTAAAAAGTATGCAGGGTTATTCATTAGTTTATCCTAAACATGTAAAAAAATATTTCGTAATTTATTTTCATACATTTAGTTAAAAAAAAGCAAAAAATATTATGTATATACTGATTTCTTAAGTTTACGCGAATGCTATTCATTGAAATAAAATTATTTTTACGGATTTGGTTGGAAGCTTGCACAAGCCTGGGATCCAATTATACATTTATTCAAATCGGAACCCAAAAGACCAGCTGCCAGACCTAAAGACACTGTGAGCTCGTACTGCGTAGATCGGAACATAAACGGTTAACTTTTTAAAATCTGTATATTTCTAAAATGAAGGTAGATTTTGTAATACTAACATTCTTGGACAAATGACATCTCAGTCCAACCCGTGACCACGAAGACTAGAAAGCCTTCGAAACGTCGGGAATAAAAATTAAAACCAAATCCTGATAAAATCCGTAAAAATAATTTTATTTCAATATTATGTATAATTTAATTTGCCGCCAAAACGCAATCTGTTAACTGTAGATACGGGTGACGTTATCTTTTCTTACCATAGATACAAAATTGTTTTGATTTGAATTTGAATTGATTGTTATATCTCTATCCACAGATAAACTACTCCCGTGTAATCACGGAGCGTCTGTTACCATGCGCGCTACGTCACTACACGTTATGTACGGACAGTCCGACGGAGCATCGGTTCACGATACACCCGGCCGCTGCGAACCGTACCGCCGAGTTGAAGTACTTGCGATGCGTCACCAACACCATCATGCCGTACTTGCTGAGGAGTCAGGAGTTGGAGAACTCGTGAGTGTTGCTTTTGAACTGAAACTTTGTTTGGTAGGTGGATGAGACTGAGCCGTAACGCTCGGTTGTGTAACGCTCGTTCGAGTAAAGTCGTCTTGAGTCGATTAAGGGAACGGGAGAGATATAGTCAACGCGTCACTGCTATACTGGTCTTGATTTTAAAAATCATGGATGCGTTGCCTACCTTAAAGGAGGGGAATAGAGATTGAAAATGGCAGACAAAGGGGATTTGGTTTACCCAAATTCTCAGTCACCGAACGAAAAGCAACGGCAAGATGCTAATTTACGTCGGTTTTCTGCGAGACAGTGATAGAGAACAGTGTGTCTAGTGCGAGTATTAAAAAAAAAGTCTATGGTTAGATGATGTAGACAGTATCATCCACAGTCGAGCTGGTGATCGACCCGTGTGTCTAGTGCAAGTTTGTTTCACTTTTAAACGTGCGGACTTTAACGAGACGTAGGATCGAATCTGTGATGCCAGCTCCGATATTTAACATATCACCACTTCTTAGACCAATAACTGATTATTTATTCTCTCTATAATGCTAATTATTTGTTCCAGAGTGTTCCGCGTGCTAATCAGAGAGATATTCGCGGGTTGGGTTCTGTTGTCCCTCACCGACGTGCTCGCGGATCCCTACATACTGAACACTCTCATCATACTCGCCACGGGGGATGAGACCATGGCACAGTTGCCCACCACGCCTAATTATAAGGTTAGGTGTTCATTTTCGTTTTTGTTCATAAAAAATGTTTTTGTACAGAGGCCCGAGCAGGATTTACCGATTTCGTATTCGAATCGAGTTTGCTGCCCGCTCATAGTATTATAATTCGAAATATCAACGAAATATTTTAGATAGAGCGTAATACAAAATTTTACGCACATAGTTGCGGTTCATCCTTTGTTCTTTAATTAATGGCAGAGAAAGCAAAATATCGAATAAAACTTTGATGTATTTTGCGGCAAAACAACTTGGGTTTGCATCCAATTTGTAGCTCAAATAGAGAAAAATGATGAGAGAAGAGATAAAAAAGAGACACACGACAACAAGAGATTCATTAAAGCCGCAAATTATTTGCCTAATCAATCAATTTTTATTGTATAGTTGCCCTTTTAGTAGGTTGCTCAATTTATTATTGTATTTTTTTTAGGATTGAGTTTCTTCTATTAAATTAAGTCCATTTAGTTCTAAGTTATGAGGCCTTACTTATAAAAGCAGTTTAACTGAGCAAATGGTAAAGAATAATCTGTCCCTATTATTTTCAAACGATGTGACACAAGGAAAAAAGTGACAGAATATTCTTTACCATTTGCTCAAGTTAACTGTTTTTATAAGTAAGGTCCATTATGTCTAGAGCCCCAATTGTCTTCCCAATCTCCATTGCCTTTTCACGGCAGACAACAGTTTCGCTCTACCCTGGTCATTACCGATATCGATAGACGATGATAACTACCCACGCGTCTGTTCATGCGCTTTAAGAAATCCCAACTGATGTTGAATTGGCTCGGTCCCCAGGTAGAATTCCTAGAGACGTTCGTTCGCCAGTCGGAGTCCGTGTACTCGCAGCGATGCAAGCTGCTGAACATCGACCTCGACGTGCTGATGTCGGACCAGGAACATCTCTACTCGTTCATGCAGTACATGAAAACCACCTCTCACATACATCTGCTGCAGTTTTACAGGGACATCAGTGAGTAGCCTTCAGAGATTTCTTGTGTCTTTACTTTTTATTCGAGCACAGCAAAATCAATACACTACAGTTGATGTAAGCGCAGTACAACCCAAAAAATCAGTGACCATCGACAACCAAGGTGTTTGTCGATGGTCACAATTATCGAAATAAAATATTTTGTTTTATTAATATTGGAAAACTTACAGCTAGCATAACAAACATAATATATTTTACCTGAAATCAATATTAAATAGAAGATATGGTGACAGATTCGTCGTCAATTTATGTATACAGAAACCAGCTCAGCAAAATTCGGTGTACTAGATGTAGTTTTTATGACCTATGAGATGTATAGCCATTATAACCATTTGATTCACATAGAGAATCAAAGAATTGTAAAAAAAATATTAGTTAAAAATGTCAAAATAACCGATAATAAAATTATTCTATCGACTCTTCAATTTACACAATGTTACAATGAATTTAAATAAATACTATAATTTATATAATCATATAATTTCCTCGCGATCTGTATAGTAGTCTATAGCAAGAATATTCTGTTATAGAAACATTCCAGACCAAGATATTGAACCCGGATCTAAGCGATGAGGAGAAGCTGGAGCTCCATCGAGAGGCGTGCGATATCTACAACTTGTACATCTCGGAGCAGAGTGTCAGCAGGGTTCCGTTGCAGAAGGCGCTCGCCGAAGAGTTGCACGAACTGTTGCAGGGTCATGATAGTATTAAAAGGTACAAACTATTAAACAGGCAATTTTTGACTGGTAGAACCATGCTGTAGATTCGACCGGTTTGATAGCACTGTCACACAGAAAACCGACGTAAAGTGGCAGTTTGCTGTCGCGTTTCGTTCGGTGAGTGAGATTTCCGGTGGCCCATTTCTCCTCCTCGCTCTCCCAATCCCTTTTCTCTCCCCTTCCATTCCCTCCTTTTACATTGGCAAAGCACCTATGATTCTTTTTGTGTCTTGGGTGTCTATGGGCGGTGGAGATCACTTACCGTCAGGTGACCCATCTGCTCGTTTGCCAGTCTCTGCTATAAAAAAAATCGCGCATATAGTCCTAACCTTCCCAAGATACGAATCTTGTGGTGTGGGTATCACAGTTTATAGGAGCCTAGAGACATTTTCGGTCTCACAACAACAAATAGATCACACAAATATTTGTCTCGGTGCAGGAACCGAAGCTGTAGCTTAGCCAATCACTCCCTCGCTTTGTAACGAAAAGTAACGCTTGTCGAAAAGTATGCTGTCCAGAATTTTATTATAGTAGACCTGATGCTAAGTACAGTAGTCCTAATATGATGTTGACTCTCGCAGGTCTAGTGGTAAACTATAAACTTAAAAGGATTCTATTATCAGGCTAAAAAAATATGTGTTTATCGATTTAAACATCAGATGGAGTTTGTTCCCAATATGGGTAACTCGCTAGTACACCACTGGCTAGACTGCACTTCGACGGTTTCGTATACATAATAAGTATTGCACGTGTATGTTTCGTTTACACATACAGCCTCCGGGGCGCAGCGGGCGAGTACCTGGCTGTGAAACGTGAAGTCGTGGGTTCGATTCCCGCACCGAGACAAATGTTTGTGTGGCCCACATATATTTGTTTCGGGTCTGGGTGTTGTGAGACCGAAAGCGTCTCGTAGTTCCTGATACCCACCACACAAGACTCGATCTTAGTGTGGAGTCAGGACTATGTGTGTAATTGTATAGTTATGGCGAATATCGACATTGATGTAATCGATATGTAATTAAATCAAGTCCCTGAAGATGTTGGCATTAATTTTAGTATAATTTGTTTTCATTTGTTAAAGGTTACAAACAAGCAGGGCTTTATATCAAGCGGCGAGACAGTCGCACGCTGTGTTAGAGAAAATTATGTTGCCAAGATTTTTACATAGTGAAGAGGTGAGAATCTCATGACAATATATATAGTGATTAGTGTCACATTACTGGGTACTGGGGGGTTACCACCACCTCTTATAGCAGTATTATTATCATCGTACTTGTACCGATTCCCATACAAATCAAACAAAGAACGATTATAATAATACTGCTATAATAGGTGGTGGTAACCCTGCTGTTACTTTTTACACAATAATAATTAATATTGTATATATTTATTTCAGTTTTATAAATTATTAATAGGAAGTAGAGTGCCAACTGGATATCAAAAGAATGTGGCTAAAAAGTAAGTATTTTATCCTATATCTACTTAAATATTCTTATGTATTTTAATTAATATCCTCCATTTATTCCAAGTAAACTAATGTGAAATTTCGATTATCTATTTTTGGTATTGTATTCTATGTCTTTATTTTGATCATATCTTTCGTTATTTTATCGATAAAAATTGATATGTCCCCATAAAAAACACCACTAATTTATATTCACAGGCCATACGAAAGACTAATTCAATCGGCGCTAAAACTAGGGAATAAGTTAAAAGGGGCTCTAAAATCGACCACGATAGACGGTCAAGTGCTGGACCATTTCGCTAATATCGATGAAACAGAGGTGGACGGTGTCGATAATGTCGATATATTGAAGTATTTGGATAGTATAGCCTCAGACGACCTGCAGGGAGATGATCTAAGTAATTATAAAGTTGTACTGACTAACGTTGAGACGAGATTGGTGAGTCGTTTTCTAACATTTTTTCGATAGTAGAAGTTAAAGCTTTAAACATCTCTATTATCTAATTCACAAACAGTTAGATAGTAGGCATAAAAGCAAAAGCACAAATAGTGCCCCACGTTCGTTACGTTGGGGAGCTTATATTATTGTCATTTATATGATAAGTGTAGTGAAATTTCTTACTCATTACCATTGCAACTATCGATATTTCAAATATCGATGTAATATTTTTTTCGATCTGCCAGTGTCCCACTCCAATATGGTCGGCACGACACACATTGTTAAACATGTTGCAGAAAATATCCAAGTTTGTTTTTACGAATAGCACCTTGCCGGGCGTCAACGCCTTTGTGGGATAAATAACGATAATACAATGCAATGTATCGACATCGTTGCTCTCCCAACATGATAAAGTTCAGATGCGACAGCCTTCGTGGCGTAGTGGATGAGTAGTCGGGTGTGAAGTGAGATGCCGCGGGTTTGATTCTTGCAGCGAGATAAATACTTCTGTGGCCTATAGATATTTGTTTTGGGTTTGAGTGTTGTGAGACCGAAATTGTCGATGCCAACGATACAGGTTAAAGCTATTGTGGGCTCAGAACTATCAACTGTTGCCTCGGTGGTGTGGTTGTATTTCGGTACGACTGCCGTCCTGAGGTCTCGGGTTCGATCCCGGGGTCGGGCAAAGTGATATTTGATTTTTTCATATCAGCCCGGAGTCTGGAATTTGTGCCCGATATGGCGATAGGCTCGCCCCCCTATCACATATGGACGGAACTAAGCTCGCCGAAATGTGGGTGTAATAGTTGGCTAGTGCGCTTCTGCCTGCCCCTTCGGAGATACAGGCGTGAGCTTATTTATGTATGTATAACATTCGCGTAAACTTAAGAAATCAGTATAAAACGTTCAATTTTTATTTTTTAACTTTACCATTATCCTTTACATCGATCTTCTATATGTGTAATTGTTATTGGTACCAAGTTTATGAAACAGCCAGTATGTTTACGTGACATCGGTAACGGTGAGTCGTTGTTCAGCAAGCCCCTCCGCGTCGCGGCACGGTGCGTGTGTTCTCGCTGGCGGTGCATCGTGCCGGTACAAGCGGGGCGCGGCTGTGGGCCATCGAGCGCAGCGAGCACGACTTCCACCTGCTGCGGAGCAAGCTGCACGAGTTCCACGGAGACGCGCTGCTGCACCACCTGCCGCTGCCTTCCAGGAGGTATCTCACGGGAACCCAAATACTCCATCCCCTATTTGGATAGGGGACCCAATACCCATTACTTTTTCCGGCTCCTAGCTGATGGTTTATATGGGATAATAAATAAAATATAATAGATGTACAGAGATTTACTTGCCAAACACTTTAAAACAATACAGCACATTAATGCACAGATAGAGAGAGAGAGATGACATTTCTCATGTGTCATTGTCAGTGACGTTTATATTGCGTTTATGAAGTTTACTAACACTAGCATTTTCCTTTTTCCGCCTCCTAGATGGCGTGGTTGTATTTCGGTACGACTACCGTCCTGAGGTCCCTAGTTCGATCCCCGGGTCGGGCAAAGTGATATTGGATTTTTCCATATCAGCCCGAAGTCTATCATTTATGCAGATAGGGCGATGGTCTCGCCCCTAACACATCTGGGACGGAACTAAGTTCGGCGAAATGTGAGTGCACTAGTTTACTAGTGCGCACCTGCCTATCCCTTCGGGGATATAGACGTGAGCATATGTATGTTATTTAAAATGTCCAGGGGTGGCAATAACCCTTCCACAGGTTGTAGCGGCTTACTTGGTTCTAACGTTATCAATGTCCACGAGTAATATGTCTACAATAACAGTCGACTAATGAAAAAATACGTGCACGAATACGTAACCAGGTATACGTGCATATACGTTGAACGTTGATAGGCATGTTATGCGCATCTTCGGTCTGTATTAATTAATTTGCTGCATAATGGTACAAAACTATTTATACTTAAAAATTACGGTCATAGTAACTTGACAAATCCCCTTAACATCGATCTCTAAAAATCAGAATAAAAATATTTTGAAAAACATAGAAATATAAATAAAATTACTGCAATGTAAACAATAAGTATTGTTTTAAAAAACTAAACTGTACAAAATCATTATAAAATTATAAAAAAAATGAATCATGTAGATTATTTTCGTTCTTTTATTAATACATCAATTTTTAATTTCAGAGACAACAGTCCCTTAGAAACACTCCGGTATAAATACGAGGACTTTCTCCAGCGGTTACTACAGAAAAGTCTTCTCCAAACGAGTGAGCTTCTCCGCATATTCCTCACGGAGGACGGTGACTTCTCCATGGTAGTACAAGCGTCCACACTGAATGCTACGAGTACCGACCTGGTGAATATATACCAGTCGGTCACTCATAAGTTAAGGAAAGAGAAGGGACAACACTTGGAGAGTTTTTTGAGGAATTTACTGGTGTCTTCGGATATTGATCGGTATCAGGCTTTGTGAGTATTTGAGGACATTTTTGATGCTATTTATGGACGACTACTCAAGTAGGCGACTTCGATAAAGTATGAACAGTTGGCAGTGGCGTAACTATACTGTTAGGGCTCCTGGCTAATTCATCCGATACAGCCCTTTTTTACCGCCGGGGCCCCGAGGTTGCCTTTTGGCCGGCGTGGAGGCGCGTTGGGATCAAGGTTTTTTTTTTTTTTTTAATAGCAAAGACTGGCAAACGAACAGATGGGTCACCTGATGATAAGTGATCTCCACCGCCCATAGACACCCAAGACACAATAAGAACCATGGGTGCGTTACCAACCTAAAAAGAGGAAATGGAAGGGGAGGGAAAAGGAATTGGGAAAGGTAGGGGGGGAAATGGGCCACTGGAAAGTAAGTTTTTAATCTGGGGCCTCTTTCCAGCCGGCGCGGGGGCCCCCTATGGTCGGAGGCCCATGGCATTTTGCCACGCATGCCACCCTATAGTTACGCCACTGACAGTTGGAGTAGTATAAGCTTACAAGAATAACGGTCTGCCTCGGTGGCGTAAATTATATTTTGATTTATTTTTTCTCAAAAAGAGCAACGTCAGAGTTTCTTGCTCGTCCTTCTCTGTCGAACCAGCCTTCCGAACTAGCGATAACTAATGATTTGATTTAATTGTCATACGAATACCGTTCTGAGGTCTGTGAATCGATACCCGGGTCGGGCAAAGTGATATTGGATTTTTACATATCAGCCCGGAGTTTGAAATTTGTGCCCGATATGGCGATAGGGTGTGTGTTCTAGTTTATTTCTCCGCTTATCCCTGCTAGGATATAGACGTGAGTCAATGTATGTATGGATAACCGATTTAGATGCTGTTTTCTCTCAATACTATCACTCAAAATTGCCTTTTGTTTTTTAGAAAACAAGGCACGACCCGAGACGTGGAGGAAGCTCAGGAGATGAGCGAAGATATACAAGTGGAACAAGTGCAACAGAAGAGGCAGAACCGGGTGCGAAACATACACAACACCAAGTTTCAGAACAACTTCGATGTGCAACCCACTGTCGATATTCGGGACACACATCACCAACACAATGTGGTCGGGTTCACGCAGTGCTTCATGTATTTATGTAAGTTATTATTTAAAAGTCTATAATCATCTCGAATGAATTATAGCAGTGGGACAGCAATATTACAGGGCTAAAATTATTATTTATATAAGATATAATATCGATACATTATATATCGATAAATAGTGACTAGAGGCGATGTCACTAAAATCAGTTTCATTATGCTTGGTAAAGCGACTACTATAAACCTGTTGTTAAGAGCAGGCAATTCAAAACATTAGTGAACACCGACAAACAACGAGTTTACCAGAAATATTTATAGATGCTTCATTTCACTTTGATGAGGGTAGAACCAAATTGAGGGTCAAATTGAGAAGGAAAGGTTTTAAAAGTTATTAAATTGGGTTTAATTTTGACACCAACATTAAAACAAAAGAAACGAATGGAAATATGCCTTATACGAAAGACATTTACATCGAATGAAAATTAAATAATTCAGGCTTCTGAAATAAAAAAGCGTCGACTACGTTTCTAGCATTTATATCAGTAACGTGTTAAATAATTTAAAATTTTAACTTGTAATTTTTTTTTCAGTAATAAAAGTGTTGAACAGCCACTCGTTCGTGTGTGGAATAGTGGGTTCGGTGCTGGGTGTGGGGCGCGAGCTGCTCGACGATGCATTCAACACATATCTCAATAGTAAGCTGAGCGAATTACTCTCAGAGAGGAGGCTCGCGCACTTGATCACGTTGGGACAAGGTGGGTACATCACTACCATTACTACCATTACCTACTAAAAGCTACTATGATTTCTATTGCTCTTATCATCGTTACCTTTACTACAGTCACTTCTACTTTGGTTAGTGCCATCGTTATTAGGTACTGCTAATATTACCACGATACGACTATCATTTTGAGGTCTCGGGTTCGATTCCCGGGTCGTGTAAAAGGTTGTTGGCTTTTCTATCCTGTGTAAACCCGTGGTTTTGAATTTGTGCCCCCTATGACCATAGGCTCGCCCTCATCATATTTAGGACGATCAGGCAAAAATTGGCTGTTTTAGATCTCTTATTTGCATCTTCCTGTCTCTTCGAAGTTTATAGCAGCGATGGATAAATTAGCAGATGATTCACCTGATGGTAAGTGATCTCCGCCACTCATAGACACCCAAACCACAAAAAAATATCAGGGATGCGTTGGTAGTCTAAACGTAGGGAATATTGGAAAAGGAAGGGGGAATTGGGCCACCGGAAATCTCATTCACACGAAACGCAGTAGCAACCCCGATATGCGTCTATGTATATTACTTGATTGTATATCAAATCATATAACCGTCACTGTTCATGATCCCAGGTTTACTATTCGGCAAGAAGTCGTCCCCCCCGCGCGTGAACCCCGCGGTGCAGCGCGAGCTGGCGCGCCGGCAGCTGCTGGACAGCGTGCCGCGCCTGCCCACCGCGGGGGCGGGGCAGCTCGGGCCGGCCGCGCTGGCCGTGCACAACGCCTTCGAGCTCATACAGAAGCCGCATCTCAATAAACAGGTTCGATAACACATCATCATCATCTTCTATTTGAAGTGTAGTGTGTAAACGTTAGTATATACATACATACATACATAATATCACGCCTGTATCCCATAGGGGTAGGCAGAGACTATGGATTTCCACTTCGCCCGATTCTGACACACTACTTTCGCTTCATCTACTTGCATCAATCTCTTCATACATTCGCGTCGGTTAAGGATACTTTTTATAGTATATAAGTTCTATGTATCACCTAAGTTACGAACAGTCTACAATAAAGCATTAAACCAACACGTCTTCTCCTCTACTCTTCCACCATTACATATCCTGGCAGGGTCGCCATGTAATGTAGGAAGAGTAGAGGAAAGGTCTTGCTGTTAGTTTAATGCTTTATTGTAGACTGTTCGTAACTTAGGTGATACATAGAACTTATATACTAACGCTTACACACTACACCTTCCCCCTTGGGATATAAAAATAAAATGTTTACAATAACATTATTATTTTTATACTTACACACTACAGAAGATTGGAAGTCAATTGGTGGTATCTGTTGCGGTTTGACGATTCGCTTTAGTTCGAAATGTCGCTGGGCGGTCCATTCTTTTAGGTCATCGTACCACTTCCGTCGTTGCTGGTCGGGAGCTCTCTTCCCTGGTATCCTACCTTCTAAAATTGTTCTGATGAAAGAGTAGTGAGGTCCTCTTTGTATATGGCCAAAAAAGACGACTTTCCCCTTCGCAATTACATTTAACACAGCCAGAGCCATGTGTCCCCACTAATACATTACACTAAACGTTTCACAACACGTTTTTATCTATCCAGTGTTCTATGAGTAGACAGCGAAAATAACATAAGCTCACGCCTGTATCCCGAAGGGGTAGGCAGAGACCAGTGACGTGCACGGGTATTCTGATCAGGGTAGACAAAAAACGTGCAAAATTATTCTCTTCAACTTTTACATCACTGTCGCTATCATTATTATCCATGAATGCGTCGATTTAAAATATGAGCTGGGCGCTGCTGTTTTGAAAATCAATTTTCGGTCATAATTTTTATTATTTTTCTATGTCAATAGCAAATTTTCAGGGTAGACAATGTCTCTTTGTCTATATAGACAGCACGTCGCTGGCAGAGACGCACTGGCCAACTAGTACACCCACATTTCGCCGAGCTTAGTTCCATCCCAGATGTGATAGGGGGCGAACCTATCGCCATATCAGGCTGATATAGAAAAATCCAATATCACTTTGCTCGACCCGGGGATCGAACCTGAGACCTCAGGACGGTAGTCGTACCGAAATACAACCAAACCACCGAGGCAGTCCTATACCGAAAATAATTATTTTTAATATGTGTGTGTTTTTTTTATCCGGGCACAGCAAAGTGACTACACTGCACCTGATGGTAAGCGTAGTGCAGTCCAGAACTAGCGACCACTGACAAACAATGGGTTTTTCAGTGATAGTTAGAATCATGCCAGCCTGTTTATGTATAGGTGTACCGTGTGACAATCGACGAATCCACAATACATCGCTCATGTAAGCCACATCTCCTGCACTAAAACATCACACAAAACATGTATTTTTTATTTATGGTGGACCATAGAGACCAAGCTCTACGAGAAGGAGACAGCAAACATTTTTTTTTGCGTATGTGTTTTTGTATGATGTTTCAAGAAAAACTTTATTTTTTATCCGGGCACGGCAAAGTGACTACACTGCACCTGATGGTAAGCGTAGTGCAGCCCAAAAAAACTAGCGACCACTGACTAACAATGAGTATATCAGTGGTCACCAGAATCATGCCGGCCTATTTATGCTTTTTCACACTCTGAATCCGAAGAGGAAAGAAGCAAATCGAGGGGCTTGCGACAAGACAGACGGATGACGGATGTAGATACAGGGATACCCACGGGTATGGACCCGTCTCGACCAACCATCAAGTCATACAGCAAGCCCCTCGAGAGAAAGTACCCACTAGCACAGGTGACGCAGCTTTACACTCTGTATATAGCTAAATAAACATAAAAAAGCGTTTTATTATTGTTTCAGTTAGTGTACAATTTACTTGACCTGTGTATAGTGGAACTATTCCCGGAACTGAAAAGCACTGAAGCAAGTCCGTCGAAAGAACCAAAGAGTTGAGAAGATTCGAAAGAGTAATTTATTGTGTATAAAGACATGTTAGAATTTCTATAATTCGGAACTATTTTTCAATAAATAAAATATTAAATACTACGACAAGCTCCTTAGCACAAGTACACATACTTTTTTATTTTTTGGCGAGTTATAGAAGTTCTGTTGATAATTTATTTTGTATTTATTTAGAACGGCTTTGCATTTACTGTAAATTGCAAGTAAACACATACGTCTCTAGATCCAACGATTCTGTGCAACTTTAAATAGTTTATACTTCTACTGCCTAACAATTAAATATATTTTTGTATTATCACTAAATAGCAATATTTACCGTGGAAATGGCTCAATTATATTTGTGAAATAAGTTAAAGTAAGTTTTTCGACGATTAGTGATTACACTGAGTAAATTAATAATTTGCGGCCATAATAAAGTATAATCGAGCCACTATCGACGTTCAAGGTTGTAGTAATAAGAACTTTGAAGACCGTGAGATATTTTTAAACATTCAAATGTTTATAATTTAGAGCAAACACGAGAGAATAAACTATTTTGATTATCATAATACGTGCCTTTTTATTTTTTCGAGTAATAACAAAACGACGCTGATGCAATGTTCACGTTCGGAAATGTTAACACGTTCATATTTGTTTCTGAACGAAATGCTGTTCCGTAGAAATAATGTTGCCACGTAAATGATATACCAGAATTTTAAGGTTATAGTTTTACAGGGGTAAAAATAACGTACTTTTTTGTAGGCATTGTCTAATGATTCAATGACTGAATGCAATGTAGTGTATGTAAAAAGATTAATTCGTCATAACAAATATATTGAAATATTTTGTTTAGTTTCAAATAGATATGCAGAGGTTAAACTTTGATTATATTTTGACAAATAAAAGTTATATTTGTGCACCTAATTTGATGCTTTGTAGCAATTTACACACAATAGACACAAGTACAAAAAAAATATTATGGTTAAAACAGCGTTAGAGAGGCGACATTTTAGCAAGATTTTTAATAATTTCTTAGTATCGTTGTAAATAAATAATTTATTTGATTGTAAAATCAAGGTAATTGTATAAAATAAGCAGAATAAATAAATACCAAGTTAATATTTAATAGTGGAGCTTGGTAGGGATAAGTTAGCAACACTTTAGAGCAAATGTCAAATTTAATTTACAGTGGAAAGTGAAGGGTGATGGGTGTGTTGCTTTCTGTTTGTTTCTAATTTTAGATTATTACGATTTAGTGAAATAAAAATCAAAATTATTCCTTATTTTGTCTTACATAGTCTTTAGTAGCAAATATAAAACAAAATTATAGTTGTCTGAAAGATATTTCCAACGTTATTGTTTGTGCCATTAGCATCAAAAAAGGAAATAAACAATCGAACGACGCACATAATCAGTGTTATGTTTTTGTCATGTGTTTAATTTGCAAGGACGACAACAAGGAGTGCATAATTATCTAATTAATTAACTAACGATAATGGCTGTTTGTATTCACAAAGGACATAAAAATGGATGCGATATCTAAACGTGTTTGTAGTGTTCGAAATTCAAAACCGCGATGTCGACTCCGTGCCAAAAGGGCGGGATGCGTCTCAGCGAGGCATTGGATAACATGCAACTGGCATACAATCCCATAACAAAACAATTGCATTTCGTGAGTCCGAAAATAGTGAAACCTCCGGAAAACACTGCAGACGACGTTGACAAATTGTCGAAGAAGAGTAGTTTTAGTGATGAAGGCAATTTTTCTATATCGACGTGTGAGAAAAGTGATACGAGTGACTCGCCGAAGAGTACCTTGCAATGGGGTAGTGTGAATGGTCACCAACGAGGGAAGGACGGTGGTTCATTCTCCAGCACTGTCTCAAGCTTGTCTGAATGTTCTCTTGGGTCGGCAGCGTCTAAAGAAGACGAGGGAGCTGATGCAGGTTCTGCAGAACAGGACCAAGCTAAGCTGAAGAAGAAAGGACTTTCAGGATTTTTCAGCAGGTAAGACTTTTTATAATTATTAAAAGAAATTTTTCAATAGTGTGAGAAATAGTTACTTTTAGTAGGTTTTACGCCTGAGTTATGTCTTTTCCCAAAACATCTAGACCAACATGCTCATCAGGATGAGTGTTGCTTTTTTAATACACTTAAATTTCCGAAAATCAGTTCAGTCGGTACACTTAGCATTGAAACAAACACATTTTCAACTTTTTGATATTAGCTTAAAATACAGAAAATACTATACCTATTCATAATGTTCACCATGAATCTTGAGTGTACAAAAGTTTTTAAATTCAAGTAGCTGATTCTTTTTTTCAAAACTATATTTTATGAAATTAAATCCAATCAATAGTAATTAAAATAAACAATATAAAGATTAACACAAGCACCTCATTAGCAATATATTTTTATTCAATGAATTATTAATGTATCCTTAGATTGTTGTTTGTTAACAAAATATAATAAGAAGTTAATTGATATTATCATTTGTTTTTTGTGTATGGATTTTGTATGATAATTTGTAATGAAATGTCCTTACAATATATATTTGCTATCTATCTGTCTCAGCCTACTGCCTAAACTATACTAAACTTGTTTGCTACAACTAAATAAAAATACAATAGTATAATGGAATGTACTTTATTTGAATAAATTATGATGTTTATAAATTACAATCATCAATATCACTGAAATACTAAGTTTGCTCACTACCAAAATTAACTTCATCTATACCACAAAGCTTACAGGATATTTCAAACAATCTTCTTTGGTGATCAACCTTTTTTGAGAACCTATTACTTATTCCTTCTATACAATTACTTATGTACAAGCCCCCTTTCTTCTCCAAATCCTTGTTAAAGCAAGTGAAGAGTATTGAAATGGCTCCTTTCTCTGGTGTCTTGAAGAACATTCTCATCGCCCATGGGAACACTTTACGGAATGTTGTCCCTTCAAACAGATCGGTGTTGACAATTCCTGGGTGTACCGCATAGCTTCTGACGGGATAGCTATTCTCCTCCATAATCTTATTAATGTACCTCGAATTCATCAACTGCAAAAAATACACATTCTTTGTAATATACCGTTGCCATATGCAAAAAAACTAGATTTGCCACTTTAAATGTCATTTGCTTCTAAATAGTGTGAAACCAGTATTGCCGAGTGTCTAATTAAGAAAATAATTTTAAGAGCTTAATGGATAATGTGGTGTATTTAATTATATATTTTTACATTAAGTGATAATTATTTAGATTTATTGTTTTTAGTATATTGCTAGAGCTACCTTTCATAGGTAAGCTGTAGGTAGTTAGTTACACATAGCAACTTGATGTATTAATTTATTTGAGATTGTAGTTTAAGATAATAATATTTCAAGTATTTTTATTGCTAACATGACATTTTTATGTCATGTTTATTAATATAGGCCATGAATACTGGCATTTTCTACAATTTAATGCACGAGGAAAAGATAAAGGTTGTATTGAGTCACCTGCGCAAGTTTGGACTGAGCATAGGCAGCAGTTGTGTCATAATGCTCCTTCATGTTGATGTCTTCAAAGTAAATCTTTCCAGGATAATGTGCACATGACGTCACATTTACGATCCTTGAAGGCCCATCCAGACCACCACCTTTTTTCAACGCTGGCAACAATAAATGTGTCAAGTAGAAGTGACCCAAATGATTTACAGCCAGTTGAGTTTCCACACCATCTTCAGTCAGCTGGTAGTCGCCAAACATGATTCCCGCGTTGTTTACCAACAGATTGATTTCCTTGTATTTTCCCAAGACGGTCAGAGCGAACTCTTTCACCGATTTCAACGATTTCAGATCCAACTCGAACGCCTCCAAGTTCTCTCCATTTTCCATTGTTTGTGATATTTTTTTCACCATCTCCGGCTTTCTTATCCCCATGACGACGTGCATGTTCGCCTTCAACAACCCTCGGATAACTTCGGTGCCGATACCGCGACCGCCGCCTGTTATGACGGCGATTTTCTTGCTCGCGTCTGGCAACACAACGCGATTTCTCCACACATTGATCCAGTCGTCGATGAGGCCGCCCGCCCCGGCGCCCTGCATGTCTATAGTGTATCGCAGCTCGCTCAGTATGTGCTTGAGGGGTTTGTGCCTGTTTACGTACCAGTAAACAGCCGCGGCGGTGGTCAAAACAACAGCTGACGCTATCAAAACGGACATGTTGGAGGTTATAATCGTCCGTACGACGCGACGTTCAACTTGCACTGGCGTTTGTTGCTTTCACTCTGCTGGAACTGGCTGGAAGCGTGCTTTCTCCGACCGTTTGTTTACCGCTACTCGCTAGACCTCGGCTCATCTATGAATATTAGCGTTGAATATTATTATCCTGCGATAAAAATATTAACAATCGGAATGGTTGGCGTGCTATCGATTCCTGACCTCGCACGTTACTAAAAAGGATGATGTAATGCTGAATCAATTTGTTTGGCTCAGGAAATGATGCAGTATTGTCTGGCCTATACGGCCTATATAGGGCGAAACGTCGCGTCGTATTGAAATAGGTTTAAAAATAGGTACCAACCTAGCGTCATATTTTTGCGGTCCCGCTCCCGACTCTCGACACGAGGTTGTGTTTATTTAACTGTCAAACGAGTTCTGTAATCTGTTGAAATAACTGGGGATGTCGACTTGCAAATTACAACTGCGCCTGCGCACCACGCATTTTATCGCATACCCGCCTGATTTCTAATTACCGCATTAACACCAAACCTGTTTTCGTGATTTATAATTAGCGTTTGTACTCATGTTTGTACTAAGTACATGTAGTTATTCAATGGTTGTGAGGTTTGACTTGTGACGTTGTATTTTTTACTATAACTCGGCGTGAAAGGGACACAGCGATATAAATAGATGTTCGTTTCCTTGGTGTTTTTATGGCGTTTTATCATAGCATAGCGGTAAAGACTAGTTCCCCTCAGCGATTTAATGAAGGGTCTTTGAACTGCTACTGGACGCGATACGGCGTGGCGTGTGTTGATGCAACACTGTTTATCGTTGTTGGACATAAACATGCATCCATGCATTCAGATGGTAATTGGGTACTTGAGAGAATTTTTATTATACATTTTATATGAAATTTACGTCGTCTAAAATATAGAACAGAGGGAAATATTGAAATATTATCAAAAATAAAAAAGTTATAAGCCTTTGAAGTTTGGTGTAACTTCAAACTGCGGGAAAGGGAAGTACCTATCAGTATAATCACGTCACGCCACAACGGTACAGGGATAGCGAGATCTCTCCAATACAAAAAATACCTACAAAGAATATTGTGTGATTCAAAGCTCAAATATAAGGCATGGTCTCCAACGTTAATAATTATGTACCTATTTGGTGGTTTCCTTTCTTTATTATTGAACCGCAAATTTTTAAATAGCGTGTCTTATGTGTTGTAACTTGTTCCTCAAGATATTTACTCCACTTTATTTTTTTTACGTGCTTTGACCTTTAAACCATAATTCACTGAAGTAGTCATTGTCATAAAGGAAGAACCTTGTTGTCATACTCATTTAAACATAAGTTTATTTTCACACACGACGCCATTTGCGGTCACAACTCACATCTCAAGCCGCAATGTGAATGAAGCTCACTCAAAATATAAATGGTCTACTTTATCGCTTATCAGTTATTATTACATCAGGATTAGCTATCTTATCATACCTATCATACAGGTCATTCATAGGCTGAGATCTATAGCGCGAACTTCGACCAAGTCCAAGTCAAAGTAACGAACTCGTGAGGATTTGGAATTTTTAAATCGAACTGCGACTTAGTCCGACTAATTTGTTACAAGAAAATCTTCTTCTTCTTCTTATCTTATTTAGATGGCGAGGAGCACAATATTCGACTATTTCGCCAGTGTCACGTGGAAGCAAGAAAATCTTTGCTTAGTTCTGTCTGACAGTCTGTTTTTCTTGTAAAAAAAAAATTATCTGACTGTGTTGAAATTCGTTTTAAAATTCCAAATTCTCACTGAGTTCGTTTCTTTGACTCGGTCTTAGTCGAAGTTCGCTCTATAGATCTCAGCTATAGAATCTTTCAAGGATTGAATGTCTTCAAACTAGGTAGCAGGTATATACTACCTACTGATTCCTTTACCTAATTTGTAATTCGCATGTAATATATAAAAATCGCTTTTGTACTAAATAATTTTATGGGTAAATAATAAATATACATTGCTGGAATGATTGATACAGTTATGTACGTTCTAAAATTGTCTAATTTTAAGGGTAACAGTTAAGGTGTGAAGAGGTAACGAACAAATTGCGTTATATAGAATTTATAACGTCATGAATGTACATGAAGACAATAATTTATATTAAAATGCAAAATCTTTATGTATCAACATTCAACAACTTAAAAACAAAAGAAGTCCGGTTCAAAAACAATACAATATAACGCTGCAAGTTGCAACTGGCCGCATACGTAATATCGCATGAACAATGGCCGATCCCGTGCCATGACCGGGGAAACCTGTTCCATAGCACTACGACCCGAGCTTCCATCACGAACATAACCTTGGAAACGACGCTTAAGCTTTCAAACCATAGCTAATTTACAAAACTGCTCAGTATCCAAGCCTTTATAAATACAGCAATGGATGAGCTGCGGCTAGTAGCATCGCTTGTGAAGCCCTTGAAATAATCCGTGGTGAAGGTGAATGTTCAATACAAACTGAATTTTGTAATCTAAACCCAAGAAATGCCCTCGGACCATTGCCTATTTGTTAAAAGACATTATTGCCTGAACCCTTACAGGTGCAGCGATGGAAGTGTAAATGGATGATATATCGCGAAGCCTTTCAACATTCAATGGTGCTATTTTCTTTGACCGGGGCTTGACTGCCCGCTCTTATTTACGATGCTTTCGTTAATGTATTGGCAAGAGCGTGCGAAAGTCGAGAAAACATTGCAGATTAAATGTTGTACACATCTTAAATCTAAGGTTTGTGTTCTTTTTATTGCTGTGATAAGAGGGCGTACTTAATTAATGTGAAAATAATTCGTGAATAGTAATAGGTATCTTAAGATGAATGTGAAAGGAAGGAGACTAATAATATTTAAACTATGGAAAACGATCATTCAAAAGAAAATATCAATACTGTAATTATTAATGAAGAGGAAGAACGTATAATGTAAATTGTGACTCCTATTTCCATACCGTGTCATGTGTCCAAGTTTTAACGTTATCATAGTCAAACACATAAGAGTCGGATATTCTACGATTTGTTGCCACAGTAAAAATATCGAAATAAATACGTTTTAATTATAACAATACAATTATAATATTGAATTGACTTAAATAAACTATAAGAGGCAGCTACAGGTGGTAATAAAGTAGAGAATGATGAAGTGACTTCAATCTTCAAATGACATGCGGCAAACGTGACACCCGATACTCAAAGTATTTCGCACATGCATAACGTGTCACGTTTCTTGGTAAAATGCAGGATGAAATTAAATAGCAAAAACCCGGTCGATATTTTCGAAGAATAAATTGTTGCTGTTCCTTCTTCTGTGTGGTCTTTATTCAATGTTAGAGATTTTTCAAGTTTCTTAGTTATTTAAACTATTTTTAACCATAACCTAGTTTATAGGTTAAAAATTCTTTAACATTTTATGACTAAACAAAAGTAGATGATCGCAGAGACGCATATCATTGCTTTTTTACCAAGTATGCTATGTGGTACGAGGACTGACCAACATTTATATTCATAAGCGTACATAATATAGTCGACATCTTGAATTCTTCACGCTCTTATGATCATTATGCGCGTCATACTATTTTTGAATGTAAAATCAACCGTCGGGCCACGCTTTTGTAGACATTCTTTAAACTCGGCCATTCTGTGAATTTAAAAGCCTGTTTTCTGACCGAGTGGTGCGAGATTTTCGGCATTCTAAGCGACTATTGGAACCATAGCGTATTTCGCACTTGTTTGTACGACTTTATGTGTAGAACCTTAGAGTAATGTAGGACTTTGAACAATTCCTTTATTATCCCTCAAGATATATTCCTTTTTGAACACTACTCTTAAGTCTATTTTCAGTACCTATATTAAGAGTTGTACAGTGAACTTCTATAGTACATCACAAACGCCATTGGATAGGCTGTAGGCGGGTCACGATGATAATCAAAAAGGCAATTATTTCGTCATTGATAACGAGATCGTCAAGTCATGTGGAATCATACCTAGTACACACTAGTCACTGCTCAGTAGCTATAATTACGTCAATGGGCTATTTGACACTTCCTCTTCAATAACTACGTTCGTTAGCAGATGTCTTGTGTTTGTCCACGGTAATCGAGTAATGTTTCCACTTAATGTTTCGTTGAGTGTAACATATTGATCGTTTAATGAGATTGTTTTAATTTTTCGGACGGTAATTAGCTAATTAATAAGCTGTTTTTAGGGTTCTAATTTGCAAAAATAGAACCCTTATAGTTTCACTATGTCCATTAGCTCAGAGACTACTATAGTCGACAAAGTAAAAAAAATAATTTAGTAACTCGTATGTAAAACAGGTAGTTAATAAGAGTTCATTGGCCGTGTAGTTAAAATTACGTCTAATAAAATTATATTTCAGTAACATTCATCCCTACTTCAGAACCCTTAACTATGCGGGGTCAGATATGCTGCACTTGGCTGAATTTTTATATGATACGTGGGAATTATAATGGAGACTAAATGGTATTATGTCAGACTAATAACTCTAATGTTTTTGTTCGAAGTTATTACGTCACTGGAATATTTGTGCCATTAAGTGCTTTTATAAGAAGTCGCCACTGCACGGCTACGCTTGACGCTTGTGTGCGAGTTTGGCTTATTGATTTTACAACTGGCCGCCTGACGTCATTCCTTTGGGAATAATATTGAAGTGAAAATTGGAGTGCCTTTTAATATTATGAAAGACCATCGTATCGGCATGTGTAAAATATAAAGACACAAAAGTAAATTAGATTTACACATTAAGGACGACTCCCAGGCATTACTGATGTAGATTTAAACCTAAATCAAGATTTGAGATAAAGATGATAAATCTTTGCGGAGCTGCAAGTGGCCCTAAATTCTAAAACTTGATTAACTCCATTCACGAATCACGCCGCGTCATCGGGAATGACTGAAGACCGTGTCATAAGATTTAAAACTGGTAAGACGTGATGGAACAAAAAATTAGAAGCGATCGGTATCGCTCTGCATTACGTTTTCGATAATTTATTCCATGACGAAACATTTATTGGTAAAACAAATTAAGAGGCTAGACAAAATTACATAACATAAGCTCACGCCTGTATCCCCGAACGCGTAGGCAGAGGCGCACTAGCGAACTAGAACACCCACATTTCGCCGAGCTTAGTTGCGTCCCAGATGTGATAGGGGGCGAGCCTATCGCCATATCGGGCACAAATTCCAGACTCCGGGCTGATATGGAAAAATCCAATATCACTTTGCCCGACCCGGGAATCGAACCCGAGACCTCAGAACCGTAGTCGTACCGAAATACCACCACGCCACCACGCACGCCACAAAATTACAATCTACATTTTATTATGCTTCAATCTACATTTTATTTTTATTAATGTGTAATTCTGCAGAGTCGAGTTCAAAATTGCTGGGAATTTTGGGTTGTCTAAAGATATTAGTCTTGGTGTCGTGTTTGGAATGCTATTATTTTACCCATATTTAACAGCTAGTGCCGAAAACTACATTGCCTTTATTATTTTTAACGCATTGTTTGCTACAGTCTAGATTTTATTAAATCTCAACATAACTCATCACTCGTTTGATAATGTACATACATAATAATATGTATGTATTACGATGCATTTAAGAATCAAGAAACATCTAAAGTATACAGTTAGCAACGATTACTGTAGACATTGATTCAGGTTCTTATATAATTTCCTTGTAAGAAAGTAGATTGAGATCTGCTCCGGAGATGTTACCAATACGATATAAAGATTGCCCACGTTTCGTCACCATTTCTAGACAAGATTGGTAGCGATGTTACGTAGCTGGTGGCAAAACGATTCTAAGTTAAGCAATTAGATTTACACATTTTTATATTTATTTATTATTATGTATATGAGCCTGTGGACAGACAACCAGGTAAAGGTCGCAGAAAGTCGCTGTATGCAGACCGCTACCAACAGGTCGATCTGGAAATCTTTAGGGGAGGCTTATGTCCAGCAGTGGACGTTCTGTGGCTGATATGAGCCGGATTCTCTGGATCCACAGGTCAAATCAAGTATGAAACATACCTCATTGTGCCATTGAAATGTAGACAATGGCATAAAAAATACTTTTCCATTTTGGTTTCATTGGGTTAAAGTAGTGAATCCTTAACATAAATCCTATTCTGGTCCATGTCAAATTGGAGTGGACATAAAAGTAAAATTATTTATATTAGACCGGTTTACAATTTAATTCGCAGGGTAAGGTAATAGCAGTAGTAAAGGGTGTATCGAACATAAAATACACCAGCTAACCATATTATCAAATGAAACAATTCAACGTACTACTTTCTTCGAACGTGAAAATTCAGAAGCATTTATACCTTTTAAGCCTTGTACAACAAATGGATTAAAGTATCTATCATACAAATAATTTGCATAAACGATTAAGCGCAATTTATTTTCGCGATGACTAATGTCCTCATGGACTTTATCACTAGTCTCTGTTGTACGGTCATTAGTACTAAATACAAGTTGCGTCACACCTTACTCATGATCACTTACTCAGGAATTTTCAATTATATCAGCACTTTGTTACGTTTAACATCTTACTCGGTTAAGTATTAAATGATTATGATGTAAAAATTACTTGGAATTTTTTATGACGTTTATGTAACTATTGCGATAATATAATTGAGTAATTATGTTAGCAGTTGGACATTAACATTCGTTTTCTTTAGCATTTTATGTAATTGGTTGATGAAGTGGATGTTGGATCTGATGGGCCTTCAAAGCATTTCAAAAAGGAATGACTGTTAACAATGCTGAGTATATCATGAGCATCGTAATGGCAAACAGTAAAGATATTACTTCACAGTTCACACTTCATGATGTAGAAGAACCGATAATGACTTATCGGTTCTTCTTAGAGTAAAAGACGCAGGAGTAGCAATATGCAATGACTTTTATGTAAGTTTAGATATTGATCGGAACATTATCAGTAAAAAGGCATTTATCAGTAGTAATTCCGTCGTAATACAGTGCTATAATATAATGAAAACGCGGATACGATTGCAGATCACCTTGCCGAGTGGACACCTTGCAGTTAATATATGTAGGCACTTTGTCATCGAATACTTTGTGAAAGACAGTTTTCATTCAAGTAGTATTATTTATTGTTGGTATCATCGTGAAATTATTTTATCTTTTTTATTACAAACGAGCAGGTGGATCACTTGATAGTAAATCATCTCCACCGCCCATATACACCCATGAAACCAAAGAATCATGGGTGCATTGCCATTAATACCCTTGGTATGGGAATTAGGATTGGAAAAGGAAGAAGTGATTCGAAGTACCGGAAATTTTACTCACCGAATAAAATATAACAGCAAGCTGCTTCTTTGATGACTACCACTATCTGTCTGTTAACATTCAGTTTACTGTTGGTTTATTACTTGCATATAAAACTTGACTTGAAGCAAATATCAATGAAAATGTTATCTTTTGTTAACTTGATATCAAAACGTCTAGTGAAGAATGACGCAGTTCCCCTTTGTATTTTATATTAAAGATAATACGTCCACTTATCTTTCTCGGAGCTGTGGTAAAAATAGTCCGCATCTGGAAAAAGACAATTTGTGCCTAATAAAAAAGACACAGAACTCATTCTGCTTGGGTGAGACTTATTCGTATTTTATAGTGAAGACAAAAGCGGTTCTTGCTCTCGATTTTTTGCCAATATGATGTTCATTGTATCATCTGAATTTATTTCAGACAAATTGCCAGGCCCGTTCGGAATGGTACAAGGCAAGGCGTGGGATTTGGCAATGAACGTTTATTATGAGTGTAATGTCGTGAATTCTATATTAAATTGAGAATGAAAATATTATTTGTATTGTAATACAAGATCTGAATGATAAAATTGTGCTTCTTACCAGTAAAAAAACGAATAATTCGATATGCGGAAATACGCAAGAAACTCAATATTATGTAAAAACGCTTCCTCCAAAAATTATACGAAAGGTTAAATTTATTTTTCTATCGTGCGTCAAGCCGCCCTGAAACAATAGATACCATAAAAACAAAAATATTAACTTACGTTTACCGATTTCTAAAGTGCGTTACAAGACTATTCAATTTTTAACATTTCGGATACAGGGTTCATCATAAAATGAAGTAATATGTTGATTAACCAGAGAAATTATTGACTGACGTCGTGCAGGAGTGCGATGGAATACAAAATGACGCGAAACTGTATGACTCACTGTATACGAATCATAATAAAGATTTCATGGCGTGCATGTTGAATGTTTTGTCAACATTGTCACAAAGTTTACTAAATAGAAAACAAAGCACATTTGGGTTTCACCATGCGGCGCTAATTGTTCAACCACAGCGTTCTTGTTTCATAATAGTAATATTCTATAGGTATCTTGTCAAAAATCACAAAGTTGCTTTTATTGTCATAATATAGACAGTTATCGGAATTTGTCTAAACAGAATCAAAGAGCAAGAATGGTTTGTACAATTTAATGATCAGATTATAAGTATTTAGATCTTTAGACACCTAAATACCGCTCTCAACCCTCCATTCTCTCCTTTCCCAATCCTTATTCTTTTTGTTTTTAGACAGTTGTTTGCCTGTGCTTCTGGCACTGCAGATGTCTATTTAGCTGATTACTCTCAGTAAGGCAATCTGCCCTTCTGTGTTTATGAAACAAATGTGATTTTCTTGAAATAATATTGACGCTATTCTCATTCTTAACAATATTTACAGGTAATTTTGTAAAGGGTGCTTCTAAGCATGTACCTACTACCTACTCTGTTAGTGCAGATACAACATCAATCCAATCTAAATCAAAAAGATCTTAGACAGTAGATAATTTATTTATCTTATCTGTCAGAGTTACGCAAACGTATTCTATTATATTCGTATATCTATTCTTACGAAATGTTATGTTAGTCGCGTGAGAGGTTTCATCGATGGATTGTAAATTTTTACTATTATTCATGAATTGGAAAAAAACGTTCACTTTTATTGAGATGCTAGTTTTAGTCATGACTCATGATTGCGTCTGGCGAGCGAGTAAAAAATATTCGGAAATTGGATTATCTTCTTAATTTTTTGTGTTTTGTTTACTGTATAATTTCTGAATGGGTATCTAAATGGGTAGAATAGATAAAAACGTACATAATATGCTTACTGTAGTCACTCACTACTAAAATCATAAACCTTTAACTTTTGTAGTATTTGGTAGCCTTCTTTTTATAGCTCTAACAAACCCCTTTTAGGAATTTGTGTTACATAATTACAACAAAATGTCTACAGCAAAATCTAATTAATTCATATCAACTGTTAAAAGCAGTTCAAGGTGCAAAGATTTAGGAAAGGCTAATTAAAATAATTAATTGTCAACAATGGCCCCGGAGTCTAGTGAAATGATTTAGTATAGTGAAAGTGTTGTGGTTGTTTAAACCACTGGTTACTTAATACAACGGAAGTAAAACTTTCATTAATGATATAGTAAAATGGCGATATTGGCTGTGGTTGGTATTTTATGACCACGGTTATACGATCGAATGAGATGGAGTTTATGAGTCAATACTCATATCCTGTCGATTAGATTACTTACTATTAGTTTTAGTGCTGATTAAAATAAGGACTTCCATTTCACGTTTAGTAGCAATCAATTTAGTTTAAGGTTTCCTAAATTCAAAAATCTTAGGAAAGATGAAGAAAGACGGTACTTTGCATACAAAAACTTCAGATGAAATAGAAATGAGTGGCCGTATAATACACGCAATATTTGTTGGTCAACATTTTTACGAGCAAAAATTGCTTCGTAAAACAACATTAACCCGTGCAATTGTGTTTCACACACTCTTTGATCTTGTACACCGGCCGGGATCGTTGATAGCCCATGGTTCATTAAAATTCCAATCTGTTGCCATCGTAAAACATTTTTATTTCCACACCGCATATTTGATGTTGCATTATTAAAACAACGAAATTTGGCGTTTTTGCGGTAAGGCTTGTTTTTGACCAGTTGTACGGAACGTTCTGTTGCGCAGTACACTTTTTGTCAATGGCTAACCAATAACCACTACGGCATAGTTTTGGCAACTTTCTTTTGTTTTCGCTAAGACCAGTGGCCTACTGTCGGTTGTAACATTTGTATTGCTATCACGTACAATGTTGACATGATGTTTAAGATTGTTACTAGTATAAAAGTACACGAAACGTCGATTTGTTTGGAACATTTTGTCCAAATCTTAAATCTTAAGCGGGAAAGTAAAATATACAACTTTCCAAATTCAACATCTGCAACTTGAACAGTGTTTATTATATTCTTGTTTCGTTAGTATACACATCTGAGTACATTCAGAAACAACAAACAATTCAAAATGTTTTATCATTTATTGGCATTACCACTTATCTACAACCGGAATATGTACATCCTTGATCCAGGACAATTCCATTTTTATACTGTCCAGGCTCGTACTAAACACGACACTGATAAGATCTTGTATGTTATATGGCTTATGAATGAACATTTACTACGAGTTATTAAATTATTGTTTATCAGTTTCTATTCTCCATTCTTTGGCGTGCACAATTTCATAATAGTGACTGTGATTTAGAAGGTTATTCACTCGCATTTGATATTTTTTTGTGTGGATATTTAGAAAAATTATAAAGTTTTTATGTTTGATCACAAAGTCTCTAGACTGGACTGAATCAATCGAATTTATGATTTTGCTAGAAATTTGATAATAATTTCAAATGTTTAGCGTCACATGCTGTTTCATCGGTGTCAAGTACAGGTTGTTGTATATAATGTTTTTTTTTAAGATTTTCTATTATATTTTCTACTACAACAATATTATTTTTATCTAAGTAATATTTTTAATCACTACTATCGAATAATTTACTATTGACCATATGTAAAAAGGCTAGGTTTCCACTCTAGATACCTTCAAAGATTAATTGTATAAAATTGTCTAAGGTTTTAAATAGAAAGTTCCAACCTTGACTACAGATATCGATTTAGTTAATATTTACACATACACTATTTGTAACCTAGTTAGTACCTAAGAGTAAAAACCTACAGCTGAATGTTAGTTGTAAGAATTTATATTCAATCGCCCAGTCGTCCAAGTAAAATTATAATTTATTGGCCGTGACCTGCGAGGTCGTAGCTACTGTTCCACTGTCGCATTTAATATTTTAATGGGTTGTATTAGAATTTGTATTATGTGGCCAAGATTAGGGTATAGGGCATTATGCAAACTTACTAGATCATAAAAGTTAAAATTTGCTAAAATTTTGTGGAAATGATTAATCAATTTTCTAATAACAAACTGTAAATAATCTTAAAAACAATACAGTTAGGATAGTAACTTAACCAAAATGAATCGGTAGGATTCGAGCCAGACGTCGCTTTTCAGTTAACTATTCCTACTGCATAATGAAAGGATGGGTTGGTTTTAATGCAATCCTATCCATATGCATTACCTTTTGCACACACGAGCCTCTAGACAGTCGGAGAGGTATTTGTACATACAAGGCGTACAATTAACAGCAAAGCGCACTCCGATATACATACCTATACCTAGATTCCAGGCAGTAGTAAACATGACGCAAAAGGGGGAAAATACGTACATTATGCACGATAAAGTGCTTGCGTTTAATGTAAAAGTTGAGAAATTAAAGAGCTAATTAACTTGCACATGAAATGTTCAT
Organism: Clanis bilineata; assembly: GCA_036417725.1. Lineage (NCBI taxonomy): Eukaryota > Metazoa > Arthropoda > Insecta > Lepidoptera > Sphingidae > Clanis > Clanis bilineata. The sequence goes on from CM071147.1 coordinate 15,492,219, forward strand.
TTGGAACGCGGCGCGGCGGCACAGCGGCTCTCATACAAATTGCCTCGCTGTGTTATTAATGAAGTCCTTTATGCATTATGGTACGGCTAGGCACTGGGTCTGCGAAATTGGATGCATGCATTTTTACTTAATAGACTGGAAATTGTTAAATTAGGACGTAGTGGTTGTGTATTTCACGTAACTTCAGCGGTACAATATAATCCTGTAACTCGACCGTAATTTTATGATATTTCACGCTAGTGACGCTTCAACACTTCACAACCCAAGCTGTCTTTTCCAAGTATTTTGAAAGAAAGAAAGAAAATTTATTTGTCAAACCAAAAAAAGACAGGCAACAAGTAACTTATTTTCCAATGATTGTTAACACAAATCAGGAACTCAAGTGGTTACAAGACGTAAAGTGACACCATTAGTAAAAACATTCGCAAAAATTCAATAGCCGAAATCAAATCAGGTTTCTTTGCATAGATAAGATATGCATACTTCATAAGGCGTTTACCTTTTAAAAATATGATGTGCTTATTCTTTCTACTTTTATTTCCTCGGAAAAAATTTACCACCTGGCCAAAGCACCTGCCAAAGAGCTAATAATGTAAGGTTAGTGATCTATACCGGTTTCATAAACATTTAAGCGGTGATAATGCTAGAGATTTTTTTACGCTACTCATATTTATTGTATTTCAAAAACGTATAGTAACAAAGTAGCGACCTTTAGCTACCATTTACCAATTCGCTTCTGCGTTTTGAACTCACGTTTTACACAAGAGCGTGTATAATTCGTATGGTAACGCTGACAGTATTAGTTACACCAGTCTGTTTGGATCTTGGAATTTCAGGGACTACTGGAATGGAATAACATTTTACAATACTAATTGGGGAATCATCAGGTTAACTTACTATATCATTATTAAGAGTTGGCTTTTGTGTGAAAGTAAATACTCTTGCAATAAGAGCAGCAGCTTTGGCGTTATTATTTTGAATTTTGGCACTGGGCGTGCTGTTATGAATAATGTTAATAGATTTAGATTAGACTATAGTTCACATCTGTCAAAATTTGTAGTCTAATATTGCACATCCTTTTTGTTCACGGTAAAGTGAACAAAGTTGCTTCCGTCGAGTCGGACCAGTCAGCCTTCCGTTCGATATAATGACTAATCGGCCGGAATATCGTCCGCTTCTTTCATGCTCGACCTACTAAATGAGAAGCCGAGTGAGGTTAATGTATCACAGGCTAACAATCGATTAGCGTTATGGAATGAGTTCATAAACTAGCCGAGATTTCAGATAACCGGAGGTACCGGTATTGTACTTACGTACGAGAATTTCATTTCTTGAAACGGAATCTTGAAAATATGAGCAATTGGAATAAAAATATTTTTGCGGATTCTATCACGAATTGTTTGATTGAAAATTAAAACAAATCGTGATAGAATCCGTAAAAATAGTGTTATTTCAATGTATAACACTCGCCTTGCCTTCGACTTCCTCGGTGGCGTGGTTGTACTTCGGTACGACTACTGTCCTGAGGTCTCGGGTTCGATCCACAGGTCGGGCAAAGTGATATTGGATTTTTCCATATCAGCCCGGAGTCTGGAATTTGTGCCCGATATGACGATAGTCTCGCCCCCTATCACATCCGGGACGGAACTGAGCTCGGCGAAATGTGGCTGTATTAGCAGGCTAGTACGCCTCTGCCTACCCCTTCGGGAATACAAGCGTGAGCTTATGTATGTATAACATTCGCGTAAACTTAAGAAATCAGTAAGTATGAGCAATTGTTTGTAATGACAACTAAGTTATCTGGATCTAAAACCAACCAAGATGAATTTGAAATGCCTAATGGAAAGTAGAAAGCAGTAGGTACTTAGATGACAATGCTAATCTCATGAGATGTAAGTGACAGACGCATCAATCAGACGGGTCACGGGTGTGATTACGTCGTGTCTTATATCTTGTGACGTCACTGGTGATTACGGATCGGTTGAGAAAAGACGGCGACTGACGCGTCAGCGAAGACTCAAGACACGTTGACGTCACGCGTTTGTGAATACTTTCTAGTTTTTACACACCGGTTGGATCAATTGTTTTATCTTTCGCTTTGGAGGGGACAATGAACTTATTGTCAAAATTCTTTAATACCTCTGAAGTTTTGGTGACCACTAACCACTTTCAATTTACGATAATTGTGATAAATAATATGCATTAAATATATCAGTACGCTTTGTAAAGGTTGTACTTGAAAATGGTTTGCCCTGGCCTTATTTGTGTACTATATGTAGGTAAAGCACATAAGGTAAAGGCATTTTGATGTAATATACATTAGTACGTTCTTTTCAAAGTTGACCAAAATGCTAAGTTTTTTTAACGTTTTGCAGTAAATTAGTGCCTGGAATCAAGAATTGATTTACTAATGTCGTACTTTCCAATGTCTTACATTGGTGAAGTTAGATTTTAGTGAATGAAAGTTGAAAATCAAATTGATGGAACCTGCTAATTAAATAAAATGAATTCCGTTAAATTTTAAATAATCCATCATCTAGTAAATTGAGTTCGAGTTTGACTTGTTGACGCAGACTGGTTTGGATAGTACTTAAATGACTACCACGTCACGCTCTTACCACAATCAAGAGGTGTGAAGTTATTAAAATGAAGTTAACTCGCGAAATTCCTTTCGTGTGATTCTCATGAGTGCTTCTATTTACAGTCATCAATACTTAAGGTGATGTTTAGCTTCTATTAGAGTTTACAAGTTAATAAATAATGGCATAGGTTCTGACAGGACTGTAAACCACTACAACTAAAGCCTGATACTCTATGACACATTTAATCCCGTTATGGAATATAATTTAATAAGAATGGCATAAGGAATATTTTTTCTTTCGAATCATTCATAATGGTCATAGTAAATGAAGGACCAAAGACTTAGTACTATTTCACAGGTGTGGTTACTTCGTTTTTCGAAAATCATGAAGCAAATACAATATCCTATCATCAAGAGACCACTTAAACACCGTAATAAATATAATTGTTGTCTCGAGGACACATACATTTATTTCTATAAAGATTACGGACGGATTACATAGTCTACCGTCTGTCATCTGTCGTCTAAACGTGTTTCTGGTTATGCAACATGTGTTTTAGGCAACCGCCTCGTAATCTGCGGCGACATCGCCCGTCCACACGAGATCCGGTCAAAAATGTTGGTAAATAACGAGATAGGGGTGCACCGCTGTCTATTTTAAATAGATAATGCTTATTTTGTAAACGAGGGATTCGAAAACATATGACATTAGTATTATCTTGGTTTAGCTTATGATGTGCCTTCTCCTTTTTTGTAGCTATCCCATGGTTGGTCTGTAATAAATTGCCAAATGAGATAAGGCTATTGTACTTTAACTTAAATATTATTGTGGTGTTATATTCAACTCCTAACTGTATAATAAAGAATATTTTCTGCTCCTAGAATGAGTTTGAAAAAATGTTTGTTATCCTCGCTGGATAATGTAGGAACATCTTTCAAACTTGATCACAATCCTTGCTTCAGTTAAGTTATATTCAATGTAGGATCCACAGACATGTAGTATACCCATTACCTACTATAAACTATATATTAATACATCCTTCTATCTTTCGATTTGATCGATCCATCTTTGAATTTGGGTTTCCTTGGACGCATCTTTGGGACGACTGTTAATACTCCGACGTGTCAATCGATCAGTTACATAAACAAGATCGTTGCATTCTCAAAATCAATTATACATTCACCGTGTGAATTCTTTGGTCATATGCGCTTGTTTCTGTACGCATGATGTCATTAGCCATTTCAGTAATACCGGATTTTGTGTTGTGAAAGGGAAATGTCCGAAATGAATATGTTTTGGATATTGGTTTCGTAAGGTCCGATTTGGATTTGAATTAGACACGATGGTATTTTGTTTAGGAAGTTGTGCTGTTTCTTTTCCTATTGCAGCAATTTGCAACACATATGTGTCATTAACACATTTAATATTGTTGTTAGGATATGTTTATTCTACGATAGGATTGCTCTCTTCTTGCATTAGTATTTACGGCTATTGTTTTTATTACAGTAATGATGACTGGATTTTGATTATGTGTAAGCATAATTACTTTATTATCAACGTGAATTTTATATTCGAAATTATCCGCATTCATTCAACATTCGGTTTGCTATGTAATTTAAACTGTTCATGCACAATAGTCTAAACGTATACTCACATGTTATATAAAGTGTGTACTTTCTTAGCTTTCGTCATTGCGACACAATATTTGCTATTACGTGTCACTTCGCCAAATTGTATAGACACAGGTGTATCTGAGCAAATATAGGCAAACTACTGACCCTCTTAGTAGAATCGTATATAATGAACATCATTTCATACTAGTGTCATATACAGTTAGTGGTAAAACCATGTTTTAGGCAGTTATGTGTACAGAAGTAATGGGAGTAATGGGTTGACTGGGCAGGTTTCATACAACTGTCGCACAGAAAACCGACGTGAAGTCGCAGCTTGCTGTTGAGTGAGATTTTCGGCGGTCCAAATCTCCCACTCCTTCGCAATCTATATTCCCTCTTATTGACAACCTGTAATGACCTGTAATGACAACGCATTCATCATCATCATCATCATCATCATCATCATCAGCCATAGGACGTCCACTGCTGAACATAGGCCTCCCCCAAAGTTTTCCAGATCGACCTGTTGGAAGCGGTCTGCATCCAGCGACTTCCTGCGACCTTCATCAGGTCGTCGGTCCACTCGCATTATGTACATATAATTCTTTTAATATCGTGGGTGTCTAAGCTGCGATGGAGATCCTTTACCATCAAGTAACCCACCAGATCATTTGCCAGTTTGCTGAAAAGTATCTACTTCAGTTCCATCATGTCCTGTGATTTAGAATTAAGAAGGTTCTATAGTTGATGACTAATAACAATATTTCAATCGCTTCCAATCATAATATCTACCATAACAAATCCACTGGTTTTTATATTACCCTTGTATTTCGTAAACTCCATTGTCAATAAAAACGATAACTCGCTAGAGGCTTTTTCACCTTCACGAATATAAACAAGTTTCGGTATAAGAAGCTTTCGATGTGATTACAAGGGAACGGGCTCCCGAGAGACTGACTCTAAGAAACATTACAAAAACTGAAAGCGTAAAATTGGTTGGGAATACATTTCTTGGCGTCATGCATATATTACTTAAGAGTAAACTATTTCTCGTGGCTCCGCTCTTGTAATGTCTTTTCCCTGCATAAAAAGGCCGCTATGGCATTCAGGAATAACTTTAATTAAAAAAAAAAAAACAATCAGATCGGTCATTCCAGTCACTAGCTCGTCCAATCAATTTTCAGCCTTATAATATTTGTAAAGATAATGGGCCTAACTTATAAAAACAGTTAAGGTGAGCAAATGTCTAAGAATAGGCTGTCACTTTTTTCCTTGTGTCACATCGTTTGAAAACAAAAGGGACAGGCTATTTACCATTTGCTCAGTTAAAGTGTTTTAATAAGTAAGCCCCAATATTATTTGTAGTTACTTCACTATTTTTGAGTTAAGATGGATTACCTATCAACATTAATTTTGTTTATAAATCGAAAGCCTTTATAATAATAGTCGCAGAATAACAAAAATATCGAAAAAGCTACTAAAAAGTATCTGAAAGCAGTACAAAGTTTCTCAGTACTCGCAAGTAGAATTTCTAAAAAGACACGTCAAAAGAACTAATTCAACCGGAGATGGAACCTGGCAGTGAAGACTACGTTCCAATTATGAAGACACGTCTGGATTTAAATTTACTCATTCATTACTACCAAGGAAATTGCTTCCAGCTTCAACCCAGATTGATAGTGAGAAATCTAATGTTGATATTACATACGTTCCACTTTTTAATATGCAGTGTAGTTGCACGTGAATTTAATTTGAAAATAATGTTATTAATATTGAAGCGAAGATTATAATTTTAGAAAGTAAATTACTTTTAATGGTGGCCATAATTATATCCGACTATCTAACGCGATTTAACGTTCTCCTTTCTATGTAACTTGATTTAACGGTAGCTACTAGCTGTATTAATAAATACTGGGACCAAATAACTTTTATCGCTCATCATCGTCATCATCAGCCATAGGACGTCCACTGCTGAACATAGGCCCCCCCAAAGATTTCCAGATCGACCTGTTGGAAGCAGATGCTTTATCGCTCATCGTCAAGAATTTCGATTGCCTGACATGGAGATTTTTTTATCCTGGCACGGTAAAGTGACTACACTGCACCTGATGGTAAGCGTAGTGCAGTCCAAAAAAAAACTAGCGACCACTGACAAACAATGGGTTTATCAGTGGCCGCCAGAGTCATGCCAATTTTCCTCACACTTCTAATTGGAAGAGGGAAGAAACAAATCGAGAGACTTGCGACTAGACAGGCGGATGATCGATACAGACACAGGGATACCCCCATACCCGTCCCAAATAACCATCAAGTCATGCTGCAAGCCCTTCGAGAGAACCGGAAGTACACTGGCTGATCCTGGAACGCGAACCACATATGGAGTGTGGGTCACTATGGCCGGTTTTAGCAACATGTGTACGGTGGTCGCCATCCGGATCGGATCGAATCTTTCTTCGCAAGTTTCTAAAGGTGTCACTATTGACTATACCTATTCAGTTACATCACATGTCTAAATATATTTTTTTGATCCATTAGTCTACTCAATACGAATATTATGTAAATATACGAAACACATGCACCAATATACTGGATATTATCATAATGATTCAGTCACATTTTAGTGTGCGAAAACGGCGGTCTACGTGAATTGTTGCCATATGGTGATATTGTAAAATATCGTTTAGTTAGGAACTATGACATGTTCCAGTGATGAGTAAGTGCATATTTTCTGATGATTAAAACAGTTCCTTTTTTATAACGGTGTGTCATCTGAATAAGAACAGTTGTATATTGTGAGATCATTTGAGTGTGTCATTGGTAAGGTAAGGCACGGTGGACAGTATCGTAACTAAAAAAGTTAAATAATATTTTTATATTTTAAAAAGTGGGAAAAACCGTTTGTCAAAGTCGATGCTAAAGGTTTGCATTTTCCTTAACAAGAGTTTTGTTAAGGATGTGGCAAATGATTTACTCAGCTCCGTTAGAAGGTATTCAGTAATACAAAACAATAACTTATATTATGGAAACATTCAGATGTTTGTTTTTATTACATGCGTGGACCATTATACAAAGTTTAAATTGGTAAATCATGTAGTAGACTGTCACGTGTATTTATCGATAAAAATGTTTTATAAACTCTGAAACGTAATGACACATGTTTTATAATTCACACTGGAGTGTTATTGTTAGCTTCCCTAGCTAAACCGAAATACTGACAAAGACCACGTAAATCTAAAAATGCTCTACAATTTGCGTTTCATAGACTATACAATAAATGACCTACTTTAATATTTCAAACGAAAGAGGGGATCGCTTCTCCAACTCTCAATTCGGGCGAGCAAGCACCGAGTTGTTTGCGTTCCATTTTCCCCGATAGTATGGCAACACGTGGGGTCGACCTAATACGAAAATAGGCCTCGACCGTAACCCGCATTACAAGTACAACAGCAAAAGGCTGCCATAGCCCATAATGATAGATTGCGTTATGAACATGGTTTTGGTAAAAGGGTCGTCTAACCACTAATGGTGTTGGGTAAACTTCGGTTGTTTTGATGGCGGAATAGCTTGGCTGTAGGTCGCAAAAAACTTTGTATTTGTGTCGTAGTCATTAATGGCCTTCAATTATTAAAAAGACAAACTTGATCATCCTTCGAATGATAAAAGTTCTTCATCATTGCCAAGAGTACAGTCAAGTTGGTGCCTCCCGTGAAATACTTTTTGGATCTGACATTTTGAATCGAAATAGATGACGATAAGGAAGTCTTCTCTTAGTTGTGTCTTTCGAATTCAACGAACCGGAACCCTTATGAACTACACAGCGACGACATAGATATAATCTTGTTATCCGTCTCCGTGCTGTCGAAGGCACGTAAACCATTCAATAACTGAACCGTCTATAGAAAGCGATGTAGGACAGGAGATAGTATACTTCAATTAGTTCACAACTAGTTCAATACGAGAGATAAAACTAATCTGAATCTTGATAAATTTGTAAGGAGTTTAGTAGATTACCATCGTGTCGATAAACTCGTAGAATGACGCATAAAGCGCTATGAATGTATAGTTGGGAATAGATGTATTGACCTGAATGTTTATGTGAGATACCTATTGAATAGTAATACACTTTGACTTCTAGTAATGCCATAAGATGTCATTGAGGATGCTATAAACGGAGGGAAGTCGATTTATTACGTGTAAGTGTAAGACGGTATTGATGACACAAGTTTGTGATCAGGGGGGTTACCACCACCTCTTATAGCAATATTATTATAGTCTTACTACGTTTTTATGTACGGGAATCGGTACTACTAAGATTATAATAATATTGCTATAAGAGGTGGTGGTAACCCAAGTAAGTTTTAAGAACACTTGTTACAAATTCTGTTGGTGTTTTGAAATACAGAGTTGAGATTTTTTTATGCAAATCCTTAAAGATTTAAACAAATCAATGAAAATGTAAATGCTGATTTGAATTCTCTGATTTGAAATCACTGGCCGCCTATCACGAATGAAGATTGGATATGTTAGTATTGTGTACGAGATGGACATAACCTAAATAATAATACGTTGATGCGGTAGTGGCCTTCCGAAAACACTTCATTATTTGTATTTATTGTTACTATAGTTTCAACCTTGGACCTTGACATTTCATAACGTTGTAATAAAAGTGGCCAACGCCGGCGGCGCGGCGTGTTGTCATCTCGGTAAACATTGAAACTGTTTTATTAGATGTGTGTCGTCATACGGTTATGAGCCATTAAAATATAAATTAGAGCAGTATCTTAGATGTAATCAATATAATCAGAAGGAGAACTAATATCATTATCAGTCAGAACACGTCTACTGCTAAACATAGGACAGTGTTAAAGATTTCCAGATCTACCAGAAACTAAATAAGATTGAAATTAGTTTTCAAACTACATTGTTACATGATGAACGTTATTTGACCAAAGTTGACTAATATTTTGAGCTGCAAGCTAAAAATGATCTGTACTATTAGTAAGTTTAATTGGAAATAAAACTTTGAAAAGAATACGATATTCCAGCAGCGAACAATAAAAGCCGATTCATGCAATTCTGATATCATAATCAAGTGAAGTGATAGTGATCAGTTAAATACGCTTGTTATTGCTTGGCTGCGTTTGACGTCATTATAATTATTGTCTTAGCAATATTCCTGATTATGTATTGTGCGTTCGATGCAGTGGAAAATTTTGAAGGAAAAAAAATGGAAGTGTTTATTTTTATTGCACATCTTAGTCATTACACCATCCTAAAAATACACGTTTCTTGTTACTCCTAAGTAAGGTATCTTAATTAAAATAGCTGTGAATAATAATGTTCTAAAATACAATCCATAATGTTATGTGCGGGCACTAGATGTAGCGTTTTTTGATATCTGTTCTTCTAAAAGTATCATAATTTTACAAATAATCTTAGAAATTATCAGCTGAAAGCGTTTGTAATGATTTTCTTTAATAAAAAATAATAGACCATTAATCGAAAATCGTTTGGTTTTTATTAGCCACAGTAAAAACGGAGGTAATACTAACTTTTCTCTATCTAATTTATTGTTATAGCGAATATAATTTGTTGTATCACAGATGGAGATATGATGTTGTATGTATTTTTAGTTGGATTAGAATTTGTGCACAGAATGGGCATAAGATCCTTCTTTATTACATGAAAAGACGGAAATAAATTCGGCGACACTTGGGTGTTCTGGTTGAGCTTTTGCTACCAGACGTTCGCCATCTCGCCCAGGCACAGTAATTTTAATGATATCATCGGCTATTTTCTTATCGATATAAGCTGATAGGTGGGTAACAAAAATAAATTTACTTTATGTGACCCAGTATGTGGCTGCGGGGAAGCCCCACAAACAATGTCGCTCTTGCTGTCATATCCGTAATGCCTTAGCCTGCATAGATGATGACCTTCTTGCGGCTACTGGAGTGGCAGTTGCTGAGTATTGGGCCAGAATAGTATGCTTTCAAAACCATCGACACGTCGAAGAAGATTCACTTTATTTGCTTCAATTTGTAGTTGTTTGTTTGCCTTCGTACAAATTCAGGTAAACTCACAGGTCAGGCCTCAATGTATCTCACGTTCAGTTGCATCACAGATTCTCACGGTTGGACCGTCGCGGTGTCGTCTTGTGAACACCGGAGGTTGGGCAACCTCTTGCAAAAATAGCAGCCGGTGTGGATATGGCGTTAGTGTGCGTATGTACAGTAAGAAGAAAAGTGGAGAACACCTGTTCAAATCAATGAAACAATAGTGATGACGTTTATGCCCTCATATTACATGAAGAGTAAATGAATATTGAGCATATATTCGATAGTATGGTTATTGCGGAATAATAATTCCTATATTCGAACCTGGATATTCAAGTTGAAGTAAATATAAAGACTATAATTAAAAGTAACGAAAATGGTAATAAAAAGTCGATTGATTTTAACGCGGTGGGATCGCTTTATGTTAAAAATATGCAATTTGATTCGTGCTATTAAATTAATTTCACTTATTAACCACAGCAGTGCTCTAACATTGAATTTCCAAGTGTAGATTTACACGATGTCCATTAAATCTTCCTCATAAAATAATCATTATCGAAGTAATATCACGACAAAAAGGTAGAATGATAGAAACACCGTAATCTAATCTGAAGCCGGTGATTATGATAATTTAAAAGCTATTACAGGGACTTTCGTGCGACAAATCACGGGTCATTCTGATAGTCCATACAGAATACGACGTAACTAATTCAGATTTCTGTCAATCGCCTTCACGGTCCGTTTATTGTCTAGGAAATCTCATCCGAGCATAATTTTAACCTTTTCTAGGTTACAAAGCTTATATACGATGTTGGTAATTTTTCATCTTGTTCGGAAAATGGGTCGTTTTTAAATCGGTTACAAATAAATTGAATTTCTGTTACGTAACGACTCAAATAACCTTAGATCTCAAAGAAAAATCAATTAATTGTTTTTTATAGCTAACTCTGTTCGTAAACTTTCGTAAACTACAGCCAACGATTACCAAAGAGATGAAAACATATTTTCTTTATAAAAAGTGTCTATAGAGATGAAAGGAGTGTCGAGTCTTGTTTTTCCAAATAGAAGTTACAAATGACTGATTCCTGATTTAATTTATGTGATTAGTATTGTTTATCGCCTCCTTGGTTTAGTGGCAGCATGTATGGGTTGTGCACCGAGAGGTCCTGGTTTCGATTCCCAGGTCGGGCAAAGCAAATCTCCTAATTTAATTTGCCCGGGACTGGATCCCTTATAGGGGTTGACGTCAGGCAGGCGGCCGGTCGTAAAAACTAAGCCAAATCCTCTCTGCAACATGCTTGAAAGAAATGTGTTGCGTCGACCCCACATTAAGGTGGGATAAGGGCAGGTAGAAAGAAAGAAAGAAAGATTAGTATTGTTTATGGAAAAATAAATAAATAAAATTTGATCGTGATGACAGCGAAGACTCTTGCAGGGTTATGCAGCAGTCGTCACACATAAATGCAAGTAGATCGAAAAATATCAGCACCCGGCTTATAGAAAACTTCAAAGATATAAAAGATAATACGAATTAGTTGAAAAATCTTTGCACCACATATAAAGACAAAGATCAACGGATAAAAGTAAGAAACAAATTAAATTTTCGAACCCAAGCGAAATCCACTCGCATTTTTCTACAGACGAGTAGCTAGAGGGCGATTTCCAAGGCGGCTTTATTTTTATTTTCCGAGTTCCAAACTCTTTGTTGTACGATTGTGGAATTCATTGAGTCGGCTTTTATGTGATGACCTTTGCCCGAGATTGTTGGCGATAACTCCATTGTATTATATTTAGATGACTAAAGATAACGTATGTTTGTTTTTATAGTGTTTTTCGGGTCACTGTCTTCGCTAGCAGTGTGACGAATGGACGTATGCCATAGCAATTTGTGTTCTCGGGAATGGTTTTAAAAACTACTTTGAAATGAAAAAGAACAAGTATCTTTTGTACTCTCTATAACGAGATTATTGTAATATAGGGCCTTACTTATAAAAACTATTTAGCTAAGCAAATGGCTAAGAATAGCCTGTCACTTTTTTCCTTGTGTCACATTGTTTGAAAATAAAAGGGACAGACTATTCTTTACCATTTGCTTAGTTAAACTGTTTTTATAAGTAAGGCCCATAATGTTGTGCATTTCTGACAGATGCAAAACAAGCTATTTATTCACACACACATACCCAGTGATCATTATTTGATATCTATATAAGTACTATTAATATTAGCGATTAGCAATAACAATCAAGGTCCAACTGTATCGCGCCAACTGAACCGTTTCCAAATAAATTTCAGCTCATATTACTAAAATACGAGGATATTTGATAGGATACGCGCAATAGGATACGCCATGCAAATATAATATCTGAATACTAAGAAATCGATAATATTAGAAACGGGCATGTCAATCAAAATTGAAGGTTGAAGCAATTTGTCATATTGGAAAGGATTCATGAAAAGTTTGGAAACCTACTGGTGGGTTTATTTTTTATAAAGCAGTTTTGGGATGTTACTTACCAGAATTAATTTAATCAGATTCTTGGTTTTGTAAAATGCATCTACAATCTAATAATGGGTAGTCCATAAGACGCAGACAATGAATTAATAATTATAATGCTTCCAAGATGCTATTATGGAATACATTTTCCTGTTCAATAAATGCATTGCGGTCAAAAAATATGTACACAGAAGCATTTAGTTGATATCAAATTGTTTGTCTCGGGTGTTTACGCTTTGGTTTTGTGGTATTGTTATGCCTAATATCTATGCCTAACGTTTATTGTATGTTAGGCGTTTAAGAATTATTACAAACAAGTATAGAAATACGAATAATAATGACACTAGAACTGAAAAAATGTTGACAATAATTCCATATGACGATTTAAGGTTTTAACATCACAGGAATGCTTTTTCTTTCCACTTCAACTTATTTTCTTCTAAACGTTCACAGTCACACCACACACAATCTACGATATCTTTTGTAGTACGATTATACTGATATACTATATTACTTTAATATAAACTAGTGCTCAAATAGCTATGTAAATGATTCAAACATTTAGATAATCACTGCCAAAATTGACCAGTTTGCAATCAACCACGGGTTTAATCAGTACAGCACAGAAGGTCACGAACGCACAATGGAATGCTGACACAATGGATGGGTGGCGCTGGCGTGGTTGGAATAACATTCAGATTTTGATACGCCGTCGACGCGGCTCATTGAATTATTTTGATATCGCTTGTACGTGACCGCGTTGTTTCGCAATTGCTTCGGTTGCTTTGTTTGGGTTCAGGAATTTAAGCAATAACATAATGTATACGTTATTTTTCTCTGTAGTTTGTATCCATCAGTCTGAGGTCTGTAATTTGTAAGGTCCACTTCACTAAGCCTTGTTAAAAAAAAAATTACTTGCATTGAAATCAGTCCACTTATTTGGAAGTTACGATGACATCGATAGACAGAGGCTTCCAATTTATAACACCCATTTTGGTAACCCACAGAGGTTTATGTCATATCTACCTAATCCTATTGATGTTTGTTGCGAGATTATATATATTGGTTTTCAATTCACTGATCATAGCAGTATCTTGATTGATGACAAGGGATACACTCATGTTGCCATAATCTACTACACGTTGTAGATATTGCCAACTTCAGCCTCTTACTTATCTGAACAAGATAAAACTATTTTGGTGTAGGAATTTTTTTTCAAAATATTCCTTCAATCTACTGTTACTTTTTAAAATTCGTCGTGGAACACAAAGCTTCCTATCTCGAAAGTCATAAGATCGTAGTTAATCCCCTCCAAGTTGTGATTATACCGAGTCTACAGACTGGGGTCACACGATTCCATTATAGTGTGACCTCACATAATTGCCGAGTCTGATAAGTCGTTACACATACCGAGGGCTCTGCGCAGAGCTTACTCGTAAAATGGGTTAAATATTTCGTGAATGAAAGCAATATCACTGCTGGAATGCTGTACACTCCAGATTGTGAGGGTTAGTATGCTAATATTTAATGGATTTAGTTGTTTCACTTCTGATATTGGAGTACTCAAGTTATAAAATGTTGATTATTGTAACATTCTAGTTTTCTTTTAAACGGCTTTTGTAGTTTGGTTGCTCATATTTAGTAAGAACTACTTCAAATCTGAAAAAATACTTCACGAGATTAACTTCTATGCATAATTAAACGAAATTGGAAAACATCGGATAAAATGTATTTTGTAGATTTATTTTTGCAGTAATTCCATTTTCCTGAATGTATGCGGTTCAAACGAATGAAATTTAATTAAAACCGGAAACAGCATTCGTTCAGTTGCAAAAAGTCTGCAAGTTGAAGTACGGCAGAGAAAGTTCGTTTAAATGGCGTAGGTTTATATAAATCTAGTATTTGAATAAACACGCATGTAAATGGCTATATAGGCAAGAGAGAAACTGCAAATTGTGAAAATGCGAATTTTACTATTGACATCGAGTGGCTTTCTAGGCATCGTGCTCACAAACCGTGCACCATTCGCGAGCAGATTTCACAGATACGCCATGATTTTCTCGCAACTCCGCCTTATCTAGTCTATCCACGCGAAGTGTTATTGTTACATCTCTTGATTATGTTAACACACTATTACGTTATTTATTATATCATGATTATGCAGAAGCATGTTTTAAGTTTCACGTAGCTTAGATTTGACGGATAAATGAAATTGTTTAAGTTGTTAAACTTCTGAAAGCAATTAGAATTACTTTGCCATATTCGTAATTATGAGCTAAACTTGGGTCAATGCCCTAAAAAGTACGCAGCCTTTCATAAACTAATTGATGAAGTATTATGCAGTGTGGAGATTCTTTTTATAAGTTATAATTAGATCAATTCTTTGAAATTCCAATTGTAATTTTTTTATAACAGGGTCTGGCAAACGATCAGATGGGTCACTTGGTGGTAAGTGATCACCACCGCCCATAGACACCCAAGACACAAAAAGAATCATGGGTGCGTTGCCAACCTAAAAGGAGGGAATGGAAGGGGAGGGAAAAGGGATTGGGAAAGAACGGGAGAAAAAATTTGCCATTGGAAATCTCACTCACCGAACGAAACGCGATAGCAAGCTGCCACTCTACGTCGGTTTTCTGTGAGATAGTGGTATCAAACCGGTCGAGCTCGTTTATTCATGCTGTAGACGTTACTATCTACACCGTGGCTCTACCACTCGTAAACTCGTAATTGTACTCGTAATTGTTGTAAAACTGAAGGTTAAAGACAAAAAATATTAAAATAAATCAAATGAAAATTCACTAAACGTGATTTGAGTAAAAATACACAGTTGTTTCAGAGTAGACAGTTTTTAAGATTACATCTTTTTTACTGAAGTATTACGTAGAACGTAAATCTTGGAAGTCCAGACAACTGTCGTATGATGACGCGCTAGCTAGATAAATGATGCGCCATTATTTTTAACAAGCAAAGTCCATTATCTGATCTACAGTGTGTTTAATAGAAATTAAAATATATTTATAGACAAATAAATCTATTTCTGCCGAAGGAGTTTTGCAATGATAAGATGTTTTTGCTTTATTTGTCATTGATGCGTATCTGCACTAGTTTCTACTATTATTAGTTGCGATAGTAGCAGGAGTTGCAATTATTTACAACAGCTACTTTGTATATATTTTAGTTCTATGGTAATATCTTCCGTTTGTAGAATACTCTCTGAAATCTCTCTCAATTTAATAAATTTATCATCTCATGTAAAAAACCAGACTGACCCTATGATGTTTCAAACATACATTTACATCTTAGCTCGGACTCAAATCTAATAAAACTTGTAATATGTACCTATATGTTAAACCATCACATTTTGTGTATAAAGATGTGTTAAATATTTGTTAGTTACATATCACCTGTACCTGTACTATTTGCTTGGACACCAGCGTCATGTTTTCCTGTATTTACCTCGTCCATTACACAGAGCATGTTCGGTCGACAACAAACATTGGTAACAAAATCTTCGAATATGAATTTGTTGAAATCTTCGGCAAATAAATATAAACGTCATTGATACTTTCATACTGAAAATAAGTAACCATAACGTGACAACACAAAACAGTGTTTTAACGTGACAAATCGGTTACACCACATAATTGGTGGATCTGAACTAATTCAGAAATAGTGACTGTAGAAATTAAGAAAACTTTGGTCGCAACGGCATTCGGCAAGTCACAAATAAAATCGCTTGTCAAGTATATGAAAATGTAACGATGCCAAAATGTAACGCACAGCGACTCATTGTTACGGAATTTTCCTCTTGTTTAAATGGCTTACTAATTTACTGGGACCAGGGACATAGGAGTTACGACAGTTGTCCCTTATTATTGTTGGGGGAGAATAATTTTATCGTAGCGTCATTGTATTTTTTTATGAAACAAGAGAATTGAGGTTTTGGTTTGTTT
Organism: Clanis bilineata; assembly: GCA_036417725.1. NCBI lineage: Eukaryota > Metazoa > Arthropoda > Insecta > Lepidoptera > Sphingidae > Clanis > Clanis bilineata. The sequence continues at coordinate 15,508,920 of CM071147.1, forward strand.
CAATTATTTATTTGTTGAGAGATATATTTATCTTAACTCAAGATCGAATTAATACATTTTAGGGCTACTTGCGGCTCCGTAATAAATCCATATTTATCCCAAATCTTGATTTAAAAATAGGAATGAGCTTTGGGATAAGTAGAGTTTAGGTTTAACTGTAGATTAGTAACAGTGCTGCGAGTCGCCCCTAATGTGTTAGCAAGTATCAACATAATGCGACGTTAGAACTAGTAGTTTCTTATACTTATGTTTTATTGTGGCACCGAGACGTATAACGCCACTGCGTCATTACTCTATTTATGTTTTGTTATAACGGGGAAAACGATGACATATCTGTATTATGTGTCACTTGTTGAAAATCTCGGAATAATTTTAATATGGTTTCAAGTTTTACGATACTTTAATGTTTTGAACAAGTAAGATGGGAAATCAGATTAAAAAACAATAACAATATTCCCAATTCTGTTCTTTCTTTGTTTCTACCTACATATCTTATCCCACCTTAATGTGGGGTCGGCGCAACACACTTTTTAAAGCATGTTGCAGAAAGGCTTTGGCTCAGTTTTTACGACCGGCTACCTGCCTGACGTCAACCCCCTCTGAGGGATCAAACCCCGGGCAAATTAAATTAGAAAATTCCCTTTGCCCGGCCTGGGAATCGAACCCACGACCTCCCGGTCCACAGCCCACATGTGCTGCCACTAGACTAAGGAGGCGACTTCCAAAAATTTTATTACTCATAATATATCCAGTGTACCTACCAACATTCAAAGCGTTGATCTTTTATAGTTCAGCAGGGTCTACATCGCAGAGTTGTCGAAGGTCGAAAACAGCAAATGTTTATACAGTACCTACCTAACGAATATTAAATAGACATCGAGTATTTGTTCTTATAATATTAGCCCTGTAATATTACTGTCCCACTGCTGGGCACGGACCTCCTCTACTAATGAGAGGGGTTAGGCCTTAGTCTACCACGCTAGGCCTTGTGGGGGGTTTGCCCGATTCCCACATTAAGGTAAAAGAAACACAGGCTCAAAACTGTAGTAATTATTATACTTAATATTGAATACAGCGAGAGGAGTTAAATATCAGATCACATGTGTACGCCAGTAGCCGTGTTCTCCTAATCCAGCTCCACGTCGCCGCGCCGCTCCGCTCGGATCGGCTTCCACGAACAGAGCCGACAGGAGCCGAAGTGTAGATCGGTGGGAGCCTATACGGCGCCCGCGTCGACCGTTGCCGCACATCACGACGAAGCGCGGCCGGTGAGGGCGCTGCGAATGCGGAGCGATCCACTCACACCGATTGCCGCCGAGCGGTGCCGATCAGGCACGAGTGCCCTTGCGCGGCACGAGGGACGGCAGTGAAGTAGCGGAAAACCGCTACAGCCTAATGCGGGTTGGTAGACTACACATACCTTCGAAATTCCTGTGAATAAATTCTCGGGTATGCAGGTTTCCTCACGATGTTTTCCTTCACCGTTATAGCAAGCGATATTTCACAATGAAAATACACTTAACACAGAAAAGTCAGAGGTATATGCTTCATCCTGGGGTTGGTCTCGAACCTCCGACACTTGTCTCGGCAGTCCGTACCATTCCCAACTGAGCTATCGCTGCTATCTTCTGTATTTGTTTTTGGTCGGTTCTAAATTCAACTAATTAGTCATTCTGATTTCTTAAGTTTACGTGAATATTATACATTGAAATAAAACTATTCTTACGGATTCTATCACGATTAGGTTTTAATTATTATTCCCGACGTTTCGAAGGCTTTGCAGTCTTCGTTGTCACGGGTCAGACTGAGGTGTCATTTGTCCAAAAAAGGTTAGAGTTACAATATCTACCATCATTAAAAAATTATACAAAATCAAAAAAGGTTAATTATTTGTGTTCCGATTTATGCAGTACGAGCTCACGGTGTCTTGAGTTCTGGCAGCTGGTCTTTTGGGTTCCGATTTAATAAGATGTATAATTGGATCCCAGGTTTGTGCAAGCTTCCAACCATCTTCTCTATTGAAATTAGGATGTTTTTTAATTTCAATAGCCTCGCGTATCATCCTAGGGAGGAATCGGTGTTCTTTGGCGAGGATTTGTGGTTTATCAAATCTAAGATAATGTTTGGAGCCTTCCTCTGAATGTTCAGCAACTGCAGACTTCGTAGAGCGTCGGTGTTTTACGTCAGCTATGTGTTCTTTTACGCGGGTCCCTATATTCCGTTTTGTTTGTCCGATGTAAGAGAGACAAAACCTAATAATCTCTAACCTTTTTTGGACAAATGACACCTCAGTCTGACCCGTGACAACGAAGACTGCAAAGCCTTCGAAACGTCGGGAATAATAATTAAAACCTAATCGTGATAGAATCCGTAAGAATAGTTTTATTTCAATAATTAGTCATTGCTATTAATAATGCTTTTCATTTGTCGATCAAGTGTGTGTACGTCATTGTTCAGTCGGTCACACTGTGCAGTCAAAGTACAGTAAACGTTCCTTATCTCACCAATGACGCTCTGAGGACGATCTATGTGACAGCTGGGTATCAAAACAATATAGGGTCATTGCCACAATACTCATCAAAATAAAGGCTTGTTTGTCCTCCACTTGTTCCAATTAAAAGCCAATGACTTGGCGATAGATGACACCGAATAGCTTTCTGGGGTGTTATTTCTAATTTATGTGTTAAAATAATGACTCCTATAGATGGAATATGTATGTAACGTTCTTTTTCTATACTTTCATTGGAAGTATTAATATGCTATTAGTTACTGAAAATACCGAGCGTGAGAGGTAACAAAATGTTATGTATTTTTGCTTTGGCAGTTAACCGGCTATTAACTTTCTTTCTTTGAAACACATACTATAATTTACATTTTTGTTATGGGAACTGCCTCGGTGGCGTAGTTGAACTACGACTACCGTCCTGAGGTCTCGGGTTCAATCCTAGGGTCGGGCAAAGTGATATTGGATTTTTCCATATCAGCCCGGAGTTTGAAATTTGTACCCGATACGACGACAGGCTCGCCCCCTATCACATCTGGGACGGAACTAAGCTCGGCGAAATATGGGTGTTCTAGTTCGCTAGTTTACCTCTGCCTACCCCTTCGGGGATACAGGCGTGAGCTTATGTAAAATTTGTTTTTGTATAGTTTTATTATATTCATTGTGTGACACAAACTATGTCTCCGTTATCAAGAGCAACAAGTATAAGTGTATAGAGATTATGGAAGCGTAAATTGAAACCGCTAAACATATTAATGTAGCCAAGACAAGGAATGAACTCATAATAATAAATGACATTTTTGAAGTACTCTTTGATAATAATAAATAACATTAATCTGTTTGTGGAATGTTGCTGAATGTTAATCAGTTCGCTCCAAAGGCAATTGCTTTGAACTTTAAATATCAAATAAACAACACGGACGCACCGGCTCTTTGGATATAAATGTGCACAGGTAAAATGATTCAGATTCAAAATGGAAGTCTAAAATTGGTTAATTTTAATGTCGATCCAAGAAAGCGAGGATGTTACAAAAATCATCTCTACCAATTATGTCTGTATGTCTTGCTCCTGTGTTTTTAGTTTATCCACTACATACAAAATCTTTCTAACATAACGTTCAGATTAGTAAATTAAATTGAATTTTCTAACTATTAATATTTTTGGATTATTTTAATAATTTGGAACTACATTCATTATTTACCGAATAGAATATAATACAACTGCAATGATTTCAAAATGCAAGTAAGCTTGATGGCAGATCCATTAACGAAACACCTGTGCCCCTGTAAATGACTTGACAATTTGAGTGCATTGTGCAATAGCCATTGTAGAAACTTAGAAGTTCTCGGTTAGAGACCACTAGTATATTATTATGTATGGATCATCATTCATCACAGTTAAACTGCGGTGTTATTTTCGAGAATTTTTAGCTATTTTTTGTCTATTCATCACCGTTTATGACTCGCTACAGACAACGAGTTGCCAGTTACATTGTACTCCACAGCTACAACCACCAAATCTAATAGCATTTCTCATGCGTCGTTATTAAAAATGAAAGCAGATAAGATTATCGAAATAATAAGCACTTGCTTAGCAATTTCACTTGCCTAAATATATATACCTGCGAAACTCTAACAACCACCTCTAGCAATTTTCCCATGGCAAATTAACCCTGTAGCTAAGAGTTGGGTAACTCGGGCCCGCTCTAGTCGACAGTCCGACCGCGTCGATTGGCGGAGCTCAGAGTGCGCGCGCGCCCGTACCACCTCGTACCATGCGCCGGCACTCCCGCCGTGTTTTTATTCTGCACTTGTAACAGATTAGCTCAAACAATGGTGGAAACATGTGCACGACGTTTTGCCGCCGATTGTTGCGTAGGTTTTGGGTTTTTCCCATCTTTTTGATGAGTTTGTGTTGTGGTTTGCTTTAGCGAAAAATTGATTTAGGTAAAATGTTTAAAGCTCCAGTTGATGTTGTATTATTATTATATCATGTGTCTTTTTGTATCTGACCTACAAGTCACTGTTGTATCTGACCTACAAGTCACTGTTGTATCTGACCTACAAGTTATTAATAATTATTATTGAATGGAAATTGGAGACTAGTAACGTTTTTTCATGTCCACCATATAAAAAAAATGCTGAAAGCACAACCTCTTATTCGAAAGTAGTAGGCCAACAATCTATAATAATAGAGGTTTCAATCAATTTCGACAATCTAAAGTTCTAACGTACCTTACATATTTGACATTGAGCTTCATTACACGCATTAAGTTCTAAAGTGTCACGTGGTTTATGCAGAGCTATATAAAGACGTCTTAACACAATTGCCGTTTTTATGATTTCTTCAACTTTCCCAAAAAATGTTCTTTATCTCTAGTCTCTACACAGTAGTATTTATAAAGGTTTACGTCAATGTTTGCGTCTCTGTTATCAAACGCACGACAGGGTCTTACAGTGTTCATTCGCAAAATGATCTCTTCTACTTTGACTTAAGGATCTTTTTGTTTCGTTTGTAATGGAATATTTAGTTTTCGCATAATGAACGAAGGTTAATTCGTTGCACGCGCACTGAGATTATTGCTTCTAATTTTTTATTCTTCATAAGTTTTTGCGTTCTTCGCATATTGAGGTGGTTTGGTGCCTCGTATCATAGTTTTGTAGGTATTATTAATACAAAACAATGTAATATCGAGGACGTGTCTGATTTTACTACCCGTTGATAATTGTTTGTTGCGCCTCTGTTGCTTTTCTGGTTTAAATGTCAATGAATATGTGAAGGTGAAAATACTACGTGTGAAACACTTTGTACACTTTGCAAGATACTCAAGTTAGCAAACTACAAATATTTGTCAGCCGCAACGAATCTACTAGCTTTCAAGAGTTAAGTCCCATTTTAAAATGTATGGAAATGTTCGAACTGCCAAGTACAGATATCGGTATGTATACTCTTTGATGTTCTCTCATTTATGTCCATAAAAATTTAAGGAGCCTCTCAATGCTTTAAAAATCAACAAATAAAAATAGCATTTGACTTCCAAAATTAATTCACATACATGGTTGAATAATTAAAAACGATAAACATTTTTTTGGGTCCACTCATTATTATATTCATGCTGTTGGCGTTGGTCAATAACCTTAGATTTTGTCCTCTTGCTAGGTTCGTATTCGTTTTATTTAATGATTTACTTTTGATATCATAGTTTCGTTGTATATTGCAACCATTGCAGTCACGCTTTGACAAATGGCCATGTTAGAACTTCCTCGGACATGACCTTTGGCGTTGTAAGCTTTTCCACGACCATAGTACATTACATACCCGTGCACCTTCTGGCATCTTATCTAGCAGTTTCTATCTTCAGTAATAGTGCCTATTTGCAGTTCTACTCTGGTGATACGTATTGCCGCTAAGGAGTAATTAAAATTAATTTTAATAAAGCAGGACCTTTAAAAATTTTTCGGTAATACCAAATTTTACTTCTTTATAATATTAGTATTAGCCTATGTCCAGCAGTGGACGTCCTGTGGCTGATGATGAATATTAGTATTGATTTAAACGTTGATAAAAAGTATGTCAGGTCCGCATATTCTTCCCTATTTCCTTAGTTCTTCCCTGTGAACTCCTGTCTATTCTCTTTCATTCTAACATGTCGCTTCATCTCTACTTTTACATCCAACATAATTGCTATCAAATATGTACGGTCCACGTCAATTGGCGAGGAGTTATCGTACGTCCTGGACCCACGCATCATCTCAATTATCACACAATGGCATTCCTGTGCCCGTCATGCGCAGACACAGCATGATTGATGGCCATTTAATTTATTTACGATAGTGTTAACTGTGCCAGGATGCTGAGCGTCCGGGAGAGGTAGAACTTTTTTGTTGCTTTATTTATCTCGTCAATTACTGCGTTACAACTGTTTACGGTTTTGTAGCGTCTGTGAGTGTTGTTTCATCTATTACTTTTATAAAAATCTACATATTATTTTACGAATAGGTTTTGTGTTCATATTTAACTCATATTTCGAGCAGTTCGATCTGATGTAGTTTCATACCCTCTCTCTCTTTATGTCCCTCTAATGAGTCTTTGTCTTATTAAGTTTTAGTGTTTATATGTTTAATCGTTATATTAGTTTTGTCTCGACAGGATAATAATAAAGAAGTACCTGTCTCTTAATAAGTTATGAAGCTTTAATACATAACTGAGTCGCCTCCCACGTTCAGGTGTAGACTAGAAGGTGTAACGGAATTTCAAAGGTTAAGGTTAGACTTAATTATTATGAACGTAAAGAAGCCAGCTATTTGGAATTTGTTGTTATTATTAAATTTAATTTGTTTATAAATGTTAATGCATGTCAGAATGTGTTATAATATGTTAATCTTATTAGCTCTAAAATAAAATGAGTAACTTTGAGTAATTTTAATGTGAATATGTGTTTTTAACACAAGTTAGCTTTAAAAAATAAATGATATATTTAAAGTGTTTATGGGATTATCAAGATATTTTACCAAGGTTTAATAGTAGAGAAATGATAAAGTTACAAACAATGTTTAATTATACACTGCCCTTATGTTTGCCTAAAACTAAGTCAAAGCCTTTATGCAACATACTTGAAAAATAATTTATCGCGACAATACCCCACCGGAGTGGATATAAGAGCAAGTGGGATGAAAATATAGATAATGAATACACAGGGGCTGTTGTTTAATTCCTGATGGAATATCAAACAGTATAAATCTAATTGCGGTAATTTGGTAAATAAATATTTTAGTCTACGCTCCTAATATGATTGAGCATAATATGTGTTACTTATTCGATTTACAGTTTCAATAATTTTAATATTATCTTCAATTTACTGTTAGGAATAATGTGTGCCTAATTTCCATACTGGCGGTACTAAATGCACATTTGCAATTATAAATCTACTGTATGCTCGCAACAAAGAAAACAAAGAAAAACGTATGGGAGCGCGTTTCGCGTACTCTTTACTTCAACATTATAAATAGTGTTTTAAATATTTTTTGCTCACATCAGTTCGAGCCAATGTTCCTCTTCGTTTTTACTCTATTAATAAATATTATTTTAAATAATTATGTTTTCTTGCCGCACAGAGAGGAAAATTAAAGTAGCAGAATATTCTGGCAATAATTAAATGAACATAACGGAGATTAGTACAATGCGCGATCATATTGAACCAATTATAGGTTTTGTTTACTTTAATTTTCGAATCTCTATAGTATCATCACATAAATATTTAATATTACTAACTATAGAGGGGCTACCAAGCAAGTTTCCGTACAAAAAAATTGATCTCAAACTTCTGTACCGCCACCAACCACTTATTACAATGCGAGGGCGATTATTACAATTTACACCCTAGAATGTTTTGTGAATGGTTAGGAATCACGTAAGATAAGTTTATTCCTTCAATATTATTTCGCTGGCCGACCTGGCGCGCGTGTTCAAATAAACTGAGCGACTTATGACCACTAGGTCATAACTTTTGTATCACAAGTTTTGTGCTATTGTCCCGTCTATATTCTGTTGAATGTCTTTGTATTATCATGACGATGGTGTTTCAAGCTTCGTATCGAATTATGGTACTAGATCTGCGTTTTCATTACTTGCTCCATCTACTTATCGATCGGAATACTTTCACGACTCGCTCTCCACCTGTTCTATAAGATGATCTGCAATTTGCTCAGGATCCTACAATAAATTTTCACCGCCATACAATCGTGTTTCTAATCCGGCTCACGTTTTATTGCTGTATCGTTGGAACTTGATGTTTATTTACTGTTTGTATCTTTCAAAGACACGTTTATGTTCGTCCGTACGACGTGTTTCAATGTATATGTTAATCGATCATTGTAAGCTTTTTGCTTCATTTTTTGTTTACTGATATGGAAAAACCTCCGCGATATGGACATGTGACTGGTGCAGAATTTATGAATATGTACCCTATTATCTTTATATTTTGATCAAAATGAAAAGTTTTCCTGTAAACTAACTTGATTTATTCCTTTATTTGTTGGTACTTGGAAAGTACCTGCTAAACCTGTTAGGTTTTCTATTTTGTGGTTTTTGCATGTAGCAGTATTAACTTAGTTCAATTCAGCCTTACATGCTATAGCATGTTATTTCAAAATGATTTTCTTAGGATATTCTTCAGCTAGGCATGATGCAGGCTAGTTAAGACTTAAAATGCAGCCGCATGTACACATAAAATAGCAAAAACTACATGTACATAAAATATTGGCGTGCTTAAACGAAATAAAGATAAAATAACGAACGACGAAATGCAAATTGGATTAACCTAATTCGAAGCTAATTACGAAAATTTACACGTTTATGTCAATTACTTGTGTTCGGTGCCTTTGTTTTCATAGGAGTCATTTGTGGCATTGTGGTGGCGTTGCTTTTGTGTTGTTTGATAATAGGTTGGAATGTCAATTAATGTGCAATGTTTTCAAATACGCGGTTATTTCACTATGCATTCATTTGTTTGCATGTCATATCACTGTTTATTATTTTATTCCATATTATTATTTTAACTTGTCCATCCGAATTAAACACTAAACAGTTCACGTGTGCGTTATGTTGTCTGACAATAATCGAAATGAAACTATTTTTACGGATTATATCACGATTTGGTTTTAATTTTTATGCCCGACGTTTCGAAAGCTTTGCAGCCTTCGTGGTCACGGGTCAGACTGACCCGTGACCACGTGACAATAATTGCTTTATTTTGGCAAATTAATATCAAGAATGAGGAACCGATGTTATTTTTAACATCTACGTAGTCAAATCAATCGAAATAATAGTTTACAAGATAATTAGGTCTAGAACATTATCGTGTTTGACCCTATTTGACGTTATGATAAGAACAAAGTTTATTTTTGTTTTCATTACTACATTTAAAAGTTAAGCAAGAATAGCAGAATCTAAACAAATATTTCTGTTTCTTACAGGGGCGTATTCCCTTGGAAAAGCAGTAGTTCATCAAAGAACCATGAGTCCTCGACTCCCACGGTTTCATGGAGGTTGTTTGGCAGCAAATCAAGCGGGAACATCTCCACAAAGACCTTGACGTCGGAGAACGCCAACTCCTTGACCCCAGTGTCGTCCGCCAACAACACCCCCCATCACCACAAGAGGCAGGGTAGCTCCGCCAGTGATAAGCAGTTTGATGACCTGGTCGCCAGTTCTATTGCGCTCATTCAGCATGACAGGTGAGTTGATCATTTTATGGATTGACAGGATTACTGCCTTTTGGGATTGCCAGATAAATAGTAACTGGGTCCGCAGTTCAGGCTGCCTTAGTGGCATAGTCATATTGCATATTACTACGTACTACTACCATAAATAAATAAATACACTCAATAGTCACACACCTAGTCCCGACCCCACTAGGTATCGTGGTAGTCGGTGGTACATCTGTATCGTGGGTATCAGAAACTATTAGAGACGATCGGTCTCACAACATCAAATCTGGACTTGAAACATATAGATATCTGTGGGCCACACAAACATTTGTCTCAATGCGGGAACCGAACTTGCTGCCTCTCGCTTCACAGCCGACTACTCGTTCACTGCGCCACGGAGCCTGTCGAATACTAATTGGTATTAGTATTCGAGTTGTCATACTGTTGTCATACTGAGTTCTAAGGTTCGATCGGGGTTCGAATAAAGTGATATTGGATTTTTATGCTCAGTGTCAGTCTAAAGTCTAGAATTAGTGCTCAGTATAACTTGCTTAATAATCGTCTTGATAGAAGTCAGTTTTTCTGCCATAGCAAATGAATTAAAGTTTTTACTAAAATGTTCTCGTCTATCTGTATGCTTTCAAGCAGGACTTTGACCTTAAAAATGTGAACCCAAAATCATAAAGTGTGGGCGATCTAAAATAATCTGAACGGTTTCGCCGCCCACTTCCCACCACACTGTCATACCTATATGGAAGACATACAAACATGTATGATTACGAACTTACGTTTCCTAAATCATATTTGTCAAGTTATGCTAACGGTGGCAAACAAATCACTCACCATTGCTTACACTGGATGAGTAATGGTGCAAGCAATTTCCTCGTCATCTTGGCAAATGTTCAGTATTGTTCAATTATAGTCTATTGTCCTTGAAACTCTGGGAGGAGCTTGACTTAACCCAGCAAACAACTACTTTAAATTAGGGGTATTCAACAAGGTATCAGAAAATAATAGCTGAGTTGTTGTACGAAGGTCTTTGACATGGCATTCGATCTTTAACTTCGATAAAGTGAGTTCATTGCAGGTTATTTGCAACCAACAACTATTTTAGGAAGTGTCTTAATAATTCTTTTTAGATTTTGGAACAGATTTTTACTATGTTCTAGATTAGGCTATGATTAGGTTTATTTTAATACTTTATAGAGGCTGGCAAACGAGCAAGTGAGTTTCTGATGGCAAGTAGCGTCTACTGTTTATGAACATCCATTATACGAAAACCATTGCCAATCTTAAACCTTTTCAACAACTTTTCACTTTTCATTTTCAACAACTTTCAACTTTGTTCCAGTATCGCCTCAGTCTAGAGCTTCGAGTTTCGCTTATAGCTCCATTGAAAGTATCATGATTTAAAAACATCTATATTGCATCCATTTATTTTCTTAAATTGCCACTTTTCCCTAAACGTTATTCCAAGAAATCTTCGAAAAATGAAACAGGTTTACCTACAAGACGGTAATTTATTCTAAGAACAGCTACCGTTAGTTAACCCGTTCCTAGAAACCTTTTCCTATCCATCAATCAAGTGCTTTGTCACAGTTATTTGATGATTAACCCGTCTGGTTCAACAGCCTTTGACCCCCGAGGGCTGGAGTCGAGTGATGGTGGTACAAATGACCGACATACTGTGTTCCAATAAACACATTTCAACGTTGCCATGTCGATACGCACTGGTTACTTTTGAATAATTAGAGGTGAAATTTTGTGAAAAGTGTTTTGTTTGTTGATCCGTTTAGTATGATTGAGTCGCTCAGAATTTTTACTCCGTGTCGCATGTGAAAGAATGGTATACCTGTCTGTGTCTATCAAGGATAAAAAGTGATGTTTTTGATTTAGGAAATATTTTCGACTGACTTCCACAAAAGGAGGAGGTCCTCAATTCGTCTGTATTTTTTTATTTATGTTACTCGATATCTCCGCGAAATGTGGACCGATTTGCAAAATTATTTTTGTGTTCAATAGAGCTCATTTCAAGGGTGGTCCCATATAAATTTGGTCACGATCGGATTTGAAGTCGGTCCGTTAAGTTTTTAAACTTGTGATTTTTTTGTTTATCAGTAGTGGAGTATCACCACTTCTATGATTTTGAGATGAGGTTTTGAGTAGTATAGGGATTAACCGTACCCAGAGCAAGTATGGAGACCTTTGAATGTATGGGACGAGGTACCTCCATAGTCTGCACCAGTGTCGGTCATAGGTACTGCCCGCGGATAAACTTAATTAGGTCGCGAATTAACTTGATTGGGCCGCGGATTAAATTAATTGAGCCGCGGATTAAATTAATTGACTCGCGGATTAAATTAATTGACTCGCGGAAAAATCTTATTGGTTCCCATTCTTATTGGAGCGCGAAAAATTATTCTGCTGCGGGTTACTTTTATTGGACCACGGATTTCTTTAATGAAATCGTATATAAAACTATTATTTCCCATATAAATCTTATTGGATTATAAGGATATTGGTGTTACATTGTTATTGCATATCGGTTCATTGTATTGGTTCCACGGCATTCTTTTGTCAGACCCCCATGGAAAAGTTGTTAGGTCCACGTGTTATAGGATCGCGGGTAATCTTGATTACGTCGCGAATCTAAATCGCGGGTTTTATGTTATTACCTCATGACTCAGTATGTTACGTTACTTTTCACCGGAACGCGATCACATACAGAACTTTATACTTTGAACATGCTTTTTGTATCACGTAATAATTGCGTCATCAATCAATTTAATCCAACTGCCGACTACTTTATTACGACGTGAGTCGTTTAGGTAGCGTCTCAATTGCAAAACCTCGCAATATTCCGCGGGCTAGATACGGGCGGTGTTTCATTTGTGACAGGTTACTACATATAGGTAATAGGTATTGCATTGATTCGCAATACGATCAACATATTCTGCGTCCCTTGAAGGTGAATTAACCTTATATCAAGTTAATACCTATTATTGATTACATTTATAAATATCCAATTAAATTTATACCTAGTGCAGATTAGTTTTATAATGGTCTTCATTTTAATTTATTCTTTCGACTCCACACGTGGCCTGCCGAGAGGCAATTTGTCCTTCTAAAAGGTTTATAATTCAAATATTCGAACAAAAGACACATTTTTGTATCACCCTTTTTATAAACAATTAACTGAAGTTTCTTATTGTTATAAGAGAAATCGGGTCTTCATTGTTTAAATGAACAAAGAATTCATGATGCATATTAACGTCGAGTCGTGTTTAAACGTGTTTGTCTGTTAAAATTAAGGATACTCATGGAATTTTGTACCTGTTTTTATTGTGCAATTTATATTTATTACCTCCCAACTCCACATGTGGTCTCCTTAGAGGCAATTTGTCCTTCTAAATGGCTCATAATTCCAAGATTCAAACAAAAGATTGACACATTTTTGTATCGCTCTTTTTATAAACAATCAACCGAAGTTTCTCATTGTCATAAGAGAAATCGGGTCTTTTATTTAACCGAACAAAGAATTCATAACGCATCTTAACGTTTGGGTCATGTCTATACGTGTTTGTCTGGTAAAATAACCATTTCTTCCCCATATAAAAGACACACCGAAATTATTTTGCACCGTATTCCAAGCTGTGCTCTACACTACATAACATCTCCAAAGTTCCTGACCAGTGAAGTGTTAAAAGAGTGACGCTGCTATAAAATGAATGTAAGTAACTATTATACATGTTTCTTATACTGTTGATATTGTTTTGTACAAAGGACATCATATGTGTAATACTTAGTATTAAAATACTTCTGTTATCTGATTACTGTATTGATTGTAATTATTTTAACATACATTATTCCATGTTTATACTTATCTCTAAACTGTTATTTAATATACTGTTTTCTATTGTTTCAGTTCTCTGAAAACACCTTTAAGAATTATTATTATGAAGATAATGTCGACGAACCAAGTGATCAAGAGGAAGGAACTCTCGCTTTCAAAGTAAAAAAGGCGATATCAAAAAGACCTCACAGCATTGACGAGTTTTTTGAAAAACCCAAGAAGAAGAAACTTACAAAAAAGTCATCGAGTGTTGGTCGATCTACGAGTGGTGGAATATCGTACATAACGTCGAACAAAGACGACAGTGCTGACGCGTCGCATCTTATCAAAATTGAAGTTTATGATGTGAACAAAATAAAAAATGTCGCACAAACGGAGCAATGGAAACACGCTGACGTGCGTGTTAAATTTTTTACGGAGAGTGAAGCCGACCGAAATTTGCTAAGTGTGAGAGACATTATATATAATATCACCAAACAATTGGCTACCCAAGAAGAGTGTAAAAAGTTTTTTATAGATACCGACAAATAAGCTAGCGTTATATTTTTATTTTAATATTCTTTGTAATCATTTTAATAGTGTATAGAGGTATAAGTATTGTTTTGTAATTAATTGATTTGTCTTTTTGCTATATGAAATAATTGTCTTATTGAAAAAGTTGTTGTACAGGATTATAATTTTTTAGAGTAAGGATATATGATCATTATCGTAATTTGAATAGTAGAGCAATTGCAAATGTTTATAAATTAACTAAAAATCAAAATTAACTGCACAACAAACAATTATCACCATGGATAATTTAAACTGTGATTTCTACGACTGGCATCTCGTCGCCCTTCTTGACAACATCGAATCAATGGATCTGATGTCAACATTATTCGATGCTGAACTCTACGGGCTTTGTGTCGAAACAGAACAAAATCATACTGAAACGTAAGTAAACTTGTTATTACATGTTTTAGTAGTATCAGGAGGGGATACGTCTATTGAGTATTTAAAAAGACAAGGACGTATCTTAATGTCATTTCTTAATTTTTCGAGTAGCAATTTCTTTCTAAAACTATCCAAAAATGTATCACACCCTTGACATTAATAGTTTATCCCAAAGTGACATTGCGAGTTTAAATAAAAATCTTATTTTAAAAAAATTTAATCGATTTATACGACTTTGGTATCTACAAAATGTTTTACCGAAATCAATGTTGGACGATCCTGATATTATTCCGTATTACACACCATGTAAAGGACATAGAACTGCAAGTGTTAGTAGATTCAATGAAGATGAGATTGATGGTGTTTTGCCAATGCAAGCATATTGTTCACGATGTACTTAAATAAAAAAAAATGTTAGTAAATTCAATTTATTTATAATGTCTGATGTTATGGGATGGTAAGGTTTGATAATTTTTTTGTTTCATTTTCTTATTAGATCTAAACAAAATGGAGGTACAATGAAGAGGCCAGCGCAATCGATATTGATTGAGGGTGAACCTGCAAGAAAGAGGATAAATCTTGAACTTGAAGCTCCTTTATCATCATCACCGTCAGCTAGCTCCATACAAAATGTAAGTACAGAAAACAGTGATAAAGTTCTATGTCCTGAGTGTCATATACTTGTATCAAAAAAGTATATGATGAATCATTTAAAAAGTAATACACATAAAAATAATTTCATAAGGAGAGATAATGAATTCGCAAACGTTCAAATAATTGATAGTGCATTCGGTAATAGAATTCTTACGTATAGAATAAAATCTAACGGAACTTCTGGTCAAACATTTGAAACACCCGAGTTGTTTTTACAAAAGACTAAAGATTTAATATATAAATTATTAGAACGATCCATCTCAGAACACTTAGTCTTGAAAGTTAATTTCATTCTTAATGCAGACTTTATACAAGAAACCAAAAATATATCTAATAATTTTGACTTTCAGATTTCTAATTATCTTATTTGTCAAGGAGATGATAAAGATATTATTTTTCCGTTTATAGCTTCTGAAATAATTAAGAAAATATCAAATTTTGAAAAAAAAGGTAGTGGGTGGAGTTTAGTTAAAATAAATCACTTGGATATAAATGTTAACAGATTCAACCCATTACGTGGATCATCATATATAGATTTACCCTTAGATATTAAACGTAAGAAGGCTATAATCAATGTAAAAAATACTGATCATGAATGTTTTCGTTGGGCAGTATTGTCGGGTTTATACCCAGCCACTCATAGCTCTAATAGGGTATCATCTTATATACTGCATAAAAACAAGTTAAAATTTGGTAATTTATGTTTTCCTATAAAAATCAATGAAATTCATAAATTTGAGAAACTAAACAATATAAGTATAAATGTTTTTGGGTTGCATTATGATTCAAAGAGAAAGATTAATAATGTAGTAGGTCCATTACATTTAACAAAACATAGAAGAAATACTCATTTAAACTTATTGTACATAACTAAAGGGAGTAACGGTCATTATTGTTATATTAAAAACCTTTCGAGATTAGTATCTAAACAATTATCAACATCAGAACATGCAGTTCATATTTGTGATGGTTGTTTGTTACATTTCACATCATCCAAAAATTTACAACGCCATCAAGAAAATGATTGTTTTAACGTTTGCACAGATTTACCATCGGAAAATGATAAGAAAAGAAATTGGTTTAATGAACTAATTCCAACGAATCAAATCTCATTTAATAATTATGAACGTAAGTTAAGAGTTCCATTTGTGATATATGCTGACTTTGAAGCCTTTTTAAACCCAATACAAAGTTGTTCTAATAATCCAAATAAATCTTCAACTGCTAGTATACAAAAACATGAAATGTATAGTTTTGGTTATTATGTTAAGTGTTCGTACAATGATAATTTATCAGTGTATAGATCGTATACCGGAAGAGAGTGCGCACAAACATTTATGAAATTAATTAAAGAAGATTTAGAAAATATATGTAAAAAGAATTCATTTAACAAATCACCACTACCATTAACCAATGAAAATAAAATGAACATCAAACAAAGCAAGACATGTTATATCTGTAATAATTATTTAAATGAAGATGTCACAATTTGTTATAATTGGCATACTGGTATGTATGAAGGTGTCGCTCATCAACTTTGTTCCGAGAAGTACAAGACACCTAATTTTGTACCAATATTTTTTCATAATTTGAGTAATTATGATGCTCATTTTATAGTACATGGTCTCAATTTTGAGGGTGGTGAAATAGAACTTATTCCAGAGAATAAGGAGAAATATATTTCTTTTTCTAAAGTTTTGCATATTAATAACCGAGTTATAAAATTACGATTTCTTGATTCTTATAAATTCATGTCCAGTAGTCTTGATAAATTAGCTCAAAACTTACTGCCTGAACAATTTCATGAACTTCACTTACAATATCCATCTCATGAAGACTTTAAACGATTAATACGGAAAGGTGTTTATCCATACGAGTACATGACTTCATTTGATTCATTAAACATAACTTACCTTCCTACACGCAATAAATTTTATAGTTCTTTAAATGATAATAACATTTCTGAAAATGATTACAATCATGCTCAAGATGTATGGAATCACTTTAATTGTAAAAATATGGGTGATTATTCTAACCTTTATTTAAAAACTGATGTATTACTACTGGCGGACGTATTTGAAAATTTTAGGAATGTGTGTCTTAAAACGTATGGCTTAGATCCTGCTCATTACTTTACAGCTCCCGGATTGAGTTGGGATGCTATGTTAATTTACACTAAAATTAATTTAGAGCTCCTAACAGATATCAATAAAATTACTTTTATCGCGAATAATATTAGGGGTGGTATTTCACAATGCAGTAATAGACATGCTAAGGCTAATAATTTATTTATGATAGATTATGATTGTAATAAACCATCCTCTTTTCTCATGTACCTAGATGCAAACAATCTTTATGGGTGGGCTATGTCTCAGTGTCTTCCAACTGCTAAATTTGAATGGGTAGATGTAAAAACAGATTTTAACGTCCCTGATGATGCTGAACATGGTTATATTTTAGAAGTAGATTTGGAGTATCCCGAATTGTTACATGATATCCACTCAGATTTTCCCTTTTGTCCTGAAAACATATGTTTAGGAAATAGCAAACATAGAAAACTAATCCCCAATTTAAATAATAAAAAGAACTATGTTATCCATTATAGAAATCTTAAACAATGTATAAAAAATGGTCTACGATTACTTAAAGTTCACAGAGTTCTTAAGTTTCAACAATCTCCGTGGTTAAAATGCTATATAGATTTAAACACACATATGCGTTCGTTAGCAACTTCAGACTTCGAAAAAGATTTTTTTAAACTTATGAACAATTCCGTTTTTGGTAAAACAATGGAGAATGTAATGAAAAGAGTGAATGTTAAATTAGTTAACCATTGGTTAAACCATGGGAAATCTCAAGGAGCTCAATCTTTAATAGCTAGACCTGAATTCCATAGTCTTACAATATTTTCGGAAAATTTAGTTGCTGTTCAATTAAAGAAGACAAAAGTTTTATATAATAAACCAATATACCTCGGTTTTTGTATATTGGATCTATCAAAGACATTAATGTACGAATTTCATTATGATTACATGAAATCGAAATATCGAGACAATCTCAAGTTACTCTATACGGACACTGATAGCTTAATATATCAAATATTTACTGAAAATTTCTATAACGATATTAAAATTGACTTAGAAAATTATTTTGACACATCTGACTATCCTCCTGATAATGAATATGGATTACCATTAATTAACAAAAAGAAGTTAGGATTCTTCAAAGATGAAAACAATGGAAATATTCTTAAGGAATTCGTAGGCCTACGTTCAAAAATGTATGCAATGGATGTACAAAATAAATGTATATGTAAAGCAAAGGGTGTTAATAAAAGTGTTACGAAAAATTTTTGTCTTTCTGATTATAGGTCTTGTTTATATGATAACAAAACGTTGTATAGTGAAATGTTAAGATTTAAATCAATAAAACATGTTATATATACACAAAAAATTAATAAAATATCTTTATCTTATAATGATACAAAACGTTATATATTAAAAAATTCTACTGATACACTTGCATGGGGACATTACAAAATAAAGGACATTTAATTTCATCATGACTTTCTGTACAAATAAAGTATGGAACCGTTATAGTGAATATTTTTTGTAGCATAAAATAATATTGTAGCTGGTAAAATAAATTTATAACATTACGTATGTGTCTATATTGATTTATATTAGTTTTAATTTTTATGCGATTTTGTGAACAACTGAAATATGTACACCTAGGTAATATTTTAGAAATTATTATACATATATAAGATATTATTTTCACCAATGTGTTTTATTCATTCCAATATCGCCCAAAGGATTACACGTGTATATAAAATGTTCCATTTTATTCATCCTTTTACTGCAATAGTCGCAGGTCCGAGTGGTTGTGGAAAGTCTAATTTTGTGACAAACTTCATTAAATACAATAAAGAGTTATGTAACAGAACTTTCAACCAAATAACTTGGTGTTTTGATGAAATGCAACCATTGTATCATTTACCGAACGTGAACTATTTTCAAGGTATACCAGATTTGAACATGTTCGATGGAAACGAAGCAAACCTTATTATCATTGATGATCTTATGAGAGAATCTGACGGTCGCATTGTCGATATATTTACTAAAGGTAGTCATCATAGAAACTTAAGTGTATTTTACATTACTCAAAATTTATTTCATCAGGGTAAAGGTCAAAGAGACATTTCTTTAAATTCAAGTTATATAATTTATTTCAAAAACCCTCGAGATAAAACTCAAATTAGATATTTAGCACGTCAAGTTTCACCTGAAAACAGCAAATTCATCGAAGATGCATATAAAGATGCTACTAAAGAAGCACATGGATATTTGATGATTGATTTAAAACAAGACACTTTTGATATGTGTCGAATTAAATCCAAAATATTTCCTTCTGAAGGTTATTGTACAGTATATATTCCCAAGAAAGAGTTTAAATACGTCAAGAACCAAGAAATACCCATCATTTACAAATGATGGATCGACGCCTCAAGACGCATAAAGATTTGTTATCCGCTCTATATAAACTAAAACCAAAACATCAACAAGCTCTTTTAAAATCCTGTAGCGAAAACGAAATTAATTTTATCTGTGAGTGTATACACAACGTTTTACAAGGAAATATAATTCTCGAAGAAAAATCAAAGAATAAACTAAAAAAGTTTAAAAATTTATTACGGAAGTTAGTACGTAAAAGTACAAATAAAATACGCAAGACTATAATAGTCCAAAAGGGTGGTGCATTTCTACCGATTATATTGGGTTCCATATTGAGTGGATTAGTGAGTGGATTGATTTAAAATGGAACACGCAAAAAAAATGCTGCTGGTTGAACCAGGCTTAATCGATAAAATAAATAAAAAAAGAAATGAAAATCCTTCCTCTCGCTTGGACGTGGAAATGCAAAATATTTTGGATAGTGATATGGATGATAGAAAAAAATGTAAATTGTACTTACAAATTTTACATAGATATCTCCACTTTATGGAAGAAAATCGTCGACCGTTTGAGATTCCTGTAATTTCAAATAATGATTTTGATGAAACCGCGGTTGAAACTTTAAAAAATTCAAATATAAGCAATGACATCAAAAATAAAGATCTAGTTGCCGTCCAGACATTGAATAATGAAGATAATCAAGAAGAAAGTACTTTACTAGAAAGAAACCCTCCTTATACAAAAAATAAAATTCTAAGCTTGATACCTAAATCATATTTGAAAAAAGGTGAGTTATTATTGGATTCCGTGTCATTAAGTAAAAATAAAATTTTCTGGAACGATGATGGTACAGTTATGATAGATAATGAAGTAATCCCCGAAAGTAATATTATAGATTTAGTGAATGATATGCTACGACCATTAAAAAGAAATGATCCAGTAGGTTGGGAAAAATTTGCTAAAGCGTTAAAAGACTTAAAAATACCATTAACCTATATTGGGAACCCCAAAAGACGTGAATACATTGTTCAAATTCAAAAAGATATCGGAGAATCTGTTACAAAAAACAAAGATATATTTTTATCAGCAAGAGGCAACGATAAGCATATAAAAAAAATAAAGAAAAAAATTGATTGGGAAAAATGGACCCCTTATTAGAAATAAATCGCATGTACTATGATGTATCACACCCGGCTGGATATGGCAGTATTGAAAAATTATCAAAAGCAATGAAAGGTAAAATGAATAAAGAAGATGTTAAAAAATGGTTACAGACCCAGGAAACGTATACACTTCATAAACCAGTACAAAGAAAATTCCCTCGTAACAGATACATTCTATCTAATTTAAATGAACTTTGGCAAGCTGATTTAAGTGATATGAGAACTTATTCTAACGATAATAAAGGTTTTAATTACATCCTTTGTGTTATTGATGTATTCAGTAAATACGCATTTGCTAGACCCATGAAGAAGAAAAATTCGGAAACAATAAAACAATGTTTTGATAGTATATTTAAAGAAGCGAATACAACTCCAACACACATACAATCTGATAAAGGTACTGAGTTCATTTCAAAAGATGTACAGAGATACTTTAAATCAAAAAATATAAATTACTATACAACAAATAATCCTGATATTAAAGCAAGTATTGTAGAAAGATTTCAAAGAACTCTTAAAATGAAGATGTGGCGTTATTTCACGCATAAAAATACTCATAAATATATTGATGTTTTGCAGGATTTGATACACTCTTATAACCATAGTTTCCATTCTAGTATAAAAATGTGTCCTTGTGATGTTAATTTTAACAATATAATGACAGTTTGGACAAATTTATATGATAGGAAAAACAATTATAAATCATATGAAACTATCCAACCTAAGTTAAATGTTGGTGATCATGTAAGAATAACCAAATATAAACATATATTTCAAAAAGGTTATGAATCTAATTGGAGTGACGAAATATTTATAATATCTTCTGTAATAGAACGAAAACCTTGGGTTGTTTACACTATTAAAGATTTAGATGGAGAAGAGGTAGTAGGAACCTTTTATGAACGAGAGTTACAAAACGTAATTTATGACCCCACCATAGAACATAAGATAGATAAAATAATTCGCTCTCGTTACACTGGTAACAGACGCGAAGTGTTAGTTAAGTGGAAAGGTTATCCGAATAAGTTTAATAGTTGGATTTCAGCTTCTAGTATAAAACAAATATGAATAAAGATTTCTATTTAACTTTACTTAGTAATAGTTCAGTGGAATATTTTCCTGATAACAAAACAGCAAGATTTTCAACAAAATTACCTAAACCTATAATATTGGAGGGGGAATGGTGTGTAGGAATTGTTGAATTTCAATATCCATGTACCATGCTTACTGTTCAAGATCATGAAAACATTGTGTACATTACAAGAATGACTACAGTGCCTAATCAAGAATCTACAGTATCCTGTCACAAACAGATGTATATACCTATCACAAACTATGATAACATTCACCATCTACTAACAGCATTGAACAACGTTAAGGAAAAAATTGATTTTAATTATGATGAATTTTCTAAGTTTGTATCGGTTTCTGTGTTAGACGACTCCATAAAGTCTTTAAAATTATCACCTAAATTAAGTTTACAACTAGGATTTGAGCCAAATAGAGACCTTGTAGAAAACAATTATGCAACAAGTCCTGCAAATTTACATTTGGGCTTACCATCTCAACTATTTGTCTACTGTGATATAGTGGAACCACAAATTGTTGGTGACGTAATGACTCCCCTTCTAAGAATTATACCATTAGATCTTTCAAACTACATCTATGGTGCAAATAAAATGCATGTTTTATCACCGCCTCATTATTTATCTGTAATGCGTAGACAATTTGACACCATCGAAATAGATATAAGATCAGACACGGGTCAAAAGATACCATTCCAATTTGGAACTGTGTGTGTTAAACTTCATTTCAAAAAATTATAATGCATTCTCAACATAATAATATTACTTGTCCTTATGAACGCTATTATTCTCATCAAGCTGGTTCTGGTATAGGAGTGGTTTATAAAGGAGCACCATACCAAAAGGGTCATGGAATTGGTAGTTTTCTTGGAGGATTATTTAGATCAGTTTTACCATTACTATCTGGTGGTGTTCGAGCTATTGGTAAAGAAGCATTAAGTGCCGGTGTAGGTCTTTTGACAGATATGGTTAGTGCACGACCCATGGAAGATTCGATTAAGACACGTCTAAAGGAAGCTGGTTCAAATTTAAAACGAAAAGCTGATGAAAAAATAGACAGGATCAATATGTCTGGATCGGGATATATAACAAAACGAAAACGTTTGTCTGCATTCAGTCCATCGTTGACTTCCAAACTGAAAGCTACCAAAAAATCAAAATTTAACTCGAAACAAATCAAAGATATTTTTTCTAATTAAGAAATATGTCATTTTTACATAGTCACTCTTGTGAATGCATTAAGTCAGAATTGGATTTGTTTGCATTACCATCTACTCAAACTAGTATTGAAAGTGGAATATGGATCCATTACAAACCTATTTCATCTCTTGCTGATGATGGTCCCATAGAATTTCAAGTGCCCGGAGCAGGTGATGACTATATAGATCTATCTCATACACTGATCCATGTAAAAGCTAAGATATTGCATCAAGATAATACTAAATTAATGTCATCAACAGTTGTGGCTCCAGTTAATAACTGGTTGCATTCACTCTTCAGTCAACTTGATGTTTATTTAAATCAAAAACTAGTATCGCCACCCAATAATACATATGCCTATCGTGCATATATTGAAAATTTGCTGAACTATGCTCCTGCAGCTAAAAAGTCTCAT
Organism: Clanis bilineata; assembly: GCA_036417725.1. Classification (NCBI taxonomy): domain Eukaryota; kingdom Metazoa; phylum Arthropoda; class Insecta; order Lepidoptera; family Sphingidae; genus Clanis; species Clanis bilineata. The sequence goes on from CM071147.1 coordinate 15,532,389, forward strand.
CTTACTTGTGGACTATGGTATGAAGATACAGCTGGAAAAATGGATTCTACTGATGAAACCAATAAAGGATTTATTAAAAGACAAGAATTGGCAAGTGAAAGTAAAGAAATAGAAATGATTGGACACTTACATGGTGATTTATTCAACCAAGAAAAATTTTTAATTAACGGTGTTGATATGTGTGTTAAATTAGTTCGTTCTAGGGAAAACTTCAATTTAATGGCTTCTTTAGCTGATACTAAATTAAAAGTATCGATTACAGATGCAACTCTTATTATTCGTAGAGCTCGAATCAATCCAACCGTGTTGCTTGCACATCAAAAAGTGTTAGCATCTACTTCAGCTAAATATCCAATCACACGGGCTGAAGTAAAAGTTTTAACTATACCATCAGGTGTTCAAGGAAAAACTCTTGACAACATTTTTCTGGGACAAGTACCTAAAAGGTGTATAGTAGGATTTGTAAATAATGCTGCTTTCAATGGAAACCTAACTAAGAACCCATTTAACTTTGAAAATTATGATATCAATACATTTTGTTTATATATAGATGGCAATCAAATACCATCAAAAGCTCTACAACCATCATTTGAGAGCAATATTTATACATCGGTCTATCATACACTGTTTTCTGGTACAGGTATTCATTTTCTTAATGAAGGTAATGGGATATCCCGAGAACAATATGCTAAGGGATATTGTATGTTAGCATTCGACTTAACACCTGATTTATCAGCGAATTCTTCCAATCATTGGAATCTGATTAAACATGGAAGTGTACGATTAGAGGTTCGTTTTGAAACAGCTTTGATACAAACCATTAACTGTATTGTGTATGCAGAGTTTGATAATGTTATAGAAATAGATAAAAACCGTAATATTTCTGTGGACTATAGTAGTTAAGCAAGAAATGTTTATAGATTAAGTATAAATTACTTTTATTAATTGTCTCCACGGTCTTTCCTGTACTCACTTTGAACTGTTTAATAAAATACGAAACTAAATAAGTTATTTGTTTTACTGTTATTAGTCCTTGTAACCCCACAAATTGAGATACATATTTTAAAATAGAAAGTACTATTATAATCAGTTGCTAACATTATTGATGACATTACTTCTTTGTCTTTCAACTGGATAAGAATTCTGCAACAATTCCGTGAAATAACATGAATACATTAGAAATACAGACCTACTTAAAGAAAATTGATTCAAGTATCGAATATAACGTATATGCAGCTAATCGTTTGCCAATATATGTTGTAAATCCCACTTACATAGTAAGTAATTTGGATACTGATAATAAACCAGGATCCCACTGGATCGCCATACATATCGATAAGAATGGTTTTGGTCAGTATTTTGATTCATATGGGCGACCGCCTCAAGGATATCATAGGATGTTTTTAACAAGAAATTCAAGAATGTGGAATTATAATACTCATCGAATTCAAAATGACTGGACTACAGTTTGTGGTGAATACTGTGTAATGTATTTGTATTACAAATATCATGATATGAGTTTGAAAGATTTTCAACATTTATTTTGTAATGATACTATGTTAAATGATGTATTATTATCTGATTTGTTTCAATCATGTTTTGAAATAAATAAATGAAATCCAAATATATAGAGTTTATTGAACTTTTTATTCAATTTCGAAAATCTTATATTACTTTACAATTCAAATTACGATAATGATCATATATCCTTACTCTAAAAAATTATAATCCTGTACAACAACTTTTTCAATAAGACAATTATTTCATATAGCAAAAAGACAAATCAATTAATTACAAAACAATACTTATACCTCTATACACTATTAAAATGATTACAAAGAATATTAAAATAAAAATATAACGCTAGCTTATTTGTCGGTATCTATAAAAAACTTTTTACACTCTTCTTGGGTAGCCAATTGTTTGGTGATATTATATATAATGTCTCTCACACTTAGCAAATTTCGGTCGGCTTCACTCTCCGTAAAAAATTTAACACGCACGTCAGCGTGTTTCCATTGCTCCGTTTGTGCGACATTTTTTATTTTGTTCACATCATAAACTTCAATTTTGATAAGATGCGACGCGTCAGCACTGTCGTCTTTGTTCGACGTTATGTACGATATTCCACCACTCGTAGATCGACCAACACTCGATGACTTTTTTGTAAGTTTCTTCTTCTTGGGTTTTTCAAAAAACTCGTCAATGCTGTGAGGTCTTTTTGATATCGCCTTTTTTACTTTGAAAGCGAGAGTTCCTTCCTCTTGATCACTTGGTTCGTCGACATTATCTTCATAATAATAATTCTTAAAGGTGTTTTCAGAGAACTGAAACAATAGAAAACAGTATATTAAATAACAGTTTAGAGATAAGTATAAACATGGAATAATGTATGTTAAAATAATTACAATCAATACAGTAATCAGATAACAGAAGTATTTTAATACTAAGTATTACACATATGATGTCCTTTGTACAAAACAATATCAACAGTATAAGAAACATGTATAATAGTTACTTACATTCATTTTATAGCAGCGTCACTCTTTTAACACTTCACTGGTCAGGAACTTTGGAGATGTTATGTAGTGTAGAGCACAGCTTGGAATACGGTGCAAAATAATTTCGGTGTGTCTTTTATATGGGGAAGAAATGGTTATTTTACCAGACAAACACGTATAGACATGACCCAAACGTTAAGATGCGTTATGAATTCTTTGTTCGGTTAAATAAAAGACCCGATTTCTCTTATGACAATGAGAAACTTCGGTTGATTGTTTATAAAAAGAGCGATACAAAAATGTGTCAATCTTTTGTTTGAATCTTGGAATTATGAGCCATTTAGAAGGACAAATTGCCTCTAAGGAGACCACATGTGGAGTTGGGAGGTAATAAATATAAATTGCACAATAAAAACAGGTACAAAATTCCATGAGTATCCTTAATTTTAACAGACAAACACGTTTAAACACGACTCGACGTTAATATGCATCATGAATTCTTTGTTCATTTAAACAATGAAGACCCGATTTCTCTTATAACAATAAGAAACTTCAGTTAATTGTTTATAAAAAGGGTGATACAAAAATGTGTCTTTTGTTCGAATATTTGAATTATAAACCTTTTAGAAGGACAAATTGCCTCTCGGCAGGCCACGTGTGGAGTCGAAAGAATAAATTAAAATGAAGACCATTATAAAACTAATCTGCACTAGGTATAAATTTAATTGGATATTTATAAATGTAATCAATAATAGGTATTAACTTGATATAAGGTTAATTCACCTTCAAGGGACGCAGAATATGTTGATCGTATTGCGAATCAATGCAATACCTATTACCTATATGTAGTAACCTGTCACAAATGAAACACCGCCCGTATCTAGCCCGCGGAATATTGCGAGGTTTTGCAATTGAGACGCTACCTAAACGACTCACGTCGTAATAAAGTAGTCGGCAGTTGGATTAAATTGATTGATGACGCAATTATTACGTGATACAAAAAGCATGTTCAAAGTATAAAGTTCTGTATGTGATCGCGTTCCGGTGAAAAGTAACGTAACATACTGAGTCATGAGGTAATAACATAAAACCCGCGATTTAGATTCGCGACGTAATCAAGATTACCCGCGATCCTATAACACGTGGACCTAACAACTTTTCCATGGGGGTCTGACAAAACAATGCCGTGGAACCAATACAATGAACCGATATGCAATAACAATGTAACACCAATATCCTTATAATCCAATAAGATTTATATGGGAAATAATAGTTTTATATACGATTTCATTAAAGAAATCCGTGGTCCAATAAAAGTAACCCGCAGCAGAATAATTTTTCGCGCTCCAATAAGAATGGGAACCAATAAGATTTTTCCGCGAGTCAATTAATTTAATCCGCGAGTCAATTAATTTAATCCGCGGCTCAATTAATGTAATCCGCGGCCCAATCAAGTTAATTCGCGACCTAATTAAGTTTATCCGCGGGCAGTACCTATGACCGACACTGGTGCAGACTATGGAGGTACCTCGTCCCATACATTCAAAGGTCTCCATACTTGCTCTGGGTACGGTTAATCCCTATACTACTGTTTTGCAATGCTGTCATTTAGAAGCTGTAAAAAGGAGCCAACACTTTCTTTTCTTTTCCCGACATCCGAATTGACTTCGTTCTTTCCTGTATTGCAATGGGGTTATTAGATCTGCAGGGTTACCACCACCACTTATAGCAGTATTATTATAATCGTTCTTCGTTTGTTTTGTATGGGAAACGGTAGAAGTAAAACTATAATAATACTGCTATAATAATGCAAGGTGGTGGTAACCCCCCTGCAAGTCTGTGTCCAATAGTTTATCTCTGACCCCTATAGTTTGTTTATCAAGATAGTACTAATATTTAACCTTTATGATCTTGTTAAACATATTCCAACTCGACCATATATACAGCAAAATTCAATTAATTTTATCGGTATGGGTCATGGGATTTGCGACAAAGACTAATATTATTACGATAAAATTGCATTTACTGATTATTCTTTGTAATATTAGCGTGGTTGTAAATAATAGCTTGCAATCAGTGGCTATACAGTATACACCCGTTACTACACATAATACATAATTATATAGGTAACATTTTTCCACGGAGATCAGATCGTATGAATTTAATTGCAACAGGAAATACCAGAGATTACTAACAGTGATGCGCTAATCGGGCTTTGTGGTCAATTCACACTGTCCGATTTGAATATGCTGTATAAATATTTTTACGGTCAATTAAAATAACCTATTTTATACATTTTTTGTATGCATGGTATGTTTTTAAACGGCGGAGAATATCTGCTTTTATAGATATTTCATGGATACGAAAAATTATAATTAGGATTTTTATGTTTATTACTGCCTTGGTGGCGTGGTTATATTTCGGTACGACTACCGCCCTGAGGTCCCGGGTTTGATCTCCGGGTCGGGCAAAGTGATATTGGATTTTCCATATCATCCCGGAGTCTGGAATTTGTGCCCGATAGGGCGATAGGCTCGCCCCTATCACATCTGGGACGGAACTAAGCTCGGAGAAATATGGGTGTACTATTTGGCTAGTGGGCCTCTGCCTACCCCTTCATGGATACAGGCGTGAGCTTATGTTATGTGTTTTATGTTTTACTCTAGAAGAATCTGTAACTTGGGTATAAGAAACTACGTGTAGTACGCAATGGTAAGTTAAATAAGACCTCAGTAGTGGTATGTCGTACGATGTAAACGCGACGTGAGGTGTGAACCGTCGTGCTCGTGTCGTGACTAGCCTCTATCTGCCAGACAATACAGACATGTGGAAAGGTTCGTGACAACACGACACTCAGGGGTCCATGGATACACCGTTAGAGGGCGCTTGCTGAATATTAATTAGGGTTATTGCAATCCTCCAGAATTCCATCACATAGGGGTTAGTCTCTAGTGGAGACTGTCGAAGGAAAATAAAAATAAATATACTACATATGGACTACAGAGGTTTTGAAATGAAAACTTCTATGGACGCTGAGCACTTTACTTTTAATACTGGAGATTTTTGATTAGCAGCGTCTGTTACAGAAACTAGAATGTACTAAAATACATGTAGAGCAAAAACGGAAACTATCAGTGATTTCAAAAGTATCTAATCTAATTCGTACTACTGTCTCTAAATCTCAATGAATCTAAATGTAAATCCATCTAGCCAATAACGTGACAAGACACGTTACCCAGTTACACGGAAAGCCCGTTAGGGGAGCGCCCGAGGAATTCTAATTAGGGATAACACACCCTCTGATATATTTATACTCTAATCTATTTAGTGAGTCGTATAATTTTGTATCGTAACGGTACCAATTTGAATAAATCAGTGTTATAGGATACGCTATTTTCGTTCCGCTTCGATTGTTTTGGAATTGATAATGTAAGCCTTTAAAAGTATATTTATATTTTCACGATTTTTTTAGGTTACTACAGAAGCTAAAGTACATATAGATAAAATACATTTTTAAACTATTGGGCACCATTCATTGATATAATAATTATCATAGTCGAGCAGAACCAAAAAACACTCGTTGATGAGTTGATTAGATGATTAAGGGCAACTTGCAACACTTAGATAAATCTCAATTTAAATATGTATATCAATGAGGTGGAAGTTAAATTAAGTTTAGGACTAACTCCACATTAGTAATACTACTGCAAGTCGCCCTAATATGTATACAGGTATGAAAGTGAAAAAAATACTCATGGTATAATGTTCATTGACATTTTTGAATGGCATTAATTTAAAAAATACGTGACAGAATTTTTTAATTAATTTTCTGGAGTTATCCACTACCAGAGGGGTTACCATCACCTCTTAAAGCAATATTATTATAATCTTACTTGTACCGATTCCCGTAAAAAAAAAACGTAGTAACACTATAATAATACTGCTATAAGAGGTGGTGGTAACCCCCCTGCTAAATCGCCCGATTTCGGCTTGACGTTGATTTATGGGACACTCTGTATATACAGTGTGTAAGTTTAGTCGAGAGACCTGTTTAAGGAGGTCACTCAGTGTTCGATTATCGTCACAAATGACCTTATTTTTTACGGGAATTACCATTAAATACATATTTTTGCCAGTCCTAAACCAGGTTGGAAGTATGAAGGGAAACGGACCATACCTAAAGGTTATTCATACGTAATGCCCGATAAGATAGGTCAAATAAGTGGTTGGCACAAGGTTATAGACACGTTAGGAGACTTTATGGGAAAATAAAAACGGTTTATTACGTTAAGACCAAAAGTCTCTCATAGTTTCTGATAACCACAATACAGGTTATACCTAGTGTGGGGTCAGGACTAGGTGTGTGACTGTTGGGTGTATTTATTATTATTTACTCTGCCATTTATCTTTTTTTTTGCGTATATTTTTATCAGTTACATGCAAGCGTCAACTGCCATGTGTTTAAAAATGTCCATTGACTAAAAATACACCTGTATACACAGTCAAATACACACAATATCCCCCTTATTAGATATTTTAACATATTGTATATTATATAAAGATTACTAAGGTATACTTTTCCGTAAATATTGTGAACTTTTGTTTATGTAAATATTTTGTTCCGGGATCGAATGTTGTTTAGATTATATTTCGTACTTGTAGACGTTTGCGGGCGTTTGTACGTTAATTAACTTCATATTTACTAATATGTATCACGAAAAACTAAAAACATACACATTTAACCGGTTTAACGTCGAGGATAATATTGTATTCACGGCAGACAAAAATATTTGCGGTTATTTTGTTGGTGATGTTTAAATAAATAATATGTCATTGACGTAAATAAATTAATTGTGGAATTCTATATTAGAAATAATATCATTATCCTACTCCATGTAATAACAATTGTCTCGGGACGAGAATCGAATCCGGGGCCACTCGTTTCATAGCTGCTTACTCGAGTGCAACGCCACGATGTACGATGGCAGGAAAAAAATCTTAAAGTTTGGTTGCCTGGAAGAGATAGTTTTTAGCGATAAGGCCGCCACTTGTGGCACAGATTTTCTTAATGTTATTGAATGTTACCTCATTTCAGTATGTCTACAATAAAGAGTTACTGTCTATCTATCTATTGATCGTAGCGAGGCGAGGGCACTTGGTTAAGCCCATGGGTTGTTTTCTTTCGACTCTATAAAATATGGTAATAACGACAACCTAAGCTACCGTATAAAACCTCGTTACAAAGTATCTTTCTATTCGGTGGATATCTGAAAACCATTGAATAGTATACGCATAGATTGGCACCAGCAGCGGAAATACCACAGTAATGACAACCACGACGCGGCGCAATTTGCTAGTTCGTGAGTCGTGACTGCTACAGGGCCCTCGTACCGACAGCCTTCGACGGCAGAGATGCTCCCGATTTGTTTTTTGAATTTATTTTCTAGAACATTCAGTTTGTTTGTTCTTTGTTCGTCGTATGGTGTTTGAGATATATTGTGTGAGGTTTTATTTTACCTGTACATTTAATATTTTTGGTTCCAATATTAGATCCAAATGAAAGATCATGCAATAAGCTGGCTTGGCTGCGTTTAGATGTTAATCCTCTCTGATGGATCTAGTTCCAGAAAAATGTTAGTAAAATCCACACAAAGTTTTGGCCGACCTATGATTTGAACCATATTGGTCTTGGCTTAGAAACCACAGTCCCCATACGCTGCCACTAGACTTAAGAGTCTTCGATACTAATGGAATAAAATCTACCATATAGCAATATATCCATTACCACCATAAGAAAGATCCCCATCAAATAGTGTTTTTCGGACCATTCATACGGAGTAAAGGTAAATGCCCACGAACACATTTCGTAAAAATAAAGCACAATCCACACCATCGACGCCGTAAATTATCCGTCATCGTCGGCTATTTCATCCTTCGGTGGAGCATAACGTTTACAATGTACGGAAATTTGGTTTTCGATGACCAATAAATCGAATTGCGACGGCTATAAATAAATTAAAAAATCTTACGGTATGTTACTTGGCGTTTTTCGGTAAATCATTACTCAGAAGGATTCATGTGATACAGCGGCTTGAAAGAGCGTAGAGGGACTGAAAGTAGATGGTAAAAGTTATAAATAAATAAATACGCACAACAGTCACACACATAGTCCTGAGTACTGACCCCACACTAGGTTTGTTACAACACCCAGACCCGAAACATATGTTTGTAGCTGTGGACCACACAAACATTTTTACGGCTTCTCGTTTCACAGCCGGCTGGTCGGATGAATAGGGACAGGCTTTGGGAGATAAGTTGAGCAGTTGATGAAAATTCATGATACATAAATACACCTAACAGTCATACACCTAGTCCTGACCTCACACTACGTATAACCTGTATCGTGGGTGTCAGAGACTATGGAGAGACTTTCGGTCTCACAATATTCAGACTTAAAACAAATATCTGTGGTCCACACAAACATTTGTTTCAATGCGGGAATCGAACCCGTGGCCTCTCGCCTCACAGCCGGCTACTCGCCTGCTGCGCCATGGAGGCTGTCGAACATAACCCGACGATGGTTTATTAAGGCGAAGGTGCCACCAGTCACTAGTGTAGGAATCATGGTACCTATTCAAGGCTTTCGTGCTGATGTCCCGTCTATGTACAGTTCATTATCTTTGTGCATACGCAATTATAGTCGGATTGCTAATTAAACGGAGTAAACTGACAGATCGAAATGTCACTTTTCAAAATAATGTTGCTTACTTCCAAAACATAGTGATTGATCTAGTTCAATCCTTATCATTCAAAGAAATAAACTTGAAATCATAAATAATCATAACAGATACGCGAAATAATCATAACAGATACGCGAAATAATAACAATGAAAATTACAAATATTACTTTTATTATTTGAGAAAAATTACGTTCCGCACATTCATAGCTATTGTAAATTTTGTTTATAATGAACCATGATTAGAATTCCAGTGGACATGCCATAACTTACCATGCAGTAATTTACTATGACTATAATTCAAGAGACATGCAGTACTAATCACACATTATGCAGGAATTACGACTTTGAGTTGGACTTTACAAAATGAAAGAATGAAATGGTTCACTGAATTGAAATGTTTAAATAATGTTGATGTTTTACCGCAGCACTATTTAAATTTCATTAAAAAGTGGCAACATTCGTAATGTCAGTTTACTCCGTTTAATTAGCAATCCTACTATAGTTACATATGTAAGTACACCGTCAAAGCAGTTCAATAAAATTAATTTGAATGTAGATGTATATAAAGTCACGATTTTACTAAATAATAGTATAGTCCACGTTCGCACTGCGTATATATGTAATTATGCTAGTTCGTGCGCGTCATGATCTTACGAGTGCGTTTGTATTCGTGTGGATAAACACACTCGTATGCTAATATTGGCGCTGTTAACTCGCCAGCCTCAACTGTTATGATTGACGATGTAGGCCGCATGTTAACTTCATAGAAATCTGATGATGTAAAGCGCAACGTTGGACGTCCACCTACAAGTTGGACGGACGACCTGATAAAGGTCGCAGGAAGTCGCTGGATGCAGGCCGCTTCCGACAGGTCGATCTGGAAATCTTTGGGGGAGGCCGGTGTCCAGCAGTGGACGTCCTATGGCTGATGATGATGATCATGATGAAAAATTATTTATCTAAAACGTAATTACTGACATATTGGATAGCCGGTCGTGTCGTTAAAACTAAGTCCAAATATATTCTGCAACTTGTTTAAAAATGTTCATTGCTTCGAACGCACACTGGAGAGGGATGATTAAGGAGATATAAGTAACAATATCCAGAGATTCTCTGAGATCTGACCTCCTAAGCTTCTAGTCGTAAGTGTAACCCATACACTTTGGACTTTTCTGCTGACGATATCGCTAACGAAATGTGACTGTCTAGACTCCTAGAGGCTCTGGTATCTAAGACACAAGTTCAACCTAGTGTAAGTAAGGAGTATTAGTGTGACTGTTAGGAATACTAAATATTTTTTACCCGACTGCCACGTAATGAGGGTAATGTAAATGTATTAATATATGCAAACGTTTGTTCTAGGCGTTGCACATAATGCAATATAAAAGTTGTTTGCGAACATGTTTTATAACAGTTGTATGTGTCTGTGGCTGTATGAATGAATAATACATGTGCTGATTTGCAATCGGAACCAGCTTTCATAAAACAAATACGTATAAAAATGTAATTATATAATCTACTTCTTTATCCCGACACACCCAAGTGGCTGGCTATATGGAATCTGATTAACGATAATGCTCTCCAAATATAATGTTGATTGAGGAGGGATACTGTGTCCTTCGATGGTTGGCCTTGGCACAATTTAGGCCACGTTACAGGCAGTTTTGTCTACAGCACGAACGGGCGCAACCAGGCAATACCACTGTCTGACAGAAAACCAACATGAAGAAGTTCGGTTTTGGGTTTCATACGGTGAATGCTATTTTTAAGGGCCTAAAATATAAATATATCTTCCCCTTCTGAATCCCCTTTTACTTTCCTTTCTACAGTAGGTAGTAGATTGGCTGAGCCCCTGTTATTGTCGATGTCTACAGACGATGATAACCTCTTACCATCTCAGGTGGACCGTGGTCTGTGATGCTCCTCTGTCTTCGTATTCCAATCTTTCTACCTGCCCTTATCCCATTTTTTCGGGGCCTGTACAACAAACTTTTTCAAGCATGTTGCGGAAAGGATTTGGCTTAGTATCTACGACCGGTTGTTTGCCTGACGCCAATCTCCAACTGGGGGATCCAGTCCCGGGAAAATAGTGTTAGAAAAACATCACACCCGAACTGGGAATCGAAGCCAGGACCTCCGGTTCACAGCCCATAAACACTGCCAGTTGCCACTAGACTAAGAAGGCGAAGGCCTTCATATTCCAATAATAAATAAATAACAATCAGTACACGTAACTTCGGCCCCATAATGATAATCTTGTAGGTAACAAACATCGATATAATAATATACCTAGATGCACAGTTCCATACAATTATCATTGTAAACAGTGTCCTCGACAGACAAAACAAATAAACATCACAAATTTAATTAAATTAACACAAATATGACCTTATAGACGCGGCATAAAGTAGCTTTTTAAATTGAATGTTCAAACGTTCTTGTATTCGAAATTTTTGAATTTCTAATCGTTTTTGAATTTGACAATAATTTGACATTATTAAAAGAAACATTCTAGTCACTTGGACAAAGATTGAATGGAGTCGAATAGTTCTTGTATAACACAAAAAGAATCATGGGTGCGTTGCCAACCTAAAAGGAGGGAAGGGAAGTGGAGGGAAGGGGAGGGAAGGGGAGGGAAGGGGAGGGAAGGGGATTGGGAAAGGAAGGGAGTGGGGAAATGGGCCACCGGAAATCTCACTCATCGAACGAAACGCGACAGCAAGCTGCCACTTTACGTCGGTTTTCTGTGAGACAGTGGTATCTATCCGGTCGAGCCGGCCCATTCGTGCTATAGACGTTACTGTCTACAGCGTGGCTCTACCACTTGGATCTATTGTATTTATTTGTGAGAAATGTTGACCACGTGGCGTCAATGTAGATGAGAATGGCGATATCTGTATAATAATTTTATTTACATTAAGAGATAGATAGAGTATAAATGTTTAGAAGATAACAAAGCTTATTAGTTATGAATATGAAATAAGCACTGTTTTGCCTTAGCGTGATTCATAAATAAATAAATAACACCCAACAGTCACACACATAGTCCTGGCCCCACACTAAGATCGTCCTTTGCTCTTTAGATTCTAAATAATTTCTTTTAGACTATCATTTCGTTTTCTTAATCTTTTGTTCTGCCTTTTTAAGTTTCGCACTAAATTAGATTTAAGTTTAAATTTTTGGTTGCGTTCTTTCAAATTATCTTTCAAAAATAACGTCTTAGGTGTGTTAAAGATTGATGAAAATTCTGATGGTATTGGTGATCCTTCATTATTTATTGGTTCAATTACTGGTTCCGGGAAATGAATATGTTTCCAATAAATGATGACGCCACAATTACTGTTGTAGTAATTATGCCTAACGACCGGTTCCAATAAATGATTTCAATCCGAGAATCCAAGATAAAAATGAATAATTAAAAAATGAAAAATCGCGAGAATGAACCATTAAAATTATTATTTGACAGCGGAATGTTCAACTTTGTTCATGTTGGCAAATTTTTATGATCTGCACACTTTGATTGAAAACATTTATTAGAATTAGCCGCAAATTATTAAATAGTCATTTTACATGGCAGTATGTACCTAGTATATGCTTGCTATTGATGAATTCTGTATCAAATATTTTTCAGCTATTACACTTGTACTGCAGCCTGCCTCATTTTAACTTGTAGTTACGACAATCTAAAATAAAGTCAATAAATGTGGCAATATTTATTTATTTATAGGTACACCAACAACATACATATTGTTAAAATAAATAGTAAACAATAGTTAAGGACAATGTAGCTGATGACAATTTATCACCTTTATTTTTGGTACAGCGTTCTTTTTAATTTTCCTAATCCCTTTTTCTGTATAATATCCATCGGAATCGGCAAAATGGTCTGAACAAACCACACTTGAGTAATTGGGTTTAAAATTTTCTTCTCTCCTTTCTTCGGAAATAATTTTACGCCATTTATCTCTTACTATTTCATTTTATGGAAATCTGTAATTAATAAATAAAATTAATAAAAAAAATCATAAATTTAAAATAAATATAATATATTTACAAAAAAAAACGACTCCATATATTTCATTGTTCCAAATCATGATTTCAAAAGGGACAAAATATTTTATTAACTGAATTCATAAAATTAATTATTTATACACGTTTAATACTTAATTTAACATGATTAAGGTTTTAAGAATCAAGTAAGGGAATTATACTTACTTAAAATATGAAATCCCATGTGTTTTGCGCTTTGTAAGAGTGTTATTTTTGCACTCTTTCACAGAGCATTTAGGCATCTTCACAGGCGAACGGTCGGCGCCCGACTGACAGCAAACAAGTGCTTACTTACATTTTAAGCACTCGTTGGCTGTCCCACTTTCTGAGCGTCAACTGTGCATCTAGGTATATTATTATATCGATGGTAACAAATGACAGAGGTCCCTCAAAATCCAAACTCGAAACAAATATTTACAAATCACACATTTTCTTTTTGTGTGGGGTGATTTAACATTTGGCGTCATTAGGGTAGAGCTGTTATTATCTGCCGCACTTTTATACACGCGATACAAAGATTAATTGTGATTTATACGAATCTAGTCATTTTGAATTATGATCTTTAATCCGATCCACAAATGGCTGTAACTAGCATGCTTCTTTTGTTAGAATCTCTATAATAGCACATTTTTAAAGCAAGGGTACCTATTGAGGGAGATTGAATAGAGTGACTGCTTGCGTAGATTATTGTGTCACGTGCTCTCGAAGACACAAGTCCTTTGTTTATTCCATGGGGGACGAATTATTGCAAAATAGGGGACGTGTATTCAATATAACCGTGGCATTTATTTATGTCTGTTCATTTGTTCTGTACTTTTTTTTGGCCGTTCGAATTGCTGCTTTTGCTTTACTTTAGGTTTAAATATGGTATAATATTTCTGTGCGTAGTAAATAATAAATAATATACGTCTTAATATTCTATATTAATTTATACCTTACGTGGGATCATAATATCATTATCATTATAATTTAAAACATACCAATTTAGTTAATTTTATAATAGGTAGGTATAACATTATGTGAGTGTATACCGTATCACAATAGATTATATTAAGCCCCATTGTCTCCGGTCAATCAAGAAAGAAAGATAGAAAGAAAAGAACTTTTTTCGACCATGTCCATAAAGACAAAAGTACACATAAACCTACTGTTGTACGTATGTACTCTATAGTTGTATAACTATACGTATTTACTGGAGTTAATACACCAATATTCAAGAATTTTGCGACTGCCAGAGTAGGCTCCACGTACCGTTTATGGTCCTTCGAGCCAGATAAAACGCATTTACAATGCATCATAATAACGCATGACACATAATGCACCACACAGAAATATATTCTAGAACAATGCTCACAATCAATCTATTGCGTACTAGCCCTTGGTACCGTTGAATATTAATACGTAATAATTATTTAATTACTGCATTCCAATAAGGCACGTACTCATGACTTGTTTGAATCGTGATGGGAAACCCCATCTATGATTACGTCATGATGTTGATTTGATTGGTAAAGATTGTATGCACTTGGATGTGCTACTGTACAATATTTATAAGGAGTTAATGTATCAAGGACCGTATAAAATGTTTTTTTGCACACCATTCAATAACTGTAGAAAGTATTAGAACTAAATTATACTGGATATCCCCCTATGTATAACTGTATTCTAGTCTGTGTACTTCTTTTCGGTCGAATGTCTTTTGCGTGTTCTATGATCAGCAAAGACTCACCAATCGTAATCTCTACTCTAGATGACAATGCAAAGGATGAGCTTGCAGAAAGGACAGTTTCTATCTTTAATTTTTTTTTCAACCTGCCCTTATCTCACCTTAATATGGGGTCGGTGCAACACACTGTTTCAAGTATGTTGCAGAGATGATTTGGCTTAGTTTTTACGACCGGCCGCTTGTCTGATGTCAACCCCCTCTAAGGGATCCAGTCCCAGGCAAATTAAATTTGAAAATTAGCTTTGCCCGACCTGGGAATCGAACCTAGAACCTTCCGATCCGCAGCCTATACATGCTGCCACTAGTCCAAGGAGTTTCTCTCTTTAAATAATTTATAAAAAAAATATGACCATCTTTACAGGCCATCAAATCTCCCAGCAAAGTGCACGGAAGAAGCGTTACGTCACAAGGCAGAGCACGCTCGCATGGTCGAGGCAGCGAGGAGGAGGGTGGAGAGAGAAGTGGCGGCGAGGCACGCCAAGTTACAGGAGTCTCTGAGGCAGGAGGAACGCCTCGCGAGGCACGCACGCGAGTGGACCCAGACCATACTTCCTGACTGGCAGAACATGTGAGTACTACTTTTTAGCAGGAATATGGTGCCATGTTCTGAAGGGTATCTGTATTGACAGTGGAAAATCTTGATTTTAGGCCGAATTTTTTGCGTTGATCTATCGGGATTTCGCTCAGTTTATATTTTGGTAATTGAGCCTCTTTATTTTCCATTGTCAACATGTTGTTTTTACTTCAAGACTGAGGATACAAATTTTTGGGCGAAGCATGATCATATTTTCTACAAACATACATACATAATACATATTTACTATTTGTACGTTTATAAGGGTTCTCTTTTATACAGGGATCGTAAATAATGATAAGATTTATAATTTTATAACATCTGCATTCTGCAAAGGAATAAAGGAATTTACATGCAAACATGTGCAATAAATATAATACGTGCAAAGACGTAGTAATCGAGGTATTTGCGTGTGGCAAACAATTGCGATCAATTGTGTCCTCTTTCTATTAATCATAATGACCATTTGAGCTCATTCTTTGACTATTTACACGTACTTTACCCTCACTTGCTTAGTAACATTGTACCTATGTGATTTTTTTCATTACAGACATTGCAGTACTTTATTTATAGTTGTTAAAATAATGCAAAATTCCTTTATATTTTTTATTCCTTTATCTTCTTATCTATTTGCTTCTTCGAAAAGTGAAAAAAGTGTGAAATTGATTCGAGTTAATTAAATAGTATTTAAAATTACTATATTGTTAATATAGCTGTAGACAAAACGTGTACTAATTTTAGCTAATTATAAATTAAACGAAATATTTGGATAGATAGTTCCGGATTTGTATGACAATTATAATGCGTGCTATAGCAGAGTCTAAAAATTCATAACTCAGCCAGCACGCCTGCAGATTGCCTAGATGTTGAAGTGGCGTACTAAAGCAGGTCAAACCCATTGTGTAGGACAAGTGACAATGCGCTGGCGTTGCTCGTCAATTGTGATTGTTTTTTGTTTTTAGTTGAGCCGTGCATTGTTTCAAACAATGCTCGTAAACGGTGTCGGGATTTTACGACATGTGTCATTTGTTTAAGACGTGGATGTATGTCGACAAGGGTCAAGATAGTAGTAAAGTAGAACTTTTGTTTGGTAGTTTTCGTCTATATCAAGTAGAACAGTTTCTCTATTTTTTTTTGTTAAATATACAACATATTTTCTAAAAATAATCAAATGATCTTATATAAGTAGAAATATCGTAAGGATTTCTATTAACTACTAAATACAATAAAATATTCCTGTAATACTGGAATGCGGGCAATTTTATCAAGCAAAAACAATTAAGTTGATCTATAATTTTCTATACAATTTAAAAATGTTCGGAATTAACAATTTCCATATCTCTGATACAGGAAAAACGCAAAACGGACTCTAGAGCTATGGTGGTGTGGTTTACCACCAGCTATTAGAGGAAAGGTGTGGCAACTAGCTATAGGAAACAAACTTAAAATAACTCACGAAATGTACCAGGACTACGTGGCAAAGGCAAAGCAGAAGCTTCAAGAAGCACAACTCAGAAGAAAAAGGTTAAAAGTTAACCAAGGGTGTGGTTGTGGCAGTGACAACGAAAGGGTAGATAAAGCAAAATTTGATGACGTACTTCCCACAGATACTAAGAAGGACAAAAAAGACGATGAGAAGCCACGTCTAGGAATCCCCAGAAACTTTAGTGAGCAGAATTTAAAATCTCATGCGGATAATTGTGAACCGAAAAAGTGTTGTTCGAAGTCTAATCCGGATTTATTGGATTACGGTGATGAGTGCTCAATGGAACTTATTCAATTGGATATCGCGAGGACTTTTCCGAATTTGTGCATTTTCCAGCGAGGTGGACCGTATTTTGACGTGTTACATGAATTGTTGGCTGCATACGTGTGCTATAGGCCTGATATTGGATATGTACAAGTGGGTATTGTTTTTATTTAACTGTACATACATACATACATAAGCTCACGCCTGTATCCCCGAAGGGGTAGGCAGAGGCGCACTAGCGAACTAGAACACCCACATTTCGCCGAGCTTAGTTCCGTCCCAGATGTGATAGGGGGCGAGCCTATCGCCATATCGGGCACAAATTCCAGACTCCGGGCTGATATGGAAAAATCCAATATCACTTTGCCCGACCCGGGGATCGAACCCGAGACCTCAGAACCGTAGTCGTACCGAAATACCACCACGCCACCGAGGCAGTCCAATTATTTAACTGTATTTACTACATATTACCTACTCGATTTGAGATAAGGGATTAACGCGAAAACTTAAAGTAAATATATCCATAATCTCTCGAAAATTTGTTTCGTTAAAATAATCTCCACTTTATAAATTGTGATAAATTCAACTCCTAAAATTGAGTATGTATTTTAGTTTTAGTTAGTATTCTCACAGTTGTGATTGTCTAATTTATCGATAACTTTCACTTTTATATAAAAGTTGTCTTTTATAATAATCCTGGTACTAATCTTTTGATTCTTTAACAATCACATTAATTACATCAGTACCGTTCCTTATATCTGACACAGTGCCATCTCTAATCACTATCCATGTTTACTTACAGGGTATGTCGTTCATAGCAGCAGTGTTAATATTAAACATGGAGGCACCACAAGCGTTCGTGTGTTTCGCCAACTTGTTGGATGGCTGTGTTTTACGAGCTGCCTTCACTAGAGATGGATCTACTATGCAGGTTAGTTTCTAGTATTGACTCATGTTTTCTAGTATCATGTTATTTTTAATGATTTTGATGAAAAGACTGTTGGTATGAAACGGGTCATTATTCAGTCGTTGGTATTTTCAACTTCTATTTACTTTTCAATCACAATACAACATATTCTATTTCTTTTAAGTTTCGTTTCTGTTTTTCTGTTAGGGGTAAATTGCATATACTTTTGTCTCAAATATAGTAATTTTGTTCGTGATCTAACTTCTTTCTTCGAAGCCTCCTGGCTCGTCGGCATGTTATGCCGTTGACTTCAACTCTATCGCACTTTGAGATTTGTATCAGCCCGGATGATGACCATCGTACACATGGTGGTATTTTGATAGAGCCACGCTGTAGACAGTAACGTCTTATAGCACGAATGGGCCGGTTTGATACCACTGTCTCACAGAAAACCGATGTAAAGTGGCAGCTTACTGTGGCGTTTCGTTCGGTGCGTGAAATTTCCGGTGGCTCATTTCCTCCCTTTTCCAATACCTTTTTAATTCCCCTTCCATTTCTTCTCTTTAGGTTGGTAACGTACCCATGATTCTTTTTGTGTCTTGGGTATGGGCGGTGGAGATCACTTATCAATAGGTGACCCATTTGCTTGTTTGCCAGTCTCTGCTATAAAAAAAAACTGTTATAGTGACACACTTTTGACACACAAGTTGGACGAAAAATAGCATTCATCATCATCAGCCATAGGATGTCCAGTGCTGAACATAGGCCTCCCCCAAAGATTTCCAGATCGACCTGTAGGAAGCGGCATTATGTGGTTTAAAATGTCCGTTTGTATCCGCAGCGTCTGTGGAAGGCGTACGGGCGGCTGGTGGAGTGCAACGTGCCGTCGCTGCGGTCGGGCGCGCTGCTGCCGGAGCTGTACCTGCTGGAGTGGCTGTACACGGCGTTCGCGAAGGCCATGCCGCTGGACGCCGCCTGCAGGCTCTGGGACGTGTTCCTCAGGGACGGGGACACCTTCCTCTTCAACGCGGCGCTCGGTAAACACGATTACCCTCACTTATGTAGGGACACATTGTATGTATTACGTACAATTTGTATTAGGCTGACTTATTATATATACTTACATTTACGCAGCGCGCGAGTTCGCCTGCCAACACTCGCCAGTCGTTCCCTGTCACGCATTTACTTAACCCGTCGCTACCCAGTCTAACCCGTTGCTAACTGTAAATTAATGTAATAGTATATAAAGTAATTATTGTACAACATTTGGTGACTTTAATATAATTGTAATTACGCACCACTACTTTCATTTAAAAACCTTCTGAAAGTCATAGTAAGTTTACGTACTAAAGACAATTCGTGTACACAGCACACTTACACTTATAAAACATTTTTAGCTAGAATAATCTGTCACTTTTTTCCTTGCATTACATTGATTAAAAATGAAAGGGACAGCCTGTGATATAAAAATAAGCAGCGCTTAAATATTTTTATATGTAAAGGGCAATAACTTCTTATAGGGTTACTTAGTTTGCCAACGGTGTTTAATAAATCCACACATAAGCTCATGCCTGTATCGCCGAAAAGGTAAGGCAGTGGCGCACTAGTGAACTGGTCCACCCACATTTCGCCGAGCTTAGTTCCGTCCCAGATGTGATAGGGAGCGAGCCTATATCGATCACAAAGTCCAGACTCCGAACTGATATGAAAAAATCCAGTAACACTTTGCCCGACCTGGGGATCGAACCCGAGACTTCAGGACGGTAATCGTACCGAAATACAACCACGCCACCGAGGCAGTCATAATAAATCCATTACTAAAAAGCCCAAATAGTCGGACATCTTGCTTATACATATGCTTAATATCGATTTTGTTGTATTGTTGTGTTGTGTCCGTATTTCGACAACTAAACGATTCGTAACCACTTAATCAATAATGATTTCTGTCAGTGCTGAATATAGGAAGTATCATTTGTAATACTGATTCTAAACTTGGTCAACATATCGATTCGTTGAAATAATATATATCGATATACAACATCCCTACTACTACGTATTAACAAATATATTATTAAAATCTTCATTTGCAGGCATTCTCCACCTATATCAAGACGAGCTCAAAGACATGGACTTCATATCAGCAGCTCAGTTCCTTACCAAACTTCCCGAGGATCTGGACGCGGAAGCACTCTTCAGAAGCATCTCCTCCGTGTCGATGTCCTGCGACGGTATGTCTTTTGAAGAGTTGGTGTCATGTTGCGAGGTGGACAGCAGCCTGGACGACGACGTGGCGGTCAGGTTATGATATCCGAGGAGTTGGAGCCACAGCTTCTGGGACTTGGTCGATGCGCTGTCGTTCAGGGTCGGGTTATAGTGACGTCACTGGTGAGGACATGCGATTGGTGGTCATAGTGACCTTCAAAATGTAAGTCCGAATGTCACTTGGGGGTTATTGGCGGGAATTGGTGTTCAAAGGTCAGTGCAGTTAAATTGCTAAGGTTGAAAATTGAAATGAAACAAAATTCCAAAATGTGAATGAATGAAAATATTGACGATTACTTTAAGAACGATAAATAAAATTTCGAAGTCCAGACACTGTCAATTCTGTTACCACAAACTAAATTTAAATCATGTCCAATGAGTAATAATGAATATAATGAAATAACAAGTCTCAACTAAATTTTAATTGGAAGGACTGACGTCTGGCATACACTAGTTGATATAAAATATTTTAGACTTTGGATTAAAACTTAATTAAAATAATTAATATTATTTCAGCTTTAGCTTAGTCATAATATTATGACAACATAATTGATCCTGGTGGATACATGATGGCTTTTTGTGTCATGTAGGGTAGGTAATTATAAATATGTATGATGATAAAATGATATTTTGATGACACAATGTCATAATTCATGTAAATAATATGTATCCTGTTGGTGTACCTATAAATAAATTTATAAAATATAGACAAATTATACGAGGAAAACAGTAAACAATTACACAGTGCGGTTAGTAACAATTCTCTAGCTGTATATTTTGTATATATCTGGAATAATTTGTTCTAGAAATGTGCCACATAGTTTACGTGTGTATGTGCGTTTGTGTGTATGAAAATAATTTTTAATGCGGATGTTATTGTGAACGTGAATTGTAAAATGAAGTAAAATATATAGTTATAATAATATAAATATCGTAAGGTGTGAATGAATTGATAAGTCGACTTATAATATTGTACGAAAACTCGATGTTTAGTAGACATTCATTCGACGAAAATAATATATTCAGCGTGGGGGTTGGGACAGACTCCATTAAGTTTTTTGGACGATTACTCTATGAATAAGTAAGATCTCGAGGCCCGAATGTGACTGTGGTGCCCCTGAGCAGAACATGTCGCACCTACTTGTCTGTCCACTGTGTCCTGCCACCCACAAGCGAAGACCTAATGAAGGCGACAGACGCAACTCTAGGAGTGGCGGGCTTCTGGTCGGGAAGGATCTGACTCGATTCGCTGGTATTGGAGCCATTGACACGAAAGAAGATGAAGAAGTAAGGTCAAACAAGAACAAGTCATTAAAATAAAAAGATAGAGATTACACATTTTTTTTTTATTTGTGAATAAATGACTGATCTTAATGGGTTGGGTAATATAGATGAGAGTTTTATTATAATATCGTAAGTCGACTTGTCAAGTTATTCACGGAAATAGTTCATTCATTATTAGTAACAAAGTCGTTTCGCAAACAATTCCTATTCTATATTAAAGGCTATATGAGTGCAATTCAAAGAATATAAAATGATCTTATCTTAATGGCATATTGTATTTAAATGAATATCTGAGAAATTAAACTCTGAAAAAATATTAAATAATGTTCATATCGGGCCTTACTTATAAAAACAGTTTAGCTAAGCAAATGGCAAAGAACAGCCTGTAAGTTTTTTCTTGTGTCCCATTGTTTGAAAATAAAAGGGACAGGCTATTCTTTACCATTTGCTCAGTTAAACTGTTTTTAAGTAAGGCCCAATATGTTCAGTAAATAAATATCTCATAAAAAAACCTATACCTATTACGTGGAATAAAGCTTGCGCCGTGAAAATAGATATTATAATATAATATAGTACCTATCTAATTATGTATATATTTTGTTTATTAAATATAATGTAATATGTTGTAATTGTGTGTATGTATATATTTACCTTATTAATATAAATGCTTAATATCAAAATATAATTTAAAATTATTGAGAGAATTTATAAAATGACTCATGGGATTAATGCGTTGCGACAAAAATGTCTCGTCGATTTATAGTATTAAAGCAAAATTACTCATAACATAAATTGTCTTAAATTATATAAATAACATATATATCGTCAAGTGTTGTTCAATATTAGGGGTATATAAGTATTCAATATATATCTTATATGTATTTATATGTTATTAAATAAATAATAACATTTCACTGTTATCCCAAAATAATATTTATGCTGTTCATTCTTACAATCTTGCTGGGCGTCTTTAGTTCGTAATGATACAAACAAATCAGAGAAAATTCTTACAATATTTGTTTCCTTGGAACGTAATAAATAAAGATTAAATATTAATTATCTATTGGTTTACGAAGGCAGACCAAGGGGGTGACTCTTGACACTCGATTCGAATTTGGATTCGATTCGGTCTCATTTATTGACTTAAAATTCCACAGACATCGAGTTAAAAAGTGCGCTACTGTTTCATTAGATTCGAGAACTTGTTATTTGGTAATTTTTAACGTGACATTAGTGCACTTTTTAACTATTTCGGTGGAATATTATTATTCCACTAAGATAGATACGATTATATATTAAGTCACTAAATGAAATCGAATCGAATTCAAATTCGAATCGAGTATCCAGAGTCAGCCCACAGCAGTTGGTCTCTTATTGATAAAGTTCGCAGATTATCTGAGTGACTGAAACTGTCTGAAATAACAATTCATCGTTCTAGCGAAAGGTAAATTTAGTAATTATGTAATGAGCCAGTGTAAATAATTGTATATAATTGATTATCATTAATATTGTCAATTATAATGATAATTATTGGCTTACACTGGCGGACAAAATATTTTCTTAATTTAGTATTGCTCTCAGAGTGAATGAAATTAATTAAATTGTGTAAAATATGTTTTTCTTGCTTACATATCATCTGTAATATGTATAAAATATTGTATTAATCAAGTTTCCCATATAAAAAGTTCGGTCGTAAATACTAAAGCCGAATGTTTCTGCAACATGCTTTAAAAAGCGTGTAGCCTCGATAAGGGCAAATGGAAAAAAAAATTAAAGCAAGTTTGTTAATATTACGCAAAATTGATTTTTTCAATATACCATGAAATTATGGAGTAGGATAAGTATAATACCGATATACAATAAGTTTTGGCAGTGCTGAATTATAATTGATAATACCTCTATTATCAACATGGTAAAATTTTCGTCCGCCAGTGTACTGTTAATTAGTATAGGGGAAAACAATCAACGAGTAGTATAACCGGCCTAATAATTAACGAATCTTCGAAACTGTTCGAAACTAGTTGTATTTATCTTTAATTATTTATCTATAGGTATCTGTCTATATTGAGTATTGTGATCTTTTTAACTAGACGTATTCGTGTAAAAAGCACCCAACCCACAAAAAAGCAATAATTGTTGACAACATGATCTGATTTATTAGACCTTAGTGTCGATAATATTATATTTTTGTGGGTTGGATTGTTTTCGAATAACAGCACCCAACTATAATCTAGATTGTAGGCTAGGTCCGTTATTTTCACGGGGTAATAATTCGGGTGCGTTCAATCATCTGTTACTATAGAAAACGAAGATTCATGGTTTACGAAATTAACTTATTTTGATATGTATTAATTAGGAAAGATTAAAGCGATGATTTATCATAACTTAAGATACTTTGCATCACGTTTGAATCAATTAAGTTTAATTAAATAAACAATATCTAAATAACGAAACGTTGCTCTTTTTACAATTTCAGATGGTTGAAACAACCCGAAATATGTAGTTGTTTCAATTTGCCTATGACTTATACTGTAATCTATGTATTTCAATATTTAAAAAAAAATCATGTTTCGTAAAATAATAGATAAATAAATCTTACATCAAACTAGGAATTTTTAACTCTATATTATTGGTAAAAATAATTTTCTACTGTTTAACTAGTAAAATTCGATATAATTCATGTTTCAGAGAAAAATTGGAAATAAAATAGCAAAACATTTTAATTACGGAATAAAATGATTTCATGAAAGTATAAAAATACATAATTATGATTGTAAGTTATAAAAGTATATAATTACAATGAGTAATTGGTTCAATTAAATATATTGCTTTAACAACGTTTTTTTACCATTACGTTCATATAGTTTAAAAATTGTAAATAAAATCGATAAATGAGTTCATATTAAAAAGTAATAGGAAGTGAATTCATTGTTTTTGCTTTGTATATATCGAATATTTTTACTAGATAGTTCATATAAATCTCAATAATCTTGTACCTGTATGTTGCATTATCTTTATGTGACATCTGTACATACGTACTCTACATAGCCTTTTTGGTTTACAAACGTAACTATATCTTATTTATAATGTAACAAACAGAAATTATAAAAGCAATTATTTTATAATTTCTTTATATCTGTAAGGTTTAAAATTCTCATTTATGTGGTGCTAGATTTTATAGTAAGTTCGAGGAGAAAGTCAGAAAAATTATAGAAGTCGCGTCAGGGGTTATAAAAATATGAATCGAATACCATGGCTTTCTTAATGTCAATTTTCTACGATTATTTTTGTTTATCGTACGACAAAATAGCACCATTTAAATGAAGCTTAATGATATTGTAAATTAAACTTTATGTGCAAGTAATAAGTGTGATACTTATACGGAATCTGCCATCCGGTAGATGACGCCACCGGATGAATAATATTAAGTAAAGAGCTTTAAGTAATGTTTTATTTATTTTAAATAAGTCTTGCCACATAGTATGTTGGTCTACATACAAACTTTATATTGTTATTATGTTTTTTATATATTTCTCTTTTGTGAGCACTTTTTAACCTTACACCATTATTAAAGTCATGTTTACACTAGACTTAATTATCTGTTGAACAACTGTGTAAAGCTACACACCTGACGCGTGTCGTGACTTGTATCATTTTACACCTGATTTCTAAAAGGGAGATCAAATTAACATATCTTTTGGTTTGACACTGCTGTTAACTCAATTTTAACTTGCTTAGTTATTTTGATCATGATATCATAGAGAAACGATGTATTATAGAGCGCTTGCACTCTTCTATTATTGCCTTTTTTTTTTTTTTTTTTTTTTTTTTTTTTTTTTTTTTTTTTTTTTTATAGCAGAGATTGGCAAACGAGCAGATGGGTCACCTGATGGTAAGTGATCTCCACCACCCATAGACACCCAAGACACAAAAAGAATCATGGGTGCGTTGCCAACCTAAAAGGAGGGAATGGAAGGGGAGGGAAGGGGATTGGGAAGGAAGTGGGAAAGAAATAGGCCACCGGAAATCTCACTCACCGAACGAAACGCGACAGCAAGCTGTCACTTTACGTCGGTTTTCTGTGAGACAGTGGTATCTAACCGGTCGAGCCGGCCCATTCGTGCTATAGACGTTACTGTCTACAGCGTGGCTCTACCACTTTAAAACTTTTATACATTTTGCGACTAATACAGCGATAAATTAATTGCCTTATCACATAAACATTTGACTGAACAAAAGTGTTTGCTAAAACATAATTTTCAGTATAATTAAAATTCTTGGGAGTCTTGGCTTAACATATTGTATGTATTTTATTTTTATTCACACACACAATTTTCTTAATGCCCTTTTCAATTCTCGAAATTTGCCTCTAATGTACCTATCAATGCTACTGTGTAGGGACACATTGTATGTATTACGTAGAATTTGTATTTGGCTGACTTAGCACATTTAGGCAGCGCGTGAGTTCGCCTGCCAACACTCGCCAGTCGTTCCCTGTCACGCATTTAGTTAACCCGTCGCTACCCAGTCTAACCCGTTGCTAACTGTAAATTAATGTAATAGTATATAAAGTAATTATTGTACAACTTTGGTGACCTTAATATAATTGTAATAACGCACCACTACTTTCATTTATCAACCTTCTGAGAGTCATAGTAAGTTTACGTACTAAAGACATTTGTGTACACAGCACTTACAACTGCATTATGCCTACATGTGATTGGCCATTAAGATCTCCTAACGCCGGCATTACACGATAGTCCCATAGATCAACACACGAACATAACTTCTATTTATCGTAACATACGATCGATAACAACAGAAGCAACATTTCTAAAATCGTCAATTTACCATGAACTATCTCTGTATATGGATATTGGATGTAAAATTAGACTGTTGGACAATTGTGTATCGCCGGTATTATATTAAAACAAGGCAATGTTATCAAAAGCTATGTCGATTAAATTATGTGCTGTATTCGATACATCGAAACACTAGATTACTCGATAATTTAGAAATCGACGACATGTTTCAACTTATTTAGAAATTGCTGATACATGTTAGGAAAAAAATACGATTGTAGAATAAACTCTCAATTAACGAGGATTTATGCTGACTTTCATTACGCTTGGTATATTTAGTTGACCCAACGCCTAATACAAATTATAGTTGTGGGTCCCATTTGTGTTGATTTATGTTGCCGGTTAGGGGTCAACTAATGTTGGGCAATGGTCCCTGTAAACAGTAGTTATTCATTTATCATATTTCTGTACCTGACGTGAATAATATGACAAGTCGACTTGCAAAATACGAAACTGACAATTAGATCGCCTCATCATTGTGATAAATTAATTACCAATATCTTGGTTATGTCATCTAATATGTCCAGTTAGATATTTATTCACCCTATTTAAATGGGTCATCTAAGTGCAAGTTTGTCTACAATGTCGTAAGTCGACTTGTCAAATCATTCACGCCATGCTTTGATGTTTTTCATCATCTTGGCTTGAACATGGACATGGTTTAAAAATGTATTACAGTCTAATTTGTATCTGAATTAATGATTAGATCTGTTTAATTAGATTTATATAATACTAATACTAATTGTAAAATTGTCTCTTAAATATTTGAAATTAATTCTTTCTTCCCGCCATTTTGTATAATAATACAAAATGGCGGATGTACCTTATAATAATGATATTACTTGTGATGTGGACTGATATTATTAATTATAAAATTGCCATCTCATGTAATTTAAGATGTTTAATGTAAATATAATCATTGTAAGGCACAATCGGCCCCAATTATTGCGAATGTTATGTAATTAATTATAAAATTAAAATCTAATCCGAAATGATAAATTGCATTTTTATTTTTTTATCTATAAAGGCTATCTACTGTAATTAACCATAGTAAACAATGGGTAGTTTAAACACACCTAGTCCTGACCCCACACTAGGTGTAACCTGTATCGTGGGTATCAGAAACTATCAGAGACTTTCGGTTTCACAACACCCAGACCCGAAATAAATGTCTGTGGGCCACACGAGTATTTATCTCGATGCGGGAATCGAACCAAAAATTATTGTTTGACCTGATCCCAGCTTCTCCTTTCCTAGTTAGAACCACGCGGGCCGGCTTACGAAACCACAGCTTGGTGGTCTCTTCCATCGCGGCACGAACCAAAAGGTTCTCTTCTACCTACTTTTGCTGTACCGTTAAGCTGTGGAATAGTCAGCGGCTCATGTGTTCCCTCCCTCCTATGACATTGGCTCCTTTAAGCGAAGCGGGAAGAAGCATTTATGCAGGCCGGCGTAACTCTGGCGACCATTCATAAACTATCTTTTTCGATGGTCGTTGGTTTTTTTGGACTGCACTACGCTTACCATCAGGTGTAGTGTAGTCCCTTTGCCGTGCTCGGATAAAAAAAAAACCCGCGTCCTCACGTTTCACAGCCGGCTACTCACCCGCCGCGCCACGGATGCTGTCGAATCACTCTCCACTTCCCGATCCCCAATAGACACCCTTAACATAGAAAAGGTTTCTGGATTATATTTTTGAAGTTTGTCTCGAACCTCCGACACTCGTCATGGCAGTCCGTACCGCTCCCAACTGAGCTACCGCAGATAACGAAACGCAAAAGCAAAATCATCAAGATGTCGTATATTACACCTCTAGATACGTACATCTTGAAATGATAAAGTATATAGATGCATATAATAACTGAAACATTTTCCTTATTTTCGTTGTCAGAATCATTTATTTCCCTACAATTAGATTTCATCTCGCGATTCAGATAGATCTCAAGTGCTCACGTGCGTACGGTCACGTTTGATATTATTGCGTTGGAATATAAAATTCTAAACACATCTGACATCCCTTTATACATTATTTATCATGCATGATGATGATCATGATGATGCATTTTATATATGCATCTACATAGATCATAGTCATACCAGCTATAGTATGGTGCTTTATACTACTTAGATAAAAATGTAGTTAGTTTTTTTTATCTGGGCACAACAAAGTGACTACACTGTACCTGATGGTAAGCGTAGTGCAGTCAAAAAATTAGCGACCACTGACAAACAATGAGTTTATCAGTGGTCGCCAAAATCATGCCGGCCTATTTTTGCTTTTTCACACTCCGAATCTGAAGAGGGAAGAAGCAAATCGAGATGCTTACGACAAGACACACGGAGTGAGGGTCACTATATGGCAGGTTTGAGCACCATGTGTACGGTGGTCGCCATACGGTCGTATACGAAATACGAATATCCTACCACCAACAAATTACCTGGGTTTCACAAAAACCCGATGTGAAATGATAGCTTACTGTTGAGTTTCACGTCATTTCAGATCTGTTTTAAACGTAAGCTCACGCCTGTATCCCCGAAGGGGTGGGCAGAGGCGCACTAGCGAATTAGATCACCCACATTTCGCCGAGCTTAGTTCCGTCCCAGATGTGATAGGGGGCGAGCCTATTGTCATATCGGGCACAAATTCCAGACTCCGGGCTGATATGGAAAAATCCAATATCACTTTGCCCGACCCGGGGATCGAACCGTGATCTCAGAACCGTAGTCGTACCGAAATACCACCACGCCACCGAGGCAGTCATCTGTTTTAAAAAGGTTTTCAAATAATAATCCTTGTGTTTGATTGTAATAAGGTGCAGTCGGGGAATTACGAAAGTATTATATACAGAAATTCGACATTAAATCAGTCGGAATTGGTAGAGCCAATGCTACTACCAGTAGGTATATTCAAGTTACTCTATAGCTACTAACTTAAGGCCGGTTTCAATGAACAATCTCAGTTCGAATGTAAAGATAAATTACGAAAATTAGCCAATAAGAACACAGTTTGAACATGACTTCGTCAAATGACTTGATTTGATTGGTTCATAAATGCGATCTATCTTCACTCTAAACTGAGATCGTTTATTGAAACCGGCCCTAAATTCACTTCATCCTATTGATTATTATTATAGCATAAATCTCTATTTCAAAGACATTTATCTAGTTTTTTAGATGGCAGTTGGTAACACTGATCGGATAAGACTACTAATTGCCTATGTACTTTGGACCTGATAACCCGCACAAGGTCTTGGCAATGCACCTTTACTGCATACCAAATATTTTGTTAGCACCGACCTAATCACATTGATTAATTGGCTTTTACTATTAAATGAGCGTTTAAATAGTATAGGTAGGTACATATGTATGTAGTTAATTTGTTTCAATTAACTGATTGGGGACCCTTCATTTAACGGTAGGTATAAATAAACAATCTCAGTTCGAATGGATAGATTACAAAAATTAACCAATAAGAACACAGTTTGAACATTAATCCGTCAAATGACTTGATTTGAATGGTTCATAATCACGATCTATCTGCACTCTAAACTGAAATCGTTTATTGAAACCGGCCGTAAGTACCTATTCTATAATTTTAAACCTATCTGCAATAATAAAAGTATAATTTACTTTTGAAGTATCAAAAACAATAATAACGGGGTACCGGTAAAAAGTTAATACTTTGTAGGCTAATTGTTTATTCTACTAATATTATAAACGTGAAAGTTTTAGTATGTAGAGGTATGTGTGTATGTACCTATGATTGTTACTCTTCACGCAAAAAAGTACTGACTGGATTTTGATGAAAATTTACTGTTAAATAAATTATAAAGATTATTTTAAATGTAGGTATGTAAGTTAAACAGATTTTAAAGCCATGCTTATTACAAAATAAATAAATAACTAAATAAAATTCAGAATAACACATAGGCTACCTTTTATCCCAGAAAATAAATTTCCACGCGAACGGAGTCGCGGGCAACAGCTAGTAGAATATAAACAGGAAACGTCAAACCGGTATCCCTTATTAAGCTTCTTATCACAAGAACTGGGCCTTCGTGAACCTCGGTCGATGGAGTAAAAACAGAGGAGCTCGTCC
The DNA here is from genome assembly GCA_036417725.1 of Clanis bilineata. Lineage (NCBI taxonomy): Eukaryota > Metazoa > Arthropoda > Insecta > Lepidoptera > Sphingidae > Clanis > Clanis bilineata. Next base: position 15,563,144 of record CM071147.1, read on the forward strand.
TTAATAAGCAACATTCTCAGAATGCTTTAGCTGACACACCCCTTTGATGCAATTTCGATTTCTTCTGAATCACGTAGCGGGTGTACGTACTTACAGGCACTTGTCTGCATGATGATGCAATCCTGGACAATTATTCACTGTAAACGTATGAACGCGTTAGGCGGTTGTGATTCCTATGAAAAACGGTGTGAAAATAGTTTCACATAAACATAAGCTCACGCGTATATTCCCGAAGGGGTAGGCAGAGGCGCACTAGCGAACTAGAACACCCACATTTCACCGAGCTTATTTCCGTCCCAGATGTGATAGGGGGCGAGCCTATCGCCATATCAGGCACAAATTCCAGAATCCGGTGTCTAATATCTCTGGGCGGCAGTGGCAAAGAGTCCATACAACCCGATTCCTGCCGGCTACCCTTTGCCAGATTGTAGGATATTAAACAAATATTGTCTATTATTATCTAGAAGATAAAGTAGCATTGGCCACCCTTTTGAAAATGGTCAACCCTCGCCACTGCTGGGCAGTAGAGTTCACTTACCACACCTGACACTCCTGCTCGTTTGCCAGGCTGCTATAAAAATGAGGCTAACTGTCTGTTTTCGAAGTCTTCGCAATGTTCAATGTACATGGACATCAGGGTGGTGACTCCTCTCGATTCGATTGTGATTTCGATTTGGTTTCATTTATTGACTTTAAATTCTACTGAAATCTACTTCTAAAGTGCGCTAATGTTGCATAATATTTGAGAGCTTATCATTTTATAATTTTTAACGTGACATTAATGAACTTTTTAACTCAATTTCGGTGGAATTTTAAGTCAATAAATGAAACAGAATCGAATTCAAGTTCGTTCGAATCGAGCGTCAGGAGACACCCAGTTTGCCGAGATCGGGACGATAATTTCCATTTGCAAGCTTTCTCCTTTCTCCTGAGCGAGCCGCGCCGTTTGTTTTCCATCGCGCCAATTGCTTTCGATATCCATTACATTGTGAAACCGGTGGTTACTGTACAGTGTACAGGTTATTGCAGCAAAACACATAGACATAAATTATGTTTTGTTTAATGTCAACCTGTTATAGTACAGCATTGTAAACACTGATATACGAGTTATTTTACCTTGTATCTTACTAATTTTACAGCATTATTTTACCTTGTATCTTCAAACTACATAAATAGGATATAACTAGATAACCTTTTTTGGATATTGGGAAAAATTCTCTTGGATCCCAGGTATAGGCACAGGGTATGCAGGCTGAAATCACCATTGGTTGTCGCCATCTACATTTTCGACCGACTGCCAAAAACGAGAAGGTCGTCAATTCGCCTTTTTTATGTATGTTACGCGATATCTCCGCCAAATGTGGACCGATTTTCAAAACTCTTTTTGTATTCGATAGAGCTTATTTCAAGGGTGATCTCGTGTATCGATAAATTTGGTCACGATCGGGTTTGCAGTCGGCCTGTTAAGTTTTTAAACTTGTAATTATAGTAGGGTTATGGGACCTCCAAGCGGAACACGCCGCGAAACTCCTGTAATGCAATGCTTTACAGAATGTCAAAGCAGAGCATGGATTAATCTCCCAAATTAATAACATCATCCCTCCTTGGCAGAAGAGCCAGGGCGATTTGCGGCACTACCTTGGTATCTGCGCCTCCAAGCGAAGTCACTCCTCTCTAAAGGCAAGAAAACCTTCGAGTACATCTACATATTTAGATAGAGTATCATCATCATCATCATCAGCTACAGGACGTCCACTGCTGGACATAGGCCTCCCCTAAAGATTTCCATATCGACCTGTTGGAAGCGGCCTGTATCCCGCAACTTGCTGCGAACTTTATCAGATAGAGTTTACTGCATAGGTACTAATTTTATTTGAAAATTGATACAAGACGTTACAATGGCGTATCGACCGCAGTCTGTCCTTGAGAATGAAAAATAAAATTATGTTCATTTAATTTTATTCTAAGTCAGTAAAACAGATAAAGTCTAACTTGACCGTTCTTCTCCACTAAAAATCTCTGTATTCCAAGTATTGCTAGTGGGTTGCAATCATACGAACTTAAGTGGCACTTGACCTCATATATCGTGATTTCACATCATTTTCATCCCCGAGTTCACTACGTTATACACGTATTGCGTCAGAGCGGGGTTGATGACGTAAGCACTAGTCTACACAGAGGTCATATTGTAAAGAACATTTTCGTGAGCGATATGGACTCAAATACCAATTACAATTTTTTTTTTAATTCACATGTAACTAACAAATATCTGTAGGCACCTAAAACTAAAGCCCTACAAAAATAATGAAAGTTAAATAATCACAAGTTTAAAAACTTAACTGACCGACTTGCAATTTATCGATCGTGACCAAATTTGTACGAGACCACCCTTAAAATAAGCTCTATCGAACACAAAACGAATTTTGAAAATCGGTCCACCTTTGGCGGAGATATCGAGTAACCTACGTACATAAAAAACTACAGAGGAATTGAGGACCTCCTTCTTTTGTGGAAGTCGGTCGAAAAAACTTAAAACTTATGAAATCTTGAACACTTTGGATTAAACACTGAAAAGTCAATAAAAAATACTCTACTTGGAAGGTCCCAGGAAGTCGTTGGATGCAGGCAGCTTCCAACAGGTCGATCTGGAAATCTTTGGGGGAGGCCTATGTCCAGCAGTGGTCGTCCTGTGGCTGATGATGATAATGATGATGACTCTTCTTAGAACCGGTGCCGGAGCCGACGCAAATCAAATGAAAAGGCTTTTGAGAGTTCAATTTTGAAGTCGGTTTTATGTTTTAGTTTAACTTTAATTGCTACCTACCTTATTGAGATCGCTGATGTATTGGCGATGTCTTATGGCCATCTGATAAAAATTTAATTGAGCGCCATTTTATTATTTATCATGCGTAATCGAGCGTTACTGTCTCATTAGCAGATATGATAGTACTATAAATAAATAAGTAATTAAAGTTTGTTATTGCAAAAATTGTGGTCGCCTCAACACTTCATGATAACGATTTTAAAGTTAAAGATTATCAAAGCGACAAATATTAATATACACTTAAAAACATGGGCAAGGACGGGTTATCAGGGGTTCTGTACAATATTACTAAAAACATGTTATTTTGTCCATGAAATGAATATATATTTGTCTAATTCTATTTCGCAATATTTAATTGTTTTCGTACAAGGATAAAATTTACTTTAATAAACTGGATGTGAGTAGAAGTTATTATAATAACTACTTATTCCTATAATTACTATTAGGTACTATTCCTCTATTTACTATTCCGTATTTTTGCAATGTTTGGCGTAATAGAAACATTTTACATAATATATTTAATTATCGTAAAAGTTGTTTATTTACATAGATTAACTACTAAGCACTAACAAGTATTATAATATTCATAAATACCTATTACCTATTGAATAATTGACAGTTGTTGTCCTCGAATAACTTTAGATTTAAAACTATTTAATGAAACATTTTAACGGGGATTCCATCTAGATGTGAATATAATCCGGAAGGTAAAGTAGGGCTTTTTAGTCTAGATTAACAAAAAATAACATATGAATGTAGGAAGGAATAGAGTGAAATAGATTCGTCTCTACATAACAGTAAGTAGAAAAGAAAACAGTACCTACCTAATTGTGTGTGAGGTCGTTCAAGAATTGAGGTTACATAATTAGATTATACTCGCATTTAAACCTGTTTGTGAAAAGGCTTGAAAGGTTTTGAGGTTAGGGTTCAGAAAGCAACAATATTCTGATTATATTCTTTCACCTGCCCCCATCCCACGGTCATGTGGGGTCCACGCAATATACTTTTTAAATGCAAGTTACAGAAATAGTTCATGTTTCGGCTTAGTCCTCACGGTAGGATATTCATATTTAAACATGCAGATAAGTGCACGTGTGTAAGAATATGGCTTATATGGAGAACATTCGAATGGCTTTATTTTAGATCTATAGCATTAATAATCATCCTTCAAGTTTAAATCAATGGGAAATATATGAATAGCAGGCAAAATAGGCCCCGACGCGTTTGTATAGATCAAATTCAATCTTCTGTGTAGGGCAGGTTGGGAGTACCCTTAACTGGCGGAAATGTATAAAACGAAGCATGACTGTAGAAGAGGAAAAAGAGGGGTGTCAGGATCGTAGGTTGTGGCGCTTAATAGTCTCTGACTACCCTATGGGATCCAGGCGTGAGTGTGTATGTATGTAATATATTTTGTCGTAGTCTTGAAGTTTTGACACAAAGTATGTAATAAATAGAGTTTCGATAACTAATAATAATAATAACAACCAACAGTCACATACGTATTCCTGACCCCACACTAAGATACGAGTCTGATGTCGTGGGTACCAGGAACTACGAGAGAGTTGCGGTCACAAAAACTCAGACCCGAAACAAATATCTGTAGGCCATACAAACATTTGTCTCGGTGCGGGGATCGAACCCGCGACCTCTCGCTTCACAGCCGGCTACTCGCCCACTGCGCCACGGAGGCTGTCAATTTTGTTTATCTCTATCAATAAACTATTTTTTCATTATTAGTTATGGGTTGTAAAGTTTACCTACGAATATTCACTAGGTTGTTGAAACAGCAGGGTTACCACGACCTCTTATAGCAGTATTATTATAATCGTTCTTCGTTCAAATTCAAATTCAAATCCTTTATTAGCAATTAGGCCCCTAGGGGCACTTTTACCCGTCATTCTCTAATGTTATAAACATGCCAGTAACAAAATAAACATATTGGTTGTGACCTTAGCGAAGCGAGCAACTATACTCACGGAGTCTCATCATTAAGGTATGCATCTACAGTATAGTAAGCCTTTATTAGCAGCTTGCTTTTAATGAATTGCTTAAATTTATTAAAGGGCAAAATGATAACAGACAATGGTAATTTATTATAAAGTTTCACACCTAACCCCACAAAAGAGCAAAGTACCTTGTGTAATCGATGGCGTGGCACTACTAACTTATTTGTTTTGTATGGGAATCGGTACAAGTAAAATTATAATAATACTGCTATAAGAGGTGGTGGTAACCCCCTGTACGGGTTACTTAAAATTAAAACTGATAAAAATATCGATTTTACCCTCATGAGAACATGCTATGTACAACTGTAGACTACAATGTAAGCAGTATTAATTCAACAATTGCCTGAATGAGCTCACGGGACCCTAAGCAAACAATGATGATCCGAGAACAGGGGTCCTACGTATTGTGCCGGCTAGAGCGCATGCGCGTACTCTCCTGGGGTGACAGACGACGCACTGGAACTTGAACACACCACGCGACCGCGTCGCGACTTTCCAACCACTCGTACCGAAAATTATTCGTTTTTTATGAGAAATATACCATAAAAATGTCGGAGAATAAAGTGAGTGAGCCTGCCGAGACGATTGGGCTGTTGGAGAAGAAGGTACGTGCATTTTCTATCCGCTTTTCGGTGATGTAATGTCATGCAAAGGTCACGTTATTTGGACTTATGTGACCCTTGTTTTGATTTGTTTAGAGCTTATATTCCCGTAATGTGTTATCATAACCTATGAGATTCGACAGAAAATACTTTAGATTTTTTATTAAATCGTTACTTAGACCAACATAGGTCCTATGAATAATCATACCTATGCCTGAAGTGTTTATTTACATTATCATTTAACACCTTTATTGACCTTCTTGGGTGGGTAAATCCTAATAAAAATAGCTATTGTTATTAAAAGGATGTGTCTAATTAAAATCCTTGCTAAATCCTTTTCACAACTAGTCATAATAATTATGTATAAAAGCCTTTTATTTTATTTCTCAATTTTAATTCTTTAATTATTGCATCATTGCGGGTTATCTAGTCGTTGATACTGTAGACGAAATAATTGCTAATATTATGTAACACATACGATTTCAAATGATATAGGGGTCAAAGTACACTTAAAACAATATGCATCTGTGTTTAAGTTTGAATGTCGAATCAGTGGCGCAGCTCGGTCTAATATAGACGTCGGCCTCGTCGCATCAGCGCGGCCCCTTTTATTTTGTTCTCAAGAACTACCCAGTATAAATCTTCTTGCGAGGCCCCACACAGACACGCTTTAACGTCACGTTCTTTTTCGCGTAAAAGTGATAAAATTATTTAGTCATTTATGGTAAAGTTTGCGGGCATCACATTTAAAGACGCTTAGCGAGACCCCTTTAAGTGCGAGGCCCGGCCGTGGGCAGGGACCACTGTACACACGCCTAGTTACGCCACTGTGAAAATATGTTACCTACGCTAGATAAAAACGTAGTACATTATTGGTTCAAATACCTTCGTTCAAAAGTGAGATCAACAACTAAAGTTGGACATACCACGTTTAGAAATATTACACATCATTTTTGACAATATTAGTCAATAGTCTCTCATTATTTTTTAATTAGTTTCAACGACTCCATTCCTTTTCAATATTTGTATTTGCACTAATTATAAGCATAACATAACATAAGCTCACGCCTGTATCCCCGAAGGGGTAGGCAGAGGCGCACTAGCCAACTATACACCCACATTTCGCCGAGTTATAAGCATATTGCATTTATTTTCACCAGTAATTGTTCTGATATACCGCATGTTTCATAAAGTTGGCACCAATTACAATACCGTACCGTACAATACCGTTTAAAGCGCAATAGTAAAGTAAAAAAATAAAAATAATGACTTATTTTTTAAACAATTATTACGCATGTGGATTTTAAAATAGGAATGTGACCTGTAAAACGTCATAATTAGCATAGGAATGGCGCAGTGTATGCTAAAAATAATTAATTATCCCCTAGGTGGTTGGAATGTACTGCAGCTGACCCAATGAGCCAGACAATTTTTTCGTCACAAATTCAAGTTTCCATTATTCAAAAACTAAGAGCGTTACCAAATTTTAAACTTTACGGCTAGATTGGCAGCCATCCTCTCTTTAAGTGTAGTTATTATTGATACAAACTTTATGAAACACCATGTATAATATAATCGAATGATCCATAATAAAATCATTATTACGATTACGTTCGATATGCCCCGGTTTTATTGAACAGGGGTGTATAACTCTTAGCCAGAGAGATCTCTACAAAAATTCTCCTGTGTTAAAAAAAAACATAAAAAGGGGCCTTCCTCAAACGGCCCTAAGGAATGTCTAATATTGATGGTTCTAAGTTTGTTGACGTCACACCGTGTCCGTATTTGATCCAATTATCCTACCCTGAAGATGAAGACATTCAAATTCGAACTCTATTGTACTGTGATACGATTCAGAACACCGTGAAATGTTTTTGGACGTCTGGCCGACGCAAAGCGCCCACACTCGAATTTTGTCGGAATGATCGCGTGGGTGTGTTAGGGTAAATTGTTTTGGACGAAGGTCGTTATTCGTAGAGCTCGCAGGCGTCTTAAAATGTTTACAGATGATAAATATTTATCATCTTACGTGCCTCTACGGCTCTACCTATCCTATTCCAATATAAGTCGTAACTCGAAAGGTGGCTTTTTTCGAATGAAAAGGTAACTTAGTAATTTCGACTATCGCAGCCTCTTTGAGGTGTTTGTTCCAACTTTAGGCGTTATTCCGCCGATGTTATGGCCGCGAATTACGCACTATGCACACGCAATGTACACATTGTCATCTATCTACCCCTTTAGGATATATTATGTATGAGCTTAGGTATGTAATATCATCTCTAAGATGATTTCTTGTTGTGAAATAGGATACAACGCTGGAGGAAACCTGCTCTGACTCTATAAGGAGGCGTGATCAGTGATGTCATACATACGTCATAATCTACGTAACTCTGTAACATGAGATTAGGTGACATTGTCATATAGAATACTAATGTGTGTTCAAAAATCCTTATGGCAGAAATGTAAATAAAGGGTGTCCCTTTATTAAGACAAAGTTACATTCTTTATGGAATTCTAACAAATTAAAAAAATATAATAGAATTACATAAAAATTGGACATAATCGTTAAGTGGGCAGATATTTGTGGAATAAGGGTTGTTAACAACACTTTATACGTCTACTTTTTTAAATTGGTACAGAAAATAAAGGTCAGGGATGATTCTTGTTTACTAGTTATACTATCGGCACGCGATTAGAATTGCGTTATAAATACAGATATGTATATAATTACGTCGTTTGTGGAATTGGGGTAACATCAATTGGTATATAAATATTTTTTTGTAATCGTGATGTACGTATCTACTAATTATCGTAATGTAGGAAATCATTGTCTTCAAATATTTAATAGGAGCAATAAAGATAAAGCGAAAATACACTAGTTTTCACGCGCAGCTCCGTCTGAGCTCCTAGTTATTTAAAAAAAAATATAACCTGGGAAAGCCCGGCGGTTGAACTTAACAAACAAACGCTGGAATACATAAAAAAATATTAGTATATACTTTGCAAAAGTAATCCTGTCTTCTGACCACCTTCAATTAAAATTACCTTGAACTTCAATATCAAATCAAAACTCAATCAAAAGTATAGGTAATCAATGGTAGGTGCATAATAATATCTATTTGTTAATGTACATCTAGATATATATTTTATAATAATATTTTTATAATATTATGGTATTTTAATAAGTCTAAATGGCTACATTTTACTCTCAAAAGTATATAAAATAAATAAATGAATACCGCCCAACAGTCACATACATAGTCCTGACCCCACACTAAGATCGAGTCTTGTGTCGTAGGTATCAGGAACTACGAGAGACTTTCGGTCTCACAACACCCAGACTCGGAACAAATATCTGTGGGCCGCACAAACATTGGTCTTGGTGCGGGAATCGAACCCGCAGCCTCTCGCTTCACAGTCGCCTACTCATCCGCTGCGCCACTGTGGCTGTCGGAGTATAGAAAATCTATTAATTATCTTCGTTAACAAATCATTTGTTAAATCAACAGATTATATCTATCATTGAATTTTCAATGAATGTACCTATATATCATGCGTATACAGGGGCTTCAAAAAATAGTGTCAAGCGGAGGTCATAGCTTTTTGATAATGTTTCGACATGACTGAGAGATAGCAATAACTCGATCTCTTATCCTCTCGGCCCATTGTTATTGCAGGTAAAAGAGTTGATTGTCACTACTTTTGCGACACCCCTGTACAAGAATAAAATAATATAGGTACGAGTCTTATCTATACATAGCAATATCTATCGGCTATGTTTAATGTTTACAAAATCACGTAACGGCTCATAATAAAGTACAGTTTTCTACGAGGATTACTTGAGCTAATAGCGCGGAGATTGCCCTGTCAGGCGATATTGATTTTTCATTGTGTCGATGACTACCCATTCAACTTCTGCTTAATAAATAATGACCTTTCAACCTGCCCTTATGCCACAATATGGGATCGGCGCAATATACTTTACAAGCATGTTGCGGAAAGGATTTGGCTTTGTTTTTACGACCGGTTGCCTGACGTCAACCCTCTAGAGGTTTCAGTCCCGGGCAAATTAAAATATAAAATCCTTTGGCCGACCTGGGAATTGAAATCAGGACCTCCCGGTCCACTGACCTATTCTGCCAATAGACCAAGGATGCGACTGATAAATAACGATAATGTAGCTAAAATAAACTCTTTACAGACCGACTTCAAATCCGATCGTGGCCAAATTATATGGGACCACTCTTGAAATAAAAAGAAATATGAATACAAAAAGAATTTTGAAAATCTGTCCATATTAGGCGGAGATATCGCGGAACATACATAAAAAAAATACAGACGAATTAAGGAACTTCTCCTTTTTGGAAATCGGTCGATAAAATGAAGAACATTAAACATGGATACAGTCATAGTAAACAAAAGAACATCAGGACCATTACCAGAAAATAGGCATGAGTCTATACTGTCTATAGAGAAGTCCATACTTCCCTATAGACTCATGCCTATTTCCCATAGAGGTAGGCAGAGACATAGGAGGTTGACGTCAGGCAGGCGGCCGGTCGTAAAAATTAAGCCAAATCCTCTCTGCAACATGCTTGAAAAAGTGTGTTGCGCCGACCCCACATTAAAGTGGTAGGGCAGGTAGAAAGAAAGTAAGTAGGCGAAGACAACGGATTTTCACTTGCTACAATTTTTCTACGAGACTTCTCTTTTGGAAATTTCCCACTTCGCCATTTGTATAAATCCAGTAGGTATATAAAATATTTTCTCTCACGTTTCCATTGTAGACGTTGTCCATCATACCGGATGCAGCTCATTGCATCAGATCGCGAGTACCGACCATTGTTACCACTATAAATAGAACACATTCCCACAAACATTTATTGTTTGGATAAGATGCGGTCACAGGAGTTCAAGCGAAGTATTTGATTAGAATTGTCAATAAAACACATTCTGCAGCCATACTGACTTTAGCCATATTTGACTGCCTCTGTGGCGCAGCGGGCGAGTACCCGGCTGTGAAGCGAGAGGCTGCGGGTTCGATTCCCGCATTGAGACAAATGTTTGTGTGGCCCACAGATACTTGTTTCAAGTCTGTGTGTTGTGAGATCGAAAGTCTCTCATAGTCTCTGACACCCACGATACAGGTTATACCTAGTGTGGGGTCAGGACTAGGTGTGTGACTGTTGAGTGTATTTATTTATTTATTATTATTTATAAATATTGCTCGTCACGCCTTTGGTCTTGTGTCATCGTATATGGGCTATTAACCGGGAGGTCCTGGATTCGATACCCTAGGTGAGGCGAGTTGTTTTTCTAACCCTATTTGAACTGGATACCTTATAAGCGGGTTGGTGCCAAGCCAGGCAGTCGGTCGCAAAAATTAAGCTAAAACACCATTCAATCTTCTACAAGCTTCGTAACAGTCATAAGCGTAGCGGATCAGCCGGCTTGAAGCGAGAGGCCGCGGGTTCGATCCTCGCACCGAAAACAAATATTCGTGTGATTTACAAACAGTTATTTCGGTTCTGGATGTTACGAGACAAAAATTCTCATCGTTTTACATACCCACGACAATAGACCCGAATTTAACTGTAGGATTAAGACTACATACTCATACATATATACATAAGCTCACGCCTGTATCCCCGAAGGGGTAGGCAGAGGCGCACTAGCGAACTAGAACACCCACATTTCGCCGTGCTTAATTCCGTCCCAGATGTGATAGGGGGCCAGCCTATCGCCATATCGGGCACAAATTCCAGACTCCGGGCTGATATGGAAAAATCCAATATCACTTTGCCCGACCCGGGGATCGAACCCGAGACCTCAGAACTGTAGTCGTAACGAAATACCACCACGCTACCGAGGCAGGATTAGGACTATTACCGTGATTTGGGTGTTTATATAAAAAAGTATTATTAATAATTTTTAAACTGATGCAAAATTGGAAACTGATGTATCACACGATTATAGGTAATATTTGCAATTTACTTTGATAAAAACTTACAACTACAGAGAATAATTTGAACAATACTCAGGCTGAGATCTATAAAACGAACTTCGACTAAGTCCGAGTCAAAAAATCGAACTTAGTGAGGATTTGGAATTTATAAATCGAACTCAGACTTAGTCCAAGTCATTTTTCACAAGAAAAACTTTGCTAAGTCCTAGTCCACAAAACCTTGACTTCGGTCTGTCAGTTCGGCATGCAGTAATACCAGTATCGAAATACTGACATAAAATGTAGAAATTGTTTTATTCATTCTAACGATTTTTAAATTAAAATACCAAAACTATTGTTAGAAAATGTTTAATAATTAAAGGTACGAGATTTTCTTATATTGCAGTACCGTTTATTATACTGTAAATCGATCTATTGATTATTAAAGTTTAGCGAAAATAGATAATTTTGTTTGGGATAAACTTGTAACCCAGAAGATGCCAAAAAAAAAGACAAAATGTTTTGACAACTTCCAGTATTGTCCTGAATAATAATTAATATAACATTAAACCCGAAACCGTGCTCAGAATTAGAAAAACCGTTCTGCCGAGCCATTTGCGAAGTGCGAAAGGTGACCCGAGAACCAGTGGGAATGGACGGACGGCGGACTTCATCGCGGCGACCCACAATGCGACAGTGACCATCATGCTATTGCTCCAATAATATTATCATCATCATCAGCCACAGGACATCCACTACTGAACATAGGCCTCCCCCAAAGATTTCCAGATCGACCGGTTGGAAGCGGCCTGTAACCAGTGACTTCATGTGACCTTTGTCAGGTCGTCTGTCCACCTTGCAGTCATATTATAGTTTATACAGACAGTGAATCAGTGAATCAGTGAACGTACATATATTAATTATTATGTAGTCGGCCTAAATAATGTATAGATATTTTGAGAATGAATTGGTTACATGTTGTCAAGAAATTTATTTGCAGTAGGTAAATAAAATAATCATTATCATGAATAATATTTATTTATTACAATCTCTGATATTAACCTTTGTTATATTAACATAAATGGTAATCTCAACTATTGTGCAATATACCTACTGCACAAACTTCTGTAATATTGCTTGCGTTTGATAACTTGTTCTGCAGTTGGTTGTATGTGTGTGAAAATTTAATAATTTCAAAATGTTCTTTCTGAAACAGAAGAAATAAATATCAGACAAAGTTTCCCTCAGATCTTTCATTATTAATCAGCAAGATCACCACAATGGCAATTGGCATGGTCTCGCTTACAATATGCTTGCCTGACAGGTTAACCACTCAGATAGATGGTACCTAGATGGTAATCCCTCAACAGTTTACCGCTGGCAGGAAATGTTAATAAGGCATGGTTTTGCTTTGGGCTTGCTGGCTGACTGAGTTGCAATTTATACTCTACATGGGCTGCTAGTAAACAAACAGACAGACAGACAATTTGCTAGTAAACGGTCTCCAAAATACAAAATCCCCGTTTTAACAATTTTGATAAATTAATAAAACTTTTGTCAATATATTAATATGAAATAATGGCAGTAGATTAGCTAGAGCTCCAGGCTATGGCTTCAGGTATAGGTATCACAAAGTCAATCACCTCACTCACTCACCTGATTGTGACTCCTGGCATATTTGAGCCCTTGTAATTCTCTTGGTGGTTTACACTTTACTTCCTCATTTTAGAGCTTAGAATGCTTTTTTTATGTCATCATGTTTTCATTATCATCATCTTGTTTCTTCTTTCTTTAAAAATCATGGCCTTCTTCAAAATATTGATGATTTTGCCAACAATAGTAATCAATAATAAATCCATGTTTTGACTATCAAATGATGACGATTCATGTTTATTCTTTCTTCTACCTGCCCTTATCCCACCTTAATGTGGGGTCGGCGTAGCAAACTTTTTCAAGCATGTTGCTGAAAGGATTATAAGACGATTCATGTATAATGCGGTTTGTTTGTTTTTCACTTGACATTTCAAAGAGCGTCAGCCATTTTGTCAGCTGTTAATTACGTAATACGTTCCTTTACAACCTACAAATATAAAGGCGCGTCTCCTGTAAATATATAAAAATCTTACGTTTCTTTTGTCAAAGGAACTGCGTGAAACCGATAACGTCTGAGTAGACTATGCAAAGACAAACTATGGCTAGCCTGAGTTCGAGTTCGAATTATAAATACGCAAAAGTTGACTTTCGCTTAGTTCACTCCAAAGACGACTACGCTGAGTCGACTTTGGTACAAGACTTAAGTAAGAACTATAGATTTCAGCCTCAGGCTGAGCTCTATAGCACGAACTTCGACTAAGTTTAAGTCAAAAAAACGAATTTGGTGAAGGTTGGAATTTTTAAATTGAATTTTGACTTAGTCAATTTTTACAAGAAAATTTATGCTTAGTCTGTTAGTCATCCTGTTTTTTTGTAAACAATGGCTCTAATTATGTCGAAGTTCGATTTAAAAATTCCAAATCCTCACTGAGTTCGTTTCTTTAACTCAGACTTAGTCGAAGTTCGCTCCATAGATCTCGGCCTCAATGACGTTGGAGCCACCCAAATAGTGGCTAGTACAGTGACTGTCAGAGATAATTAAATGACAGAAGAAAAACAAAATAACAAAAGGATGGCACAGACGCGAAATTCAAATGATATTCAACATAAACAAACATTTTAGTTGAATGATTCATTTTGTAGAGTGCTTGTCATAGTCAATATTTGAACCTGATGTTGATTCAAGAGAGGATAAAAACGTAGTGTATGTGTTTGTAATTTACTTAGATATGGAATATTTATACATTGAACAGCGATAGCTCAATTGGGAATGGTACGGACTGCCGAGATGAGTGTGTCAAAGGTTCGAGACCTACCCCAAAATGGAGCATACACCTCTGACTTTCTATGTTAAATGTGTTTTCTTTGTGAATTATCGCTTGCTATAATGGCGAAGGAAAACATCGTCAATTAATTACATGTCATTCATATATTTTTTTTAATTTAACTTGAGGTTAAGACTAGGATTTTGACGGGAAGTCTGACACGGTGGGCCTCGCTTATTAAAATTATTTCATATTATTGTTTGAAGTTGTGTTTGTTGTTTAATGTGATTTGGCTTTATGCACCAAAATTCAGCGAAGATGGACAGTATGATGTGGAATTTTTTTCATCGGTGATCTTTGATGAGTTTTGCTTGGTGCGTTGGCTGGCTTTGTCCGGTCGATTCGCTGAGTGAAAGTCATCTTAGGGGCACCGCGATGGAATGGATTGAGATCATCCACATCTGGGTCTCATGGTCATTGTGAAAACTTGATAATTACTATACTTACCTTGACACTGGCTAAATCATCGCAAATGCGTGAAAGACATTATTTTTAAAAGAAGAAGAAGAGGTTAGGACTATTGGTAGGTTAGTATTAGTAATTCAAGTCGCCCTAAGTGGACTAGTTTATGGTTATACTCATTTTTTCAATTCAGTGGGTATAAATAATCTAAGTACTCAGATATACTAAGGATTTTCACCATGGAAAATGTAAAATGGAATGGATTATAGATAGAAATTCACAAGAGAATAAAAACAAACTAAATTTGCTCTTTTAAACTGGCTTATAAGCTGTAGTAGCGCCTCTTGCGAAAACTATAATGAACTGAAAGAAATATATGAGTTTAGCGATAACTATGGTTGTTATCGAGGCGCATTAACTCGTACTAGGTGTTGCCTTTCAGCATTTCCCAACATTTGCAATTACATCGGCAATTCCGCTAAATAGAGCCTATCTGCGCAGTCTGCGCTGTATCGTCGATAATGCGGTATTGCATAAATAGTGCAACGACTTTCTAAGGAGCCGGTTCGTCAACCCCGCATGCACCGCAGGCAACCTAGTGAAATGCAGTGAGCGCCAGCGATGTTAGTTACGGGTTGCCTATTCGAACAGGGACGGAGTTGGTGGTCTAAAATCTATTTATTAACTTTGTTACCTGCCCATATACTATGTGAATGGGAGGTCGGCGTAACAAACTTTTTCAAGTATTCAGAGGATTCGCATTAGTTTTTTGCGACTGGCTGCCTGCCTAACGTCAACCCTCTTCTGGGGGATCCAGTCCTTGTTAATGGTGTTCGAAAAACAGCCTCCCTGTATTAGAGAACCCAGCACAAAACTAGGTAATTTTAAAAACGTGCTTGTTGAAATATGTTTTGAGTGGTAGAGCCACGTTGTAGAGATTTACGTTTAAAGCACGAATGGGCCGGCTCGATCGGCTTGATACCACTGTATCACCGAAAACCGACGCACAGTGGCAGTTCGCCGCTGCGTATCATACCGTGAGTGAGATTTTCGGTGGCCAAATCCCCTCCTCCTGTGTCTATGGGCGGTGGAGATAATTTAGCAACAGATGATCCTTATCGTTTCCCACCCTCGCTATAAATAAAATGTATGGAAATAAGGTTATATTTAATCTGTGTAATTGTTTGTTTAAATCCAGCCCTGTGTAATATCGACCAGCAGACAGCGAGTCTTGCCTCAGACCATTGCTCCGCTGTACATATTCTACCTAGTATGGTCATAAAATGGAAACGTGCGCTCTACATGACGCGATACTAATCTTTATTGAGATGGGTATGTGACCTCAGGGGGTCACGGCGTCGTTAACTCAAAGCTAAATCCTGACCTGGCTGAAGGGAAAATTGCATAAGTTTTTATAGGGTTCATAATTTTTTGTTGATTTTAGTTTCCTTATTTATCATAGCTCAACAAGTAAATGTCTGTCAAGGCTGATGTCTGGAAGGCCGCTTTTCCATCGCAGTGGTACGAACTACAAAGTGCTATTGGTAAATTTCTTAAATCGTAGCTTGCGACGAATACAGATTCATTGAGCGAACTTCGACTAAGTCTGAGGTAAAAAAAATCTCAGTGAGCCTTTGTAATTTTTAAATCGGACTGCCTTGGTGGCGTGGTGGCATTTAGGTACGACTACCGTCCTGAGGTCTCGGGTTCGATCCCCGGGTCGGGCAAAGTGATATTGGATTTTTCCATATTAGCCCGGAGTCTGGAATTTGTGCCCGATATGGCGATGGGCTCGCCCCCTATCACATCTGGGAAGGAACTAAGCTCAGCTAAATGTGGGTGTACTAGTTGGCTAGTGCGCCTCTGCCTACCCCTTCGAGGATACAGGCGTGAGCTTATGTAAATGTTATGTTTATTTTTTAGAAGGAAACAGACTGACAGACACACTAAGCAAAGATGTTCTTGATTCGATTTAAAAAATTCCAAATCTTTTTTGACCTAGACTTAGTCGAAATTCGCTCTATAGATCTCAGCCTAAATGAATTCTAAGTTAGGTTAGTTTTTTACAATGGACTACCTGACGTCAACCAATGGGAGATCCAGTCCAAAATCTCTTTAGAAAAACACCCACCCGACCTAGGAATCGAACTCGGGACCTCCCGGTTCATAGACCATACACGCTGCCACTACACCAAGGAGGCGACTATTCAATAACTGTAACTAAACATACTTATTTAATCCGTTAGGTAAATTTTGCTGTTGTAATTGTAGGTGTGTTATGATTGAGTACTTTCTTATTTGAAAGTCAATGGCACCTGATGATGGTAAAAAAATTGAGAGCTTCTACTGCCTCAATGAGATTGAGTACATACTTAATCAGTTACTGGGTATTGAAATAAAACTATTTACAGTCCAACCCGTGACCACGAAGACTGCAAAGCCTTCGAAACGTCAGGCATAGAAATTTAAACAAATCGCGATAGAATCCGTAAAAATAGTTTTATAACATTCGCGTAAACTTAAGAAATCAGCAGTTACTGGATACAGAGAAATCATGTCATAGAGTGCTTCGAATTGAAAAACGTGATTCTTAAGTTCAATTCCATGGTCGCGTAATTTGTATTTTGATACTAGCATGTCAAAATCACTACACTTGTCCTGATGATAAGCACGTGGAAGCCATTTATTTAAAAAAAAGAAAAGGAAGATGCACAAAGCAGCAAAAAAAACGGAAGGTCCAAGGTAACCAAAATCATGCCGGCATAGATGCTTTTTCACATAAAAGCGAAGAAGCAAATCTAGGGGTGTGCAACCGGACAAACGGATGACCAATAATGGCACACTAGAATACCCTTCTTACCCGTCCCAACCAAGCATAAAGTCAATTCGCAAGGATACCTACATAAGCTCACGCATGTATCCCCGAAGGGCTAGGCACTAGCGAACCAGAATACCGACATTTCGCCTGGCTTATTGTCCGTCCCGGATGTGATAGGGGGCGAGCCTATCGCCATAACGGGCACAATTTCTGGACTCGGGGCTGAAACTGAATTAAAAAAAAAAGCAAATTGAATCGGGGTCGAACCCGAAACCTCAGTCCTGAGTCAGGTAGTCGTACCGATAAATGGCCCCACCGAGGCAGAATTGGAACCATCAAAATATATTTCTTAATCAGACTCACCCTGACCTGATCAAAATTATCTTTTAATTTAATATCGATGTAATGTACGATAATATATTTGGAATTTAGGACATTTTTCTTTTAGCTACGTAATTAGTAAATTACGCGTTTTACGTCCGAATGCTCAAACGCTACTCAACTTTAACGGCTTACTACATTGATTTTCGCCATACAATTTTAACAGATAAGGCGGCCTGAAACGACTTAAGGCGACCTTAAATGTATGAGCATTCGGCAGCAGTTAGTCATTGGAAAAAGAGTCGGTTTTAACATTTTTAAGAGTGCATCATGTTTATAGAATTAGCTTGCTGGCTAATAAAGTTAAAGTTGCCGATCTGCTGTAAACATCTTTGCCAACCGGTTCCACCGGATAACTACCACTGTCTTACAGTATACTGACGTGAATCTGCCCCTAGAGTATTGCCAAGTACGAGTTGGGACAGTTGATCAAAAACTATAATTTTGCATTGATTTTTCTTTTAATCCATACATTTGACCAGCAGCGCCTCTTACGAAAACTGTAATCACATAAACTCACGCCTGTATCTTTGAAGGGGTAGGCAGAGGTGCACTAGCGAACTTAGTTCCATCCCATATGTGATAGGGGGCAAGCCTATCGCCATATCGGGCACAAATTCCAGACTCCGAGCTGATATGGAAAATGCAATATCACTGCCCGACCCGGGAATCGAACCCGAGACCTCAGGACGGTAGTCGTACCGAATTACAACCACGCCATCGAGGCAGTCGAAAGAAATCTGTAATAAAGTAAAATAAATGTATGAAAACAAAAATTATCGTTTTGTACGGTAGAGCCACGCTGTAGACAGTAACGTTTACAGCAGGAATGGGCTGGCTCGACCGGTTTGATACCAGTGTCTCACAGAAGACCGACAAAAAGTCCAGCTTGCGGTTGCTTTTTGTTGGATACCCGAAATTTGGCCCAAATCCCACTCCCTTTCTTTGCCCCCTCCCCTTACCAATTCGTATTCCTCTCTTTTATGATTGGCAACGCACCCATGGTTATTTTGGTATCATGGGTACCTATGGGTGGCGACTTACCATAAGGTGACACCAGACCAAAAAAACCGCTATGTCACAAAATACGTGTAATAATTTTGATTCTTTTTTCCATTTGCAATTATCCCGCAGTGTGAGGTTGGCGCAGCACCCTTTTGCAAGCATATTGCCGAAAGAATTCGGCTTAGTTTTATGATGGGCTGTCTGGCTGACTCAGTTTCATTACTATTTATAAAACGAGTAGGTTGTAAGTAGTTAGGTACACTATCCGTTATCGATAGACAAACAATAGGTAATAAAACGACAATAATCAACTTGTCGTCACTCAATACAGAAATACAATTTGCAGAGTAGCTACAAATGATGTGATTTTGCCTCACAATATCTAATGTGCTTAAAACAAATTTTATACAGTTAATGCGCGACAAATGAAAAAGAGCGCGAAACCAGAGTCAACAGCGTTACGCTTCTTTCAACAAAGAATTTCAGTCAGTCTATAGTCATAGCGAGTATACAACGTGCCGCGAGGAAATATACGGATAAAACCGGTTGAAAAATAACCGGTTATGATTATTATTAATTCGCGTCACTATATAGTTGACGTTGCGATTCGCGCGCGATCAGTTGCTTTCATCGAAGTGCAGAATTCGAGCATCCACACGTGGTGATAACTTTTTATTGTTTTTAAACATGGGTGACAGTGACATAAGATCGTTTGTATGCGAGAAAATGTCTCCGGAGAAAAGTTGTTACGATAACACCGGTTTTGTTTTGACGGAAAAAGGCGCCAAGGAATATAATAGGGTAAGTTTTTGATTGTTTTTATCTTTGATCACCGAACACTGAAAATAAATGTTTTAATATTCGCAGTTTAGTTTCGAGTAGTCCGTTAAATATGAAATATTGTTATTGTTACATACAAAACGAGGTAATTAACTATTAAATCCAGTTTTTAATTACTTGACTTGTGAGAGATTCCAAACTTAATTAAAAAGACATTCGAAGCGTGATAATTATCATTAAATATCTAAACGTTTACTTGTATGTAACAAACGTTACTTATTCGCATGTTAATACACAAACATTTTCCGCATGCGATAGTATAATCGACATTGCACGCATTACTCGAGATGCTATTTTGCATGGTACATTTTTTTTTAAATAAGTTTGTTTTGTTAAAAATCAACGAATCTAGAAATAACTAATAACGAGAAAAAACCGTACCTACTTTATCGAGGTGTTCTAAATTCAAATATCGCATGGATTTCCGTTTGACATTTTTCAAATAAATATCTGCTTAATTATTTAACAACCACATTAATTAATGTCTAAAATTATGGTCATACTTACAAACATACAAAAATTAATTGGATTTTGACATTTTCGTTTAATTTTAATAACACGAGTATTGCTGTATGTATAAGGCTGGTGTGCACATTAAATTTTTTAATTTAATAATACTTTTGTGAATTTATTCTGCAATTCCATAAAAATATGTGTAAAAATGATTTAAAGTAAAATTAGGTTATTATGTCAAATGTAATTATGTAGCTAATTTAAAATTCTTATTATTTTGCTACTTCATTTTCGACTCTTCGTGATGGATTTTGACGGGAAGTCTGGCAGGGTGGGCGTCACTTGTTAAAATTATTTCATATTATTATCTGGAGTTGTGTTTGTTGTTTTAATGCGATATGGTTTTATGCACCAAAATTTAGCGAAGATGGACAGTATAATTCTGTATAATGTGCATACTTTTTAATCTATGATCTTTGATGAGTTTTGCTTGATGCGTTGGCTGGCTTTGTCCGGTCGATTCACTGAGTGAAGGTCATCTGAGGGGCATCGCACTGGAAGGAATTGCGGCCATAATCCCAGCAGGGCCTTGAGATCATCCACATCTGCGTCTCATGGTTATTGTGAAAATTTGATAATTACTATACTTACCTGGACATATAACGAAATTTCTATAAAATGGGTTTTTTAAGGTAAAATAATTTTAATTGAATAATGAATTGGTACATTATTTTATTCAGTATCAGCCGGGAGTCTGAGTTTAGTGACCGGTATGGCAATAGGGCCTATCATATCTGGGATGAAAAAAGGTTCAGCGAAATTTGGGTGTTCTAGTGCACTAGTTCGCTTCTGCTACCGCTTCAGGGATACAGGCGTGAGCTTATGTATAATATAAATAAATAAATATAACTCATAAATGTATATTTTACAATACAGTACTATCAGGAAGACCTGCCTATGTCGTCATGAGACAAAAAAATATATAAATATTTGTCATACATATACCTCTAAATTACAGACGCTTGGAGCTAAAAGTTACTGAACCCTTTTAATGGGACAAGCACTTAACAGTGACTTATGTTTGGATGATCCCACAGATCACCAAATATTCGGTTAGTGACACTATTAAGGGTTTCTGTAACCAAGAAAAGGTGTTAAAAGTATAACGGTGATAGAAATCTTCGCTAGGAGACCTGAATGGCAGTCTCCGTGGCGCAGCGGGCGAGTAGCCGGTTGTGAAGCGGGAGGTCGCGGGTTCGATCCCCGCACCAAGACAAATGTTTGTGTGGACCACAGATTTGTTTCGGGTCTGGGTGTTGTGAGACCGAAAGTCTGTCGTAGTTCCTGATTCCCACGACACAAGACTCGATTTTACCTTACTTTATCTTGGGGTCAGGACTATGTGTGTGACTGTTGGGTGTTATTTATTATTATTTATTAATTCCTAACTAAAGTTAACTAAACTAAGTTTGAGAGGCAAGCACTCCAGTGCCAGACAATTAATCGTGTTAGAACAACGCGTTTTCGAACTCTGGACCCTTGATCCATAGCCACTAAACCATGGAAGCAACATGGCATATTGGAATATGCAATAGTGAAACATGTCTGTGAATGGAACTTTATATTACGATTTTTTAAAGACTTAGGGGCATTGACTTCTTATTTTTAGAACGACTGTGGAAGATTTGATGTCATCGAACATCGTTTTCGAATTTTGAATACAATATCTGGTTTGGAAGGGTTTCCCTCGTGAGACCGTTACAAAATGATCGGTCCCCATTGAGGCTAAACATTTGCAAATAAGGTCTAAAGCAATTTATTTGCGAAAATCTAATTTACTTACATAAGAGAAATTAGATAATCATAAAGACAGTCTCCGTGGCGTAGTGGGCTATTACACGGTTGTGAAGCGATAGGCCGTGGGTTCAATTCCACCGAGACAAATGTTCTGTATATTATATTTACAGAACCAGAATGTGTGACTCAGATATTTGTTTCGGGTCTGGGTTTTGTGAGACCGAAAGTCTCTCGTAGTTTCTGATACCCATGATACGATAGTGTTGGGTGTAATTGTTTATTATTATAAATAAAAATACAATGGCCGCTATGTACTTTATGATTTTCAATGGCCCTAATACCCGCGCTCCATCTCATTTCACTTTAAGGTTAGCAATTCACTGCTCTACCTGATTGCCTCGGTGGCGTGGTTGTATTGCGGTACGACTACTGTCATGAGGTCTCGGGTTCGATCCCCGGGTCGGGCTAAGTGATAATCGATTTTTCCATATCATCCCGGAGTCTGGAATTTGTGCCCGATATGGCGATGGGCTCGCCCGATATCACATCTGGGACGGAGCTAAGCTCGGCGAAATGTGGGTGTTCTAGTTTGCTAGCGCCTCTGCCTTCCCCTTCGGAGATACAGGCGTGAGCTTATGTATGTTATGTAGCAATACACCTACGATTTTTGTGTGTTTTAGTATCCATTGTGTCTATGCAAAATAAATTTTCTAATTGAATTTTCCCGGGACTGGATCCCTCATAGGAGGTTGACGTCAGGCAGGCGGCCGGTCGTAAAAACTAAGCCAAATCGTATCTGCAACATGCGTGAAAAAGTGTGTTGCGCCGACCCCACATTAAAGTGGTATAAGGGCAGGTAGAATGAAAGTGTCTATGGAAAAACAAAAAGAGGTTACTTACTGTCAAGTGATCCATCTGCTCAGCCTCTTTGCCAGTTTGCTACAAAACCGCTATTCGTGTTCCTCCTCACACATCACGATTATTCCTACAATATAGTGTGTAGAGTTAAATGATAATTTACTTTTATAACAGTTAACGGAAGATGCAAATATTCAAATAAGCAGACGACTTAATAATATCGGATGGAGCGAAAAATACCGTTGCAAAACAGAAATGCAGTTAAATTGGTCTATAATCTAAACACAGAAACTAGGTCTGCAATCCGTAATGACTAGTAGGAGTCGATAGCAACCGATAATCATAGAAGTATTAATTATTATGTTTACTATCATTGTACTTATTTCAATGTTAGCGAAAACGTTTTTAGCAAAGTCTGGCAGATGAGTAGCTCGGACACTTAGGCTGAGATCTATAGAACGAACTTCGACTAAGTCCGAGTCAAAAAAACGAACTTAGTGAGGATTTGGAATTTATAAATCGAACTCAGACTTAGTCCAAGTCATTTTTCACAAGAAAAACTTTGCTAAGTTCAAGTCCACAAAACCTTGACTTCGGTCTGTCAGTTCGGCATGCAGTAATACCAGTATCGAAATACTGACATAAAATGTAGAAATTGTTTTATTCATTCTAACGTTTTTTAAATTAAAATACCAAAACTATTGTTAGAAAATGTTTAATAATTAAAGGTACGAGATTTTCTTATATTGCAGTACCGTTTATTATACTGTAAATCGATCTATTAATTATTAAAGTTTAACGAAAATAGATAATTTTGTTTGGAATAAACTTGTAACCCAGAAGATGCCAAAAAAATAGACAAATGTTTTGACAACTTCCAGTATTGTCCTGAATACTAATTAATATAACATTAAACCCGAAACCGTGCTCAGAATTAAAAAAATCGTTCTGCTGAGCCATTTGCAAAGCGCGAAAGGTGACCCGAGAACCAGTGGGAATGGACGGACGGCGGACTTCATCGCGGCGACCCACAATGCAACAGTGACCATCATGCTATTGCTCCAATAATATTATCATCATCATCAGCCACAGGACATCCACTACTGAACATAGGCCTCCCCCAAAGATTTCCAGATCGACCGCTTGGAAGCGGCCTGTAACCAGTGATTTCATGTGACCTTTGTCAGGTCGTCTGTCCACCTAGCAGTCATATTAAACAGACAGTGAATCAGTGAATGTACATATTATATTAATTATTATGTAGTCGGCCTAAATAATGTATAGATATTTTGAGAATGAATTGGTTACATGTTGTCAGGAAATTGATTTGCAGTAGGTAAATAAAATAATAATTATCATGAATAATATTTATTTATTACAATCTCTGATATTATTAACCTTTGTTTGAGTGAGCATACATACTACATAGACTCACGCCTTTTTCCCATAGGGGTAGGCAGAGACAACGGATTTCCATTTGCTACGATCCTTACACACCTCTTTCGCCTCATTCAGTCTCATTACATTCTTCATGCATGCACGTCGGTTTAGGGTACTTTTAACTTGACCTTTCTCGAGTAAATCTCTGACTTGGTCAGAGAATGTTCGATGAGGTCTTCCCCTTCCACCTCTACCATTCACACTTGCCATATATATTTGCTTTGTCAGCCTCCTTTCATCCATCCTTTCTACATGCCCAAACCGCCGCAACATTCCTTTCTCAATCCTCGTTATTATTTCCTCTTTCAATCCACACAGTACATAAATGGTATTCTCAACTATTGTGCAATATACCTACTGCACAAACTACTGTAATATTGCTTGTGTTTGATAACTTGTTCCGCAGTTGGTTGCATGTGTGAAAATTTAATAACTTCAAAATGTTATTTCTGAAACAGAAGAAATAAATATCAGACAGAGTTTCCCTCAGATCTTTCATTATTAATCAGCAGATCACCACAATGGCAATTTGCATGGTCTAGCTGACTATAAGCTTGCCTGGCAGGTTAACCACTCAGATGGTACCCAGATGGTAATGCCTCAACAGTTTACCGCTGGCAGGAAATGTTAATAAGGCATGGTTTTGCTTTGGGCTTGCTGGCTGACTGAGATGCAATTTATACTCTACATGGGCTGCTAGTAAACAAACAGACAGACAGACAATTTGCTAGTAAACAGTCTCCAAAATACAAAATCCCCGTTTTAACAATTTTCATAAATTAATAACACTTTTGTCAATATATTAATATGAAATAATGGCAGTGGATTAGCTAGAGCTCTAGGAATAGGTATGACAGAGTCGATCACCGCACTCACTCACCTGATTGTGAGTCCTGGCATATTTGAGCCCTTGTAATTCTCTTGGTGGTTTACACTTTACTTCATCATTTTAGAGCTTAGAATGCTTTTTTTATGTCATCACGTTTTCATCATCATCATCTTGTTTCTTCTTACTTTAAAAATTATGGCCTTCTTCAAAATATTAATGATTTTGCCAACAATAGTAATAAATAATAAATCCATGTTTTGACTATCAAATGATGACGATTCATGTTTATTCTTTCTTCTACCTGCCCTTATCCCACCTTAATGTGGGGTCGGCGTAGCAAACTTTTTCAAGCATGTTGCTGAAAGGATTATAAGACGATTTATGTATAATGCGGTTTGTTTTTCACTTGACATTTCAAAGAGCGTCAGCCATTTTGTCAGCTGTTAATTACGTAATACGTTCCTTTACAACCTACAAATATAAAGGCGCGTCTCCTGTAAATATATAAAAATCTTACGTTTCTTTTGTCAAAGGAACTGCGTGAAACCGATAACGTCTGAGTAGACTATGCAAAGACAAACTATGGCTAGCCTGAGTTCGAGTTCGAATTATAAATACGCAAAAGTTGACTTTCGCTTAGTTCACTCCAAAGACGACTACGCTGAGTCGACTTTGGTACAAGACTTAAGTAAGAACTATAGATTTCAGCCTGAGGCTGACATCTATAGCGCGAACTTCGACTAAGTCTTCAAAGAAACGAACTCAGTGACGATTTTGACTCAGTCCGAGTCATTTGTGACAAGAAAATCTTTGCTTAGTCTGTCTGTCAGTGTGTTTCTTGTAGAAAATGACTCTGACTAAGTCGAAGTTCGATTTAACAATTCCAAATGTTCACTGAGTTCGTTACTTTGCCTTAAACTTAGTTGAAGTTCGCTCTATAGATCTCAGCCTTAGTGTTAAGTGATCTGCGCAATACATAATTCAAAGACACTTTCTGCTGGCATTCGTTTTCTTTGACAAAGTAGTATCAAACCGGTCGAGCCGGCCCGTTCGTTTCGTAGACGTAATTATCTACAGCCTGGCTCACTCACAATGATTGTTTAATTCGGACAAACGTGTAGACGGTTACGTCTACAGCACGAATAGACTGGCTGGACCGATTCGATACCACTGTCTCACAGAAAACCGACATAAATTAGCAGCTCGCTGTCGCGTTTCGTTCGGTGAGTGAGATTTCCGGTGGCCCAAATC
Source organism: Clanis bilineata (assembly GCA_036417725.1). Taxonomy (NCBI): domain Eukaryota; kingdom Metazoa; phylum Arthropoda; class Insecta; order Lepidoptera; family Sphingidae; genus Clanis; species Clanis bilineata. The sequence continues at coordinate 15,589,515 of CM071147.1, forward strand.
CCTATTTCCCTCCTTTTAGGTTGGGAACGCACCCATGATTTTCTTATCTTGGATGTCTATGGGTGATGGAGATCACTTACCACCAGGTGACCCATCTGCTCGTTTGTCAGTTTCTGCTATAAAAATAATAATAAATAAATACACCTAACAGTCACACACATAGTCGTGGGTTTCAGAATCTACGAGAGATTTAAATTTTGCGTCCATAAAAACCAGACCCGAACAACTATATAAGGGCCACACAGACATTTGTCTCGGTGCGGGAATTGAACCCGCGACATCACGTTTCACAGCCAGCTGCGCCACGGAGGCTGTTTTATAATAAAAAAAACTTTTTTGATGTGTTTGTCAACATCGACATCAACCACCATCGAATCATCAACCATATAGACAATTATGTTTACAGCACGAATGGGCCGGCTCGACCGGTTTGATACCACTGTCTCACAGAAAACCGACGTGAAGTGTCTTGTCTTGCTGTCGCGTTTCGTTCGGTGAGTGAGATTTCCGGTGGCCCATTTCCCCCTTGCTTTCCCAATCCCTTTTTCCCTCCCCTTCCATTTCCTCCTTTCAGGTTGGCAACGCATCCATGATTATTTTTGTCTTGGGTGTCTATGGGCGGTGGAGATCACTTTCCATCAGGTGACCCATCTGCTCATTTGCCTCTCAGTCTCTGCTATAAAAAAAAAATAAAAAAAAAATAGAGAAGTTTCTACGTTACACTCTAAACATGTTTTGGATAAACAACATCCTCCTTGAACCTGATATTAACCTTATTAATATTTTCGCTACGTGTTATTGGACCGGTTACTTTTTTTTTATATTATAAGGCGTACACGAATATGTTGCCTATCATAAAAGTAAAAGATATGGATAAAGTGGACTGCCTCGGTGGCGTGGTTGTATTTTGGTACGACTACCGCCCTGACGTATCGGGTTCGATCGCCGTTCGGGCAAAGTGATATTGGATTTTTCCATATCAGCCCGGAGTCTGGAATTTGTGCCCGATATGGCGATAGGCTCGCCCCCTATCACATCTGGGACGAAACTAAGCTCGGCGAAATCTGGGTGTACTAGTTGGCTAGTGCGCTTCTGCCTATCCTTTCGGGGATACAGGCGTGAGCTTATGTATGTATGTATGTAGAGTGGATTGGGAAGGAGGGGGTGTTTGGAAACTGTACAAAACGCGTAACGTCGATTTTTTGAGACAATGATACTTAATACCCAGTCGAGCCGATCCATTCACCCTGTCCGCTTCGCCTATAATGTGGCTTTACTTAATAAGCAACGACATTCAACAATATGTAGACGGGACACCAGCACGAAACTTGTGACCCATAAGTTGTGACCTCGTGGTCATAAGTCACTCAGTCGTATTTGAAACATACGCGCACATGGTCGTGTCAGCGTAATAATTTAATAAAAGAACAATTGGAGAGGCATAGGTACATGCGACTGACGCCTCAGTTATCATGACCTCGATTTCATTGATCATCGTCAGACCTTAAGGAAATTATAACCAACCAAATATAGTAAACAAAGTGCAAAATCAGCACATTAGGGGCCATTCAGTAAATTTCCACCACGTACTGCCGCCGGATTACTAATGGACAGACACATAGCTTCAATATTATTGTCTAAAGCCGGATATTTTTGTTTATTTCATACATTAACACGACACCTTCTTTAACGGTATTTTTTCTAACTTTACGGTGACGTCACACCGAGTGCGCACGTCCAAATATCAGCAGCCGTAGTAGGAATATTTTTGACAATTGAATTAGTTTTGAGCTTGCTGCGCACTGATGATGTTTGGTTAATATTTCATACAAAATAGTTCATAGACGCACATCGACAGGTTATCTAATAAAACTATGTATTACGCAACTACAATATTATTAGATCTTAATAAATTAAAGATTTCTAATACTTTTTGGAAAGCGGATCCTGTTCGTCCACTCCGTAGGAAGGTGCTTAAAAACAAAATTCTATAATTATTTTCCGAGTCTATCACTAATAACATAAGCTCACGCCTGTATCCCCGAAGGGGTAGGCAGAGGCGCACTAGCGAACTAGAACACCCACATTTCGCCGAGCTTAGTTCCGTCCCAGATGTGATAGGGGGCGAGCCTATCGCCATATCGGGCACAAATTCCAGACTCCGGGCTGTTATGGAAAAGTCCAATATCACTTTGCCCGACCCGGGGAATAGTTAAGTAGCTTTTATTCGAGTCTGTGCCCGCGTCAACATATAGGGGTAATTTGTATTCCGTCTCCTTATTTAGGTCATCGTCTATCTGTGAGCTAAATCATGTAAACCTACCTGTCAGCCAAGTCATCTAAATCTGAAGCTAAGTTATCTAAATCTAGAGCTAAGTCGTTTAAATCTAGAGCTAAGTCATCTACATAATTTACGCGGGCACAACTAGCTTATTGTACATATAACAAACACCCAAGTTTACATTTTGTAAACATTTTTTATTAAATATTATGAATATTTTAGGCAACGATTAATTTAAAACTATGTATTTTGTGCTCTTGTTTCTTACGTGTTACAGTCACATACTAGGTTGAGAGGGAGACAAGCCACTGTTTAAGTTTAGCATTACTTATATCTCTTTTTATTCTCCTTTTCAATATTATTAATAGGATTAGGATTTTATATTTTTATTTGACCCTAGGATTATTTTTATTGTCCATGTCTATTCCTATTAGTAAAGGCTATGTTTCTTAAATAGGAAAAAGTAAAACCAACCATGCCATAACTTTTATTGTTTTTGATTTTAATACCTGTAGCCCGAGCACGAAAAACTAATGTAAATGTAAATGTTTTCGAGTTCGCTGCACACTGATGCCGTTTGGTTAATATTTCATACAAATTCCATAGACGCGCATCGAGTTCGAAAACATTTATGGTTGTCAGAAATTTTCCTTCTCAGGCCGCTGTTTTACGAGCAATAACATTTGAAAGCCTCTAAGAATAAATTCCTTTTTAACTTTGCTCATAAATTATATAAACAAGTTTTACATAATAATCCTTAATCATTGGTATTCGAGCGCGGGTTATCGTGCTGCTCAGGAGCTGCATAATTTTACTCATTAAAATTTTTGTTGTCATTTTAATTATTTCTTATCATTTGAGATGTTGCCTTGTTGGTCTAGCGGTGGCGTATATGGACTATGACCATCAAGTCCTAGGTTCGAGAATACTTTTCTGGTATTCGTTATTTCCTAACATGATTTACCGGAATTGTATTTTCCAGAGGGCTTTAATGTCAGGCAGATAGACTGTTGTAAAAATAAGCCGGATTATTTCTGAAACATGTTTGAAAAGCTTGCTTGCTAAAACTAAACCTTTTTTACTGGCTAGCAAGGGCTGAAGAGCAACCATCTCACCGGTAACCTAAAAGTACCAGAAAATAGCAAGATTAGGCACTGCAGGAGACAAAGTCAGTCGTACCAAGCCTCTATTATTGAAAGGAAAAGAACCATAATTAGGAACAATGGTAACTATCCAGTCGAGCCGCCCCGTCCAGTATGCAAAATGGTAGCGTAGCTCTACCATTTAGAATGTGCCATCCATTGCACATTATTCCTCAATCAAGTTGACAATGATTAATGAACAAGGCGACGATCATGCGATGAAACGGAATATTAAAAATCATGAGCAAGAATTGTAATTATTTCCAATTATAATTGTAGTAATCATGAATACAGGCACGCCATGAAGATTCGCCAAGTATTGATTACAAGTAGATCATGAGATCTTTTTTTTATTTTATTTATTTAATGACCTCCAACGAGAGTAAACGTTATACAATAATGATAGAATATAATCTTGTTCGGTGTTTTAAAATAAATAAATAAAGAAACAAGAAGAAACAAGGCTGATCGCTACATAGAATTTGCGCACTAAGTTTCCGTCCATTAACCGCAACTCACTATAGAAATTTGCTCTTTTCCTTAGCCGTCAAAACGTCAAACACTAGCCGTAATGTGACACAATTTTACTTCTAAATAGCTTGTCTAGTAGAGAAGTCTTTGAAACAAAGGTATTTAAATCCCTCGAGTAAGCCAACTTGAATAACTCTTCATTCCAGATTCAGTAGACCAAGAACTTTTAATTAGACTTAAATTCTTTAAAACGATTGCATAACTACACTTGGATTTCTCAATGAATCGCCTCCGTGAGTCTTCTCAAAGTTTTTAACCCGATTACAAAGACTTCTATGTATACTACTAGACTGGCTGTTCGGTACATAGAATGTGCGCACTAAGGGCCTTACTTATAAAATCATTTTTAGCTGAGCAAATGGTTTAGAATAACCTGTCACTTTTTTACTTGCATTACATTGTTTAAAAATGAAAGGGACAGCCTATGAGTTAAAGATCAGCAGCGCTTAAATATTTTTATAAGTAAGGGGCATTGTCTCTGTTAATCGACCTCAACTCACTATAGAAATCTTCTCTTAGCCGTGAAACGTCAAACACTCGCCGTCATGTGCCACAATTTTACTTCGAAACAGCTTGTCTAGTAAATACATAGAAGTCTTTGCCCGATTATGACAAATTCAAAAACAGGAGTTACTATGTAGGCGATTTGTAATGATTCTATCAACAAGAAGATCCGAAGCCAATTAAAGTAATAATTTGCCTTCCATCCATCTCAATTGGTGGCCATTGATAATTCACTACATATAAATCTGTGCAATTCACTATGCGTTTAAAAAATGCAAATGCACTTTGGAAAATGGTTCCGTAGGTATATTTAATTTCTATAGCTTTTTGTAGCTAAATTTTTTTTTAAATAATTAAGTTGTGTTTTGGGAAGAGAGACGGCCGATGAGAAGAGATGGGGTGACGATCTGGATGCCTACGAGCCTACGTGATTTTCAGACCGGCTCAAGGCAATTTCGTCTCGAGAAAAATAAAAAGGAAGAAATGAGACCTCCTCCAGCAGTAGGATGAAAATGGTTATAATATGTGCACAAAGCTTAGTGAATCTACACCGCAAGTGACCTCTGTATAGAATAGTGGCAATGAACTACATATAATTGTATCTGTCTTTTTATTTCTTGTTTATATGTTTTTGTTAAATATTAAATGAACGTAGTAGATGAAGATTCATAACTCAAATTATTTTGTGAATTTTTTGTTTGATTATATTGTGAACATTTTCCTTGTGGTCATTTTAGACAACAAACAAAATATTCGGTATTTATATGTACCTAACGATAGTGCATGTCATTCAAGAGGTCATTCATACAATCCTATAAAATTGTATGACGCTGTGCGTGACGTATTAAAATAGGGTGTTAAATAATATGTATGTGTGTACTTATTGGCGTTTTTTATTATATTAATGATAAATAAAATTCGGATTTATTATTCTGTCCGGGGATCCCCAAGAACTTCCCCAAGAACATGTATGCATTGAGAGCATCGATATATTATATACCTAGATGCACAGTTGACGCTCGGTTAATGGGACAGCAAACGAGTGCTTAAGCACTTCTTTTCCCTACAGTTGGACGTCGATAGAATTCTAAATTTCAAAATTCAAATAAAAGAACACTTGCTCATTTCGTTTAAAAAGCTACTTTATAACATTCGAATAGGGTTATAATTGCGTTGATTAAATCGGAACTTGTGATCTTTTTCTTTGTTTTATTGCTGATACCACTTTTATGACGATATTTGTAGAGAACTGTGCATCTAGGATATATTAAATCGATGATTGAGAGCCTCACGTCGTTCCACGGGACCACGAGACAAGACAGGTGACGGCTGCCGCACTTCTTTTTTTGAATTCACTACGCTATGTATGAGCCTATGATATCTCGTTCATAATGCCAACTGTTATCAATCAGCCAATCCTCGTCGTTGCCTTTTACTTATAAAGTAGCTCTCTTAGCATTCTTGCAATGTCGTCTTAAGGATTATTTTCCAAAAAATATTTTTAATTCACCTAGCATTCTGGGGCTAATTACTTTTTTTTGGTACATTGTAGGCTAAAGAATATTTACCAACATGGCATATATTTTGTTAATTACAATTGTAGATATATCACTCATAAATTCACGCCTGCAATCCCAGAGGGCTAAGCAGAAATGCAACTAATACATCCCACACACAGTTTCGCACTTCCATCCCATGATTAGTAGGGTACATTCCGGGCACAAATTCAAATCCCAGATAACTGTTTTGATTCAAAAACTTCAACAATTAATTGTGTTTGCATAAGTACATGCTGCCTATGTTTAACATAATAAAAAAACACTAAGCATACTGTGTATCTTAGAATTTCCATCAGGTGTTTTCCCTACACACCTTAATTGCATTAGACATGTTGAAATTTCTATTACCAAGTAATTACTTGACGCTCCATCATTTTACATCGTCGTTAGTGTCTTAGCGGATATTTTAGAATGATTACTTTGTAAATAATATATCTGACCTGGCAGGTAACGAGTATAAGATAGGGTAGAAGTATAAGAGTGGTAGAGTCCTGCTGTAGAAAACCAACATAAAGTGGCAGCTCGCTGTCACGTTTCGTTCAGTGATTGAGATTTACGGTAGCCCATTCCCGTCATTCCTTTCCCAATCCTTTTTCCCTCCCCATCCATTTCCTCCTTTTAGGTTGCCAACGCACCTGTGATTCTTTTTGTGTCTTGGGTTTCTATGGGCGGAGATCAGATGCCATCAGGCGACCCATCTCGTTTGCCAGCCTCTGCTATAAAATAAAATTAAAATTCTACTTCAATGTTAAAATTCGAATTTTTATCGAACATGAAATGCGTGAGAATTGCTCCCTAGGACAATTTATCAGTAAGTACGCATGAATCAATACACATCCAATATTCATTCAATTAATTTGACTTCAAACAATGCCAACAGCGTTCATTGCATGGGCAAAGTTCAAATAACAATTGCCCACTGACGTTGTGCATTGTTTTGTCTTTATTAGCAACTCCTACTTTTGCTACCAATTGCAACTTTGCCCTTTGCATAGATAATTAGATGTGTGGATAATTAGATCGTACACCTTGTATTGCTCAGCCTCAGACAGCCTCCGTGGCGCAATTGCCAAGTAGTCGGTTGTGAAATCAGAGGCCGCAGGATCGATCTGCACTGGGACAAACTTTTGTATGATCCGCAATATGGTTTCGGGCTTTGGTGTTATGGGATCAAATGTTATGTACTACCTACGGACTTAAAAAAAGATGGACGGAGTGCTAGGAACATTGAAAGTGAAGCAGGGTTCTTGGCCCCCGCCCCGTGGTTGGGGGCGTTTGGAGAATTCCACCACGGTATCCTCTGCCCGTCGTAAGAGGAGACTTATAGGGGCCATCGGGGGTCACGGGCGCGCGGGGGGGGGGGCTGTTATAGCGTAAAGCGTAGTAAAGCGTAAGTTAGATACATAATAACTCATGCTGATGCAAATAGAATAGAATTTAGTTACGTATAATGCATAATATTTACATATAGAACTTTTTATTACGGTACTGCAAGGCAATTTCAACAATATTAGGCGTCAATAGCTGCAAGAATTATGCCGGGCTCTAACTTGTCAGGATCGACTTACTTAGAAAATCACCATGTCATATTAAGTATTTGTAAAGACAAAGACAACAAGAAGATATCTACTCTTTCTTTCTACCTGCCCTTATCCCACATATTGTGGGGTCGGTGCAACACACTTTTTCAAGCATGTTGCAAAAAGGATTTTTCTTAGTTTTTACGACCGGCCTGCCTGACGTCGACCCTCCCTGAGGGATACAATCCCGGGCAAAGTAAATTAGAAAATTCGCTTTGCTCGTCCTGGGAACCGAACCCAGGACCTCCCGGTCCACAGCCCATGTATGCTGCACTAGACCAAGAAGGCGACTAACAAGATGATATCTACAAGACCCCAAATTACCTCCAAACTTCACAGTCAATATACCGCTGCTTTAATATAAAAGGGACACACGTCAAAAACATACTTTTTTAAAGGGGAGCAGTTTGAAGTTTCGGAATTCTATTTTTGTGTTTTGCTCTGCGGCCTGAGCAGGGAAATTTATGACAACCGTAAATGTATTTGAACTCGATGCGCGTCTATGAAATTTGTATGAAATATTAACCAAACGTCATCAGTTCGCAGCGAACTCGAATACATTTACATTTACATTAGTTTTTCGTGCTCGGGCTGCTGTTGTTGTACAACAAATAATATACACTTACTAACACGGTAAACTTTTTGAAATATGGCACTTTAACATAGAACTAACATGCAATTGTGACGACGACGGGACGTTCGGGTCGGTTCGGGGACAAAATGTCGGTATTGTTCATATTTACTCCGCGCAAACACGAAAATGAAATAGGGTCCATACATTGTTTTTGTACCTTAAAATGGGAAATGAATGGAAGTTTTTTTTAAACATTATAATCACAATTTTAAAAACTTAAAGGACCGACTTCAAATCCGATCGTGACCAAATTTATATGGGACCTCCCTTGAAATAAGCTCTATCGAACACAAAAAGAATTTTGAAAATCGGTCCACATTTGGCGGAGATTTCGAGTAACATACATAAAAAAATACAGACGAATTGAGGACCTTCTCCTTTTGTGGAAGTCGGTCGAAAATATATTCAAGTAGCGCTGAATTTTTTGAATAAAAACTATTTTTTTTTTTTTTTTATTTGTGGCCTTTTGCATAGAAGCAGCTATTGTTACCGCATACTACAAAGATGCTCAAATATAATTATTATTTCCAAACCTATATATTTATATGTACCCCTCTGTGTCACAAACCAAACATTTATATTACAAGTCAAATAATTCCGACAGTAATTTTTCCGCGTATATGAACGATATAATGTTTGGATGGCACCTCAGCACCTTGTTAAAGGAGTGCTAAATATGTATACATACAAATTATTTGCTCAGTAGGATCTAGTTATAGCCTTATAAGTATATGAGACGGCAACGAGTCTAGAAAATAGTTTAAACATTTTGATTTCTTAAGTTTACGCGAATGTCATACATTGAAATAAAACTAAAAGAAAGATAAAAAGTATCCTTAATCGACGCGAATGTATGAAAAGATTGATGAAAGTAGATGAAGCGACAGTAGTGTGTCAGAATCGGGCGAAGTGAAAATCCATAGTCTCTGCCTACCCCTATGGGATACAGGCGTGATATTATATATGTATGTATGTATGAAATAAAACTATTTTTACGGATTCTATCACGATTTGCTATTAATTTTTATTCCCGACTGAGATGTCATTTGTCAGTCAAACACATGACAGACAAATGACATCTCAATCAAACCAAATCCTATCTGCAACATGCTTGCAAAAGTGTGTTGCGCCGACCCCACATTAAGGTGGGATAAGGGCAGGTAGAAAGAAATCATGGACTTATGTAGGACTAAGGGCGGCTTGGAGCATCGGTAAATCTCGATTCAAATATAGGAATGAGCTGTAGAGTTTAGGACTGATTCTAGTAATAGACCTACAAATCACCCTAAATACCCTTTCATTAATATTATAGTATTGCTTATCTTTGTTTTTAAATAAACAATGAGCAATAATATAAAGACAATGGAAACATATCTGCAAGAATTGTTTTGCACTATATAAATACCTACTTACATGATTAATATCAGTTATGCAAATGTCTTGTTTGCCTACGTGTAGGTACTGTTCCACGAACTCTAATACCGCCTAATTCATGTTATTTGTTGTGATTTGTAATGTTTGGGCATTTGTTTAGTCGAACAGATATCACCTGCTTCTTTCCTGTTTATTTCTTTTACTTCTGTACCTAGCAGCGACAGCTCAGTTGGGAATGGTACGGACTGCCGAGACAAGCATCGGAGGTTTGAGACCAACCCCAAAATGGAGCATACACCTCTGGCTTTTCTATGTTAAGTGTATTTTCATTGTGAAATATCGCTTGCTTTAACGGTGAAGGAAAACATCGTGAGGAAACCTACATACCCGAGAATTTCTTTACAGGAATTTCGAAGGTATGTGAAGTTTACCAACCAGCATTAGGCCAGTGCAGCGTGGTAGACTAAGGCCTAACTCCTCTCAATACTAGAGGAGGCCCGTGCCCAGCAGTGGGACAGTAATATTACAGGGCTAATATTAATTAAAGTGTGTGACTATGACTATTTTATTTTTTGAATAAAAACATTGGTCCAATATTTGTCATTTCCGAATCAAAATGTTTAAAAACTTAATAACCGATTGCATTATTTCCGAATTGATTTATATTGGCGTAATTTTCCACTTTTCATGTTGACGATTCGCAATTACAGCAACAAAACAACTTGTTTAAAGTTGCCGGTTGCCGAAACTCGAGCACCGACTGCACAACGCCGAGATGTATTAGAAAGTGTTATCATCTTGTTCTGAATACTCGCCTTGAATGGAACAATTGACAAAGTAAATGTGGCAAGGTTGGGCGTCTAGTGTTTAGTCTGCCAGACACATTTTCTACTGTTATTTAAATTCGCTGAAAGATCTCGGTCAAGTACGAGATTCTCTTATCCCGAGGTCACTCCGAGAAGCCTGTGGAGACACCAATACCCCAAGTACGAGTTTATTTTGACAGTTCTCGATTCTCGAAATCGACGATAGTTTTCGTTTTGTCCATACATAAGCTCACGCCTGTATCCCCGAAGGGGTAGGCATAGGCGCACTAGATGTGATAGGGGGGTGCCTATCGCCATATCGGGCACAAATTCCTGGGATATGGAAAAAATCAAAATCACTTTGCCCGACCCGGGAATCGAACCCGAGACCTCAGGACAGAAGTCGTACCGAAATACAACCACGCCACCGAGGCAGTCATTTTGTCCATACATTTGACTAGCAGCGCCATTTTCCAGAAACTACAACGAACTAAATATATGGAGATAGGTACTGTAAACTAACGTCCATTTCCAGAATCCAGAAAAATCGTACTAAGGGTACAGGACTCTACGCTTCTCTTCTTCTTTCTACCTCCGTTAGGTTAAACTCATAGCTGGCATATGTTTTAGTCGGAGGGTTTTCCAATTGTCACTAATAATTACCCTGTCGTCATAATCTTGTTGTTTTATTCAAGCAACACATTCTTTTAAGAATGTTGCTGGGAAATCTTGTTGGAATAACTGCATTGGAGAATTTAGTAATTGAACACAAGACGTCCTGTACGCCAACCATGAGTTTGTTGCACATATTTACGCGAGAGAGGACGTAAAATACTTGTAAGTAAAATGTCAGTTCCCCGCGGAACCGCTAGAGACGTTCGGATGGTTGTCAAACAAATATTTTACGGAGTCGCTAGCGAGTAATGTCAAAAAAACTCATGGTTGGCCTACTGGTCCACAGCCCATATATACAAAATGACCAGAGCTAGAAGGCCACAATATAAGATGTCGCGTACCATACATAAAAACGCAGTGCATTGAATTGAAAAAAAAGGTTCGTAACATTTTGCTTATAATCTAATGATGTCAAACGACAAACTTCATCTTAAACTACATTTGGATGCCACTAGACAAATGATGCTGTAATGGCAATCATTTCTAAACACACATTTCAAGAACAAAGCGTTATATTCACAGAACTGTTGTGGGGTTTTTACGCCTGTTCTGAATTTTGTTGTAACACAGTTGTGTCATTTCCCAACCTAAATAAAAAGATACAATGCAGATTTAGCATAAATTAAGTATTCACAAGTTGAAGGTGAGTAGTGAGGAAATCTGCATACCAAAAAATTTTTCTACAAAATGTTCGAAGATCAGTCTACGAACTGACTGCCTCGGTGGCGTGGTGGTATTTCGGTACGATTACGGTTCTGAGGTCTCGGGTTCGATCCCCGGGTCGGGCAAAGTGATATTGGATTTTTCCATATCAGCCCGGAGTCTGGAATTTGTGCCCGATATGGCGATAGGCTCGCCCCCTATCACATCTGGGACTGAACTAAGCTCGGCGAAATGTGGGTGTTCTAGTTCGCTAGTGCGCCTCTGCCTACCCCTTCGGGGATACAGGCGTGAGCTTATGTTATGTATGTGAACACGCATTAGGCCAGCGTGGTAGACTAAAGCCCAAAGAGATTTTATATTACTAACTATAGAGGGGCTATGAAGCAAGTTTTCATACAAAAATAATTATCTCAAACGTCAGTAATCCACCACTATTATAATGCGAGGGCGCTCATTACAATTGGGTACTTGACTATGTTTGATTTTGTACACATTTTTATATGTACTAACAAATAAAACAAAAACGAAACTCTTCAGTAAAATCTGCATCGAAATTGGTTGAAAAATGAGTCAGTAATTCATATTTCAAATTCTGTAATGAGCAAGAGTGGGGATGAAGTGGGGATATCTTACTATCCCTTTCTAACGCACGTGCCGTTATAGCCCTGGCGTGATTTTACTGATACTTCTTTTTTCCGCAATTTGAAGGTTACACCAAATTTCAAATGCTTATAACTTCTTTATTTTTTAAAATATTTCAATAATTCTTTCAGTACTATATTTTATATGGCGTAAATTTCATATAAAATTACATAACATAACATAAGCTCACGCCTGTATCCCTGAAGGGGTAGGCAGAGGCGCCCTAGCGAACTAGTACACCCACGTTTCGTCGAGCTTAGTTCCGTCCCAGATGTGATAGGGGGCGAGCCTATCGCCATATCGGGCACAAATTCCAGACTTCGGGCTGATATGGAAAAATCCAATGTCACCTTGCCCGACCCGGGGATCGAACCCGGGACCTCAGAACCGTAGTCGTGCCGAAATACCACCACGCCACCGAGGCAGTCGAGTCGAGGCATATAACATTATTTTTTTTTAAATAGTCAAGTACCTAATTTACACCCTACAATGTTCTGTGAATATTCATGAATAGCATAAGACAATTTTATTGTTGAAATTGAAACATTATTACGCTGGCACGACCTTGCGCTTGTATGATACCATTGAGTGACTTATGACCACTTGGTCACAACTTTTTGATCACAAATGCGCTATTGTCCCATCTATGTACTGTTATGAATATCTGCTAAAGCCTATGAGAGCATTAGTAGCGGAGGCCCGTGCCCAGCAGTGGGAGAGTTATATTACTAGGCTCATGGTATTATTACTTCTTCTTTCTACCTGCCCTTATCCCACCTTATTGTGAGGTCGGCGCAACACACTTTTTTAAGCATGTTGTAGAGAGGATTTTGCTTAGATTTTGCAATCGGCCGCCTGCCTGACGTCAACACCCTATGAAGGATCTAGTCCCGGGCAAATTAAATTAGAAAATTTGCTCTGCCTGACCTGGGAATCGAGGGCTTCCCGGTTCACAGCCCATACATGCCGCCACTAGACTAAGGAGGCGACATTATTACTATTTAGGTTTATTATGGCAATTGGTAGGCCGTTTAATATTCCCATTTTACAGCCCTGTTAACCTTTACCGTTAAGTGGGATCTATAAAAGGTAGTTTGTAATAAATGTGTTGATTAAATCAATGAATAAATGCAATTTTGATACCTAACGCGTATAATAAAAATAAAATTATCTTGTATCTAATACCTACAAAATCACATGTTAGGTAAATAATTTGCATTTTTTTTATAGCAGAGGCTGGTAAACGAGAAGATGGGTCACCAGCCCGCCTAGCATGCACGCAACGACATATCACAATCGTCGAGTATCGTGATCAAGCCGATGATACCAAAAATCTCGATTGCCTTAGCATGCGGTCCGAAATTGACAATGTTCTCGACGACGACTTGGGCGAGAAATCAATGTTGCCCTATGAAATACCGTTCTTTCTTTTGTATAGCAACAATGGTTTTCGTTCATTCAAATCAGCTGGATTATCGTGTGTTCTGCCCTTAGATTGTCTATGATCCCTCTGCTTTAATTGATTTTGACATTACAAGTGACAGATTAGTCTATGTTTGTCTTTGAACGTTTGTTTACATTAAAATGGAAGTTAGTGAAAAACAAGCCGTTTTTACTAAAATTAGTTTTGAAAATACTTTACGTGGCAGGCGGCTAACTTTATACTATCGTTAATCAAGCTTTGAAAATATTTTACGACATATTGGCGAAGTAGCTTCATATCAACATCGTCCTAACCAAACACTGAAAATAAATGAAATAACTTACCTCTTAAGCTAATAAATAGCTCTCATGACCTGTACGAACAGCAAGGATAGAATATGAATAAAGGATAGCGATAAAGTTATGCATAATGTTGAGCAAATACAAAAGATCCTACATAACCTAAAGTAAGTACCTAAATTAATGAATGACATACAATTACTTATGTATTGTACGTTATATCAACGAAACTAACAAGATAACTGCCTTGCACCGTTTCAGAGTGCCTACAAAGTACCGGGGCATAAATAAATTACGTAGGTACATGATTGACAGTATAATTGGTGGCTCAACTGAACTACGTCGGGAGACTGCTCTCTAAATGAGACTATGAAACATAATGCTGAGTGGAGAAATCTAAAAAAGTTCAGTGGACCAGTGGAAAATAGTAAGTTAACAACCCTTCATGTTTATTTTAGGTTTATTAGATATTAGATCATAACAGCACAAGCGTTATTAGGATTTTGTTAGTTAAGTTGTGAAGTAGTTCTAACAAGTAGGTAAGTGGTCACCTATTTGTAAAACTGTCAATATTTCCACCATAATAACAATGATAGGCCTGCCCCCATCACATCAAACCTTAATTTCGATTATTATTACAGTTCAATGACAGTAGTTGCAGTAAATTTGTTGTACTAACATTGAACAGTTTCTATAAAATGCTATCAGTGTCTGTATACTACCTCTATACCTATAATAATGCAATAATAATATCATGTAGAAATATAATTTGAAAATGTAAATAGCCTAAAATGTGTGGTCAAATTGTAAATTTGTGCCCGATATGGCGATAGGCTCGCCCCCTATCACATCTGGGACCGAACTAAGCTCGGCGAAATGTGGGTGTTCTAGTTCTCTAGTACGCCTCTGCCTACCCCTTCGGGGATACAGGCGTGAGCTTATGTTTATATGTTTATGTAAATTGTAAATTATACACCTAGCATAAATGCAATTTGTGAAATAATGCAGAACAAGTTCAATTGCAAGGTTCACCTGAAAAAATATACAAATTATACTATCATCATCATCATCATTATTAGCCATAGGACGTCCACTGCTGAACATAGGCCTCCCCCAAAGATTTCCAGATCGACCTGTTTATTATACTATATAGATATGTAATAAATATAAGTTTCTTACTTTTTATAGGTCTGGTGCACCAGTAATAACTAAAATAAACTATGGTGGTGCAGTGACCCAACTATGTCTGCCTTCGATATAAGAAGTATCGGTAATAGGAAATTAAAATTTTATTTATTTGTATGAAGAAGAAAAGTTGATGGACAGTAAGCATGAATAATTTTTGACAGTGTGTTAAAAAACTATAGAAATGTTGTTCTTTGTACTTAGCATAAGTGAGTATAGGTTATATTAGGTTCATAGAAATGTAAGCCTTTTTGTAGAAACTTAGTAAATAAATAAATATTATTACTGTTAATGACAGCAAACTCAAAAGTGATAATTTGTTATTTTTATAAGTTTGCTTAATTAATTGTAAGTTCTTAAGTGACAAAGTGGTATTTAAAAGTAATATGTATGTTTTAAAACATAAATTACATAACAGTATTAAGAAGAAAAATGTTTGTAATGAATTGCATTGCGTCAAAATGTTGATATTGTATGATAATAATCATTTAGTTGTTATTCTTATCTCATGTTGAGTTAGGCCCCTTTGTAAGAATAAAGTAATATTATTTATTTATTTTAAAACAAAAAATATCCGATTTTACAAAGACTTAATTTACACAATACAATATAAACATAATAGAAGTTGGTTAAATAAATTAAGTCCATGATCTTCTAAAAATTACCAGAGGTTCCCAAAATAGGCAAAGCCTGTATTGAAATAAAATTATTTTTACGGATTTTATCACGATTTGGTTTTAATTTTTATTCCCGACGTTCCGTATTTAATCCGTAAAAGTAATTTTATTTCAATGAATAGCATTCGCGTAAACTTAAGAAATCAATACAAAGCCTGTATCTTGGGACACCAGTTACAGAGTTAAATACCTATGTATACTTAGAAATTTAACTACGAAGTTATATAAATATAAAAAGTAAAAAGCATACAACCCTTTTTTATTTCTTTCTACCTGCCCTTATCCCACCGTAATGTGGGGTCGGCGCAACAAACTTTATCAAGCATATTGCATAAAGGATTGGGCTTAGTTTTTACAGCCGGCTGCCTGCCTGATGTCAACCCCCTCTTAGGGATCCAGTCCTGAGCAAATTGAATAAGAAAATTCGCTTTTGCCCGACATGGGAATCGGACCCGAGACCTCCCGGTCCTCAGCCCATATATGCTGCCACTAAACCAAGGAGGCAACTAATAGCATATAACACCTACCTCTAATCACTTATATTTTTTGTGTTTTCGTTATTACTTTACCAAAATGTAGGGTTAGGGAAATGGAATGGATTCGGCTTATTTTTTACGATCGGTTGCCTGCCTTGCGTCAATCTACGTTAATTATTATTCCCCTCTTGTGATGCAAAAAAATAACTAATAAACTTATAAACTGCAATTTCTATTAATAATAATGAAAGCATTATGAACATGTTTATCAGTATTTTTAATACATTCAGACAGCTGTGGCGTAGTTATATTGCAGTACGACTAATGTCGCTAGGCCACAGGTTCGATCCTTGGGGCCGATATGGCGATAGGGCATACAAAACCGGTTAAATTGCTATGGTGATCATTTTGCACTGTTTTGCACTGAAAGAGTTTAGAATAACTCACTCCCTTCTCTAACAGGACGGGTCTTAGGCCCGTATTAATAAACCGATCTCAAACTTGAGCTAAGTCTTGTGTTCACACTTGAGATGCTGGACTATATCCTTACTAAATAATAAAAGCGAAAGTAACTCTATCTGTCTGTCTGTCTGTCTGTGGCGTTTTCACGTCTAAACCGCTGAACCGATTTTGATGAAATTTGGTATGTGGGTACTTTTAACCCCAAGGACGGACATAGGGTACTTTATTTTTTTTAAATCAACCCCTAAAGGGATGAAATAGGGGATGAAAGTTTGTATGGGAATTTTGGAACCGCTTAATGGATTTTGATGAAATTTGGTATGAGGATACATTTGACCCTAGGGATTCAAATGGGGTACTTCATTTTTTTTCATAAACCCCTATAGGGATGAAATAAGGGTTAAAAGTTTGTATGGGGATTTTAGGTCCAATTAATGGATTTTTATGAAATTTGGTATGGGACAGTGGATATCATTGAGTTTAAGGATACAAATGGGCCACTTTTTTAAATCAATCCCTAATGGGATGAAATAGGGGATGAACGTTTGTATAGGAATTTTAGGCCCACTTAATGGATTTTTACGAAATTTGGTATGGGATAGTGCATATCTTTGAGCTTAAAGACACAAATGGGCTACTTTTTTAAATCAACCCCTAATGGGATGAAATAGGGGATGAACGTTTGTATAGGAATTTTAGGCCCACTTAATGGATTTTTACGAAATTTGGTATGGGATAGTGCATGTCTTTGAGTTTAAAGACACAAATGGGCTACTTTTTTAAATCAACCCCTAATTAGATGAAATAGGGGATGAAAGTTTTTATGGGAATCCAGAAACCGCTGAACGGATTTTTAAGAAAGTTGGTATGAGGATAGTTTTAGCCCTAAGGACAGAAATGGGGTGCGATATATTTTTATCCTACAAAGGGATGAAATAGAGGTTGAAAATTTGTTTCTTTGTTTCTGGGCCGATTGACTTCAAAATCGATATCTGAGTCGCCCCGTGGTTCCGAATGACAGAACCGCTGTCAGACATGTCAAAAGTGACCGCCATTTAGTTTGTCTTTGTTTTTGGGCCGATTAACTTCGAAATCCATATCTGAGTCGCCCCGTGGTTCCGAATGACAGAACGGCTGTCAGACCTGTCAAAAGTGGCCGCCATTTTGTTTTTCTTTGTTTTTGGGCCAATTGAATTCAAAATCGATATCTGGGTCGCCCCGTGGTTCCGAACTACAGAACCGCTGTCAGACCTGTCAAAAGTGGCCGCCATTTTGTTTTTCTTTGTTTTTGGGCCGATTGACTTTAAAATCGATATGTGAGTCGCCCCGTGGTTCCGAATGACAGAACCGCTGTCAGACCTGTCAAAAGTGGCCGCCATTTTGTTTTTCTTAGTTTTTGGGCCGATTGACTTCAAAATCGATATCTGAGTCACGCCGTGGTTCAGAACGACAGAACCGCTGTCAAACCTGTCAAAAGTGGCCGCCATTTTGTTTTTCTTTGTTTTTGGGCCAATTGACTTCAAAATCGATATCTGAGTCGCCCCGTGGTTCTGAATGACAGAACCGCTGTCAGACCTGTCAAAAGTGTCCGCCATTTTGTGTTTCTTTGTTTCTGGGCCGATTGGCTTCAAAATCGATATCTGAGTCGCCCCGTGGTTCCCAATGACAGAACCGCTGTCAGACCTGTCAAAAGTGGCCGCCATTTTGTTTTTCTTTGTTTTTGGGCCGATTGACTTCAAAATCGATATCTGAGTTTCCCCGTGGATCCGAACGACAGAACCGCTGTCAAAGCTGTCAAAAGTGGCCGCCATTTTGTTTTTCTACGTTTTTGGGCCGATTGACTTCAAAATCGATATCTGATTCGCGCCGTGGTTTCGAACGACAGAATCGCTCTCAAACCTGTTAAAAGTGGCCGCCATGTTGTTTTTATTTGTTTTTGGGTCGATTTACTTCAAAATCGATATCTGAGTCGCCCCGTGGTTCCGAACTACAGAACCGCTATCAAGCCTGTCAAAAGTGGCCGCCATTTTGTTTTTCTTTGTTTTTGGGCCGATTGACTTCAAAATCGATATCTGAGTTTCCCCGTGGATCCGAACGACAGAACCGCTGTCAAAGCTGTCAAAAGTGGCCGCCATTTTGTTTTTCTACGTTTTTGGGCCGATTGACTTCAAAATCGATATCTGATTCGCGCTGTGGTTTCGAACGACAGAATCGCTCTCAAACCTGTTAAAAGTGGCCGCCATGTTGTTTTTTATTTGTTTTTGGGTCGATTTACTTCAAAATCGATATCTGAGTCGCCCCGTGGTTCCGAACTACAGAACCGCTATCAAGCCTGTCAAAAGTGGCCGCCATTTTGTTTTTCTTTGTTTTTGGGCTGATTGACTTCAAAATCGATAGCTGGGTCGCCCATATTTAGACTAAAACGAAAGGGCGGATCGACAAATCAAAAGTTTTTTCCGTTGGCCCTACAAAATACGCGTGCGGAGCTGCGGGCAAAAGCTAGTAATAAATAAAACTTGAGCTGTTTACTTAAGCACCCGTTATCAGTTGAGTAGGCGCGTATTAATAAATTAAACTCAGATCTCAAGTGCTCTCTTGAGATGTATCTTAAGATCGCGATTGTTGAGTGTAGTCGATTCGTGACTTAAGACCGTGAAAGTGTATTATTAGTGGTAAATATGGAATTTAGAAATATTATTGCTGAAGTTGAATCCAACCTTATTCCACTTTAATGTGGGGTCGGCGCAACACACATCTTTCAAACATGTTGCAGGAAGGATTTAGCTTAGTTTTTACGACCGGCTGCCTGCCTGTCAACCCCTACTGGGGGATCCAGTCCCGGAGAAATTAAATTAGAAAAACTGCTTTGCCCGACCTGGGAATCGAACCCAGGATCTCCCGGTTCACAGCCCATACATATATTATGCCGCTAGAACAAGTAGGTGACTAAATACAATTTATTTGATCTTCACTCCACTATCGTTAAACAAGTTTATATTAAGCCGCGTGTACTAAAACATGATACAAAACACCTACACAAAACATTCAATTTTTGTGTAGATGTTTCTATGTTTTGTGTAGATGTTTTCGGTGTTTTGAGTAGATGTTTTTAGTGTTTTGTGTAGCGTTTTAGTGTTTTATGTAGACGTTTTTGGTGTTTTGTGTAGATGTTTTTAATGTTTTGTGTAGGTGCTTTTAATGTTTTGTGTAGATGTTTTTGGTGTTTTGTGTAGATGTTTTTAGTGTTCTGTATAGATGTTTTTAGTGTTTATGTAGATGTTTTTGTGTTTTGTGTAGATGTTTTTGTGTTTTGTATAGATGTTTCAGTGTTTTGTGTAGATGTTTTTAGTGTTTTAATCACTTCTGGGACGGAACTAATATCGGCGACATGTGCGTGTACTAGTTGGCTAGTGCGTCAGTTGTCTGCCCCTTCGGGGATACAGTCGTGAGCTTATGTATGTATGTACTTCTGCCGCGAAGGGTCCGTACAACCAGATTCCTAACGGCTTCCCTTTGCCAGATTGTAGACTAATAAATAAGTATTATCTAGGTATTATTTGAAGGAGAAAGTGTCATTGGCTTCCCTTTTGAAATTTTTTACCATTCGCCACTGCTGTACTTTTTAATTATGTCCATTAAACATTTCTTATTCATTCTTTCTTCT
Organism: Clanis bilineata; assembly: GCA_036417725.1. Classification (NCBI taxonomy): domain Eukaryota; kingdom Metazoa; phylum Arthropoda; class Insecta; order Lepidoptera; family Sphingidae; genus Clanis; species Clanis bilineata. Next base: position 15,610,092 of record CM071147.1, read on the forward strand.
TTCTACTTCTTCCCTTATCCCACCTTAATGTTGGGTCGCAACACTTTTGCACGCATGTTGCCGAAAGGATTCGGCTTAGTTTAGCTTTTTCGAAACAAAATACTAAAAACACATACGCAAAACAACCATTTTAGCTGTCACCTGTTCGTAGAACAATGGACCATAGATAAAAAATACATGTTTTGTGTAGGTGTTTTGTTTAATGTTTTAGTGCGGAAGACCCGGCTTTACACTTTCGCTATGTAATAACAAAACTTAAATAAATTACACAAATTAGTTAGTTCATTTTCCGTCTGTGAACGTAAGGCGCTATCAAGATCAAGCTCAAATAACGTAATTTGATGTCTTGCTCTTGAGACCGATATCATTTGAGATGGTGTCGATATGTGTTTATTGTACAGACACGATCTTAAGATGCTAACCTCATCTTGAGAGCGTATCAGTTGATATCGAACTTGAGACTGAAACTGAGATCGGTTTATTAATACGGGCCTTACTTTTTAGGGTTCCGAAGCCAAATGGCGAAAAAGGAACCCTTATAGTTTCGCCATGTCCGTCTCTCTGTCTGATTACAGTTTATCTGAGAGACGATTAATACTACATAGCTGTTGGTAGAATGGGGCATCGCCCCCCCTAATGTATCCTAAACGGTTGGTTCCGGATATATATGTGAAAAAAATCGTAGTAGCATAAATAGTAAATTTACAAGGAAAACTTTAACGGCTAAGCCTGCTTAGGTAAGTTAATGTGTAATAGACGATCAAAGTAAAAAGAAAGAAATCGTATTTTTTTTATTATAACATAATATAAGTATCTACGACGTAAATTAGCGCGGCGAAATGTGGGTGATCTAGTTCTTTAGTTCGCTTTTGCCTACCCCTTCGGAGATACAGACGTGAGTCTATATATGTATAACATAAGCTCAGGCCTGTATCCCCGAAGAGGTAGGCAGAGGAATAGAGGTAGGTATCAAATAAGGAAAATCGACTTTCCCGACCTGGGGAATCGAACCCTGCCCACAGTCATAAAGAAAACTATATAATAAAATAATGCTTTTTTATTAATGCTTTACAATTTTCTTCTTCAATTTAAATGTTTGGCTCATCTCACTACTGATCACTTTTACACTATTTCCTCATTTTATTTACACAATATAATGAAAAAAGACCATATTCTACAATAATCACAAAACATCAGATAGAGTCTCAATGGGTTTCTGTAGGCAGTGTTTTCTTCACGGCGCCTCACCGGTGTGCATGATGCCATACTGCAACAAAGATTTTAAAACACATTAGTGGACATACAACAATCTATCTGCTGATGCTGGCCAATAAATTAATATGATTTTAATTTGTGACCTTCAACTTCTCCTTTAGTCAAAGTATTTTATAACAAAGTGTTATAGTATTCTTTCTTTCCAGATGGAAAGATCCAATGTGCAGCGCAACACTTGTTTTCAGATACATATGTTGCAGAAAGAATTTGTTTTTATGACCTGCCGTCTGCCTTAAGGCTGACTTGTCCGGGCAAGTAGTATTAAAAAAATCTGGGATTCAAACGCTGGACCTCTCAGTTTATAGACCATAATACTGCCACTAGCCCAAGAAGAAGAGTTATTCATATATTCTAACACAATTTTACATATAAAAATATCTACTTAATCATTAATTGTACACATCCGACTTGAGATAGTCATGCAATTACTTATAAGTTATAAGTAATATTATTAGTCATAATAACATCGGTTCTTCTGTTCCGATTGGCTCATCTCAGTTCTCATTTATAACAGGTACCTACCCATTGGGACCCTGTAATATAATATACTTATTCCTGTCTTCACAGTTATGTAACAATTGTGTAAATAACTTACCCAAAATATTTCATAACATTATAGATGTTGTAGTACATGTTTATAATTATGTTTGCTTTCTCTGGTATATATTGCAGAATTCTGTTGATTCCCAAGCACTTTAGGTTGCCTTTTACACCCGTTTGTTCTACTGCATTGCATACTTGGCAATGCCAATCAGTGTAACTCTGCTCCGGTGTTTAAGGTTATGCATCTAAGGCTGGAAGTAAGTCATGGTTCTGAGGAGTAACATTAATCATCTATAAAAATAAATTATTTTTTATTATAAAAAAAACATACCTAATCATCTGTAAAAATAAATAAACCTGTTGAATTTCAATATAATTATATTATTAAAGTTAAGGTTCTTTATTTTTACAAGGCTAAAAGATATTGTTTAATTATTTTGTACTTAGAAGGGATGTTGTACCTACATAAAACAAAATATGAATAAATGTTGAATGTGTTTTAAAAAGATTAAAGTATTTATGGAAAGGAATTGGATGCCACAGAGCACCTACATAAAAATAAAAACTACTTATGTTTTAAACAATAGCTTAGACTAATAATTTATGTAGCATCAAACTAAGATTAAAGACCTATCGTCAGCATCATAATTATTTCAGTGGATATTGAAAATGGTTGAAAAGGAATTATGTATTACCTTTTATTGGGAAGGGCATTCCTGCGGCTTGAGGTTCAATTTTAGGGGCCAGTTTTTCTATTTTGTCAAAACTTGCTTACATCAAAGGGATGTCATATATCCCATTAGCGTCTTTACCTTAGATTACTTTGGTCTTTGCATTTTCCGCGTTTGACGCTCACGGCTCAACATATTATAACCATGTTCAAAATTAATTGCATTGTTCACTTATTGTTGTTAAATAGTTTTAAAACACAAGATCTGTTATTTCTACACAGCCGCAATTTGTTATTCACTCCGTTTCATTGTTTAATTTCAACTTTTAATCATTTGTAATGGTAGCCACATTTACTCGTCATACAAAAGCACCGACGAGAATCAGACTACTGCCAACTGTCAAAAATCGTGTTCAGTATCGCCAAAAATAAGCACGCATGTTAGGGTTTGTTGAGAACTGTTGAGAAATATTACCACAGATGACAAAACGTTCAGCATTCTCGATTTTTGGCGTATCGAATTAAAATAACTGAGAACGCATGCTAGCGTCCGTCGACTCGCAGAGAAAAGGCGTTGAGAAAGCGTTCTCGATGCACGCATGCTAGGCGGGCTGATGTTAAGTGATCCCCACCGCTCATAGACAGCGCGCTCTTGCGTTTCGTTCGGTGAGTGAGATTTCCGGTGGCCCAATTCCCAATCCCTATTTCCCTCCTTTTAGGTTGGCAACGCATCCTTGATTATTTTTGTGTCTTGGGCGGTAGAGACCGCTTACCAGGTGACCCATATGCTCGTTTACCAGTCTTTGCTATAAAAAAAATGTTGCCAAATATAAGGATGAATAAAATCCAAAAAATATATTCTATGTAATGGGAATGATGTCACAAATGTCAGCTATTTGTAGCCGAATTATAAAACCAAAACACGTCTCAAAATGCATGCATAATGTATGAATTAACACTTACCTCCTTCAACGTACCTCCATATATTTACAGATTCTGTAGATACGTAACCAGGAAAATGGCTGTACGGACGGGGCTTCCCTGGCCGTATTGCTTATGGTTTTTTGATGTTACGTCAAAAGGGGAAAGGAACAATAAATTTATTTATTTTATTTATTAAACTTTTTACACAAATTATGTAAAGGCGGACTTAATGCCAAAGGCATTCTCTACTAGTCAACCTAGGATGGTGCAGAGATTGCAGACAGTAGGTGTGTAAATTTAATATTTAAATGGAAAGAGATAAGGATATTTAATATTACTGTTACATACACAATACATAATTATAAATACAATATAATATAAATATTACATAACATACTATGTTAAATTAATAATTAATATATATATGTAAATATATATTTATGTATACAGGGTGTTTCATAAAGTTGGTACCCATGAAAAGTCCACACATAGAGCCGGTGATTGGCAACTTTTTCGTGAAGTTAAAAACTCCATAGGCCTTATAGTTACTGAGCAATCAAACTTCGAAAATAATATGAAATCTTTCGTTGTGATGACCCTATATCAGCTGGCAGCGGTCAACAACACATGGTTACAAAGACTAAATAAAACTAGATGTGTCTAAACCTGCACACAAAACTTTACTAACTTAACGAAATGAACGAATGGAACGATTTAGTTTTGTGCGCGATGACTAAAATTGAAGTATTTTACATACTTAAAATTTATACGAATATTTTTTTAAAGTAAATACGTAAATTATAATACTACACTTGCTTAGTGACAACAAAATATTGATCAACTTTTCACTTCTTTCCTTTTAAAAGCACCTCTACATGTCTAAACTAATTAGGCATTTATCAAATCGCCCATATTTCACAACGAACATTCACTACTCTTTGCTAGTCGCGTGCGCAGAGGGGTAGGTCACTGTCTCTTGCTATACCTATGAAGTCCACGTGGACTGTCGCAAGAACTCAAAGAAAAGTCGGTAGTTTATCGCCAATCAGACATTAGCGGCACATATTTCAAAAGCGATAGCTGTGTCTTTTGAGTATTGCCTGTATTACCGCGCTAGGGATGGGCGGTTGATAAATATTAAATATGCAATGAATTGATGGATTCAATCGATTAGAATGATTCAATATTTAATACCAAAGGTAATTCATTATTCTAATTAAAATTTACATCCGTACTTATTGTAATTTTCGCTTTCTACAAATGAAGTACAACTTTTACTTGTATGAATATGATGCATTGTCTTAATATTTACGAACTATTTTATTTTCTGAGCTGATACGAATAATGTGGTGATTGCAATAACTTTACCCCAAAACCTGGACTTCGATAAAGCATTCATACGGAGTTTTTTTCACCTACCTGAAGGTAGTATTAAATTTATTTACATTAAAATTATTCGAATATTTAGTACCTAGTTCTAATGATTATCCGAATAGATCATACTAAAGCATCACTATGTTCGAACTGCCATATTTCCGCGGCACTTTTTTAACTCTTTGCCGATGCGCCGCTACGTGCGGCAATCCTTTGATAGGAAGCCGGCGCATTCCTTGTCGGCAAACTTTTCGCCGTCAATAAAAACACACTACACGACAGAACGCTAAAAAATTATGAAAATAGATAAAATGGTTCTGCATAATTTTGTAATTGTAGTTAATGTTGATTTTTATCCTATAATACTGTCTTTTTTTAATGATGCTTGATGCGGATAAATAAAAACGTATCAAGAAGTTTTTTTAAATTTCCGTTGAATGTTTTTTTTTCTTCAGTTCATAGTAGCCTATCGGGGTTTCTTAATTATGCCTTGTTGAACTCTACCGCCATATTGAAAATTATGTACCTTCATTTCGGCAGTTGCTAACTAACCGTAAAGTTGTGAAGTCGCTCTCAACTTTTATAAAAATGTCGCGATCGAGTGTGTATTTGAATAGCGTGTACTATGAAATGATTTTATGTGTCGGTGCTGCTGGGGGTAGCTGTCGTAGGGGTCGGGAGCTGTATCGGTGGCGTTTCATCGAGGCACGTTTCATCAAAATCCGCTTTTGAATCAGTAACCCCATAAATGTTAAGAAACACTAGGTCCTTGATATACCACAGAATAATTAAGTGTTTGGAAAAAGGAGGAGCTCATTTCGAACCCTATTTGTGAAGTAAGTGTAGAAAAGTGTAGTGCAAAGTTCTTTGTGCTGCACGAAACGCAACATGTGGTAAGTGGACAATTACACTACTAATCTTTTAATACATTGTTCAAACTCAGTACATGACGATTCTTCTCTATTAAAGGAAATAAATTACATTTAATAAAAAAATAATCCTCATAGAAAGCCACCATGCTGCCGCGGCGTCACCGCCCGTGCTATCTGTTGGAGTACAAAGAGAATACCGCGCTCTGTGGTGTATGTACCTACACCGCGCGTCGCGTCGTCAATGAAGTCAGCTGATTAGGGTTGCACGATTTATTATTCCACAAATATTAAGTATGAAACGTATACAAATTCGAAATCGCGTGATAAATTTTTTTTCTCTTCACGGATATGTTGTTAGACAGAACCTCAATCTGTGTACCTTTTATGGATACCAACTTTATGAAACACACTGTATAATACGTAAATAAATATCATATACATACAGAAGTCGAAGAAGAGAAAAATGTCTTTTAAGATTCTGCCATATTCTTCATAAATAAATCGCGAACCTTCATCTTAAACGCATAACGATTCGTGCACATCCTAGTCTCGAGAGGGAGCGTATTCCAGAGAAGAACAGATTGTACCGGAAAAGAGGTATGCACAATACCAGAAGTATGGGACGGGCAGAAATTCCAACACGAATCTCAATAATGTTCAATTTTACTTGGTAATCTCATGACGCGAGGCTGGTATTTACTTAGGCAAGTCGACTTGATAATCCCCCTCTTTTGGACCGACTTAAAAAAAGGAGAAGGTCCTCAATTCGTCTGTGTTTTCGACCGACTTCAAAAAAGGAGAAGGTCCTCAATTCGTCTGTATTTTTTATGTATATTACGCGATATCTCCGCCAAATCTGGACCGATATTCAAGATTCTTTTTATGTTCAATAGAGCTTATTCTAAGGTTGGTACCATATAAATTTGGTCACGATTGGATAAATTTTGAAGTCGGTCGGTTAAGTTTTTTACTAATCAATATTCCTTCCTTTAAGGTCTGCAATGTATCCATGATACTTCTGGTATTTTGGGTGTTGGAGACCACTTGCCATCAGTATCATATATATTGCCGGCCTCTACCATAAAAAAATAAGTGCGCTGTATCACTTCGTGAAGTTGAGGACCAAGGATACGACAGACCAAACTTCAGTTAAATACCACGGTGAACTGGTTGCAATCAGTGGTTATTGCTGATAGGTAGCGTACAGATGTTACTTTTTATATAGTGGGTATGGTTATGGGTGTTAAATCTACAAAATAAGGGTTTTCAACGTATTACCTGTCCTACTGTCTAATACGGATTGTTGGAAGACGCTATGCTTTCAAATTAAATCAATTTGGAACAAGTGCAATTCTAGTGGCAGAGCTAGGCTGTAGAGTTTAAACAATTTGGCTTCAGCATAAAAGAGCTAACTCGACACGGTTCCCAATGATGCGTTTCGTATATTGAATACAACTATCTCTCTCTCTCTCTCTCTCTCTGCTACTACGCTGATCTATAATCAAGGACTTTTAAACGTGGGCAAAATTACCCAAGCTGGATAATTTATGTCAAATGTAAATATACACAAATATTACGTTTTAAATTTCTTACTTTATATTCTGCCGCCACACTTTATTATTTGCTGAATGTTTATTGCACAGATTGCAAATAATAAACAAAAATAAAATCTGCTTTAAATAATAACTAAAGACCTGATAAAGGTCGCAGGAAGTCGCTGGACGCAGGCCGCTTCCAACAGGTCGATCTGGAAATCTTTGGGGGAGGCCTATGTTCAGCAGTGGACGTCCTATGGCTGATGATGATGATGAAGTATTACGTAAGATAATAATATGGTAAATTAGTTTTTTAAAACAGCAAAATAACATTGGTATTTACTATTACGTAACTATTTTTATTTAATAGAAGAACTGGTTTTGTGGAGGTATAAGGAAATATCATAGTTTTTATATAGTGGACATTTAGAAACTTTAAGGGCGACTTGCAGCGCTATTACTAATCTAGAGTTACACATTATCTCGACTTATCCTACAGTTCACTCCTATCTTGAAATCAAGATTTGGAATAAATAGAGATTTATCGCGGAGCTGCAAGTGGCCTTAAGGGCGACTTGCAGCACTTAAAATCTTGATTTATCCCAAATTTAGATTTAATTATAAGGGTGAGCTGTAGGATAAATCGAGTTTAAGCTTAACTCTAGAATACCAATAGCGCTGTAAATCACCCAATTTTTCCAAGATTCATAATAAAGATAGATGTTGTAAATATTCCGAAACTGACGGGGTTTATCAAGCATGCAATTTATCAAGCATGTTGCAAGGATTCGGCTTTACTTTTTGCGACTAGCTGCTTGCCGTAAACACAGGATTTAGTCAAAACACTACACAAAGCTCCTACACAAAACATGGTTTCTCTACACTTTTTTGTCTATGTTCTATAAGCAGGAGTAAACGTGTTTATAACAGATTCTTTTTGTGTATATGTTTTTGCGTATTGTTTCGAAAAAACATGGAAAGGAAACTCGCCATAACGTCAACCACCCTCTGGGGCTCGATTTATAAAATAGGCCAATTAACGATACATATTTTCGAAAAAAAAAACCGTATTCTGACGCAGGACATAAAATGCAATCGATATAAAAGATCATGCTTTGAGGAAAACTTAGCCACTTGATATGTGTGTCTGTATGACGCGTCACAGTTCCTAAGTAAAGCTTATCTAGTGAAGTTTGTGAAGTGAAAATGAAAATTATGGACAACGACGCCATTTTAATTTCGTATTATGATATTGTGGTGAGTATTAAAATAATTCTTATAATGACTATTTGAAAAATTATTATATAATGCTCTATTTTTAGTTCATATTTTTCTATAGCGAGATATAATAAAAGAAATAAATTTGTTCATCCATTACAGCCACAATACCATAGTATAATAATAATACCTGATGTATATGATGCTAAAGAGAGCTTACGAAAATTTCCATTAATTCATTACAGTATAAAAAAAATGCTGATTTAATAAACTTGGATACATATTATGTATGTTTATTAAATCTGTTACTTAGAATTCTCACTTTACTCCTTTAGGAGCTGTATTTCGAAAATACTTCCTTCTTTCTAAAGAACCTTTGTGCAAAATCTGCATCGGAATTATTTAAAAAGTATTAATGGCTAGTAATTGATAAGTTAGTGAATCAGTAAATGAATCAGGAGTTTTCTTTCATATACTTGATATTGGTATCTATAGATTAATTGCCGCCATAGCAGTCAGACTTGTTTATATGTTTAATGATTTTATTAAATTCGCAATTGATATAGTTAGATAAATAAAGATATTATCGGATAATTGTTAATGAACAAGAAATTGACAGCCTCCGTGGCGCGGCGGGCGAGTAGCCGGCTGTGAAGCGAGAGGCCGCGGGTTCGATCCCCGCACTGAGACAAATGTTTGTATGGCCTACAGATATTTGTTTCGGGTCTGGGTGTTGTGAGACCAAAAAGTCTCTCGTAGTTCCTGATACCTACGACACAAGACTCGATCTTAGTGTGGGGTCAGGACTATGTATGTGACTGTTGGGTGTTATTTATTTTATTTATTTATTTAATTACGTTGTAAAATGTAGATCGGTGGCGGCGCAATACGATGATGCTTTTCTGGACATATTTACGCCCGAATGGTCACAGGCGTGAGCTTATGTGCTCAAACGCTACTCAACTTTAACGGCTTCTTACATTGATTTTCGCCATACAAGTTTGACAGATAAGGCGTCCTTAAACGACATAAAAGTGTATGAGCATTAGGCGGTTAATGCCTCAATGCGCATATGTATGTGAAATATAATACTGGCATAGTAAATCTATATATATATAAATAAAATTGGAGTGTCTATTTGTAATATTGAAATAACCGTTTTTACTACATGTATATGAATATACTAGCTGACCCGCGCAACTTCGTCTGCGTATGAGAGAGAGAGGGTTGAAAGAGTGAGTCGTAGGCACCTATAGCACAATAATTCTAAAAAGGTAATGATATGTTTTGCTAAACTTCGAGAGATAGTACGTGACTTCGGTGCGGTTCCGTCAATCACCCCGTCTGTCACCCCGCCTGTCACCTCGTCTGTCACCCCGTCTGTCAACCCGTCTATCACCCGTCTGTCACCCCGCATGTCACCCAGCCTGTCACCCGTCTGTCACCCCGTCTGTAACCCGTCTGTTACCCCATCAGTCACCCTGCCTGTCACCACATCTGTCACCCCGTCTGTCACCCTGTCTGTCACCCCGTTTGTCACCCCATCTGTAACCCGTCTATCACCCCGTGAGTCACCCCATCAGTCACCTTGTCTGTCACCCCGTCTGTCACCCCGTCTGTCACCCCGTATGTTACCCCGTCTGTGACCCCGTCTGTCACCGCGTCTGTCTTCCCGTCTGTCACCCCGTCTGTAATCCGTCTGTCACATCGGCTGACACCCCATCACTCACCCTGTCTGTCACCCTGCCTGTCACCCTGTCTGTCACCCTGCCTGTCACCCCGCCTGACACAGTCACCCTGCCTGTCACCACATCTGTCACCCCGTCTGTCACCCTGTCTGTCACCCCGTTTGTCACCCCGTTTGTAACCCGTCTATCACCCGGTCAGTCACCCCATCAGTCACCCTGTCTGTCACCCCGTCTGTCACCCCGTATGTTACCCCGTCTGTGACCCCGTCTGTCACCGCGTCTGTCTTCCCGTCTGTCACCCCGTCTGTAATCCGTCTGTCACATCGGCTGACACCCCATCACTCACCCTGTCTGTCACCCTGCCTGTCACCCTGTCTGTCACCCTGCCTGTCACCCCGTCTGTCACCCTGTCTGTCACCCCGTCTGTCGCCCCGTCTGTCACCCCGCCTGTCACCCATCTGTCACCCCGTCTGTCACCCGTCTGTCACCCCGTCTGTCAACCCGTCTGTTACCAGTCTGTCACCCCGCCTGTCACCCGTCTGTCACCCCGTCGGTCACCCCGCCTGTCACCCAGCCTGTCACCCATCTGTCACCCTGGCTGTCACCCGTCTGTCACCCCGCATGTCACCCGTCTGTCACCCCGTCTGTAACCCGTCTGTCACCCCGTCAGTCACCCCATCAGTCACCCCGTCAGGTATCCCTTAGTCACCCCATCATTCAACCCGTCGGTCAACACTAAAAGAATTTTTCAATTCGAACCAGTAGTTTCTGAGATACCACCTTCCCCGGCTTTAAACATTTTTCATTTCAGCTCCGCTCCTATTGGTCATATCGTCAAAAAGAATTTCGAAAATCGAACCAGTAGATACTAACGACACTCAATTGTTTTGCCTTCGCGGAACCTCTCCACTAATACTTGAACTTTATGGTATGGTATTAAAGTTCAAATTGACTTTTAAGTATTATTACGAATCGATTGTATGGGAGTACAGAAAAGTGTTGTTTTTAGACTTTTTCAGACAATTTTTCATTTTTTTCTCTCCGTAAGAACCATCCTCGTACTTCGAGGAATATTCTAAAAAAAGAATTAGCGAAATCGGTCCAGCCGTTCACGCGTGATGCGATGACAACGGAAAACGGGTTTCATTTTTATATATATAGATATACGGTATATACACCAAAATAATATTTTTTACAATTTTTGTCTGTCTGTCTGTTCCGGCTAATCTCTGAAATGGCGGGACCGATTTTGACGGGACTTTTATTGGCAGGTAGCTGATGTAATAAGGAGTAACTTAGGCTACGTTTATTATAGACATAATAAAAAAAAAAATAAAAAAATTAAGAATCGACTGTTAGGCGGAACGAAGTTCGCCGGGTCAGCTAGTACATACATTGCTCCTTACTTATAAAAATATTTGAGCGCTGCTTATCTTTATAAGATACGTTGTCCCTTTCATTTTTAAACAATGTAACGCAAGGAAAATAGTGACAGGTTATTCGTAATCATTTGTTCAGCTAAAAATGCTGTTTTAAGTAAGGCCCTATATGTCGGGAATTAGAAAGAAAGAAAGAAAAGCAATTTATTAACCACCACCATGACAACGTAAAACAAATTAAAATGAAATTATAATAAGAAAGTATTGCGTCATGGCTATGATAGGTGGGTGGCCACTCAGCATGATGCTGTGCAGTGACGCTAACTACACACAGTTCCAGTGGTCACCCCAAGTGACGAATTACAATAATACTGACTGCCTCGGTGGCGTGGTTGTATTTCGGTATGACTACTGTCCTGAGGTCTCGGGTTCGATCCCCGGGTCGGGCAAAGTTATATTGGATTTTTCCATATCAGCCCAGAGTCTGGAATTTGTGTCCGATATGGCGATAGGCTCGCCTATCACATCTGTGACGAAACTAAGCTCGGCGAAATGTGGGTGTACTAGTTGGCTAGTGTGCCTCTGCCTACCCCTTCGGGGATACAGGCGTGAGCTTATGTGTTTAAAAATAATAACGGAAAAAGTTACGTCCCGAGATTGAACCCGGTGCGTCTCATAGTTCACAGCAGACTTCTCTTCCGCAGCCGTGCCACCGGGTTATGAATACAAACTGGTTTTATCATCTGTGGATTTGACATTATATTTCCAAAACAATTTAAAAAATAAAAAACATCAAGTTCTTGAATTTAATGACCACACGTTTGCGAACACGAGAAGTCAGTATAATAGGTATTTTCCACAAATATTCGGCGCACAACTACATAATTAACTGGCAAAATATAATGACAAGGTGGTTTTTTAACTTGTTCACCAAAATGGAATTATGGCATTTTATGATTCCTGTTATACGACGATTTTAAATATTGAGATACGAAATGTTACGAATGTTCAGTGCCGTAACTAGCCGTGGACGAAGTGGGCCCTCGCCCATGGCCTCGCAGTTAGAGGGGCCACGCGAAGCCTCTTTAAATGCGATGCTCCCAGACTTCACCATAATTAATGGCTAATTAATTTGATCACCTTTACGCTCGAAAAAGAACGTCAGTTTTAAAAGCGTTCTACATCATGAATGGGACGGCTCGACCGGTTTGATACCACTGTCTCGCAGAAAACTGACGTACATAAAGTGGCTGCTTGCTCTCGCGTTTCGTTCGGTGAGTAAGATTTCCGGTTGCCCAATTGCCCCCCTCCCTTTCGCAATCCCTATTTCCCTCCTTTTAGGTTTGCAACGCATCCATGGCTTTCTTGTCTTGGGTGTCTATGGGCGATGGAGATCACTTACCACGTGACCCATTTAGTAGATCTTTGTTTCTTTATCTTGGAACGAAAGAAAAGGGGCCTCGCTGACGCGACTTCGCCAACGTCTATATTGGTCCACGGCACTGACGAAGTTTTATTTAGTGGTGGGAATCACGATTAATGAGCATAATCGTAAATCGTAATATTCCGTGATTACTAAATTTATAATTAAATCAGCATTCGCCTTGGTCTAATGGTAACACTAAGCGCTGAGGATCGAGAGATGTTGGGTTCGATTCCCAGGTCGGGCGGAGTGTGGTTCTAACCGAAACTATATACCCAAAAGGGGTTGACGTCAGGCAGACAGTCGGTCTTAAAAACAAGCCAACTCCTTTCTGCGTCTGCGTGAAAAAGTGTGTTGCTCCGACCCCACATTTAGGTAGGATAAGGGCAGGTATAAAGAAAGAAAGATAATTATAAAATATATAGAAGCTGCGTCTCCTACACTAATACATTACACAAAACACCTACACAAAACATGTATTTTTATCGACTGACTTCCAAAAAGGAGAAGGTCCTCAATTCGTCTGTATTTTTTTTTTATGTATGTTACGTGATATCTCCGCCAAATGTGGACCGATTTTCTAAATTCTTTTTGTGTTTGATAGAGCTGCTTTCAAGGGTGGTCCCATATAAATTTGGATACGATCGAATTTGAAGTCGGTTCGTTAAGTTTTTAAACTTGTGATTGTCTATGGTCCATTATTCTACGAGAAGGAGACAGCTAAAATCGTTGTTTTGCGTATGGGTTTTTGTGTAATGTTTTGAGAAAAACTAGTGCAGGAGACGCGGCTTTATTTGCTTCAAATAATAAACTTCGAAACATCGGTTTTACTTACTTTCTTCTTACTTTATACTCAATATCCATAGTATTCAATAGCTCGGAATCTTATATAATTCTATATTCATAAATACGTAAGTATTATTTGAAGACGAAGACCATATGAATACCATACGGCTAACGCCTGTGTTGTTTGTTCAACAACAACAACATAAGCTCACGCCTGTATCCCCGAAGGGGTAGGCAGAGGCGCACTAGTGAACTAGAACACCCACATTTCGCCGAGCTTAGTTTCGACCCAGATGTGATAGGGGGCGAGCCTATCGCCATATCGGGCACAAATTCCAGACTCCGGGCTGTTATGGAAAAATCCAATATCACTTTGCCTGACCGGGGGATCGAACCCGAGACCTCAGGACGGTAGTCGCACCGAAATACAACCACGCCACCGAGGCAGTGTTGTTTGTTCACTACGATAATTATTAGAACGATGTGCGATTTGTAACAACGTGGTGACAAAGTTAGTGTTAGTTAAGTACTTACGTGTATATGTTTTTTTTTCGTTAGAAATAATGGCTGTGCTCCCATTGATATGAGAAAATCTTGAAAATATTTTTATGCTCGCCATCTACATTATTCGTTGTCTTTAGACAGGCCGTTCCTACGTATAGTCGTAGGGATGATTACTGGACATTGCCCACTTAACAAACATCTATATGTCCTAGGTATGACTGACAGCCCCCTATGTAGGGGATGCCTGTTAGCCGATGAAACAGCTTCCCACGTCATCCTGGAATGCGAAGGTGTAGCTACACAACGGGCTGAAATCCTCAATACACCGAGGTCGCCCCGAGAAGCCTGTGGAGACACCAGGAGGATCCTGCGCTTCTGGTCGGAGCTAGGCTGGCTAGATCTCTAGCTGGCATTAAAGACACGCACAATGGTTCGATTCTTAAACTAACTAAGTGCGGAAAAAGGAGCCCACAACCAATACCAATACCAAAAAAATACATTATTCGTAAAACGAAGCCAAAACATTTAATAATAAATACACCCAACAGTCACACACATAGTCCTGACCCCACACTAGGTACAACCTGTATCGTGGGTATCAGAAACTACGAGAGACTCTCGGTCTCACAACACCCAGACCCGAAACAAATATCTGCGGGCCACACAAACATTTGTCTCAGTGCGGGAATCGAACCGACGACCTCACGTTTCACAGCCGGCTACTCGCCCGCTGCGCTACGGAGGCTGTCATTTCTGCAACATGCTTGAAAAAGTGTTTTTTTGCGTCGACCCCACATTGAGAGGGGGACCCAGAAAGAAAAAGGTTTGAATAACTGCTCTAGAGACTGAGGCTTCTCAGCCTCAGTTCTCTATAGGACGAACTTTGACTTAGTCCGAGTATTTTTTACAAGAAAATCTTTGCTTAGTCTGTATGTCAGTTTGTTTTTCTTGTAAATAATGGTTCGGACTAAGTCGAAGTTCGATTTAAAAATTCCAAATCCTCACTGAGTTTGTTTCTTTGACTCAGACTTAGTCGAAATTCGCTCTAGAGGTATAGATCTCAACCTGAGATCAATTTCGATTTACCCTAAATCACGATATAAATGTGAAGATGACATGTAAGTTAAATCGAGTTTAGGACTAATTCTAGATTAGTAAGAGTGCTGCAAATATATTTAAATCGAGATTTCAGACAAATCGACGTCGTGCAAGACATTAAACAGAATTTATGCTTAAATTCAGTTTATTTTAAAATAAATGAAGATTAATGTAAGTGCTGCAAGTGATCCTCAGAGAGTATTAACATTTAAGGGCGACTTGCAGTTCTTTTACTAATCTAGAGTTAGACCTAAACTCAATGTATCCTATATCTCATTTCTATATTTAAATAGATATTTGGAATAGTGATTTATATAAGCGCTGCAAGTGGCCTTAAAAGTGAAAACTATAAAATATCACAACTCACAACTCACAACAGGCAGTGTTATCGCTAAGAGCGATCTCTACTGGACAACCTTAAGCGATATTGCGTTTCAAAGTTATAAAAAATACAACTCTTTATGACCATTATCGCAAGAAATTTGATAAATTCTGATATTAAAGATATTCTTATCGTATACAACAACAATATTGTTCGAAGTTCAAACTTCAAAGGTTATCCCTCGAACACTGAAACGCTACTCAGATTTAAGGGATTCCTACTTTGTTTGACGCCATACAATTTTTATAGAAAAAGCGGAATGTACAAATATTTGAGTCGCGTTTCGGTATTGGAGGGTATTTCCAGTAAAATACTAACTCGTACACCGATAGGTATTCGGGAATAGAATTTGAGTGAACTCTGTATTCTCTTTGTCGTGAATGTGGGTACTTATAGGTCACTGAACCCTTTTAGTGGTGCCAAAAGGACGTAGGTAATTGACGTAAGATTTAAAGCGCGGGATGTTTATTGAATATAATGGAATAGGTAATTCAATTATACAATTTTCGACATATCTATAATAAATATTAATTCATTTTCACATCTGAGACAGATACGTTATTACTTCTATAATATGTAAATAAATAAATATATAAATACTCCCAACACTCACATATATACCTCATACACATAACATCATGATTGTGTTCCCAGTTCCCACAGACTCGAAACAAATATCTGTGGAACACACAACCATTTGACTTGGTGCGGGAATCGAACCGGCACTGCGCAGACTCTTGCTTCATGACTCAACCGATTTGTTCGCTGCCCCACGTTTACCTACTACCTTGAAAAGAGCAATTTAATGGGAGTTATGTATGTTACGCGATATCTCCGCCAAATGTGGACCGATTTTCAAATTCTTTTTGTGTTCGATAAAGCTTATTTCAAGTGTGGGCCCATATAAATTTGGTCACGATCAGCAGGTTGATTCGCTAAGGTTTCATTTGTGAAAACAACGTTGCGGCTACGATGTTTTACATTTTTGTATTCAGTAAGGTACAAAGCGCACGCACTAGCGCTATTCGTGATAACGGCGCTTATGCGAACTAGCTCTCTTGAGCGAGGCGTTTGACATAATGTATGGAAAATGGTATTCTCTAAGACCCAACAACGTTGAACGCTCCACAATGGGCGCTGCGGGAGCGAGGCGTCAATGGCAACGTTGTGGCGTTTCTTACCGCCGAATGTTCATACACTTAAGGTCGCCTTATGTCGTTTAAGGCCGCTTTATCTGTCAAAATTGTATGGCGAAAATCAATGTAAGAAGCCGTTAAAGTAGAGTGGCGGTTAACCATTCGGGCGATAGAGAATCGACCTACGGATTTGAAGTCGGTCTATTAAGTTTTTAAACCTGTGATTATTGTATTCAATTAAAATGCGTGAAACTGATAAAAATAAAAACAAAACTATTATGCAATCCAAGTTAAGCCATGTTTACATTCACTATATTTATCACTTTAAACATGTCAATAAGATAGTAATGCACGCTTTACACGTCTAGATTAGCGGTTACATAACGCACCTCTCGGGAGTTACAAGTGGAAGATATGTCAAAAGGCTCCAAATATTTATCGTTTTCCACTCATCATTATTGAGCACAATAATAGCGCCTCTACAGTTCATTGCCGACCCCTTTGGGTAAACAAGCACGTACATAAGTAGTTTATTCGCTTTTTTCGGTGAAACTTTTCCGCGAATCCGTCACTGTAACTCCTGTATGCGAAGAAAGATAAGTTTCAACTGTCTTCAGAAATAAAGCGGGAGACGAAATAGTAAATTAAATATATATAGTTAGGTTAGGTTAGGTTATAAGATTGTTTAGCTTTTATTGAATTAGTACAATTATGATATGGTACTGCTAAAATCAGTCTGATGAAACGACAGATATTCAAGCAAACGCCAAAAAACTTAAGTTTACGCGAATGTTGCATAATACCCAGAAAAAGCTTTTAGGGATTTTATTGCGATTTGTTTTTAGTTTTAATCTTATCATTTCGAAAGCTTTACAGGCTTTCGCAGCCTTCCACCAAAAATCGCGATCAATTATCATGAAAACTAGTTTTATTTCTACAAGAGCTTCGACAATATTTGATTTTAAATTTGTGAAAGCTTAAAATTTATATATCCGAGTTCCTGCATGGTGTTTTCAACTAGCAACATAGACAATATGACTTCTAAAAAGATTTCCACTCAATAAAGGTTGAACACATTGGCGATCACAATGCATGGCTTATCTTCAACGTTTTATTAAATAAACCATTTCATTATTATTAATCGATAAACCTCGTGTAGGCAAAGGAAATGTACTAGACAATGAACCGAGCCGACCTAAGCGCTGCGTCTGCATAACATTATTATTTAAAACTATTAAATATATCTAATATACTGATTTCTCAAGTTTACGCGAATGTTATATATTGAAATAAAACTATTTTTACGGATTCTATCACGATTTGTTTTAACTTTTCAGTCAGTCCGACCCGTGACCACGAAGACTGCAAAGCCTTCGAAACCTCGTGCATAAAAATTAAAACAAATCGTGATAGAATCCGTAAAAATAGTTTTATTTCAATATACCTAATAATTAAATATATTCAATATACCTAATAATTTAATAATACCTAATATCATGTTTATAGTTTGTATCGTTTGTTAGCATCTACTTCATTTGTACATAGTTTATGTAATAATTTAATAACCAACAAATATTATATCGAAGGACATAATATTACTGTAATAGGGTTATACAATGTTTTAAATGCCATATCATAAAATAATAAAGCCATCATATTTACGACTTCAATACATAAAAATATTACAAAGTTAAGACAAAAGTAAAAGGTACATTGTTGTAAAAAATTAGATACCAGTATAAAAAGTATCTTCAACTAACAATCAGCTTCAACTATTGATGTAGTGCATGCGCTTGCCGCGCCTCGGAAGCTTCAAATCTTTTCCGAGTTAGTTGATGAATATCACAATTCTAATAAGTTGGCACTTGAATATGTCGATAACTTATACGAATCTAGAATAATGTACCATCCGTATTTAAATCTACTAACTACTTTAAATAATGAATCTTCCAAATTGTGAAAGAATTTTTTAAATGGGTGCAGTGGTTTCGGATCTTACTTTCCATATAAACAAAAACAACATTCATAATATTTTCTACTATTCTCACTCTCTTTGTAATATAAATATAGATTAAATAGACAATCTTATCTAGATTCTAATTAACCCTTTAAACCTCCAGTTGCTATAACAAAATTCTAACCACGTTCATAAATGTCACGTTTTGTTTTTATTAACCTTTAACAGATTCCAATACTCACTCCATATTCCTTGCACGCGCAAAAGACGTATGTAAACAAAAACTCAAGTGAATCCGCCGACGAACCGCATAGTTTTATGCGCATGCGTCACAAGCGTATGTGACATATCAACATATTTCCTGCAAATGCAGCCTATTATATTATTATAGTTGACTGTACGCCGGTTTGCCGTCGCGTGGTGCCGTGCCGTCAGTAGCGTGCCGATATTCAGGAATATAGGCCGTCGAGCCTTTGCCCACGCGACTGAAAAAGAAACAAAATCGAAACAAATTCATAAATGGAATAGTTTTTAAACGCAAGGAGTTTACGCGTTTTTTGTTGTGTCCATAAACAATTGCAGTTTTATTTTTCTTCCGTGTTTTTATTGGTAAGTTTTCTTTTTAAATTCTTTTTTTTTGGAACAGTTGAATGAATGAAGTTTATTAGCATTGAAAATATTATTTTATAGCCTACGTTATTACGAAACCATACATTGGATTATGGATGGGGATTTTACTACCACCGCACGCAAATCCATGTATTGCAAAATTGTTATTATTTTATCGCTTATTATTTTTTTCATAGAAAATTTATAAAATCTACTAATCAAAAAGTCTTGATGTTCAATATACGTAGTAATTTAAAGCATTTTTCAATGCGCTCAGAACTCTCTAGCCTAAGAAATTCATGACTTGGGAATCCAAAAAACTTGTGCGTTACAGACGGTGTATATTCAAAATATTCCCAAAAATATCTGTTTATAAGGTCATCATCATCAGCCTACACTCGTCTACTGCGGGACTAGGGCCTCTCCCAATTGAGCATTGGGAGAGGCCTATGTCCAGCAGTATAAGGTACATGACCTTTATAGGAACAAATGAACTCACGACATAACCCTTAATTTGTAATTTGATATAATCTTTGACGTATTTGTACCTGTGTATTTGATTGCTTCGGTGGCGTGGTTGTATTTCGGTACGGCTACTGTCCTGAGGTCTCGAGTCTGACCCCGGGTCGTTTTGTTCGGGCAAAGTGATATTTGATTTTCCATATTAGCTCGGAGTCTGGAATTTGTGCCCGATATGGCGATAGGCTTGCCCCCTATCACTTCTGGGACGGAACTAAGCTCTGCAAAATGGGGGTGTACTAGTTGGTTGGTTGGTGCGCCTCTGCCTACCCCTTCGGCGATACAGGCGTGAGCTTAATTTATGTTATGTTTGTACCTGTCTGAAAAACACGACGCTAAGAATATTGCGATTGGGTTGATGTGCTGTAATTTGCATTCAATAGGTGACAACATTAAAAAGTTACAAAATACATACATAAACTGAACAAAAACTAAAAAAAAACTACTTCAAAAGGTCGAAAATATTTGTTTTACTCTGTGGAGACGTGGCACCGACTTCAAAAAGATAAATTGTTACAACTGACTTTGAAGTTGTTTTTTGCACAAATTACTACCTATTCGTTCAAAATATGTAATTCCAAAGCACATAAAGAACGTAACAGCCGTCAATAAAGTTTTAACAGTTTTACAACATAAGATGCCAACAATTTGATATAAAATACCTATAATAATATATTCATAATTCAGACGAGCGCGTTGTTTTCATACGAGCGTTTTATTATCAAATGGATTAATGATAAATTATCCATAAAGATAGAAAGGTTTAACACACTTTAGTACAAATGTACTCTACCTGTATAATCCTTGGCTTTACATACAATCGGTTTTTTTTTATTTTTTTATAGCAAAAAAAAAAAAAAAAAAAAAAAACAATCGGTTTCCTAAAAGGTGATCATATTGACTTCCAAATTTTGATTAAAATGCAGTCAAAATACTTCGGGATTCTGACTTTTAAGGCGTTTCAACCACTCTTTGATTTTTGTTAAAAGATTTTAACTAAACATTTTACATCTTTAGTCAATTTTCACCTTTCAATCATTTTACACCTTTGATGAACCGGGTGTTAGTCCAAAATATGACACATCTTGCTAATTATTTTTGGAGATTACTAATTATTTCACGTCCTGAACCCAACTGTATCAAAGGTATCACGGGGGTTACCACCACCTCTTATAGCAGTATTATTATAATTTTACTTCTACCGATTCCCGATACAAAATAAACGAAGAACGATTATAATAATACTGCTATAAGAGGTCGTGGTAACCTTGCAAGACCCACGAGGACTTACGGTCTTACATGCTCAGGATCCGAAACAAATATCTGTGGATCACACATTTGTGTCGAGGCGGGAATTAAACTCGCGACCTCTAGTCTCAGCCAAAGACTACATATACTACTAGACAAGCTGTTCGGTACATAGAATGTGCGCACTAAGTTTCGGTCTTATAGCAATATTATTATTATAAACTTAATTGTACCGATTCCCGTAAAAAAATGAACATAAGCTCACGCCTGTATCCCCGAAGGGGTAGGCAGAGGCGCACTAGTGAACTAGTACACCCACATTTCGCCGAGCTCAGTTCCGTCCCAGGTGTGATAGGGGGCGAGTGTGCGAAAAAAATGAAGTAAGATTATAATAATACTGCTCTAAGAGGTGGTGGTAACTGCTCTTTTGCTTAGCCGTAAACACTCGCCGTCATGTGTGATGTGCCACAATTTTACTTTTATACAGCTTGTCTAGTAAAATACATAGAAGACTTTAGTCTGAAACGATTTTTCTCCCGTACCGCTCGGAGGCTCTCAACGATGAATAGTAATTAACATAATAATAACTGCCTTAACAAATTGAGACAAATTTAACAAAACTGTTCGGGCGACCTTCACGAGTTTCACGACTAAAGCAAACACAAACCAATTGTATAATTACAGCCATTTAAAGTTGGAGCCAAAATAAAATTTTAACTAAATGTGGCACAATTTTGGATTCAATTTTTATCTTATTCTTTTAACGTTTTGTCACGTATTTATATATCAAAGTGGTAGTCACGTATTCCTAACACTGTTATCTAGTTTTGAACTACTAACGAGAATTATCAAATACTTCACAATGTACAAACCTACTAAGAAAGTAAAATAATTATGTATGTTATACATAATTAATCTACTGCCTCCGTGGCGTGGTAGTGTTTCGGTACGACTACGGTTCTGAGGTCTCGGATTCGATCCCCGGGTCGGGCAAAGTGATATTGGATTTTTCCATATCAGCCCGGAGTCTGGAATTTGTGCCCGATATGGCGATAGGCTCGCCCCCTATCACATCTGGGACGGAACTAAGCTCGGCGAAATGTGGGTGTTCTAGTTCGCTAGTACGCCTCTGCCTACCCCTTCGGGGATACAGGCGTGAGCTTATGAGCTTATGTTATCGAAATTATATTTATAAATTCTAGTTATGGGTAACATTTTTAAGCAACTCCAAAAGAGGAAATCCTTAATTTTCCGGAAAATATTTAATAATGCTTATTATATGTGATGAAGAATGCGAAGAATAGTTGAAAAACCTCGCAGAATAACGTATTATACTAATATTAACATCAAAATCAATAATAATCTTGGGCCCTACTTATAAATACGTTAACGCTTATCTTATCTATAAGAAAAGTTTGTTTCTTTCTTCTTTACGTCACATAGTTTGAAAATAAAAGCGACAAACTAGTTTTAAAGTTAAGAAGCGCGTTAATATTTTTATAGGTAAGGATTATAGAGGCTTTTAGAAATCGAGAGATTTACAAAAAATTTAGTTTGCGGTCTCTCGTTTCATAGCGGGCTACTCTCTTGTAGCGCCTCAAAGCATCTTGAGCATGGCAAATTTTAAACAACTTTCAGTTAGATTAGGTTATAGACGGCGGTTTCTTACTATAATTTAGTTTATAGTCGATGGATATAAAGGCTATAGGCCGTAAAACGATAAAATCAGCGAGTTTATTAACCTCACTTAGCTCCAAATACTGAACGCTACTCAACTCTACCTATGTGAACGTAGCAAGTGAGTAAACAATATTTAATTTTAAGTTTTACTTATGGTCAGAATTAACATGTTCTAACGTGATTACTTGGTGGCCTTTGGGTCAGGAAGAAAGGAATGCGTGCACGTATACACTAGTTCTCGTTTGGCATCTGTCTGGGGTCTGGATATGGTCAAGGGGTCTGGATGAAAATCAGGGCTAAGCACCTAGTGCTTGACATATGCTGATCTAGATCCTTTTCACACGGTTGTGGTGGGACATATATCATCATCCACAGTGTGGGTGATCTGAGACATCTATAATAATTAGGAACATCCCTAAATATAAGTATAGTTATACATTAATTGTGCCTATTCAGTTTTATTTGTACCCCCCGACTAGTTGTCAATAAATGCTTCTTTCTTTATATAAATAAGGAAACCCAGGGCTTTTATAGATAAGAGGCTATTGTAGCTTATCATTTATCACACAGATAATAAATTTTACGAGCCAGGAAACACGACGAAAATGCCACAAGCCATAATAAGTATATTATAACAAAACCTCTATCTCTTTCCATATTCTTTTTAGTTCTTATATCTCCCATTTTCGATATTATATCATTTATATCTGAGATATTTCGCAGTACCTATTGCTAATTTGTTCGTCAATCATGTAGATAATCACAACTTGCGTATTGCGACGCAAAAATGATGACAAAATTGGTTGAAACAACCCATAATTACCTCTGCTTTATACATAACATTGTCACGTTAAATTATATTTAGATCGAATTTTCGAGAAATGTTTTTAAACTAGTCATTTCTTTGCCACCTGTGTTAACATTTGTATTAAAAATTGTATGAATTTTTATAAGTGTTTCTATTGTAATACTTTCGGCCATTTACTCTGTACCTATAATAAAAAATTGTTGAGATTACAAAGTACCCAAGAGTTACTTGGGTCAAAAACCTCACATTTGTTATAATTCTATTTCCCTTGTGATTTCATGATTTATGGCAATTATATAGAGGTCCTTAATCCTAATAGGCTTAAAACGACTTTAGTGTTGACCATTAGATATAGATTGAAAATTGCTGCTCTAAAAACAAAACCAGCGTGAATAGTTGTAACTTGTTTATGGTTATGGCGTTTTCACAAAAAGTCATAGTTGTTTCGAGTCTGGGTGTTGTGAGACCGAAAGTCTCTCGTAGCTTCTGATACCCACGATACAGGTTATACCTATTGTTGGGTCAGAACTATGTTTGTGACTGTTGGGTGTATAAAAAAATACCCATATAAAGATTGTTCTGTGACATTTCCGATAGCCCAAACACCCCTTCTCTTCCTAATTCCCTTATTTTTAGGCTGAAAAGCACCCCATATTTCTTTGGTTTTGTGGGTCTCTACTGTCTATGGACGCGGTAGATCTTTTCCCATCAAGTGACTCATTTGCACGTTTACCAGTCTCTGCTTCATCATCATCATCATCATCAGCCATAGGACGTCCACTGCTGAACATAGGCCTCCTCCAAAGATTTCCAGATCGACCTGTTGGAAGCGGCCTGCATCCAGCGACTTCCTGCGACCTCTAAAATATATTATTTCTAAAACCAACCCATGAATCATGTAAAAGTATAATGTAAATTGCGTGCCACGAAGACCTAGATTTCTTCATTATTCCTACCTTAATATGGCCAACCTTGTAATTACAATCAACTAAATCAACACAATGGTAATGAAATATTATTGGTGCCTCATTTTGGTAAAACTGAATATTGGTGAACTTTTATCGATATCGAGTTTCTTATTTTTAACATAACATAACATAAGCTCACGCCTGTATCCCCGAAGGAGTAGGCAGAGGCGCACTAGCCAACTAGTACACCCATATTTCGCCGAGCTTAGTTCCGTCCCAGATGTGATAGGGGGCGAGCCTATCGCCATATCGGGCACAAATTCCAGACTCCGGGCTGATATGGAAATATCCAATATCACTTTACCCGACCCGGGGATCGAATCCGAGACCTCAGAACCGTAGTCGTACCGAAATACCACCACGCCACCGAGGCAGTCTGATTTTATTTCAAGGCATATATTTTTTGTATTTGGAGTGTACAAACCCAATTAAAATCTCTTTCTGTATCAGAGGTTATTTTCGTAGGCTTTCAAGGCAATGCCCTTATATTTACTAAATGGCTGCGATCAAATTTATTGTAATGACCCGACAATAGCGTTTGTGATATATTGCAATTAAACAAAGCAGGAAATTCTTGTTTTATTACAAATTGGTAAAAAACGCCACGAACCGTAATTTTTAGGGTTCCGTAATCAAATAACACATAAATCCATATTTTGATATTTTCTTTTAAAGCGTAAAAATTGTGCCTCCTCTAAATTTTAAACTACATACATAAGCTTACGTCTGTATCCCCGAAGGGGTAGGCTGAGGCGCATAAGCGAACTAGAACACCCACATTGCGCCGAGCTTAGTTCCGTCCCAGATGTGACCCCTAACATATCGGGTATAAATACCAGACTCCGGGCTGATATTGAAAAATCCAATATTGCTTTGCCCGACACGGGGATCGAACCCAAAACCTCAGGACGATAGTCATACCACTACGCCACCGAAGCAGTCTTAAACTACTGGGCAGAAAAAAGGAAGGTAGTAGAGCTCAAAAATTATTTCAAAGAAAATTGTTTGAACGTGATGTGTCGAATAGTTTTTGAGACCATAGGATTGTTAACAACATTTATCTCCACCACGGAACCCTTTAGTATGTGTAGCCGGAACCCACTTGGATATTTTTGTATACAAAATTACTGGAACGAGGCTGGCGGAAATTCGGTCAATTATTAATCAGATTATATAGGATGATGGAGAAAGGTGGTACCAATAATGATTGATGAATCCACTTATAGGGAAAAGGATGTAATGGAGAAGTGAAGAGATAAATATGGAACTTAATAATTTTTTATTCGATAATGAATCTTAAAATCATAACGTGAAATGGAAATAAGTGTTTAACGTACGTGTTTATTATTATGTATTTTATTTATGCAAGGATCTCTCTTAGGACAAACATTTTTAAATTAATAAAAAATCCAATGGTAATGCACCAATTTCTAATTAACTCTATCGACAAATCGTCAGTCGTAATATTATTTCCTTCAAACCTCGTCATTAAATTGATACCACGTTTTTGAAACACTCTGTAAATTGTGGCCCATAGTACTCTATATGCCAATGTTTCACACTTTTCTGCTTTACAGTATCACTCTATTTATGTAATGTGTAATTTTGACAATGATTATTTTAAGGAAAATACAGTGTTTTTCTGATTCTAATGTCTGAGTAAATAATATCCAAACTTATCGTATAGTAATATTAAATGCCGTTATCGCAAATAAAAACCACATTTTTCACTTTGGATTAGAAAGTCGTTTTTAAACAACATAACATAAGCTCACGTCTGTATCCCCGAAGGGGTAGGCAGAGGTGCACTAGCGAACTAGAACACCCACATTTCGCCGAGCTTAGTTCGGTCCCAGACGTGATAGGGGGCGAGCCTATCGCCATATCGGGCATAAATTCCAGACTCCGGGCTGATATGGAAAAATCCAATGTCACTTTGCCCGATCCGGGATCGAACCCGAGACCTCAGAACGGTAGTTATACTGAAATACAACTACGCTTCCGAGGCAGTCGGTCCTTTTTAACTATATTATTTTGTTTTTTATGTTCAAACCTGCTCGCGGCACCATATTCAAAATTGTTTGGGCTGTTCGGGCACATACTTAACTCCTTTTCGGCACAAGAAACTGTTTTTATCACGACTCAGTAATTTTCGTGCGTCGGCTTTTTTCAGTACATTTTTATTTTATCGTTTCGAATTAAGTGTGTTCGTGGAATTTCATTCGAATTCGCATTAGGTCTTTGCTAAAGTAGCGTATTTTGGGCTCGATCGGCAGAGATAAGCGTACCGTTTTATTGAGCCATGTATGCAATACTTATGTAAACGTTTCGTTCTTTGATAAAAGATCTAAAAGTACGCGTAGATAAATATTTGTTTGATACATAATTGTTTTGTTCATGAGCCGCCATTATGTTAGATGGCTGCTGTTATAGCTAAAGCCGGGTCTCCTGCACTAAAACATAACACAAAACATGCATTTTTAATCTGTGGTCCATTTTTCTACGAGCAAGTGACAGTGAAAATCATTGTTTTGCGTATGTGTTTTTAGTGTTTTGTTTCGTAAAAGCTAGTGCCGGAGACCCGGCTTAAGATAAACATGGATGGTCAAATACTATTAGAAACAAGTCCAACCTATTAGTAAAAAGTTTGCAGTTAACTGCAGATTTATAACTCTATCCGCCGAATACTCATACACTTAAGGTCACTTATGTCGTTTATGGCCGCCTTATCTGTCGAAATTGAATGGCGAAAAACAACGTAAGAAGCCGTTAAATTTGAGTAGCGTACAAGTATTCGAGCGTATATAACGTTTAGGTATAGATATCATATATCTATCTATCATATATGGGAGGGTAATAAACTCGTTTAGGTGTGGGTGATCCTACTCCGTTAGTTTGCATCTGGTTACCCCTTCGGAGATACAGGCGTGAGCTTATATATAAAGTAGATTGATTGGTTCAGTGGCGTAGTGGTATTGTGTGCGCGGTACGACTATCGTCCTGAGGTCTCGGGTTCGATCCCCGGCGAGGGCCAAGTGATATTGGATTTTTCAGTATCAGTCCGGAGTCTAGAATTTTTGTCCGATATGGCGATAGGCTCGCCCCTATCCCATCTAGGACGGAACTAAGATCGGCGAAATGTGGGTATTCTAATTTTCTACTGCGCCTTTGCCTTCCCCTTCGGGGATAGATACAGGCGTGAGCTTATGTATAAATTAGATGTATATAGCACTTCACAGATAGTAACCGCGGATTACCGGCGCCAAGATAACTGCATACGATGATAAATAAAAAACAATAAACGTGTCGGAAGAAGGTAAAAATATCGAATTTAATATTGAAACTTCCCGAACATGATCGAACCTACGTCCGCGCGGAAACGGATGTGAATGTAACTGAGGTCAACTTGTTAACGTTAAAGTTATTGTAGTTGCTTTCATTGGGAGCAATAAACTTCGTAATCTGACCATCAGGAAGGTGAAAGATAATGGAAAATAAATGGTAAACTGTAAAACAACCATATGTATTAATAGTACCGTAATGCGTGTTTTGAAGTTTAAAGTTCTCGAGTGGAGACCACGTACCGGCAAGCGCAGCGTAGGACGTCCACCTACAAGGTGGACCGACGACCTGATAAAGGTCGCAGGAAGTCGCTGGATGCAGGCCGCTTCCAACAGGTCGATCTGGAAATCTTTGGGGGAGGCCTATGTTCAGCAGTGGACGTCCTATGGCTGATGATGATGATGATGATGAATGCATGTTTGTCTCCTTGGTTTTACGCAAAGATATTCAACAGTATATAGACGGGACAACAGCACAAAACTTGTGACCCAAAAGTTATGACCTAGTGGTCATAAGTCGCTCAGTTTAAATGTACGCGCGCCAGGTCGGCCAGCGTAATATTGAGAGAATAAACTTATCCTACGTGATTCTTAACCATTCACAGAACATTCTAGGGTGTAAATTGTAATAATTGCCCTTGCATTTTAATAAATGGTGCATGTTGGTACTGAAGTTTGAGATATTTTTTAGTATGGAAACTTGCTTGATAGCCACTCTGTAGAGTTAGTAATATTAAATCTCTTCGGTTTTACGTATATGAGCTGTGATCCTGGAGATCTTAGGTACATATTCTTCATCAGCCATCGTATTTCTAACATTAAAAGCCACAGACTGCCTCGGTGGCGTAGTTGTGTTTCGGTATGACTAACGTCCTGAGGTCTCGGGTTCGATCCCCGGGTCGGGCAAAGTGATATTGGATTTTTCCATATTAGCTCGGAGTCTGGAATTTGTGCCCGATATGGCGATAGGCTCGCCCCCTATCACATTTGGGACCGAACTAAGCTCGGCGAAATGTGGGTGTTCTAGTTCGCTAGTACGCCTCTGCCTACCCCTTCGGGGATACAGGCGTGAGCTTATGTATGTATGTATGTATGTAAAAGCCACAGTCTAATAAACCTCGAAGAATAATATTTTTCGCGTTTTTTGGAGACATCTCAAAATTAGATTTATTCACTTAACGGCATTTTAGCTTGAGGATGGCAGTATACAAATTGCCAAAAATATTCCTACTCGGGAAAGCAAGATACGAGTCTAGTGGCGTGGGTATCAGAAACTATGATAGATTTTCGATCTCACAACACCTAGACGGTAGTAGACCCGAAACAAATATTGGCTAATTATTGTTTTGGTTTTAGGTTATTATAGGAAAAATAATTAAAAATACCTTTTTTACATACAATTCACGCCGTTTTTCCATAGGGGCAGGCAGAGACAACACATTTGCATTTGCTACGTACGATTCTTGCACACCTCTTTTGCTGATTTTGTAATGTAATTTTCAATTTTGAATCAACATAAGTATATTAATGAGTAAATGTCCGTGAATTTACGAATTTAATTGGGTTATAAGAACAATATTGATGATGGCATTCATTGAAAGATTTGGATGGATTAATTCATCAATCAACGGATTATTGATATCAAAATAGTCGGTAAAGTCCGTTGAATAATATTCAATGAGCGAAAATATTATAAAGATAATAATTTAGGTAGGTAAGTACATACCTAATATTGATTAGAAAAAGGTCAAAGAAACCTCGGTCACAAGTGTCAAAATAATATTATGTCAATCGCTATTATTAGCGGTGGCTAACACCGCGGTTACTGGATCAGACTCCAGTAAAACATCTAATTGAGGATTTTACAGTGGGTGGCGAATGGTGCAAAATAATGCAAATACACATATGTTGAACACTTCTATATTGTCACAAATTAACACAATTCTATTACAATCAATTTTGTAGTCACATTTACAGTACATAATCACTTAGGTAGCGTCTTGGTGGTTTTACGCGGCGCGAATGACGACGCGGGCGCGACAGCGCAGGCGCGGGGGTCGCGTCGGGGTTCACACACCCGGACACGGCAGCGTCCCATTGGTTGGCAGAATCGGATGTTACACACTCCCCCTCCAGGTTGGAAAGACGTCCCGTCTCCGGCCTGGTTACCTGACGATGGCCAACTAAGGGGACTCGTCGGGGCCTACCTCGTTGCCTTTTGGGCACGACAGGCGTGGTCATGCGGTGTTCAGGAGAGGAAGGGATAAAAGGCATTAAATCCGAACTATGATATTTCCCTATAATAACATCAGAGGAATCAGAAAGGATAAAAGTGGTAGGACTAACAATCCGATTAATAACATAGGGACCATCACGCTTAGGAATAAATTTACGGGTTACACCTTTACTAGTGTTACTCAACTCATGTGTGCGGACCAAGACTAGATCACCTACCTTATACTTCGGAGCGGGGCGACGAGAAGCATCTGCAATCTGCTTACGATGATCCTGTAACAGTTCAACTCGCTCGCGAATATCATGCAAGCTATTAACAAAGGAACGTAAGTATGGAGTCGCCTGAGGAACAAAATTTTCTTTTTCCATTATACCACGAATATCATGGCGTACATCGAAGGGTGTACGCATTTCTCTAGCGAATGTTAGATAAGCTGGGGTCTTTCCAGTAGTACTGCAGACAGCACTATTCATAGAAAAACGAACATGAGCCAAATATTTTGGCCAATCAGTATGCTCCGCTTTAACCAACATGGATAATTGTACCTTTAAATCCCTGTTCTTCCTTTCAGCGGGATTCGCTTCAGGATGATACACAGGTATTAATTCTTGCTTGATGTCCAACACAAACATACACTGCTGCATGACAGCAGATATAAATTGGGGTCCATTATCAGATATGACCCGTCTCGGCAATCCATAACGAAGAAAATATTCTTCAATAAGGATGCGAGAACAATTTTCAGCGGTGGCGTCCCTGAGAGCGTATAGCTCAACCCACCTAGTTGCAACATCCTCAACCAAAAGAATCCAGCGTTCTCCTTGTTCTCCTGGTGGTAAGGGACCAAAAAGGTCCACAGCGAGAACTTCAGATCGCTGTTGTAACACGGGAGTTTGCAGAAGCCCTGGGGGTTTCTGATTGGTCGCTTTATAGCGCTGACAATTTATACAACTTTTTAAATACTCAGTGACATACCGTCGCATACCGGGAAAGAAATAACGCTCACGTAAGCGTTGCAAAGTTCGCTCAATTCCTTGATGTCCTGCAGTAGGTGCATCATGCAGTTCCTTGAGGATTTCCTCTCTCTTGGAAACTGGGACTACTAATTGAGCTTCTTCAGAGTCGGCATCAGGGTCGTAGCGATACAGTACGCCCTGCGACATTATATAACCTCGCTCCAACCAACGACTGGAGGCGAAGTCATCATCAACTTCTAAATCTTGTATAATTTTTGAGACTTCAGGATCCTCTAATTGTGCGGTACGTAGTTCCGCAGCAGAGACCTGAGGAAGATCAAAAGAAACTGAACAAACATTGGAATCAACAGCCTCACTAGGAGGTCTGCTTAAAGTATCAGCTAATACATTAAGTTTTCCGGGTGCATACTCAATGCGGAGGTCGTAAGACTGGAGTTTGAGTGCCCATCTGATTAGACGGCCAGAGGGCGTTTTGAGAGTGAACAGCCATCGTAGGGGCTGGTGATCACTCTTCACGACGCAAGTATGCCCATCGATATAACCTCTAAATTTATCCACTGCCCACACGACCGCAAGTGCTTCGCGCTCGGTGGTGGAATAGTTTCTTTCAGGCGAGGTGAGGAGACGACTAGCATATTCAATAGGTCTCTCATCGTTACCATCTCCTTGGAGTAACACTGCGCCGATTGCATAATTGCTGGCGTCAGTTCGCAAAAGGAACGGTTGAGAGTAATCAGCCTGAATTAGAATAGGAGCTTGACACAATTTATCCTTAAGGGTGTCGAAAGCAATTTGCTGAGCCTCATCCCATTGCCAAGACTCATTTTTACGGGTGAGCTTTGTGAGTGGTTCAGCGACCTGTGCAAAGTTTGCAATGAACTTCCTGAACCATGAACATGTTTGAAGAAAAGATTTTAATTCTTTTATATTATTGGGAGGTGCTCTCTGTAAGATAGCATCAACCTTAGAGGAATCTGGACGAATACCTTGAGCCGTGATGACGTGGCCTAGGTAAGTCACCTCTTGACGAGCGAAGAAACATTTTGCTCGGTTTGCACACAGACCGAAGTAACGCAATCTGTCGAACACCTTTTGAAGGTCACGAAGATGATCTTCGAGGTCACCCTGTGTAATAATCATTAAATCATCAAGATAAGCTAATAGGGTCACATCTTGTAAAGATGCACCAGAACGGAAACGGTCAATCAATCTTTGAAACGTTGAAGGAGCATTCTTCAACCCAAATGGCATTCGCTTGAAACGATAAGTTCCAAACGGAGTAACAAACGCAGTCTTATCTTGATCTTCAGGGGCAACCTTGACTTGCCAATAACCCGATTTAAGATCGATGGTTGACATGAAGCAGTCCCGCTTGGTCATTTGAATAAGTTCGTCGATTAGAGGAAGCGGGTAACTATCGGTTTTAGTAACCGCGTTAAGACGACGATAGTCAACACAGAACCTCACTCCTCCATCTTTTTTTGGAACAAGCACAGCAGGCGAAGTCCAAGCGGACTCACACTCTTCGATTATACCATCAGTAAGCATTTTCTCTAACTCTACTTTCATTATTTCCTTCTTAGCAGGAGTAAGTTTATATGGAGGGACAGAAATAGGTGGATGGCTACCAGTTTCAATTCGGTGCTCTGCGTACGGTGTAGGGACTCCCCCTGCTCGAAAGATATCCTGATTTTGGAACAGGAGATCAGAGAGCAGCAGACGTTGCTCAGCACTCAGCATCACACCTTCATCAGGACGCAGGAGATCCACAGCGGAGACGGACAAGTATGACTTGGAAGAAGCTTCATACTCTAGTGGGTGAATACATGAAGAACCTGAAAAATTCCACGTTGAGGAAGCAAAGTCAATAACAAGACCCGCAGAACTAATAAAGTCTACACCGAGGAGCGTCTGACTGTATGAGGTGTCAGGGAATATAATAAAATCTGTTAAAACTGATTTATTTTGTTTCAGTATAACTTCCAGAGTGGTAACAAGAACATTACGCATTTGAGCGGAGCCATCAGCTAACCTAATTCGTTTAGTAGCCTCCTTCAAAGGATGGTTCTTCTGCACAAGCAGATTATAAAGAGAAGAACCGGCGACACAGCCTTTTGCACCTGTGTCTAACAGAGCAATACCCTTAGTTCCTAATATCTCGATGCCTAATATGGGCCGTCGAGCTTCACGTTGTTTGTCTACATTTTGTGGACAAATATCTTCACAAGATATAACCGTTGATAACGACGTTTCATCTGACGTGGTCACACTAGTATCCTTGATAGAAAGTGTACTAATACCTGGAACATTGGTGGAGAGCTCACTAACACGGGACGGAGGAGAAACGATCTCGGCACTTCCGTCTCTCGCAGAACTCGCAGACACCATACACCTCTCGTCGGCAGCAGACGGAGAGCTGGAATGCAGGTTTACAACTTTTTGAGACAAGGTTACTATTCCGAGTGACTCTTGGGAACAATCCTGAATGACACCTTTCTGTCCGTTCGACATCATGGTTACCCTAGCATCGTTATCAGAGACATACGACGTCTTATCATTGGTCAGAACACATGAGTTTTGTATAGGATCACAAAGCAACTCGTTATTATGACGGTAAGGAATTTTAGGAACAGGTTTTTGGGAATTACATAAGTTAGGTAATTTAGGTTTCCTACGAGATCTACGCTTGGGCCTATGTAAACATTTACCATAATATTCTCGAGGCATTACAGTTTTAAAATCAGCTGGCAAATAGCTAGCATTATTATTATTATGATTTGAATAAAACAATGCCGGAATGGCCGCTTTAAAATCGGTAGGTAAATACCTAACATTACCATCAGATTCTATAACAGAGGGAGAATCTGTACATCCGCCTCTAAGGTCGGAGAGAGAATTATTTATATTTAAATGACTCACCTGGGAAGTTAAATTACCAGGGTATGAGTGTTTTGATTCGCGCCGTATTTTAGGGGATACAGAACCAACCATTGCAACGCTGCTGTAATCAAATAAACAATATTGTGAATTGCATTTAGAACATTGCGATCGAGTAACACCACCTTCGCCACATTCATAACAATTAGGAATAACATTTGTATTATTATTGGCTTTTTCGGCTAATTTAAAACATTGATCGCGGTTATGACTTCTACCTTTACAGTAGGAACAAAATAAAGATGATCGCGACATGGGCTCCGAGGCGAATCGTGTGGTACGACGATGAATTCCAGGGGTCGCGCTGTAGGGTTCGAGCGGCGACGGCACGGTTGACACAGGCGGGCGCTGCGCGGGCGGCGGGCGCGGCGCAGTCGGCGGCCGCGGTGTCGGCCTGACCTTCGGCGGCGCCGACGCTGGCGGCGAACGCGGCAGCGATGGCGCGGGAACGGCGGCACCGTATGACAAATCACTATGTCTGGAACGTGGAGTCGGACGATTAAGGCGGTCGTCTTGTGACACTTCGGCGGCGGCATCCTCAATTTCACGAAGTTTTCGGAGCAGGACGTTGAATGAATTAAATTCATCTCGCCGAACACGTTGACGTATTCTGTGATTTAATAAGCCGTAAACCATATCAAGCTCGACCTTCTCTGTCAGCTCCCCTTTTGGAAGTCGTGATAATAGGGCTCTCGCCTTTGCGACATATATTTCACTCTTTTCACTGTCTTGGGGACGATTAAATAATTCGCGATAAATGCGATATGGCGGACGAGTGTCACCAAATGCATTGCGCAGACTTTGTATTGCGCCGTCCCAAGAATTTATGGACGTTTTTACGCCCTGCCACCACGTCGCTGCGTCGTTAATTAAAAGCATTGAAATACCTCTGAGAGCATTTGCTTCACTGACGTCGGCGCACTCCTTATAAGCTTCAACGGCGTCTATAAATGTATCGAGCGACTCGCCGGGGGCTCCGCCGAAGCGGGCTGTACACGAAGAGAAGTTTCCCGATGTCGGTGACACGCCTGTTGAAGTTGGTTCCGAACTCGGAGGCTCTTGCTGCCTCGCGTTCATGAAACTAAATAAGCGTTCGAGCGTTTCTGTTTGTGAGCGAAGGAGCGACGCCATCATGGCGGCTACGTCGTCGCTAGAAAATCTTGCCGGACTTGAAGCGGCACGAGCGGTATCTTCCTCGGCGTCCGCGAAGTCCGTCTGACGCCTAGACTGGCGTCGTGTACGCGTCATTTTAGTTTTTCGACGAATTACGACACGTTTAGGTACGCGATTCTTCTCGGCCACACAGTTGGGCTGCCAGTTTTACAGTGGGTGGCGAATGGTGCAAAATAATGCAAATACACATATGTTGAACACTTCTATATTGTCACAAATTAACACAATTCTATTACAATCAATTTTGTAGTCACATTTACAGTACATAATCACTTAGGTAGCGTCTTGGTGGTTTTACGCGGCGCGAATGACGACGCGGGCGCGACAGCGCAGGCGCGGGGGTCGCGTCGGGGTTCACACACCCGGACACGGCAGCGTCCCATTGGTTGGCAGAATCGGATGTTACAAGGAAAATTAGTTTTGACTGGTCTCTCAAATCAAAATATTGCAAGTAGCAATTCAGAATTCAAGAGCGTTCGAGCTTGCTTCTAAAAAATCTCTCGATATTACATTTGCATAGTTGATTCAAAGACATTCAAAGTTGTAACAATAAAATATTAATCACAAGTTTAAAAACTTAATGGATCGACTTCAAATCTGATCGTAACCAAATTTATATGGGACCACCCTGAAATAAGCTCTATCTAACAGAAAAAGAACTTTGAAAATAGGTCCACAATTGGCGGAGATACCGCGTAACATACATAAAAAAAAATACAGACGAATTGAGGACCTCCTTTTTGGAAATCGGTCGAAAATTGACACTTGCTTGATAAGACCCTCTATAGTTACTAATATTAAATCTCTTTGAGTTGATATAGCATTGATCAGCCTTCGAAAAATCGGGCGTAAAATATAGAAAGTCGGGGCTTTACCTAATCTATGCCCATATACATATTTTAATAAAACAATTGTATATTTACTATAATAAAATAATAGAATTTACAGAATAATACATTGACGCTATAAAATAACAAGGTACAATAAATTTTATTGAAGTCATACATACCTGCCTTTACAATAATGTGGGGTCGCAATATACTATTTCAAGCATGTTGCGGAAAGGATTCGGTTTAGTTTTTACGAACGACTGCCTGCATGACGGTAATCCAATTTGGAGGTTCTGGATTGAAGTCTCACATATATGATGTATGAAAAGTAAATTCTTGTGAAAAACAAATGGTATGTCGTCTCTGGTGGGCCTATTAGGGTGTAAAGTCGTTGACCAGACTGACCTATGGTCAATATGAATAGAACATATGTTCTATTCCAGCGTCAGCTCTTTTACAATTTTTGTATTTAGGTATATTTTCTTTTTTAATAAATATTTAAAAATATGAGTGAAATGAAATATTAGTATAAGTTGGAGCATATTTAAAGCAGTTTATGTGCACAGACTTTGAGCGGAGACTGAAACGCTACTGAAATTTTAATGACTACTTAAATTGTGTTACATACAATTTTGATAGGTAAGGGCTTCCTCAACTGACATAATAAGACTTCGAGGGTTTGAGAATACGGGTTTCAGAGTAACTATCGACCAATGACCAATGAACATATTCGATATATATAAGATCACTTAAAATGGTATTTCTTTTTACAAGTCGGTTGAATAAAACAAGTTTGTGGTGGAAACTCAGTTCTCCCCCTATAGGCAATATAACACAAGCCTGATAAAGTACGGATTATATGCTTTGATAAAGTAGATATATATTTTTTGATGTGCCGGAATGATATTTAAATATGTGATTATCAGTCTGTAAAGATTTGTTACCTGGCATTTAGTAGATAATAAAATTATCGGCGAGTTTGGTAATCTGGGTCTGGTATTCCCGACATAATATTAATGTAATAGGTCGTTAAAAGTCGCCTCCTTGGTCTAGTGGCAGCATATATGGGCTGTGGACCGAGAGGTCGTGGGTTCGATTCCCAGGTCGGGCAAAGCAAATTTTCTAATTTAATTTTCCCGGGACTGGATCCCTCAGAGGGGGTTGACGTCAGGCAGGCGGCCGGTCGTAAAAACTAAGCCAAATCCACTCTGCAACATGCTTGAAAAAGTGTGTTGCGCCGACCTCACATTAAGGTAGGATAAGGGCAGATAGAAAGAAAGAGGTCGTTAAAAGGTACATAGTCTTTAAGCCTATTTTAACTTTATTTAGTAGTCTTTACATAAGCTCATGCATGTATCCCCGAAGAGGTATGCAGAGGCGCACTAGTGAACTTGAACACCCACATTTCGCCGATCTTAATTCCGTGCCAGATCCTATCGCCATATCGGGCACAAATTCCAGACTCCAGTTTTTTTTATCTCTAATCTCAAATCTATTGATCTAGGTCATGAACGCGGTAAAAAACAAATATATTTGTTATCAGGCTCCCTTCAACTCTATATCAAAACTATAGAAGAGAATATAACTTATATACATATATAAACAGTTATATAATCGACATTTTTAATATTTGGTTTGATAATGGATGTTGAAGCAGCGATAGCTCAGTTGGACTGCCGAGATAAGTGTCGGAGGTTCGAGACCAACCCCGAAAAAGAGCACACACCTCTGACTTTCCGTTATCGCATACTGACTTTCCGAGTTATCGCATACTGTAACGGTGAAGGAAAACATCGTGAGGAAATCTGCATACCCGAGAATTTCTTCACATGACTTTCGAAGGCATATGAAGTCTACCAATCAGCGTTAGGCCAACGTGGTAGACTAAGACATAGCACCTCTCATAAGTAGAGGAGGCCCGTGCCCAGCAGTGGGACAGTAATATTGCAAGGCTAATATTATTATTGTTATGTATATCGGTTTAAACTTTAGAGCGCATACTAAGGTTACTCTATTGAATATATGTAGTATTCAAAATTAGAAATAATTTACGATGGTCATTACTAAGTACTTTATGTATATTGTATATTTTATACATTGTTATTTTATTTGTCACGTGTTTAGGTACCATACAGTGACAGATAAATAAAAAATTTGATACAAAATACATATCTACAAAATAAGACACATTTATCTCATTGATCTGGCAAAACAGTTTTATCTTGTTTTCACGGATTCGCTGTCAGAATGTTTCTTTTCCTTGTGCTGAAAGTGTTTTAGTGAATTTAAAATGTTCGGTTCGAATACTCTGGCCTTCTTGAGTGTGCCGGTTTTTGGCCCTCATGTTGTGGGGGGCGTTCTTATGGGGAGATTGTTTACTTCAGTAATGGTAATGTGTCTTTTGTAATATACGAATTTAATCTTTATTCTTTAGCGTTAAGGGTGAAATTGAGTTGCGTTGATGGAAAATGTGTATCTATGGTTGAGTGAAAGCCTGCAGATCTCTAGATTCGAAGAAAGTTGCGTTCACTGTAATATTTGTTTGGAGAGTCTGTAAAGAAATTAACTCGAAATAAAACTAGTTTATACGGGTTCTATCGCGATAGTCCGACCAGGGACAAAGTGAAGGCTACAAAGCTACAAAGTGAAGGCTACAAAACTACAAAGTGAATGCTACAAAGCATTCAAAACGTCGCGTCGGGCCTAAAAAATAAAAACGCGTTACAATCCGTATTAACTAGTTTTATTAGGTACATGTATCATTCGCGTAAAACAAAGCCATATAAATATACAAAATTAACTCACTATAATGACGATAGTTTGTACAGTAGTTAGTAATATTTTTCTTTGTTTTGTAGCAAAATGCAAATAGAGTACCTTTCATGAATCAATAATGAAACATTTTCTTCAGTTTTAGTTCATAAGTTTGTCATCTGCTTAGTTATGTAGAGGTATTGTATTCACAATCCATGATGCGTCATTTTTACAATAATGCATTCATTGTTAAACGACAGCATGCACTTTGCACATGCAATATTTTTTCATAATAACTAATATTAATTAACAGTTACAAACATATGTAGAGTCTTGCTTATAAAAATAGTTTAACTGAGCAAATGGTAACGAATAGTCTGTCCCTTTTATTTTCAAACAATGTGACACAATCAGTCAATTAATCCTGCCCCACACTAGGTTTAATCAGTATAGTGAGTATCCGAAACTACGGGAGACTTTCGGTCTCTTGACTCTTCCGGCAATTGGGTACTTGACAAAGCGGGACAGAGAAGTATCAGTA
The DNA here is from genome assembly GCA_036417725.1 of Clanis bilineata. Lineage (NCBI taxonomy): Eukaryota > Metazoa > Arthropoda > Insecta > Lepidoptera > Sphingidae > Clanis > Clanis bilineata. Next base: position 15,649,477 of record CM071147.1, read on the forward strand.
AAATCACGTCACGGCCATAACGGTGCGTGCGTTGGAAAGGGTTAGCAAGATATCCCCACTACGCCCCCACTCTTGTTCATTGTAGAATTTAAAATATGAATTACTGCCTCATTTTTCAAGCAATTTCAATGCAGTTTTTACAGAAGAGTTTATTTTGTGTTTTATTTGCTATTACATATAAAAATGTGTATGAAATGAAACATAGTTAAGTACCCAATTATTGGCATTTTTATCAGATGAGACTCCCAATGAAGTACCCTTTATACGCGAGGCCAGCGGCGGTCGCTACGTCCCCGACGCCTAACACCGCCATTGATTGAATACCTTAAACGAAGCTATCGTGTAATGTACTTACTTTAAGTTACTTACATAACATTAAAGAGGAGAGTTATGAATGTCTAGTTGACTGATAATGCACTAGTGTCATTGTAACTATGTTTAAAAACGATCGCGAGTAAAGACATTCCATGCAGATAACATATCGAGTTATGCAGTGGAAACTTTTAACGTATGGTAGAAATAATACATATTATTATATAATTTATCTAATCTGGTTGCGATCTATTGACAATATACTAAAGAATAAGTTTGTATAACCCACAGGTACCTATTTGTTTCGGATCTGGGTGTTGTGAGACCCGAAAGTCTCTCGTAGCAGGGACGTAAAGAAAAAGAAGGACACCATCTCGCCTATAGTTAAACGGACGCATAGAGAAGTGCCACGCGCAAAACGCGCCGGTACACAACTACGCACACAAACGCCAATAGAAAGAAAGAAAGAAAGAAATGTTTTGATTGCCACTAGTATAACATGCAACATTAACTAACATAAGATTATACATAATTTAAACTAAAACTAAATACAAAAGAGAGGTGTTGCATGTCCATACCGTAACAACTAGGGGGCCATCTCAGCATTAAGCTATGTTGTGACGTGAGCCACAGCACAGCACTGGTTTTTAGTGGTCCCCTAATGTAACGAACGGACGTCAAGACAACCATTCTTGCATAAGGGAACACAAAAACAATACGCCATTTGCTAGTTGCAAGTCGCCACGGAAATTACAGGTGTACGTACTTGTATACATCTACCTATGTGAGGTGACGTTACGTGTTACGTACGTGTCGACAGATCGAATGGGCCGAAAACCCTGCTTCACTTTCAACGTTCCCAGCGCCCTGTCCATCTTTTTTTTTGCGTCCGTGTCTCGTAGTTACTTATATAATATACACATCGATATAATAATATACCTAGATGCACAGTTGACGCTCAGAAAGTGGGACAGCCAACGAGTGCTTAAAATGTAAGTAAGCACTTGTTGGCTGACAGTCGGGCGCCGACCGTTCGTCTGTGAAGATGCCTAAATGCTCTGTGAAAGAGTGCAAAAATAACACTCTTACAAAGCGCAAAACACATGGGATTTCATATTTTAAGTAAGTATAATTCCCTTACTTGATTCTTAAAACCTTAATCATGTTAAATTAAGTATTAAACGTGTATAAATAATTAATTTAACAAATTCAGTTAATAAAATATTTTGTCCCTTTTGAAATCATGATTTGGAACAATGAAATATATGGAGTCGTTTTTTTTTGTAAATATATTATATTTATTTTAAATTTATGTTTTTTTTTATTAATTTTATTTATTAATTACAGATTTCCATGAAATGAAATAGTAAGAGATAAATGGCGTAAAATTATTTCCGAAGAAAGGAGAGAAGAAAATTTTAAACCCAATTACTCAAGTGTGGTTTGTTCAGACCATTTTGCCGATTCCGATGGATATTATACAGAAAAAGGTATTAGGAAAATTAAAAAAAATGCTGTACCAAAAATAAAGGTGATAAATTGTCATCAGCTACATTGTCCTTGACTAATGTTTACTATTTAATTTAACAATATGTATGCTGTTGGTGTACCTATAAATAAATAAATAAATATTGCCACATTTATTGACTTTATTTTAGATTGTCGTAACTACAAGTTTAAATGAGGCAGGGTGCAGTACAAATGTAATAGTTGAAAAATATTTGATACAGAATTCATCAATAGCAAGCATATACTAGGTACATACTGCCATGTAAAATGACTATTTAATAATTTGCGGCTAATTCTAATAAATGTTTTCAATCAAAGTGTGCAGATCATAAAAAATTGCCAACATGAACAAAGTTGAACATTCCGCTGTCAAATAATAATTTTAATGGTTCATTCTCGCGATTTTTCATTTTTTAATTTTTCATTTTTATCTTGGATTCTCGGATTGAGATCATTTATTGGAACCGGTCGTTAGGCATAATTACTACAACAGTATATGTGGCGTCATCATTTATTGGAAACATATTCATTTCCAGGAACCAGCAATTGAACCAATAAATAATGAAGGATCACCAATACCATCAGAATTTTTATCAATCTTTAACACACCTAAGACGTTATTTTTGAAAGATAATTTGAAAGAACGCAACCAAAAATTTAAACTTAAATCTAATTTAGTGCGAAACTTAAAAAGGCAGAACAAAAGATTAAGAAAACGAAATGATAGTCTAAAAGAAATTATTAAGAATCTAAAGAGCAAAGGACGATCTTAGTGTGGGGCCAGGACTATGTATGTGACTGTTGGGTGTTATTTATTTATTTATGAATCACGCTAAGGCAAAACAGTGCTTATTTCATATTCATAACTCATAAGCCTTGCTATCTTCTAAACATTTATACTCTATCTATCTCTTAATGTAAGTAAAATTATTATACAGATATCGCCATTCTCATCTACATTGTACGCCACGTGGTCAAAATTTCTCACAGATAAATACAAGAACTATTCGACTCCATTCAATCTTTGTCCAAGTGACTCGAATGTTTCTTTTAATAATGTCAAATTCTTGTCAAATTCAAAAACGATTAGAAATTCAAAAATTTCGAATATAGGAACGTTTGAACATTCAATTTAAAAAGCTACTTTATGCCGCGTCTATAAGGTCATATTTGTGTTAATATAAATAAATTTGTGATGTTTATTTGTTTTGTCTGTCGAGGACACTGTTTACAATGATATTTGTATGGAACTGTGCATCTAGGTATATTATTATATCGATGAATATACAAGTTAAACCCAGTGTGGATTTAAGGCTATGTGAATGAGTGTGACTGCTGGGTATGTTTATTATTATTATTTATTAAAACTAGCTTGTTCTAGGAGCTCAGTTCGATACTTTTTTATACCTAATGTTATTTCACACTCCTTTACTAATGAAATGTCTTATCGGAATTAAATTCCAATACTTATTAGCAGTGTGAAGTTTACAATTTCTTAGAATAGTGTATAGGTGTACAGTAAGAGGTGGTAGGCAGGTACAATTTTATTGCTAGTATAAAATTTTATTCACTTTGATTAACTGCTATACATAGGTACTATAATAACTGCGGCCTGAGCAGGAAAATTTCTGACAACCGTAAATGTATTCGAACTCGATGCGCGTCTATGAAATTTGTATGAAATATTAACCAAACGTCATCAGTGCGCAGCGAACTCGAATACATTTACATTTACATTAGTTTTTCGTGCTCGGGCTACTGATGTCCCTATTACGGAACATGTAGGCAAGACATGAGTAAAGCCACGATGTATACAGTTGTGTCTACAGCAGAAATAGGTTGACTCTTTCTTTCTACATGTCCACATTCCACCTTAATGCAGGGTCGGCGTAACACTTCTTCAAGCATGTCGCAAAAAATTGGCTTGATTTCTACGACCGGCTGCCCGTGTGACGTCAACCACCACCTTAGGGATTCAGTCCCGGGAGAATCGTGTTTGAAAACTCTGTCCGACCTAAAATCGAACCCATGACCGGTCCACAGTACTTGGTTTTACTGGTTCGCTAAAATTATACAAAACCGACGTGAAGTGTCGGCTAAGTTTGCGTTTGTTTCGATAAGTCTGATTTTTTATACACCAATCCCCCCTCCTTAATCTATATTTCCTCCTTATTCTATATCCTTCCTTCCGTGTTGACGATGCCCTTGATTCTGTGTCTATAGGCGATGGTCACCATAAGACGTTCGTTTGCCCGTCCCTGTAAAAAAATCATTCATACCTATACATTTAATATGTTGCCATACATTAAAAAAATATTTATGGCATGTGAAACGTAGCAGTTTATACTTTAATTGATTGGAAGTCAAGGGCATAACCGCAACAATGTCAAGTACGTTCAAATACCTGTGCACAGTGACGTCACTTGCACTAACACGTTTTTGCTATTTGTAGGCCAACCATGAGTTTTTTGACATTACTCGCTAGCGACTCCATAAAATATTTGTATGACAAACATCCGAACGCCTCTAGCGGTTACGCGGGGAACCGACGTTTTACACACAAATATTTTACGTCCTCGCTCGCGTAAATATGTGCAACAAAGTCATGGTTGAGCTATTGCACTCAAACTCGTATCGTCTGTTTTTATTATAACGTGATTTACAACACGAAGTCGTAGGTTTGAAACAAGCCGCAAGAGGTCAACTGCCAAGCAGGGCCGTCTTAAGGTATGCATATGTCCCTGGGCACACAAGAATTGGGGCGCCCCTTGGAGAGTAAAAAGACAGCGGTGACGGTTTTTTTTGCGAACTTAGTTCATATAAAGTAAGAGAATGTAACTACTTATCAGCCTTTGGGGGGCCTGCTAGGGTCGGGAGGCCCTGAGCACGGGCCCCGTGTGTCCTTATGGTAAAGATGGTACTGCTGCTAAAACATGATCACGCACTGTTGACTTTTCTAAGTTACATTCGCATTCATTATGAATTATTCGGCAGGTACTACTTAGGAGTCAGGTATGGGCTGGGCAGATTCGGACTATCTAAGGAAACTTACGCCCGAATGGTCAAACACTACTCAAGTTTAACGACTTTTACATTGATTTTCGACATACAATTTAGACAGATGAGGCGACCTTAACTGTATGAGCATTAAGTGGTTGGAGTGGTCACACAATCGGCGGCTCAATTTGTACCTACCTTCTGGTGTATTAATATCTAATAGCTATCGAGCTTTGTACTTTAGACATCACATAATCATATCGTATATTGATTATGATTGAGCCAACCAAATACATATCAGCAATAATTTCGTAATTGTATCTATCATTTACTTTGCTATTAATATATTTGTAGGCATTACTAAATTCGACACGAGTCTTCGGGAAGTGAAGATAAATAATTGAATCTATAAATATACATAAATAAACTTATAGTTGAAATTTAGAACTGTGCTTGTTTTAAAAGAATGATTCTTCTGTGAACTTTTACAACCTAAATGCATTTTAACATTATGAAACTGCTGAAATATCAAAGTGTATAAGTTTTACTTATAATTATTCCACTATTATATTAATGGATCGAATACAACCACACAATATATAAGTAATTTTTATTCGAGTTAGACCGTGTGACACTGGGAATTGTAAATCGATTAATCGTATCAACTCGTATGTGGCTTCACTCAATGTCAGTTGACTGACACTTGACAGTTTGGTTGTCATCCGTAAGCCATCGACTCTTTGGTCAGCTGTTTCGTGTTGATTGTGGTGTTGATGTAAACAATAAAGCGTTATTTCTTTGTAATATTATTAAATTAATAATTCCGTCCAAAAATGAGATCTCGACGTTACGGTAGTCGTGGTAGTGATGAGGAAAGGGCTCCACTTCTTTCTTCTGCTGGACCCAGCTCCGATTACGATGAGGTAAAAAAACAATTAACTTTTTCTAGTCTTTTAAAGGCCATGGAAATTGTCTTTGTCACGAGCTACGAGTCTTTGTAATAAAATATTTTTTACAAGTATTCCGATATCTCTTGGCAATGTATGACTTTATTTTACAACATTCGCATAAAATTGCGCGAAAATTTCATTTCGTACGTAATGAGTATTCACATCATTGCATAGGTAAATGTACAAGGCCAATGAGTTTTCTATAGAATATTACGTACTACTCATACTGCAATTGCGTAGACTAAAAAAAATTTACCTATGTAGTTACCTACATAAATTCATGAATTTGTTGCTGAAGTATTACTCTTTTAATACATAGTTATGTTTTATGCGATAAGGTTATTTTTTGATCCATAAAGATAAATTGAAAAACAATGTACGACACAGATAAATAATATCTGATTATGTTTCATAGTACCATCTACCCACCTAACAAACTAAATAAGAAAAAAATCATCATCAATGTATGCTATTATTGTACAGACCATAATGTACAGTTAAGTCACATAAACAATCTTGACTACTGATTAACCCGTTGGTGGTGGCACATATATATGTTACATAAGTGTATGGGCCACCAGAGGCCGAGCCGCCTGTGACTATTTAAAACTAAAATAAACTGTTTATAGCATTCCCCATATCTGCCGCCCTATATCTAAAATGCCATTAAGAGAATAAACTGATTATTGGGATGTCGCCAAAAAATATAAAAAATAAAATATTTGGCACCTTGACTTTGGTAAACCCCTGGCACTTTGGTAAAGTGTTTATTCATAATAAATTATCGCTGCTTGAAATGAAAAAAAAAATAATGGAAACCTGCATACTTCAAAATTCTCTTTAATAATTCTGAAGGCATGTGAAGTTGCATGCATTTAGCCAGCAAGGCGGTACTTTCAAGAATGTTGCTGAAAGGATTCGGCTACAACCAACCCCTCAAAGTGAGCAAGATCACTATTTTGTCCACTTGGAATTCTAACCCAGATCCAGACTAAACAGATGTCTTTAATTAATATACACCCAACAGTCACACACTTAGTCGCTTCCTTGGTCTAGTGGCAGCATGTGTGGGCTGTGGACCGGGAGGTCCTGGGTTCAATTCCCAGGTCAGGCATAACAATTTTTTTAATTTAATTTGTCCGATACTAGATCCCTCATAGGAGGTTGACATCAGGCATGTGGCCGGTCATAAAAAAACTATGCCAAATCCTCTCTGCAACATGCTTGAAAAAGGGTGTTGCGCCAACCCCACATTAAGGTGGGTTAAGGGCAGGTAGAAAAAATGTCACATACATAGTCCTGATCCCACACTAGGTGTGGGGTGAGGTAGGTTTGTGACATTTTTTACATACCTAGGTACAGCCTGTATCGTGAGTATCAGAAGCTACGAGAGACTTTTTACAAAACGAATATCTGTGGATCTCACACACATTTATCTCGGTGCGGGAATCGAACCCACGCCCTCTCGTTTCATAGTCGCCTACTGCACCACGTAGACTGTCAAAACAATTGTATTAATAAAATCTTTTCTTGTTCGCAGACTGCGGAGGGTCCCGCCGCGAACGCCAAGATGGCCGACATTGGAGTATCACAGGCGGAGTTAGTTGAATCCCGCGGAGACAATGGCCGCAAGCTGCCTCAGTACATAGCAGCATTATCAGGTAATGACACATCATTAGCATGCCATATGTTTCAGTTAAACAATTAATTATATCAATATCACTGTTAATGTGTGGAAAGTATCTTGTTTAAATGACTAACACTGAAATATTCCATAATAATTTTAAGTACCATAGTATTTTAAGACTGCCTCGGTGGCGTGGTGGTATTTCGGTACGACTACGGTTCTGAGGTCTCGGGTTCGATCCCCGGGTCGGGCAAAGTGATATTGGATTTTTCCATATCAGCCCGGAGTCTGGAATTTGTGCCCGATATGGCGATATGCTCGCCCCCTATCACATCTGGGACGGAACTAAGCTCGGCGAAATGTGGGTGTTCTAGTTCGCTAGTGCCTCTGCCTACCCCTTTGGGGATACAGGCGTGAGCTTATGTATGTATGTTAATGGTAAGTACTTCTGCTTATATTAAAGCAGTGATGAGGGGTCCGTACTATACTATACATTGACAGCCCCCATGGCGCAGCGGGCGAGTAGCTGGCTGTGAAGCGAGAAGCCGTATGTTCGAATCTCGCACTGAGACTAATATTGGTGTGGCCCACAGTAACTGTATCATGGGAAACAAGAACTACAACTTAAGGCCTACAACACCAAGAACCAAAAAAATATTTGTGGGCCAGTGGGCATACAAACATTTATATAGGTGTGGAGATCGAACCCGCGGCTTTCCATTTTACAGCCGGCTACTCATCAGCTGTGCCACAGAGGCTGTCAACGTAGGGTATTCCAAGTAGACAAAGACGCGATTTGTATAGCTAGCAAGATATATTACGTAGCTAGAGAAAGGCTGGTAGGTTAGCTAAGATAGGGCCTTATAGTCCACGGCGTGATTTTCCTTATCCACACTTCTAGTCTAATCCTACAAGCCTCCTATTTTATTTTCCCGTCCATTCCCTGCTAGCATTCTTGCCATATCCAATTCCCATTCCTACAAATCACAACCTCATCAAATCCCGATCCTTGTTCCTGCCTGCTTGTTTCTAAATTTGTAACGTTATAACATAATTATTATATAAATGTACTTAGACCTTGTTTGTTGTGATCTGTCATAAGTACTTATTATGCCTACATGACCAATAAACATTTTTATTTTATTTATTTTTAACTATATTGGACAACAGTAGTGCAATCTTTGTATCCAATACTGAGTTATCTTTTTTCAATTCCAGCCACACTGGGAGCGCTAGCCGCCGGCACCATGCTGGGCTGGTCATCCCCAGTCATTTTCAAGATCACACAACCCAACAGCACTGACTACGACTTCCCAGTAACCGTCAGCCAAGGCGACTGGATCGCGTCCATCATCAACCTCGGCGCCGCAGCTATCTGTTTCCCCATTGGTCTCATCATGGACCAAATAGGCCGCAAGAAGACCATGTTGTGCCTCGTGGTACCATTCACTTTGGGATGGTTGCTGATAACCTTCGGGACTAGTGTTGGTATGCTGATTGCGGGTAGATTCATCACCGGAGTGGCAGGAGGTGCCTTCTGTGTCACAGCACCAGCTTACACCAGTGAAATAGCACAGGACTCCATCAGAGGCACACTCGGCAGTTACTTCCAACTTATGATCACTATAGGTATCCTTTTCGCGTACGCTGTAGGCAGTTATACCTCAGTATTCGTCTTCAACATCCTCTGCCTCATAATTCCTATAATTTTCGGTGTGGTCTTCTTCTTCATGCCGGAGAGTCCGAATTTCTTAGTGGTGAAGAACAAAAATGACGAGGCTCGTGAAGCTTTGATCAGACTTCGTGGCAGGAATTACGATGTGGACTTTGAATTAGATAACTTGAAGCAGAAAGCCGAAGCAGCGAGGAACAATCCTGTGTCGTTCATGACTGCCATCACGAAAAAGACAGCCATCAAAGCTCTGGTGATCTGCTACGCGCTGATGCTGTTCCAACAACTGTCTGGAATTAACGCTGTTATCTTCAACACTTCGACCATCTTCACAGCGGCCGGCGCTGCTATCCCAGCAGCTATTTCGACCATCATCATCGGCGTGATCCAAGTGGTGGCCACTTTTATCTCAAGTCTGGTGGTAGACAAACTCGGCAGGCGTATTCTGCTTCTGCTCTCTGCTCTGGTGATGTGCATCTGCTCAACTGCCTTAGGAGTCTACTTCTTCTTGCAAGACACTCATGGCGCCGACGATCCTTTAGTTCAGGCTATCACTTGGCTTCCTCTAGTGTCTTTATCATTGTTTATCGTCGCGTTCTCTTTGGGCTTCGGGCCGATCCCCTGGATGATGGCAGGGGACCTCTGCCTCATTGACATTAAAGCATTTGTTGGTTCCACTGCCGGTACATTGAATTGGTTATTAAGTTTCACAGTAACGAGTACGTTTAACTCTTTGAACGTTGCCATCGGTTCAGGTCAGGTATTCTGGATGTTTGCAGGCATCATGCTTGTTGGTTTTGTGTTCATATTCTTCGTGGTACCCGAAACTAAGGGCAAGAGTGTGGATGAAATTCAAATAATGCTCGGAGCCCGTCCCCAGGATAGGTCAAGTGAGAAGAAATGAACAGATTGATAGCAGTATTTTTGTATGAATTGTGGGATTTGTGGGATTGTATTGTGCGGTTCGTACAATGCGGTCCGTGTAAGAAAACCCTGTGTTTCTTTGGGGAGCAATATTTTTCTGAACCAAAGAGTTGTTAGGTTAGTATAAGCTGCTCTATGTCTAATTTTATTTATGAGTTTATGATAATTTTATTTTTTTATCGAATCACAGCTAAGTTTATTAAATGGGGAGTCGCAAGTTAGAATTTTATATGGAGTTAACACATTATAATTATCTTCAATCTTTGCTGTTCTATTTAGAATATTAATTCAGCTATATTTTTGTTGATCAATACTTTAAAAGATAATTTCTTAATTCATTGCCCTCCCTTTTATAAAGTAAATTGATTGATATTATTAGATGCATTACGTAGATAGAGTTAATGGATGAGATTTATGAAAAATGTTCTAATACCAAGCCTTAAGTGAAATGTAAAAATAACAATATTTTAAAAATAAAGCCTAATATTTGAGTAAGGATTTTAAAATTCCCCTCATTGGTATAAGGCAGCTATTTACAAGAAACCGATGAGGCAGTGGATTCAAATCCCATTTTAGGTATTCACAATTTGTTTTTGAGTTTTGACTCAGAACTTGGCGAAGCGAGGATACTAGCACTACTACTTACCCTTCGTGGACACAAGCGTGAAGTTATAGATTAATATGTTATTGTTGGCCGGATTTTATAGTTTTTCGAAACTACGTCCATTGTATCACGTTAAAGATTAGCTCAATGTATATGATGCCATGTTATTATAATTATGAGTTATTTTATATTGTAGCCAATTTTTAATTATTGAATATATTTAAGTGAATAAACCAGATGTGGATGTTTAGATGGGCCCAGAAATATGATCACGCAATTAGCAAAAAATATCATAAAGCAATATCGATATTTTTGTATAAATTAAATAGAATTTTCTAAAAAGTTAAATGCTTTTTATTGGCATGTCGATTCTGAGTTTAATAAATAGAAATATATCTTAAAACATCACAAAGATCATCACGAGGGATGTTTAAACATTTATATGTATGTAATATACGAGAAGATTGTAGATAATAGTGATGCGCATGCGCCTGTTGTGCAGATGACTCGGATATTATGCGGATATTTGTCGAAACCTTTGAACTACATCCATTAATTACAGAAATTAGCCGTATTTTTATAAATAATGAACTTGGTCGGATTTTTTTTGAAAAACACTAGACAAAATGGTTGCGACTGATATAATAATAATATGTAATGTGTTTTTGCCGTTAGTTGCTATAATGCCGAATATGCTATTAGTTTTAGTACTATATTTGGAATTAATGAAAATATGTAAAATCGTATTAGTTTTGAATACAATAAAATAAGCTCATTACAAATTTTATGAGATAAACACAATGTCATTAATATGCATACAATGAATAATGACACGACTTTATTGTTCTTTATGATATTTTATGTATTTTAAATGTTATCGGATTCTATTTTTCCAATTATCCGACCAACACCCATATAACCATAAATACTATTTTATAACATATTTAATTTTGTTTTTATTTTTTAACATTCCTTTTTTCTGAATGTACCTAATAACCGCACTTCTAAATGTAAATTTTGCCATTGAGTAACTCAATAGGCAACACAGCCAGAATTTCACAGAATATGCTTGTTATAACAAAAATTATGTTCCTATTTATTTTTGGGTTGGTAGTTTGTAACCAAAATGCGTTTGATATTCGGATATGTGAATATTGTCGGATATTATAATTTTTTCGTTACAACCCATGTCGTCTGTGCGTAATTATAAGAATATGGTTGTATATATTGTTATTACAAATTGCAATGGTTTTGATAGTGATAATAAATGTGTAAGTAATATTTGGATTTTATACTTTTCCATTATGTTTTGGAATACCCCATATACTCCATCTTGTTTTAGCAAGGCGTTAGGCGTTTTAGTTTGAAACTTTGAATAACAAAAGTAGTACTAGGTATCAGTTTATTAAGTGGTCGGGCCATATTGTAGACAGTTATATGAGCAGTGACGTGCATAGGCATTCCGTACAGGATATACAAAAAACTTGCAAAATTATTTTCTTCAATTCTTTCACCACCATTACTATGATTATCATCTTCGTGTCGAATTTAAAAATAAGACGGGCGTTGCTATTTTACAAATCTGTATTTAGTCACGATCTTTATTGTTTATTTTGACAGCCTCCGTGGCGCAGCGGGCGAGTAGCGGCTATGAAGCGAGAGGCCGTGGGTTCGATTCCCGCATTGAGACAAATGTTTGTGTGGCCCACAGATATTTGTTTCAAGTCTGGGTGTTGTGAGACCGAAATATCTCACAGTCTTTGACATCCACAATACAGGTTATACCTAGTGTGGGGTTAGGACTAGGTGTGTGACTGTTGGGTGTATTTATTGTTATTATTTATTTATGGAAATAGCAAATTGTCAGGGTAGATAGTGTCTGTCTATATGGACTGCACGCTACTGTATATGAGCAATGTCTTGTATAAGCCAGTTCGATCGATTCGATACCGCTGTCTCAGAAAACCGACGTAAAATGTTCGCTCGCTGTTACTGTGACCCCAATCATCTTTCCTATTTACCCATAGTTGATAATATCTTGCAAGATGTTCCGTGGTACTCGTGATTATTTTGGTACCTATCGTGGTTGTCTTTTGGCGGTGATCATTTAACTACGTGCCCGTTTGCCAGTATTTACTATTAAAAGAAAAATTGGCGACATTTAATATTTCTTTAATTTTTACATAAATTACCTTTTTAAAATGTTGTTTAAAATGTTATAGCAATATTTAGTACAGTCTAATTTGCCAATTTTCAAAAGATTTAATGTAGACCCTACAATAGTAAAAGCAGTCCTGGGTTCGAATTCCCGGTTTCCCAGTTAGGTAATTTGTGGGTTGTCTAACACAATTAGCCCAGAACTGGATCCCCAGATTCGGATGCTAGTTATAAAAACGAAGCCGAATCCTTTCTACACCATTAACTGTGGTGTGCCAACACCACTTTGGCGTGGAATATGAGCAGGTGAAACAGAACTTTCTTAGCTTAATATTTTATTTATAAGCAAATCTACTTTAAATCATAGTAATTCGTTACGTACCTGTCTTTTGAACCCGAACACAACAAAAAATACTAAATAGGTACCTGGGACTGGTAAATATCTAGTAGTCATAACTGTCATAAATCATAACTTATATATCACCTACCTACCTAATAGTTTTATAAATATTAGTAGGTGTCTACTAACAGTAATCTTATTGTCTCCACACAGCAAACGTATGTATACGGTACAACTGCAATAAGTACCTAAACAATGGTTAGCGACACAGAGGTTGCTTCAACAGATTGTATAGGCTTAATTTTAAAATATTGTATTGTATTACTTAACGAATTATATCAACACTCGTTATTTAATCCAGCTTAACTTGGTGTTCGGACTGCCTGAAGTTAGCCAGGAGCGGTGTAGGGGGTAGGTAGATATGGGTTTTCTTACTTTTTTAGTATTATGGGAATTACCTTGCCGAGGAATCAGGACAGATGTCGAATAGATAATCCATTTGGTTAGCGATAGGTAGTTTATCAGATATCAATTAGGTCAAGACCGTAGGTGAAGATTGAGTTCAAATTCCTTTATTTTGTGATCTTTATTATAGAATAAATCCATAATAGCTATATAACAAGGGGAATTACATATTACGTAGCATGATTTCTGATAGGCGGGAACTCACAATACCTAAATCATAGGTATAAAAACATTGACACACTTGTCAAACGGAGTAGATACCTACATAGTATCTACTCCATTTTACAAATTACAATGTATGATACTTATAGAAAACTTTGTACTGTGAGTGTGATTTTTTAGTGGCTTCTAGTTCTATGAAAATTGGTAATGGGACTATGAAATATCTTCGTGGAGATTCATAATATGTTGAGGATATATAAAACATAACTATAAAGAAAGTCGGTATCGCAAAGATAAGATAGACTGAGGTAGTCTCCCTCCATCATATCGACCTATCCAAAGAATAAAGTTACATATGATAATGAATCGAAATTGCTTTCTTATTTTTCTGAGCTTATATTGACCAATATATTTAACTAGCAAATGTTTTTTTTTTTAAGTTATGGCGTAATAACAAGTTAAATTATGACATAGCTTAAAAATATTTACTAATTAAATATACAGATCAATATAAGCTCAGAAAAATAAGAAAGCAATTTCGATTCATTATCATATGTAACTTTATTCTTTGGATAGGTCGATATATTTTGGTCCTTCGAGCAAGATGTTCTATGACATATTTGATAACATTACGGAGCATATCCAAATAAATTTGAATAACGTCCTTATTGCATAATATGTAATGAGAAATTTAAGTATGTCAAGCCAGTCGTGTTGCGATAGCGTAATTACTATTTATGCGATGTTTGTTTTGCCTAATTTACCTAAATTAAATGTTACGATTTACGTATGAAATAGCCACCTAACTATTCAACAGTCACACAATGCTGACAGTGATAGAAAATTGAAGACATTAAACTGCAATATATTTAAATCACATTGTAAAAACATAGAAAGAAACGTTGCTTGGTATTATTTCGCAGCCTATCTAAGGAATTAAATCCTAATCTTATCAAAAACAAAATGTTCAACACAATTTAAGCTATAAATTAGACATGTTCACTACTATCTACTTCATTTTATCCTAATTCCCAAACACTGTAACGCTACTGAATAGTTAGTAACTGAGATCATAATATGAAAGTAATTCTTATACCTGCACTTATCCCACTGTAATTGTGGGATTTTGCTCAGTATGTATTAGTCCGAAGTCTGAAGTTTGTGCCCAATAACAAGAAAGACTTGCCCCATAGATGTTATTACTCTAAAGCTCAGCCCATATCACATGAGGGGAGACGCAATAAGATTGGCAATAATGCATGCGTTGCTTCTTTGCCTATCTATTCGGGGATAATAGGGGTGGGTGTGTGTATAAGTATTAGGGGAATTGTCCTTTTTAACTTACTTTTCATGTTGCTTTTCCCAGCCTTGTGACAAGTATTACATTACAATGACAACGAACGACCCGATTGTGGTGAAATATGATAAAAACACATTCATGTATAAAAATATATTCATAATATACAAAACTACATGTACTTTACAACTCGATGTTTCAAATAACATATACATGGTTCATAATTTTTAACAGTTTTGACTTTCTTTGGTTCTGGTAACTGAGCTGTACACACTAATATTTACTATACGAATTCCTAATTTACAAAATAGCAGTAACCTATATCCCCATTTACAGATTAATTTACCTTTAAACAACAGTTTTTTTCGACTTTTCCATAACTTATTTTCTAGCATTCTTACGAGATGCAAGCTTGAGATCTAAGAAAGGGGACATATTCATAAAAACATTATACAACGCATAACATATGCAAATATTTTAACAATCATTATTATTTTTATTATGCTTTTATATAGGCTAGATATTTTTACATCAATATAAATTTTGATACTTATGACACTTCATTTAGTAATTCAAAGCATAATATTAGCATCAATTATTGTATAAATAAAAAATCTAGACCAAAATTACCATTCACCTTTACGAAATGCTGATTCTGTTTATTTTTGTTTTGTGAGCACACTGGCAAGAAAAATAATATGTTTTATTTATAGTTATTTTTGAACAAGAAATATATAAGCATAGCAGTCAGTTCTTTACCTTTAGATACCCAAATTAAGCAGCAATTTGGCAGGTCTTGAATCTAAAGCATATATTGACGAAAAAAATAAAACTAATTTTAGAATAAATATTAATTAATATCAAAGTCATTAAACTACCATTTACCATCCTATCTAAGAATAAAAATAATCATCCCACAATTAGGGCTGAGCTCGGCTATTTCAAGAAATCTATGTGGTTTAGCTATTAAGAAAAATACACAATTTGATTTTCTCACAGACCACTTTTAAAGAAAAATGCGAGAGAAAATAGCTGAGAGCTTTTAAAATAGTCTCAAGTTCAAGTAAAAACTATATGAAGAAAGTTATATAAAGAAAAATATTGTTGGTCAATATTAGCTTGGATCCTGGCATTTTCCGATATAGCTATTATAGGCTTGCTACCTATTTTATTATGGGAGACAAATTATCGGATGAAAAGTGGGTATACTAGTTGCACCTCAGCCTACCCTTTCGGATAACAGGCGCGAGTGTAAAGTAGTATCTTATTCCTTATGTACAGATAATCGCAATTCCTTTTAAAAATGGACGAAATTTTAACTTATTTTTATAATGCAATATTACTTCAATGTACATTGTATGATACAAATTAATAATTTAATAAAGTTGAACTGGATGATTGCAATATGTACTTTACAATTCCAACTGCTACTGACTTCCCAAGTTCATTTGATCATGGTTATTAATAATATTAATAAGACATAATAAATTCATAATGTTCTTGACATATTAAGTCATTGCACATCTGTATAGCTATACATAACTTTGCACATCTTTGCATTGATCATAATGCAGATTCATATTAGACTTTTGATAAAGTACATAAAATTGAGATTTAATTGTTTACATCTTTGACAACCAAATGGTCATACACTTAAGGTCATCTTATGTCGTATTAGGCTACCGTATCTGCCAAAATTGTATGGCGAAAATTAATATGTAAGAAGCCGTTAAAGTTGAGTAGCGTTTGACCAATCAGGTGTTAGTTTCATCTGCTTTGATTTGATTTGATTATTAAATAGCACAATGTAAAAGGATTCAATGGGATGTTTATATACCTAGCTATATTATCAAACTAACAATTTTATTTCCAATTCAGACTAAAAAATGTATGATACCCTATTTCTTATTGCAAGTAGATATTTCTAGAATTTAGTTCCATTATAATCGTAGATAAAATACAAAGTACACATGCAAAATCGGTTCACATCCATTGTGCATAATAATTTGTAAACAACACTTTATAATATATACTATGATTCATGTCTAGCTGCTGCAAACTACAGTGACATCAATAAACTTATGATAATGAGTAAGTACTTAGTACAATATGACACTACATAATTCTTGTGTAAGAATTACGAAGTCTATAACAAATTGAGATTTGAACTACCGCTACCTATTTTCGCATAAGCACTTCTGTAAACATTACAACAGCATAACGAATTCATTATCATATTGAGGGATGTGGAACTTTGTGTTCTATACAATCCTGAAGACACCTCTTCGATATTCGCCTCTCCTATGAACTGTTGGAGATCGCTCTTCGGAAATCCGTCTTTATAATACTGCTTAATCGTATCGTAAGCATCCATTATGACCGATATGAACAAACTCAGTACAACGTAAATGTACAAGCTTATAAATGAATATAGGTATACACGGCTAAACCACCATAGCATTGGAGACTTTTTGGACATAACAGAGAATGTTGCGAACATATCATCTCCGTTTATTAAGGAGAAAAGACACTCTGATGTGGTTGCTAGTGATCGGAACTTCATGTGGTAGGGACCAAGTATTAACCAACCGCAAAACATAAAACCAGCATACAGAAGCAATGCACAGATTGAGAATCTGAATATCTTTGGTGCTGCCTTCTTCAATGTTAGTATCACAACATTGTACGTCTTGAAGAAACCTAAGTATCTCAACACTCCAAACCAAACGAGCAAGTTTCCTGTACCAAGGAACAACGAGCAGACGTTCCATTGATCATTTGAGTATTGGTTACGTTCAATTTGCTCTTTTATCGCTGACCCCATTATGATTAGCAAATCATTGACAATTATCATTATATACCAAATATTCAAGAACTCTAGCCGTCCATCTAAGCTTAGCTCTTTGTTATACGTTCTTTGAAAGAACCGTACAGTCAACTCTTTAAGTAACTGTGCTCGATAGATAGCACGACTGCAAAGCACAAATGATACAGCACATATCAATATCACAAGAATATTTAATGTGCTACGTAATATCTGGTCTATTTTGTTATCTGTTACGTATGCTGTATCACCTTTACATTCCAATTTGTACGGTTCTGCTTCCAAAATCAATGACATTTGACCGTCATGATCTTCATTATCAAATATGATTTCAACATCAAACCGGTAACAATCTGGGGGTGTAATTGGGCCGGCCGCTCTGAAATTTATAGTCTTAATGGAGAACATTAACTTAGCTCTAACTAAAGAGGAAAAGCTTATATCCAATCCCGCCTCTTTGATGAAAATTTCCGAATCAAACAATTCATCATATTTCTTAGTGAAATTTATGCATGTTTCGACAATTTCAGAATTGAACTGATAACTTTCGTTGAAACCGTAGATGTTGCCTTGCTTGTAGTTGTACTGGCAAAACACTGGGTCAGGCATGATGTTACTCTCATCGTTGTAGGAATACGGTCCTATAGCATTTGACAAGTTTGAGTAACCATTGTAAGCATAATTAAGAGCACTGTAGAACTCTTCTGTTTTATATACAGCAAGAGGCCCTGCACCTGGTGGATAGGCGTTTATCTCACGTGTGGAGTCCCATCCTTCGAGGAACAGGTGCGAGAAGCTAATCCGGTTGTCCCAGGTATAGTTAACATGATTGTACCTATTGTGTGCAAACAAACAAAGCTGGAAGGTGACAAGAACAATCTTGATAACTTGAACGACGAACTTGTAGGGGAATTTCCTCTTCGCTTGCCACTTTTCAATAGGATTCATGAAGAAAAACTGGAGTTTCCGCCTCATTTTTTCCTCCATTTGATGTAACGAGGTGTACGAGGTCGATTGTTGCGCATATCCTTGGCCGTTCTCACGGTTCGGCTGGTTTCCCTGCAATTTCCGCTCCTCCTCGCTCTCCGAACATGTTGTGTCGCCTGGCGAAGGTGTTATGCCCTCCATAGAGATTAATTCTACAAGAATTTTCGTAGATGAAAACAAAGGTCAGATAATCCCTTTTGTGTTACGTTGTTTTCATGCACTTTGATATCACAGATTACACTTCTGTTATGCTGATAAATTAACACTACTTGGAAACAATGAAATGTACTAATTACTAATTCTTTTGTTTTAATTTACAAACTTATGAGAGCTGAGTCGTACTTCTACTTTTTGCAAATATTTGCATTCTGCAATAATGGAAATAATGAGTGAATGTGACCGAATGAAATATTTTTTTGAATGAACTTTCGAGTTTCGGCTGTCAAATACAGTATTGCCAAAGTTAAGGTAAAACGGCAATTTCTATTTTTTTGAGTAATGGATCTATTAATTCCGCCGACCAAAAAAGTGATTACTGTAAGATTTAGCTTCATTATGTAAATATTATTTAGTACCTTGTTGTAATTAGTTGGCTCACTATTATAAATTATGACAAAATATATTATAATACAGAGTAAGAAAAGTTAAAAACGGTTGCCAGGAATCTACAACAAATTGTTGGTATTATTAGTCCCGTGATGCATGACGATAAATGAATGGTAACAGATAAAATATAATATTAAAAAACAATTAAGTAGGTTGTAAAATATGGTGTATTAATTATTACAGCAAGTTGAGAAATAAACGAAAAATTTATTGTTATATTTTAGTACAATTCCATTTCATTCCTTCTAGACTTCTCAGCAAAGAGAACGTAATCTTCACTGTACATCACCAGCATTCTGTAATCTATTACTACGTATTTAGGGATACCAAAATATATTTTTTATTACGCTTTTCCGTATTATTTTGTGTTTACGTCGCACCAATTTGGCAATGATATTTTACCTGAAATATTGTTTTACAAATGAAATTAGCGTATATGTAATGTATTTGACTACCAGTAGATAATCTTGAATAAATACAATTTTGACTTATAGTTTTAACTCCGCTTATTAAAAAAGGAAAATGATGATAACAAAACTTAGAGTAATCGAGAACTTATGCATTTATTTGAACTACTTTTTGAAATGTAATGTAGTTTTTGTCAATTTTCGTATATTTTTCCGTGATCTTAGTGGTTTTTTTATATGTATATACTGGCAATAATGTAGCTGTCAAAAATTAAAAAATACATAATACTCTATGATCGGTGTAGTACACATCACAGTTTCGGGAGAAAAGTTCGAAATTTCCTTTAAAATTATACAATTACCGTATGGAAACTGATATTTTGTGTTATTTTACTCAACACTAATAGCGATGGCTCTCACCGTGGACAGGTTGATGAATGACGAAAGGTAATAAGACTTGTGTTGTGCGTACGTGATCAGGAATTATTTCAAGGGAAAGTTTGTATTTTGTGTGTTTATCAACCGTGATAGGTAGTTTACAATACATCACACCACGAATATGATCTGGCAACGTGCTATTTTTGTCTTAATAGCTGTCTAACAATACGTGTAGAGATAATGTACCAGTTTTTGTATTATCGAAACACATTGGTGATTTTTTATTTTGAAGGTCCTAAGTTGCAATATGACGTTACTGAAATCATTATATTTTTTAAGTAAATAAACGATTGACCTTCCTTTGACATAAATTAGTAATAACAGGTTTGTGAAGTTGATGTATTTATATACCTATATACTTGTAAGTAGGTAACCCATACCACCATATGTGAATGTGTTTAAAAAACCACAAATAATAATATCTAGGTTATAGTTTACTGCAAATACGAATATCTGTAAAAATGTCTCAAATGAGTAATATTTTTAATGTAAGCTATTAAAGCTTGACTTAACCCTGCTATGAAAAATAAATTATGATTTAAATAAATAAATACACCCAACAGTCACACACCTAGTCCTGACCCCACACTAGGTATAACTTGTATCATTGCTATCAGAAATTATGAGAGACTTGAAACAAATATGTATGGGTCACACAAACATTTATCTCAATACGGGAATCAAACCCGTGGTCTCTTGCTTCAGAGCCTGCTACTCGCTCACTGCGCCACGGAGCCTGACAAAAAATGTTAATTAGTTGGAACATAAACAAATCTACAATTCCACCATCATATTCTGAATAGACTTTCTAACAACATTACCATTGTACAGTTACATACATTAAAATATGCCTTAATTTGGTAGAAAGTACTGGTGGGAAATTATTTTAATACAATTTTACATAGATAAGATAAAATGTAAAAAACAAAGATGGTAGCTATAGTAACAAGGAATATAAATGCTAATTAATGCACAAGTAGTTTGGTATCTCTTTATAACAGCTATTATGAATATGTATGTACCAGTATTTATAATTGCTTTGTTATTGTAGTTTTTCTTTGATAAAACTGTGATATATTTACAGTTGACACCATCAATATAATATACCCTAGATGCACAGTTCTTTGCAAATATCCTCCTTAAAAGTGGTCTCAGGAATAAAACAAAGAAAAAGATCACAAGTTCTAATTAAATCAACACAAATATAACCCTATGCATGTCTTATAAATTAGCTTTTTAAACGAAATGATCAAGCATTCTTAAATTTGAATTTTGAAATTTTGAATTATATCGGCATCTGACTGTAGGCAAAAGAATTGCATAGGCACTTTTTGCTGTCCCGTTTTCCGACCGTCAACTGTGCATCTAGTTAAATAATATATTGATGGTTGACACAATAAAATCAATAAAAAGTAACTTAGAAACTAAAAATAACTAAATACTACAAGCATAGATGTTAAAATTAAGTATTAGAAACCTTGATCTTGTTCGTTGTTTAAGGTTTTGCGGCGACAATGTGATCCAGTTTTTCCTGTACATGCCATTCGGCATCGTGCTTGTGGTGTTACGTTTGTTCCTGGCCCTCATTCTCTGGATAGCGTCTATAATATTGCCTGACAAATGGGCTATAAGACAGATGCTCTCTACATTGGCCTGTTGGACGTTCGGTAAGCATTATTTCATGATCTTCAGGGTTACAACAGTACATAGTTTAAAATTAGAGAAATTATAGTTAACAATATATGTTTACTATTACAATTTGTATTAACGATTTAGTCTATGGTAGACTGCCTCGGTGGCGTGGTGGTATTTCGGTACGACTACGGTTCTGAGGTCTCGGGTTCGATCCCTGGGTCGGGCAAAGTGATATTGGATTTTTCCATATCAGCCCTGAGTCTGGAATTTGTGCCCGATATGGCGATAGGCTCGCCTCCTATCACATCTGGGACGAAACTAAGCTCGGCGAAATGTGAGTGTGCTAGTTCGCTAGTGCACCTCTGCCTACCCCTTCGGGGATACAGGCGTAAACTTATGTTATGTTATGTTATGTCTATGGTAGGAAAGTGACCGAGGAGCCGCGCGGGCGCCGCGCCGCTGCGTTTCCGACCCCGTATCAACAAACGTTGACAACGAAAAATTTTGGGTCAGTCCTGTTAACCATAGTGACACCGTGTGGTCTATTTACCAGTACCGGATCTAGATTTTTTTAAAGTGGGAGTAAGCTGTCAATTTGCCCGATTTTACCGCCCTTAAATTAGGGTGCCCTCCAGATTTTGCCACCACCCAAATCCTGCCGCCCGGGGCACGTGCACTCTTTCGCCTCCTCCCCCCTAGATCCGGCACTGATGGTTACTGTGGTTTTCGACATTCTCAGGGACATCAAAAAGCTACTGCTTACTAAAAAGACAATAATGCGGAATCGGGAAGGGGATATGGTATTTGAGCCTCTGATGTCTAAGTCCCTGTATGAAATGCAATAGTAAATTGCAATTCACATAGGATTTTTTTGTGGTAATCAGTTCAGTCAGTACATTTTTTTTTATAGCACAGATTGGCAAACGAGCAGATGGGTCACCTGATGGTAAGTGATCTCCACCGCCCATAGACACCCAAGACACAAAAAGAATCATGGGTGCGTTGCCAACCTAAAAGGAGGAAATGGAAGTGGAGGGAAGGGGATTGGGAAAGAGAGTGGGGAAATGGGCCACCAGAAATCTCACTCACCGAACGAAACGCGACAGCAAGCTGCCACTTTACGTCGGTTTTCTGTGAGACAGTGGGATCTAACCGGTCGAGCCGGCCCATTCGTGCTATAGACGTTATTGTCTACAGCGTGGCTCTACCACTTATAAACTTATGCAAAATAGTCTGTATATATGTAATAGGCTGTATGAAAAGACAAAGATGGCTGTAAACAATGAGATTGACAAGATACTCCCTTCTTCGTAGGTGTGTACGTGAAACTGAAAGGTACACGCGACCCGCGATGCAGCGTGATGATAGCCAACTATGTGTCGTGCCTGGATTCACTTGCGGCCGCACACGTCCTTGGCACGATCAGTGTAAGTATAAACTAGTTCAGAGGTCTGTTCCATTTTGGAGTTGGCCTCGAACCTCCGACACTTGTCTCGGCAGTCCGTACCATTCCCAACTGAGCTATCGCTGTGTCTTTGTGAATTGTCGCTTGTTTTAACGGTGAAGGATAAAATCGTGAGGAAACCTGCATACTCGAGAATTTCTCCACAAGAATTTCGAAGGTATGTAAAGTCCACCGACCCCTCTAAATAGTAGAGGAGGTCCGTGCCCAGCAGTGGTACAATAATATACATTATTTTTTTATATATAAACAAATTCACTTTCATTGAAGATGAAAAAAGGCTAGAATATGCATATACCTACCATTCCGACGGATTTTATGAAATGACAAAAAAATACATTCATAAGCTAACGCTGTTGAAAATTATATTATTTTTTTTTACATTAATTTAAAAATTTATTTGAGGATATATTAATCTTTTTTTTTTTTTTACCAAAAACGTGAACAGTAATTGTGAAGTGTCAATTTGCCGTATGTATTTCAAGGCCTAGTATAATATTTACAATGACCTTTCGAGATATTGGTTATAAGGTCAAACACGGTTGACAGCCCTTGTTTGCCATTTTTGTTCATGTTTCGATTCATATTTATTATAATATTTGTAATATTATTTTTAAAAAATGGTTTGGGATTGATGTAATTCCCGAGAGGAGGTTGACTTCAGGCAGGGAGTCGTAAAAACTAAGCCGAATCCTTTCTGCAACATGCTTAGCTTTGTAGACAAGTTAAAAGGTTTAATTAATTGGGTACTTAACTATGTTTGATTTTGTACACATTTTTATATACCTCTATACTAGCAAATAAAAAAAAAATCTTCTGTAAAATATGCATCGAAATTGGTTGAAAAATGTGTCAGTAATTCATATTTTAGATGGCGTAAACTACATATAAAATTAATAATAAAAATATTATCAAGTATCCAATTGGCACTGTTTTCAACATTTTATTGTTTCTCAATGTAGTGTAAAATCTTTATCATAGCTTTAAAATGCATGTATTCCTTACACTTTAATTAAAAAACAAACCTGTATTAAACCTTGAATAGGCGAGAGATTTTATTTATTCATTCACGCAGCGTGACAGAATTTTTCGATTTCATTTAACATTAACTGATAAGAAGAATTGAGCTGGGAGCTGTTGTTACACTTGTTACTTAAGCACTTTTGATACCTTTTAAAACCTTTCTGTGTATGCAGCTATTTGCATTCATTTTGAAAATGCATTCTTGCTTCAATCAAAATAAGGTTTATAAAGAAAAGAAATGCAATATGGTTTATGTTTGAAAATCGATTTCAATGCCAAATATAAAAACGTCTACTATTGTCATGATGTCTCGGTTTCGATTACCGGGTCGGGCAAAGTGATATTGTTTTTTTTTCTATATCAGCCAGGTGTTTGGAATTTGTGTCCGATATGGCGATAGGCTTGCCCCCTATCACATTTGGGACGGAACTAAGCTCGGCGAAATGTGGGTGTTCTAGTTATCTTGTTCGCCTCTGCTTGCGCCTTCGGGGATACAGGCGCGACCATATGTATATAAAAAAAACATGTGTGCATTTCACATGTGATAGAAGTGAAACCTTCAAAAATTTTGGCGTCAAGATAACGAGACGAATGTAAAATTTCGAGAAGAGGATTATTGTAGGTTTTAGTAATGATCATAGTGATACAAAGTTTGATAATTATTTTACATTTTATTCGTATATTTCATTCGTATAAATTACATAGATTTTATTATAAAATGATGAAGAACATTATTATAAAAATGATGAAAAGACTCTACTAAAGTATAATACGTACACGTATACAAAACACCAAGGTTGTGTGATGCCTTTTCCCAAGCTTTGTACTATGCATGTGCGCACTTTTTACTGTCGCTCTTTCGTTTCATCGACTTTCAAATCACAAAGATACTAAAGAAGTTTTCACTTTAAAAAGGAAACAAACAGTAGAGTCTACCTAGGCCCTAGATAGGCATAATCATCGAATAGCGAGTTATAATTTATCACACTAGCAGAAGGGAACTCTCATTCAATTGGGGTCACAAAGACACGGGATATGTCATTTAACATTATTACTGAATACATTACATAACACGCTCACGCCTGTATCACCGAAAGGGTAGAGACTAACGAACTAGAACATCCAAAATTCGGACTTAGTTCAGTCCCAGATGTGATAGGGGGCGAGCCTATCGCCATATCATGCACAAATTCCAGAATCTACTGAATAGAAAAATCCAATATCATTGCTCGCACGGGGATCGAACCCGAGATCTCAGGGCGGTAGTCCTACCGAAATAGAACTACGCCACCGAGGTAGTTATTACTGAATACATTAAGAGGTAAAGATGACAATTTCGTTTTTTGATAATTTCGGTTAACGTTGCGACTATTCCTGGGTCATCGTAGCACTTACGATCAGGCGAGTTGTTAGCTCGTCTCATTTGATTACATTAAAAATATTTATCTTTGAAATTAATTAATAATAACAACGCCCAACAGTTACGGACATAGTCCTAACAATAAAATTAAGTCTTGTGGCGTGGGTATTAGGTACTATGAGATTTTTGATCTCACAACACCTAGACCAGAAATAATGATTTGTGGGCTACACAAACATTTGCCTGTGTGCGGAGATCGGACCCGCGGTCTCTCTCTTCACATCCGGCTAGTCGCCCGTTGGATCACGGAGGCTGTCAGTATTATTTTATTGTTTATTCAACTCTTGAACAACATTATATTTGTATGTCTCTCTATAGAAAAATATGCTGTATAATATCGCTCATTTGCGCCGACAGTGTGATGTTTCAAAAAAATATCGATTTTACATATTTTGTGTAGTTTTGGGAACATGACAATAAAACTGTCTAAAACTGTCATGAAATGAAATAAGGTATTATTCAGCCCATTGCATATACATGTATAATTTTAACTACATATTCATGTATTTTTTCCTTGTTGCTTTGATTTGCGTGTACAGTCATTTCTTATTATAAATACAATTTAAACCTAAGCCACATCCTTTCTACAGTAAATATGCTTGAAAAATGTGTGTTGCCAACCCCACATTAAAGTAGGATAAGGACAGTTCGAAAAAATTTAGGAACAAATAAATATATAACGACAAAATATAATGATTTAGTTTTACAAACAGATATAGGAGATCAGTGTAGCTTAAGAATAAACAACACAGACAAGCAATACCAATCAGTGATAAGCGATAGAATCTTTACAATCTATTTTTATCAGATATTGTCAAGGTAAATCAGTTTTTTTTTATCTATAGCAATATTTTGAATTTGGTAGTAAATTCTTAGGCCTTTATTCATAATAACTTAATGGGACGCTATAGTACCGCTGAAGGACGTTTCCTAAAAATTGTTATTCATAATAGCTCAATAGCGTTAAAACGTTCCCAAAATCTCCCATAAAATATCTGCAATTTATAGAAGCTGGCACCCTACTTTAACGCTGCAATAGCAAAAAATATGTCCGATTTCGATCAGCTGATTCGTATTTGACGTTCCACCCGTTTTGGTTGAGATTAATTTGAGGGTGCCTGCGACTTCCATCATAAACATAAAAACGCCTGTATCTCACGCCTGTATCCCCGAAGGGGTAGGCAGAGGCGTACTAGCGAACTAGAACACCCACATTTCGCCGAGCTTAGTTCCGTCCCAGATATGATAGGGGGTGAGCCTATCGCCATATCACTTTGCCCGACCCGGGGATCGAACCCGAACAACATTGAAGTAGGTTTCGGAGGTGTGTATGGCCCGACTAATGTCTTCATACATCTCCTCTACTTCCTGATCTGGGTGTGTCAAGGTCGGCGCGTATACCTATATGACCTTCAGCGAATACCTCTTGGATATTCTAAGTATAAGGTATACGACCCTGCTCGACACATTTTCAATGGATACGATGTTGTTGACGAGAAATCCGACACCGCCTTGGGACTGTTGGTCGCCCTCCCGGTAGTAGAGCAGGTTACCAGACTTGAGGATTACCGTGTCCTCCCCGTTTCTTCGGACTTCCGATAACCCCAAGATATCCCAGCGTAACCTACTCATTTCTTCTTCCAGCTCAAAAATCTCGTCTGTCCTCAAAGTGCGAATGTTGTGTGTTACCAGAGCCAGTCGTCGTCGGGGGTGGTAGCGGGATCTTACCCGGGGATTCTTAGCACCCCCTGCCCCGCCGTTACCGTAGACGCTACCGAGGCCAGGAATAGCAGGGCTGGCGGGGACTGGGGGCCTGGCCTTTCTCTGTAAAATCATATAGGGGGGTTTTGCCATTACTCGCCACGCTTGGCAGGCGGGTTGGCGAGCGGTTTTATTTATAAAGGAATAACTGATAACACATAGGCTACTTTTTTCCAGAAAATGTAGGGTCTCCGTAGGATAGATTTGTTCGATTTAATAAATTTTCACGCGAATGGAGTCAGCTAGTATTTAATATTCCCCGTGTGGTATTTAATTACATACCTTGATTTCAACAAAACATATTTTTTTCAATATCATCATTATCTAAACACGAATAAAGCGTCACATGAATAAATCAAGAGAAATAAAACACTTCAAAAATACAATGATGAATTTTATTAAATCTGATTCAACAAAGAATACTTATGCACGCATGTTGCCTAATTATTTTTCAATACAATGGGTTTTAGACGGGTCTGTTGAAGCCGCTGTAAACTGGAAAGTCCGGTCCTGAATTCCATTCTCAGAGAAGGCAGGGTATTTTTCTTACACGATTTGCAAAGACTGGAAGCCTCCTTTCATTCATACGCTCCAAGGAATATCCTCCAAATCTAAATTTCATTTCCAAATATCCATAATCTACCCATCTTCGTTGATGTTTAGGTATTGCATAAAACAAAATCACTTCACATGCAACAAACATAGTTTTACTTTGATTAAATTAATTAAATAAATATATAAACAAACTAAACTGGTCGCCATGGTCGCCATTTGCCATTTCGAATTGCGCGCGCAAGACGCGCGTGAATGATTGTTTTTTTTATTAGGCCATCGTTCCATGACTTTCCAGAGACAAAACTTGTTAAATTACGTTTTATCTATGTACTAGCAACATTGTGACACGGTAAATATATTTTAGGTAATGGAGCTATAGTAAACTATTATGAATAAAGAATTTTATCGAACCTTCGATAGGCTTAAAATGCATTTTTACCAATATGAGTTTATATCTTCATTAGGGGTTTTATTATGAATAAAGGCCTTAAAGTATAAAATTACACCAACATTAAATTAATTTTGCAAGATTTAATAAATTATTGAATCCCTTAGTACAAGCCATGTGCTGCTCACAGCAAATAAATGAAGTAAGCTTAGCGGATATTAGAATCTGCGAGAAAATTTCGTCTTGCAACCTTCGTTTTACTTACCTGAGAGCAAATTAGTGAGGGTTAGTCTTGAGCGGTAGGGCCACGCTGTAGACAGTAACGTCTACAGTACGAAGAAAAGTCGTAAAGCGGCAGTTCGGAGTAATGGTCGGTTTTTATGTTTGTTAAATGTTATACTTATTGGTTTTTGTTATGACATACACCGTCATACATTTTTTTTTTTTTTCAGTTAAGAAAATGGAAAGTGCCACCATTCTTCGCGTCCACTTTGGGAATAAGAAATGCGGCTCAGTTTATCAGAAAGTAAGTTGATATTGCATTTTGTTACTCAACTTAGGGTTCTGTAGCAACCAGGGAATGTGTGAGATTTTTCTAGATATAATGATACATAGATAGTAACACTTTAATGTAGACACCAAACACACGAAATAAAATTCCAATAAATAATAAAGCGCCGGCCATATTGCTAAAAGTTATTATTTTGGAAATATTGGAGCCATAGAACTGAAATTAAATGTGTTACGAAATGTACATACAGGATGTTGCAAAAAGTTGGTATCAATAATGATTACCTTAGTGTGATGCTGATTTTATCAGTAAAAAATTGAATCCCGTAAACGTTATGTTTTCGTAATAAGTATTACAATTTGTATATTGTACTGAATAAGGTTTTTACGTATATAGAACAGCTGTTGGGTGTTAATGAACTGTATACAGTAATTATGTTTAATGTATACACTGTCGATGTAATATTACAATTACTATTTACCGCTGTACTACGATTCAAAGATCTTTTAAATTTGTTGGAAAACAAAATAAGTCCTATTATTATCTTTGGACTTTTAAAATTACGATAATAATAGTATATGTATGTGAAATAATTATTAATCCCTCTATACCACTTTGTACAATAATTACATTGTGCTTAGTGTATTACTTTACTGCTGTATAATTTTTACTGTATTATTTATGCAGAAAGAAACATTATTTTTGTAGTAATAGTTATGGTACTCCACACTTTTCTTTCTTTTTATTTGCCCTTATCCCACCTTATCGTGGGATTGTTCACACTTTTTCAAGCATGTTGCAGAAATGATTTGCCTATGTTTTTACGACCAGCTGCCTGCCTGACGTCAACCCCTTTGGGGGAAGTTATGGTACACTATAAATACCAATGTCCAGATCATAGTTTGTATGAGGTTTTTGTTTCAGACAGCACTTCGGCGAGTGTCCCAGCAAACCGATACTCCTCCAGCCTGAAGGCGGACCAACGAATGGGAAAGGACTGCTCAAGTTCACGGACTGGCCTTTCCCGCTAGGAAATAGAGTGCAACCAGTTGCCATCAGTAAGTGCTACTTTTATATACATGCTGATGCAAAAATGTAGTACACTAACAACATTTCGTACAGAATAGTGATTAGGAATATCTTCATGTCTATGCTATAAAACTTAAAAGAAATCACTTGTCTATATGTGGTAATATGTATATTGTATTAAATATGACGGGGTGACAGACGGAGTGAAAGACGGAGTGACCGACGGGGTGACGGGGTAACCGACGGAGCAACTGACGAGGTGACCGACGGGGTGACCAACAGGGTGACGGACGGGGTAATCGACGGGGTAATCGACGGGGTAATCGACGGGGTGACTGACAGGGTGACGGACTGGGTAATCGACGGGGTGACTGACACACGCAACACACATGACACAAGCAGTGCGGGTGTGGGGCGACACTTGCACTGTCGGTGTAGTGTGTGTTGTCGCACGCGGTTGGGGTCTTACTGATCGTGCCGTGTGTGTGTGTGTGTGCGCAGCCGTGGAGCGGCCGCTGACGCGCGTCACCGTGCACGCGCCGGGCGACGCGCGCGACAAGTTCCCCTGGAGCGACGCGCTGTGGTACCTGTGGGCCCCGCTCACGCACTACACCGTGCGCCTCCTGCCGCCGCTCGCCGCGCAGCACGACCGGCCCGCGCTCTCCGCGCGCGCCAGGGACGCGCTCGCCGACGCGCTGCAGGTGAGACCGCGCCCGATACATACACGGTGCCATGTGCCATGTGCCATGCGCTGCAGGTGAGACAGTCCCCTGCCTCGTGTCTCGGTGTCTATTCTATAAAACATTACCAGGTGAACGATATCGGACCGATACTCTACCGCACAGACTAATATAGATGCACGTGGATCAAATAAATGTCAAACACCGCAGAATGGGCTGTCAAACGGTTTACATCGTAGCATCCTCCGAAACGAAACTTATAGCTCCGATATCAGTCGGACATTATACGCAGTATAAGTGATTGCATAGCGATCGATCACCATTCTCATGTTGGTAAAACTAAACACAAACGTCCGCCAATCTATATTTCCAGTGACGTACTTCAAATGGATATGACGTTTGCGAACATTAATAGGAATATATTAATTGCAAAATAGTCCATTCCTTACATATTATACACACTTTACATAACACCCTGTATATATATATTTTTTTTCAAGTTTAACTCTATTATAAAACTTAACAAATGACCGATAAATACTTATATTACACACAGATTGAGAAAACCGAGTTCACATGGGAGGACCTGAACCATGGGGTGGGGGCGCCTCGGCGGCGGGAACCCTCGCACGACGCCATGAGGCTCGCCCGGCAGGTCAAGGAAGTTCTGCCCGCTGTGCCCATCAAAGATATACTCAAGGATTTGGGTCAGTTTCATATTGGGTATTTGTTAAAAATAATTATTTGATAGTGGCATCGTAAATAGTAAATCACTATTTTAAATTACATTTTTATTATTCGATAATTCACTTATCAGAAGCCTAGGATTGGAGTTTGTAAAGAAGGCTTTAGAAATCTTGCGAATCGAAATGTTCACAAAATATTTGTATTGATCCCTCTATTTTAGAACATGCTGTAATTCCAAAATTACCTCTTGCGTTTTGAGTATAAGTGCAAATAGAAGAAAATAAACAGAATGGATTGATTATTCCAATTAGGGATTGAGTATTTTTTTAAGAAACCACGTGATTATCAAAATTCGATTGTGTAACATATTTTTTATTCCAACAGCTACCACACACAGCGTGGACGTAACGATCACAAATTTCCTGGAGGGCATCACCCCTTACATGCCGGAAGTGACCCACCCATCCGACCCTCAGCCGAGCACATCCCGTGCCTCCCCCTCCCCCGCCCCCCGGTACATCACCCCCGCACCCACGGGGGTGTTCCCGAAAACCGCAAAGGAACGACAACTCAGCTTCCAAGAACGGAAGACTCAAATGATTTCAGAAGCGAGACAGAGATACATAGAGAAGCACGGGCTGAACGTCGCGCTCAATTGTTGAACATGACCGTTTATGGATAATTTTGTTGTTTATGGCGCGAAGGGGCTAGTCGGCCATATTGGAGCGGCCATTTTGGACCCCCATTTTGTTTGGATGTTGAAACGATTTCACTAAATCAGTTCATTCTTGCACGGTTTTAAGTGTGAGTAAGCTTGGAATAATGTAGTTTTTGATTTGTGATGATGACGCGTCAGACAATTTTACATTAATTCGATATTAAGGCACCCATAATATTGTTTCTATACTAACACGTTTAATAAACGCAATGAAACGTGCAAGAATGAGTTGAATTATCCGTTCCAATCCAATGGCTACTTATTAAATAATGGACAGTTTTAAAGAACAATAATAAAAATAACACTGAAACATTAACATGCCAGAATTGGGGCTAGACATGGGTCCATATTGTAAAAGCAATATTAGGGAGTCACCACATTTATCGACTAAAGTTGGTTAGAAATAACTTCATGTCTATGCTATAATAACTTAAAAGAAGAACCGAAATGAAGCGGATTACTTAACAAACCATTTAATATAGCTTTTATAATATTTACTACGACGTGTACATGATCCATTTGATTTGAATTTTGCTGCTCTAAAGATTTTGGGGACATTGGCGCCAAAATTTAAACCTTCGTCCAACAACAAATTATCCACAAATATGTCGCGATTTGTGATTCGATGACGCTCCGTGGGGTGTTATTAGTGCCTAAATTAACGGCCGGTTTCAATAAACGATTTCAATTCGACTGTGCAGATAGGTTCAGAAAATTAACCAATCCAGTTAATAGAACAGTCACACACATAGCCCCGTACTTATAAAAATATTTAAGCGCGGCTTATCTTTAACCATAGGTTGTCTCTTTCTTTTTTAAACAATGTAACGCAAGGAAAAAAGTGACAGGCTATTCTTAGTAAAAAGTTAAGCGAAATTTTTTTTATAAGTAAGGCCCATAGTCCTGACCCCACACTAGGTTGAACCTGTATGGTGGGCATCAGGAACTACGAGGGACTTACGGTCCCACAACACTGTGACCCAAAACAAATAACTGTGGATCACAAAAAAGTTTATCTCGGTGCAGGAATCGAACCACTCGCCCTTTGCCACACGGACTTAAATATGCGAATTTATTAGTTACTTATTTTAGGTGTTATAAAAGTCGCTATAATTATTAATTGTGAAATCATGCACCCTGGAGAAACTAAGGCTGAGATGTATAGAGCGAACTTCGACTAAGTCTAAGTCAAAGAAACGAACTCAGTGAGGATTTGGAATTTTTAAATCGAACTTTGACTTACTCCGAGCCATTTTTTTGCTAGAAACCCAGACTGACAGGCAGACTAAGGCTGACATCTATAGAGCGAACTTCGATTAAGTCTAAGTCAAAGTCACGAACTCGATTTTTACTAAGTCCGAGTCATTTTTTACAAGAAAATCTTCGCTTAGTCTGTTTTTCTTGTAAAAAATTACCCGGACTAAGTCAAAGTTCGATTTAACAATTACAAATTCCCCCTGAGTTCGTGACTTTGACTTGGACTTAGTCGAAGTTCGCTCTATAGATCTCAGCCTAAGATTTTCGTGTAAAAAATGACTTGGACTAAGTCAAAGTTCGATTTACAAATTCCAAATCCTCACAGAGTTCGTTTCTTTGAATTAGACTTACTCGAAGTTCGCTCTATAGATCTCAGCCTAAGTATAAGTTAGCAAATAAGCACGATATAAAAGTATTTTGTTTTCTGACAATTATAACGACTAAAATTAATTGAGAAAATATTGCTATTTAATAAATTAGCCATTTAAATTCAGCCATTTGACGATGTTTAAACTTTACTGGCTAATTTTTGATAGATCTGTGCACACTGATTGACATCGTTTATGGAAACCGGCTTTATCGCTATGAATAGAAGTATCGATATGAAAGTAATTAATCGTGTGAACTGACACTTATAATTCGTAAGTTCCTGTAACTTTTTTATAACAATGACTGGCAAACGGTCACTTGATAGATTTCCACCAATTGTGATATTAAATAATCATGGGTGTGTTCCCAACCTTATAGGAAAGCAATGAAGATGGGGAAGTGGGATTTGGGCCACCGAAAATCTCGATCACTAAACGAAATGCAACAGCGAGTTTTAGATCTCTCACATCACCTATATCCGAAACAAATTGGATCACACAAACATTGACATATCTTGGTGCGAGAATCGAACCCTCGGCCGCTCATTTTAAATATTTGTAACCATAGATTATTATGGACCTGATTGATATTTACAGGTCTTCCTCGCAATAATTTGTGCCTAGTATATGATAGGCTCGCCACCTATCACATCATGTGACAAAAAGAAGCTATGCGACACGTTGCTCTTCTGCCTACAACTTTGCCGATACAGTAATATTGTGGTTACTAATTCTTGGAACTTTACGAATTCTAAGTTCAGTGTTGCCAATTTATGTAGATTTTCATAAATTCCTTCCAATGTATAATAGCTATCTCAGATCGCTTTAGTTTTTATAGTCCAGTTATACTGTAATTGTTATCATAAATAGTAAGATAATTAAATATTTAAAAAAGTATATTGGCTAAATTTTAATTTTTATAACGAACAATCACAGCTTTTTACACAATAGTTATTGTCAATTTTAAATGTTGCCAGACACCATTCTAAATAATGTATTAATGAGCAATATATAGGCGATTCATTAAATATAAATATTTAAGGTTATTTTAAATGTTGGAAGTTAAAATATCGTAGAGTATAATAAATATTTTAGTATTGGAAGAGTTGATAAGATGTTCCTAATGTAACTTTCATGTAGAATTTGATTTTTTGAAAGATTTTGAGTCGATATATCGCTTTTTGTTGTCGAGATTAATAGGTAATGGTTGGGTTTTAATATCGTGTGAAATTGGTGCCATATTGTATACTGGATATCTACGTGAAGATGCACTTTACTTGCAATCCAATAACAACAATTATTTTTGTATCCTACATACACTAAGCCTTTCAATACATTTTGGTTATTTTTTTTACCTTGTCTGATTTATTTTATTCTATAAACATATTTTTTTTTATTCATTTTAGTTTTCGCTTTTTTACGTCAAAATATTATATCTGGCCTTTTTGTCGCTTTTTCTATACAACAGGTACACAGTACAATAGTAAAATCAATATGGCACCAATATATAGATGTTCAAATTTCATGTCTGCTGTACATCTAGTCGACAAAGGGGCTTCATGATTGAATGGATTTGACTAGTCTATTTCACTTACGCCTGGTTGACATACAGGGTTGCCAGTTTCGGCAAAGAAGATATATACTTATTATTCACGGGCGTATACAATAAATAATTCCAAAGAAGTGTGTTATTTTGAACTTGGCAGTATCAATTTATATTAATTATTTGACAGGTGTATGTATAACAATATCTGGCAACCCTGCGCAAACTGCGCGTTGCCGCAAAAATAATTAATGAACAAGTTCTACCAATTTCTACCACATTTGATCCAGTTTCGTCATAGTTGTGAACCACGTATATGTTATGCGTCATCAATCTGTGTTAACTTAAAAAAATACGAAAGCCTCAACTGACAAGTTCCCCATTCTAAAAAAAAGTTATGTATAGATACGACAAAATGACGTTTGACGTTAAAAGTTTATCTATTGTTGTGATTATCTTTTTTGAGACGTATATCAGGCCCGCCCGGCCCTGCGTCCTTTAGCGATAACAGGTATACTAAACGAATGT
The DNA here is from genome assembly GCA_036417725.1 of Clanis bilineata. Lineage (NCBI taxonomy): Eukaryota > Metazoa > Arthropoda > Insecta > Lepidoptera > Sphingidae > Clanis > Clanis bilineata. Next base: position 15,685,320 of record CM071147.1, read on the forward strand.
ACTCCTTGCGAAAATCATATGTACCGCATATGATATGATTTCTGTATATAGGGTATACAGAAACAAAAATGAATGAATAGATAGTAAAATATTAAGTCCAATATAACTTTGTTATTGGCCAAACATCGACAGTAAAAAGCCTAGAAACACTTTTAATACATTTTAAATTAGATTGATAAGTTATTGAGAAGTGAAAACTGTAATGACGTATAATTTTAGGTATGATTTTAATATTGTATCCAATTTGCACTGTTTTAAATGTCTTAGATCCACTTGCAGTGCGATTCTCGAGTGAGCTTTTAATAAAACATGTTTTTTGATTATTTCAAAATCATATTTATTATAAATACAAGAATGTAGTCGATATCACGTCATACTGTTTTTATCTTATACGCGGTAGATAAGCTAAGGCATCCCTAATCAACTTATACAAAAACATTGTGACAAAGCAACAAAAGATATATGGATATGATATTGCTCTGTACCCCTAGTACGATTTAATGCTTCTCGAAAACTATGATAGTTATCGTTAATTGGGTACTTGACTGTTTGATTTTATACACATATTTATATGTGAAACAAACAACAAAAAAGAAACCCTTCTGTAAAAACTGCATCGAAATTGGTTCAAAAATGAGGCAGTAATTCATATTTTTAATTCTAGAGTAGGGGCATATTGGACATATCTTGCTATCCCTTTCGAACGCACGTACCGTTATGGCGTGACGTGATTACACAAAACTTCAAGGGCTTATAACTTTTTTATTTTTGATAATATTTCTTTCTGTTCTTTATTTTAGACGACGTAAATTACAATAAAATTAATTAAAAAAAAAATTAATCAAGGACCCAATTCTCAATAAATTTATTTAGTTTATTTTAGTTTCCGCAAGCGGCGCTACAAGTCAAGTGTATGGAGCTTAAACGGTGACTATCATAGTTTTCGAGAAGCATTAATTCGTACTAGGGGTGATGACGTCATGGATGTTAGGCGATCGTTAAAGTTATAAAAAGCTTGGTAAATTAAAGCGAATAGTCGTAGGAAATAATGTTGGTTTCACGAAGTAAATTGACGATTTTTAAATAAAAAAAAATAAAAAAAATATTATGTAGTTTACGACTATCGATACATCAAATATCGATAAAACGTTAATTCGCTACCCTAACATATCGATTTGATAAATGGCTATTCTGCATCGTATTAATATAGATTAGACACACAAATGTGGGACGTTTTATTTATAACGATTCAAGCTCAGCGAACGGACAAACAATTGAAAAACATATATCATTGCGTCATTAGAATTTTGGGGAGTTTCGGGAAAGAATAATATTAAGAATTAATTTCGTTGTATACATTACTCAGATTTATACTTTTTGTCTTGCTATGTGGAGCGACATTTAACATAAGGAAGCAAGAAATAGTTTTTTTGGCAAATATGAATGAACAGCGCTTAATCCATGATTATTTTGTAAAACCAAACTGATTTCGGAATGTCTACTTCTATGTATAATTTAGTGTAAGTTTTAGTTGATACTTGATAGTGTACTGCCAAACGGCTTCTCCGAGATTGTTTAAAGTTTGTCATAAACTAATGAAAATAAAGTTTTTGTTTCAAAACAACCTTTATTATTCACGTTTCGATAAAATGTATTTACAACAAATTAAACTTAATTTTCTAAAATAAAAAACTTCAAAAAGTATCCTGCAACTTAATGGAAACTAAATAAATATATAGAAAAAAACTAAAAGCACAAAATAATTTGTCGAGAATATATTGGCGTATACATAACCGCAAAGGCATGGTTTGGAGGAAAATATTAAGCATTGCTGTTACGTGAACGTATTTTTGCGGCAAATTGAAAATAAGACACTAATAAACACATTACGACTGCCTCGGTGGCGTGGTGGCATTTCGGTACGACTACGGTTCTGAGGTCTCGGGTTCGATCCCCGGGTCGGGCAAAGTGATATTGGATTTTTCCATATCAGCCCTGAGTCTGGAATTTGTGCCCGATATGGCGATAGGCTCGCCCCCTATCACATCTGGGACGAAACTAAGCTCTGCGAAATGTGGGTGTTCTAGTTCGCTAGTGCGCCTCTGCCTACCCCTTGGGGAATACAGGCGTGAGCTTATGTAATAAACACATTTTGGGAAAAATGGTAATCGCAAATATTTCTGGGAAATATATTTGCTAAGTTTTGTCACGTTAAAGTTTTTCGATAGATACATTTTTATAAGTCGAAGAGTGAAATTAGTCATCGATCGATCATAGTTTTCGATTTCCTCAAACATTTATTTTCCATATAGTTTCCGCAAGAGGCGCTGATAGTCAAATGTATGTAGTAAACGATAACTATCATAGTTTTTGCAATCAGTTAAAATTCGCACTAAGGGCTTTGAATTAGATTACTTTTTTAAGTCCAAAGACGGCAATCAGTCACCTGATGATAAGTAATCACTAATCATTACTGACGATGAACGCTTATAGCAATACCGTTGATTTAATAAAAATGATTGGATATGCAGATTTTTTTTCTCTGGCATTTATATCCATCCAATGGTTGTCTGTAAGATAGTAACTGTATGTTTCTGGTGTACAATAACGATTGTAAAATAAATAATATCATACGCAACGCAACAGCAAGCTGCTATTTTATATTTCAAGACCGTGGTACCATTTGAGCCGATTGTTTCTGTAGACAGAAGCTTGCAGAAGTGTACAGATGTCTACAGGCCAAGTCTGTGCGGAGTTCTTCTAGGAGTGTTGAGTCCCGGCGTCGCGATCTCCTGCTTGACTGGAACGTCTTCGTCCTTCTTCTTTCTGTCTTCTGCCATCTTCTGTTCCGCTTGTTTCATTTCTTCTTCCATTCTCTGAAGGTGTACGGCTGCTTCCTTGCGTTTGTCACGATTTGATCTGAGAATGGGGTTCATAGTTGAGACTCGGATTCAAACATATCGCAGATTCGGCTATAGTTTGTACGACCAGGGCTTCATATCAAGGGTTTTATGGGGAAAAACAATAAACAGCACAAAAGAAAAGAGGTGTTTGGGCTTCTAGAAATATTATTAACCTAATTAAAATAGGGAGGATGTACCTGAACATAACAATATTTCTTGTATCCTCGAAGGGGTAGGCCTTGGAACAAACTTTCTTCTATGTATATCCCATTCCATTGTAGGCATGGCGCAATAAACCTTTTCAAGCATGTGGCAGAAAGAATCTGGATACTTTTTATGGCTGCTTGCCTGACGTCAACCCCTCTGAGGGATTCAGTACTGTGCAAAAAGCGTTAGAAAGACACCACGCCCGATTTGGGAATCGAACCCAGGACCTCGTGGTTCACAGCTCATATTTGATTTGATGATGGTGATGATTCCTTTCTGATTGATTGATCCCATGATTCTTATTGTCTATGGGCTGTGGAGATCACTCAGGTGACCTCTCTTCTAGTATGCAAGTCTATGCTATGAAAAAATTGAAGGCAGAGGTACGACCATGTATTAAAAACACTCACTTGCCAGTCTCCTTGACGGAGAAGAACATCGGCCCCAACTCCGCGAGCCACCTGCCGTCCACCGCCGTCACGCAGTGCATGTACTCCTTCGTGGTCATCATCAGCTCGTGGTACACCACGTAGTCCGGCGAACTGCCCAAACCGAACAGCGCGGATGTTGGGTGCAGGTGACACGGCATGCCCGTGCGACTGTTCACGTACTCCCCAATGCCTTTAAGACGAGCCGCTTGCTGGAAATATGCTGGAAGTAGGAGAAAATAATGAGTATCCCAGTTGAGGAATGGCATGATATGAGAGAGGCTTATGCCCAGCAATGGGACCCCACAGGCTGTCGATGATGATGATGATGATACCTTAAGCGCTGTTGCTGACGTCTTCCAACTGCTGCCGAACTTCAAACAAACAAACCCAACTCACCAGAGCAGATACACTTGCGCACTGTATCCCAGTCAGTGCCACACGACACTAGCGGCAGGCGCTGCTGCTGCATGATGTCCTTCAGCTGCTGCCGAACTTCTCGAACTTTCCGCATCGCCTTCCCGTGAACGAAATGCTCCGTGCACCACTGGCTTGAGTAACTGTAACGAGGAAATCAGGCATTCACATACACGCTGGTATCACCGAAACGATAGGCAGAAGATGTCAAAAGAACAAGAGCGTCTACGTCTCGGCGACTTATTTCCGTCTCTTGATTTGGGCGCTTTAATGGGGTGAGCCATGGGGGTTACCACCACCTCTTACGGCAGTATTATTAAAGTCTTAATAATAATAATAATAATAATAATAATAATAATAATAATAAAGCCTTTATTCAGAGAAGATTAACAATAACTAATAACTATATCTATTTGTATTATACGACATCGGTAACTTCGTCTGTTTGCCCAGTTTTGGCAAAGGCCTCCTCCAATATTTTCCATTCTGCTCTGTTGTTAGCTGTTCTTGTCCATAGATTCCCTGCTGTCTTCCTTATCTCGTCTTCCCATCGTCTGAATTGCCGTCCTCTCTTTCTTTTCCTGTTTCTCGGGTACCAATATAAGATTGTCCGATTCCACTTTTCAGCGCCTCTTACAGTATGACCAGCCCATTTCCACTTAAGTTTTTTTACCTTTGTAGCCACATCCTCTATTTTTGTAATATTAAAGTCTTACTTATACCCTATTCCAGTAAAAAAAAAACAAAGTAAGACTATAACAATACTGCTATAAAGTGGTAGTGGTAACGCCCCTGGGTGAATAATCAAAAGTGTGGAAAACAAGCAAATTGCGATTGTCCGACATAAGATTGCAAGTAGTAACATTTTAGTACCACCGCTGAGAGTGGGGGTCCGCTTAGAGTTAGCTCCTTTAATAATGAGACTGATTAAAAGCTTACATGCAGATCTGGGAATGCGGATAAACTTAATATCGATATTTTTGTTTTTAATATCGATAACTCTAATTGAAGTTGAAAGCTTAATAAAGTTCATTGAGGTTCGTATCACTCCGGCTGAGTTGAATTGAATTGTTTCTTTTCATTCTATATTTCGATAAAAATATATCTATTTTGAAATAGCGATACCTTTTCTTTAAACATCGAGTACCCCAATTTAAATTAAAAGCTTAGTTAAAGTAATACTCACTTATTCGATTTCCATTGGTTATACAAATGGAGTAGGGTCAGATGATCAGACTCTGGTACTTGGAACTTCTCCTTCACGGAATCGGCTTCTTCTTCCCGACCCTGTGGTCTGTAGAATACTGATGGTACCGACAGCATTGATACTGTGGACAAGGGTAAAAAAAAATCCATCTTGTTTTATCAAATTAGCCGCACGTGGGTCTCCTGATGAGTGATCTGCAACGCCTTTGGACACTTGCAATACAAATGACCACTGGACATTTCACCATGTGATAATTAAGAACCAAATTATCAGATATATAGATATAATCTCAGTAGCCTTCCTTTACTTTATTATCTTCTCTTTCGGTAAGTTTAGTTTTATAGCAAGGGTCTTCAGACGAGCAGGTGCATTGCCGCTCTTAAAGAAGAGTAATGAGGATTAGGTAAAGGAAGGTACCAGCTTTACCTCTAGTAGTTTCACCGTACGAAATACAAATAGCAAGCAAACATTTAGCATCGATTTTATATAACCCATTCAAGTCTATATATCCGAAGTGAACTAGATAACCAGAACATCCACATTTCGCTAAGCTTGTTTGTTGTGTTGGCTCCATTTTCCGCACTTAGCTCCATATAAATTAGGCCATTTTGCGTGACGTGCATGCCGATTATATGTTAAGCCAGCCTAGCTCCGACCAGAAGCGCAGGATCTTCCTGGGGTCTCCACAGGCTTCTCGGAGCGACCTCGGTGTGTTGAGGATTTTAGCCCGTTGTGTAGCTACGCCTTTGCTAAGCTTATTTCTGTTCCAGATATATGATGATTGTTCTATAAGACAGTGGTTATAAACCTGTACATCCGCTGCTGTGAGCTGGAAGCAATAGTCTCCAGCTTATATTTCGTCGTGATCCTCACCTATGATGAGCACCTCTGCACTGCAGCCCATGTCCGCAGACACGATGAGCATGTGGCACTGCGGTGGATCCAGGGGGAACTCGGCCATCTGCCTGCCCAGGGGAGTGAGAGCACCAGTGCCGTCCAGGGCACCCAGGATCCACAGCTGGTACATCGAGTTCAGGATCGTGTCCTGTAATATAAAACGTATTTCATTTACCAACTCAACTGGAGAGTTTGGGTTCAGTTTTCGATTGCAAAAATCAGTGATGAAATTAATTCTTAGTTGCTACAACTACTAGTTGTATGTTTACTGATTGTGTCAAGTTCCAACTATCAACATTCAAGCGTATTTACTATTATCACTGAAATCCATCCCAGTCCTCCGTAACAACAGACATAATGTAACATAAGCTTACTCTTGTATCCCCAAAGGGGTAGGCAGGGGCGCATTAGCGAACTAGTACACCCACATTTCGCCAAGCTTAGTTCCGTCCCAGATGTGATAGGGGGCGAGCCTATCGCCATATCGGGCACAAATTACAGACTCCGGGCTGATATAGAAAAATCCTATATCACTTTGCCCGACCCGAGGATCGAACCCGAGACCTCAGGACGATAATCATAGCGAAATAAAACCACGCCACCGAGGCAGTCCAGACCACAGACATGATTGTATGTAATCCTAAGATATAACTATGACAATGTAATAGAAAGTTCATTTAAAATTGCAGCAACCGTATACTTTTTGTGGCCGCAACTAGCAACCGTCACCAAATCTGACAATGTCTATTGTAATAGAAAGTTCATTTAAAATTGCAGCAACCGTATACTTTTTGTCGTCGCAACTAGCAACCGTCACCAAATCTTTTATCGGTATCGGCAAGTAAGTCTGCAAAGTGCCTTATGAATCATTATTAATCCAAAACATGTCCCACGCGGTCTTTTTATAAATTTTTATTTTAGAATTCAGAAGAATGGAAAAGTAATGTTCCGAGTCGTAAACTTCGTGGGAGTGAGTACGGGCTTGGAGTGCCAATGAGGCATAAGGTACTGAGAGGTTATTAAACTTGTTCGCAATAGTTTCAGAGGATTATATCGACGACAGTTGAGTCGCTTCAACGGTGACGCGGATTTTGTGCCGATTTGTCTGTGTCTACGACTCCCGTCTTGATGTCTCGAGTTCGATCCCCGGGTCGGACAAAGTGATATTGGATTTTTCCATATCAACCCGGAGTCTGGAATTGCCCGATATGGCGATATGTCTGGGACAGAACTAAGGTGTTCCAGTTCGTTAGTGCAACTCTGCCTACCCCTTCAGGGATACAGGCGTGAGCTTCTGTTATCTTATGTGGTATAAACGCCTAAGACATTAATTTTTTTTCCGAAACTAAATAATTTACTAGATAGTACAGTATGGGTAATTTTACCCAGACTGTACTATACTGTTCATACACCTCATGGATGAAGGTTCATGAAATGAACGCGAGTCGATCCTCAAATCTTAATGACATAGCTAGCGGCATATGAGCTCGATCTCTGATGTCAGCAGCTCATGGTAGTACTTAGACCTTCCTAAACTTCGGATTGCCTGGCCTTACAAGTACTGTAAGGCCAGGCAATCCGAAGTTACCAGTGTACTGTCTGGTACAGATCCTCAATCTTAAGGTCTAGAGCAGCAGCACAGTATTAGCCAGGTGAGTCCGTTTTATCTCCGGCACAGTGGAAGCCAGCAGTTCATGTAGTAAAACCTTCTCTATCTTCAATGTATCTGCCTTGGAGAGTCTGAAGTGGAATGCCAGTAGATCCTCAACTTCTAATAACATGGACAGCAGCACATGGGCTGGATCTCTGAAGCCAGCAGTTCGTGTTGGTATCTACTTAGACCTCTATCTTCAGCTCACCTGCGGCGGAGGGTCCATGAAGTGGAACGCCAGCAGATCCTCGACTCCTAAGGACTTGAGCAGCAGCACAGTGTTGGCGAGGTTGGTTCTCTGTATCTCGGGCACGGTGGAAGCGAGCAGCTCGTGCTGGTACTGCCGCTGCGTGTACAGACAGAACGCCTTGCCGGGACCGGTTCGACCGGCTCGACCGGCGCGCTGCCGGGCGTTGGCTTGGCTTACTGGGTAAATCTGAGTGGGAAATAAGAAAGTTAGTATATTTTAGGTTTTATAGATCAAATACCTAAGAGGAAAGTCGAAGTCTAAATAGATTTTTAAAAATATTTAAATCTACTAAAACTAAATTACTGTTTTATTAAAACAACAGAACACCGAAACACTGGCAGCTCGCGTTTCGTTCAATGAGTGAGGTTTCTAATGGCCCAATTCCCCCCTCCCCTTCGCAATCCCTTTTCTCCTTCCTTAAGGTTGGTAAGGCATGGAATTCTTTTGGTTTTATTGGTGTCTATGGAAATGGATATTACTTACAATCAGCTGTCCCACATGTCCCACAAAATAGACAGCTAAAAGCTTTTTCGTTATGGGCAATTTGATGTCATTGTTTTTATTAAAATCATAACATATTCCAACCTAAGCGTGATTTTCTTAAAATCATAATAAAATTTACAAACTAAGCATGAATAATAAATAACAACACTAACCTGTAGTGCGTCCATACCGATCCTCGGGTTGTAAACCTTCAGTTTGCAGTAACCGCAGTCTATGACGTACATTATACCGTCCACAGTTAGCGATGTTTCTGGAAGCACATAAACAATGTCCCTTAATTACCTAGAATTTAATACAAATACATTTATTTAATGAATACATTGAGGCCATATTATTTTCAGTAAAGGTAAATTTTCAAAACGATTCAATTTAATTAAATGTTCTATACAATTTTTCAATTTTTCGAAACTGTACACAAACACATCTACACACAACATGATACACATAACATTTCGTTACACATTTGTGTTGATTCTTTGTTTTATGAGCAGGGGGGTTACTACGACGTCTTATAACAGTATTATTATAATGTTATTTTTTTAAGGGTATTAATACATTAACATAACATAAGCTCACGCCCGTATCCCCGAAGGTAGAGGTGCACTAGCGAACTAGAACACCCACATTTCGCCGAGCTTAGTTTCGTCCCAGATGTGATAGGGGGCGAGCCTATCGCTATATCGGGCACAAAATTAATTACTAATACATGAACGTTTATAATGATACTGCTTTTAGACGTGGTGTTAAAATTCCTGGAGACAACACGCGTCTAAACAGAAGCATTGTTTTGTGTAGTGTTTTGAGAGTCATTGCAATGAAACTCGTAGTTTAATGTATTATGTACTCAATCTTTCACCACCTACTGATCTCTTAAGTTTACTCGAATGTTATACATTGAAATAAAACTATTTTTACGGATTCTATCACGATATTTCTTCCACCACCTGTTCTTGTTAGTACAAGAAGAGTGGCCTCCAATGTAAGGGCGGCGTAACACACATTTTAAGCATGATGTAGAAATAATTTGGCTTTTAATTTTGACGATGGTTTTCATGCTTGGCATTTTGGGGGATACCCCCCTTTTGGGAGTTTCATTCCCGGGCAAAACATATCAGAAAAACTTGTTCCACTTGGGATTGCAAGTTGGTACCAAGGAATTCTCCCCTCATTCGACTGTTGATTTCCGCACCGAACCAAAGAGAATTTATTTATTTAAAAATGCAATTTTGTAAGCACACGCCTGTATCCCTGATGGGGTAAGCACTAAGCAGAGACGCACTAGCGAACTAGAACATCCACATTTTGTGCGAGATTAGTTTCGTCCCAAATGTGATAGGGGGCGAGCCTATCGTCATATCGGGCACAAGTCTCAATTTTGAATTATTATGTTTCCTGTAACATGAAAACACAAGCCTATTTTTCCTGTTTCAGACATTATTCATAACAATCACAAGTTAGTAATTATGCTTCAAACTTCCGCATGACGTTTTTTATAATATCCATTATCTTTTTGTCCCGTTTTATGCTATTGTCGTGTTGTCCTTGTAAAACAAAATTCAACAATAGTCCCTTAAAAGATTTGGCAAAAAATATTGTGCAAACACTTTCAGTTTTAAATCGTTAAAATCATAAAAAACTGGATAATACGTTCTATTTTAAAATAATATAAACTCATATCGGTATAACAAGTTCCATTTATTGTTAACGTAAAACGTTTATATTGCACAATATTTTTGTCCGTTTAGTTTAGACTATAAACTTTAAAGTTCATTGAAACGTGGACGGACAGTATTTTTAGCGATGATTTTTCATTAATTCTTTGTCAAAACTATTCCCAAAATAATATTTATCTAGCTATAAGTTAGTCCTTAACTAAACTATATTCAAATCATAAGTTATGGGCCGACAGCCTGGCGCAGCGGGCGAGTAGCCGGCTGTGAAGCGAGAGGCCGCGGGTTCGAGTCTCTCAAAGTCCCTGACCCACGATTCAGGTTATATATACCTAGTGTGGGGTCTTTCGGTCTCACAACACCCAGACTTGAAACAGATATCTGTGGGCCACACAAACATTTGTCTCAATGCGGGAATCGAACCCGCGGCCTCTCGCTCCATAATCGGCTACTGCGCCACGGAGACTGTCATTAACGTGGAATAAATACAGGTAGATAGAAAGAAAGAAAATTGTAGATTCAAAAGGATTTAACTTATTTCATTTTACAATGTGGACACACGACCTGGTATAGATCGCGGGAAGAAAGATGAAGTACGCTTCCAACAGGTCGATCTGGAAATCTTTGGGGGCCTATGTCCAGCAGTGGAAATCCTGTGGCTGATGATTGCAGATTTAAGGAGGCTAAATAGTACCTGCAATATTGGTAGCGACGATGCATTTCCTCTGACCGGGCGGTGCTCGCTGGAATATCTTGGCTTGCAGGTCGGCTGGTAGTTGTGAGTAGATGGGCAATACCGTCAGCGGTGGAGCGCTGTCCAGGTCTGCCAGTCTTTCTGTCAGCACCTGTACGTAACCACAACTTTAAAAACCTAACGGATCGACTTTGAAATCTATCTGATTGTGACAACATTTATATGGAATTTATATGGAATACAAAAAGAATCTTGTTAATCACAAGTTTAACAACTTAACAGAACGACTTCAAATCCGATCGTGACCAAATTTATATGGGATCACTCTTGAATTTAGCTCTATCGAATACAAAAAGAATTTTGAAAATCGGTCCACATTTGACGGAGATATCGCGTAACATAAAAAAAAAACACACATACATAAACTGACGCCTGTATCCCCGAAGGAGTAGGCAGAGGCGCACTAGCGAACTAGAACACCCACATTTCGCCGAGCTGAGTTTCGACCCAGATGTGATAGGGGGCGAGTCTATCGCCATATTGGGCACAAATTGCAGACTCCGGGCTAATATTGAAAAAACTAATATCACTTTGCCCGACACGGGGATCGAACTCGAGACCTCGGGACGGACGTTGTACTGATATACAACTACGCCACCGGAGCAGTCTCCAGTCATAAAAATAATACAGACGAATTCACTCCTGCATATGAAGTCGGTAGAAACTATATGACCACTTTGTTTTCAATTGCCTCGGTGGCGTAGTATTGCGTGCGCGGTAGACTACCATCCCGAGACGGGTTCGATCCCCGGTTCAGGCAAGTAATATTGAGGTTTTCTACACTATCAGTTCCGAGTATGGAATCTGTGCCCCATATGACGATTGGGTCGCCCCCTATCACATCTGGGACGGAAATAAACTCGGTGAAATGTGGGTGTTCTAGTTCGTCTTTGCCTACCCCTTCGGGGATACATGCTGTGTGTATTTCGTTAATCGTTGACGTCATATCAACATTAGTTCATCACATTAATGCAATATCATGTCACTTGTTATTATCTACAGTTTATTATCTAACCGCAATACACATCGGTATAACAATAATAAAGTTATTTAAACTTCAAAGGTTTATAACTAAAGACATTCAACAGTATATAGATAGACAATAGCACAAAACTTGTGAACCAAAAGTTATGACCTAGTGGTCATAAGTCGCTTAGTTTTTTTTAAATATACGCGCGCCAGGCCGGCCAGCGTAATAATATTGAGAGAATAAACTTATCTTACGTGATTCTTAATAATATAAATCTCTTTGTTTATAACTTTTATTCTTTATAATATTTCATTTTTTTTTCTAATTTTTATGCCCGACGTTTCGAAAGCTTTGCAGCCTTCGTCGTCACAGGCCGGACTTAAAACCAAATCGGATAGAATCCAAAAAAAATATTTTATTTAAATGAACATTCGCGTAAACCTAAGAAATCATTTCAATATTTCTTTCTGTGCTATATTTTAGATGTCTTAAACAAAGATATTTAATATTACTTTATATTACTGTTGAATGTCTTTGGTGAAATTTCATATAGAAACTATTTTCTAAACTTGACTATTCAAGTACCCAATTTTGGAACTGTAAGTCCCTCGTAGTTCCTGATACAGATTAAGTGTGGGGGTCAGGACTATATGTGTGACTGTTGGGTGTATAATTACCTCGCATGTGACCTCAATGTCCTCTTGACCAGGCATGAAGATGAGGACGTCGCCTTCGTCAGGCTGCAGGTGGATCTGAAGGGCCTGCACACAGAAATGAATTTATGTATTCGAGTGGTAAGGCCACTCTGCATTTTAATGTCCATAGCACGAATGGGCTGGTTCCACCAGTTTCATACCACAGAAAATCAACGTAGTGCTAGCTGTTGCGGTTCGTTTGGCGAGTGAGATTTTCTATGGGAGTTGGTCCAATTTCGCCCTTTTTATAGCAGAGACTGGCAAACGAGCTACCTGATGGTAAGTGATCTCCACCGGCCATAGACACCTACCCTTCCGAATTCCTTCCACTCATGATTTTTTGGTATCGTGGATTGTTATAATCAGTGGAGATCGCTTACCACCGTGCTCATTTTCATTAGCAGAGGAGACCTATGCCCAATAAAGGAACAATATATGCATTTATATCTTATTATGTGTAGTTTATGTACGTTTATTAGTATGTACATCTCTTATTTTTTTTGTTTTTATTTATCTTTTTATAACTACCCATGTTGTCTTCTTCTAATCATTCCGGTCCATCCAAAGGTTGTCTGGAAGAAATCGCCGATAGCGATAAGACCGCCGTTTGTACTTTATACATAGCAATAATTATTTACTTTAGCTTATTAGTCCTTTTATGTTGTATGGTGTACAATAAAGTATATAAATAAATAAAAAGGGACAAAGAGTTATCGTAATCGACGAGCGTGTATAAATAGACCGTTGACTGTGGAAGAAGCGAAAAAGGCGTGCTTGAACCGAAACACTTTGTGATCCTTAGTCTCTTATGTAGGTATGTATGTATGTGTATGAACTGCCTCGGTGGCTGTATTTCGATACGACTACTGTCCTGAGGTCTCGGGTTCGATCCTCGGGTCGGCAAGTAATATTGAATTTTTCCATATCAGCTCGGAGTCTGGAATTTGTGCCCGAAATAGCGATAGGCTCGCCCCCTATCTCATCTGGGAAGGATCCGGGAACTAAGCTCGGCGTGATGTGATAGGGGGCGAGCCTACCGCCATATCGGGCACAAATTCCAGACTCCAGGCTGATATTGAAAAATCCAAACTTAGCCCGACCCGGGGATCGAACCCGAGACCTCAGGACGGTAGTCGTACCGAAACACAACCACGCCACCGAGGCAGTCAATAAAGAACGCTCCACATAATAGCTATGATCATTGTTACCGTCCATCGTATCTAATCACCGTGCTATGACGTCAATACAGAGTGACACACGGACGCACTGCACCGCTGCGCTGTTTATTCTATTGTCACATAGTACTACAGTTACTTCATAACACTTGTGACTTGTGAGGGTTGATGCCGAGTTGCGATTTTAAATGATTATTTAGTAGCCTCCGTGGAGCAGCGGGCGAATAGCCGTCTGTGAAGCGAGATCGATCCCCGCACCGAGACAAATGTTTGTATGGCATACAGATATTTGTTTCGGGTCTGGATGTTGTGAGACCGAAAGTCTCTCGTAGTTCCTGATACCTACGACACAAGGCTAGTATCTAGGACTATGTGTGTGACTGTTTGGTGTTATTTATTTTATTTATATTCCGCGAAACTAGTAAAGCAATAAACCGACATCAAACTAATCCAGGTAAAAGCATATCGTATGCAAATATGAATCATTAGATTGAACATTGACGTCATTAGGTATTTGATACTCGTTGAATGGAGGTCGGTCCACCCTTGCAGAACCCTTGAACGGTTCTGTCTACTCAAATTTTTGACCGACTTCAAAAAAAGGAGAAGGTTCTTCAATTCGTCTGATTTTTTGTATGTATGTTACGCGATATCCCCGCCAAATATGGACCGAGTTTCAAGATTATTTTTGTGTTCGTTATAGAAGTCGTTCCTCGGTGCTTTTATGACACCTTTACCAAGAAAAGTAAAGGACTTGGGTAATTTGATAGCCTCCGTGGCGCAGCGGGTGAGTAGCCGGCTGTGAAACGAGAGGCCGCGGGTTCGATTCCCGCATTGAGACAAATGTTTGTGTGGCCCACATATATTTGTTTCAAGTCTGGGTGTTGTGAGATCGAAAGTCTCTCATAGTCTCTGACACCCACGATACAGGTTATACCTAGTGTGGGGTCAGGACTAGGTGTGTGAATGTTGGGTTTAAAAAAAAAAAAAAATTGCGCGTAAAAAGTAGTTGTAGCTGTAGGCGAGATGGTGTCCTTCTTTTTCTTTACGTCCGTGGTGGCACCATAACAATTTTTATACCCTTTTCATTTATTCAGGTTTTCGAGATAAAAAGTAATCTGTCATTCCCTAGAGATTAAACTTTTTTAATGCTGAAGCTCAAGCCACAAATACGTAAGTATATACAGCGGGATTCATCGGAACATTCAACAAATGTATCAGTAATAGGGGTATCATATCTGTTATTTAATTATTAGTAACACTAATGAAAAATGATTGCCAAAAAACAAACAAATTAGCACAAAGGACACTGCCCGCAAAATAAGTCGCTAAAATTTAACGACGAATTATTATATCGATCCACGCATCGGCATTTCGGAATTGATTTAGGTCATTTCGATTCAGTTCATTTAGCTCAAACCTGAACAATAAACTGTTTTGTTTTCAGATCTTCGGTTGAATGCGATCGGACCAGTTATGGCATTGAAATACTGTCGCAAATATACCTCCTCGTATAATAATAAATAACACCCAACAGTCACATACATAGATCTGAGCCCACACTAAGATCGAATCTTGTGTCGTGGGTATCAGGAACTACGAGAGACTTTCGGTCTCACAACACCCAGACCCGAAACAAATATCTGTAGGCCATACAAACATTTGTCTCGGTGCGGGGATCGAACCCGCGGCCTCTTGCTTCACAGCCGGCTATTCGCCCGCTGCGCCACGGAGGCTGTCTGAATATAATTGAAATATGAATTACTGCCTCATTTTTCAACCAATTTCGATGCAGATTTTACAGAAGAGTTTCTTTTTTGTTTTATTTGCTAGTACATATAAAAATGTGTACAAAATCAAACATAGCCAAGTACCCAATTTTGTATAGGGCGAAGTAGCTGACTATAGTTATAATTCATGCCTAAATTGGGCACAATGCGTCCATTAGCTGATTGGAAGGTAAAACGACAAAAATGGCGCGACTGTTGACACTTCGTTTAATGGTTTGATGTCGCATGGGATTGGTTTACCACCGTTTATTGTAGTAATTACTTTTGGTAAAAGGTCACAATGGTCATGGCTGTCAAATGGAGGTTAAAAACCGAGGAGACCTCACTCCTGGGCTCAAATTCTAAGTCCGATGGACACAATTACAAACATCCTGGTCTCGTATTCGATCCCCAGGTCGGGTATAGTGATACCTGGATCTATTCTGATCAGCCCGGAGTCTGGAATTAGTGCTCGACATGATGATAGGAATGCTTCCTTTTCTTTTCTCTCCTTGCCTCTATCACATCTGGGACGGAAATGTGGGTGTCCTAGTTCGCAATATCCACTCTGCCTAACCCTTTGGGTATACAGGCGTGAGCTTATGCATGTATTTTGAATGAAATTGCCTAGACGTTTATTGAGTTAATTAAAGTTAATATTTATTGATACAGACATGTCAGATACAATAAACAATATTAAGAAAGAAAATCCTGGAAATCTTAACTTTTAGTTGAAGTTTCTAAGCAATAACAAAAAATTAAAATCAGACTTCAAAACTGAACTATTAAAAGTAAAAAATAACAACAATTTCTTACTCTCTTTGGAGTCGGTGCTGGGCTCGAAGCAGATTAAATGAAATCTCTTATAAAAAAAACTCGAATCGGAACATACATAAAAAAGATTCAAACTAATTGTTACCCTCCTCCTCTTCTGAAGTCGGTTAAAATAAAATAAAATACCTATATAAATCTAAATATCAACCGAATGAACGTTGCATTTGCGTCAATGATCAGTGATTTTACTAAATTGTGACATGTTTCTTTTTTATCTGAGCGCGATGTTTATCAACATAGGTTTTTCTGAAGTAGATATTTGTTTACGCAAAATGGTTAATCTTCAGATATTAATCAGAACATGAAATAAAGGAGATAATGCATGCGATATAGAAATCAAAGCAGTGTTGCGCCTTATCTATAACATAACATAACATAAGCTCACGCCTGTATCCCCGAAGGGGTAGGCAGTAGGTGAGTAGTAGAGTAGTAGGTAGGTGAACTAGTGAACTAGAACACCCACATTTCGCCGAGCTTAGTTCCGTCCCAGATGTGATAGGGGGCGAGCCTATCGCCATCGGCCTCAGAACCGTAGTCGTACCGAAATACCACCACGCCACCGAGGCAGGCCTTATCTATAATTTTACCAGATTTTTTTTTTCCAGTTTTCATGTTTTTCGTGTTTCATTTTACTTGGAGGTTGAGATTGATACCATATTATAATAATAATTATTATTTACGGTTGTGTGCACTGCCTCGATGGCGTTGTGGTATTGCGTCCGCGTTACGACCATAGTCGTGAGGTCTCGGGTTCAATCCCCGGATGTGGCAGTGATATTGGATGTCCCAGTATCAGCCCGGAGTCTGGAATTTGTACCCAATTCGGCGATATGCTCGCCCCCTATCCCAACTGGGACGGAACTAAGTTCAGCGAAATGTGTGTGATCTAGTTCGCTAGTATACCTCTGCCTATCCCTTCGGGGATACAATGAATTTATATACGTGTGTTCCGTTGGGGTCGAACCTATGACTTGTCTCGATGTACGTCACAATCCGCTGGACCACCGCCGCGCCGTTTATGACCTAATTACATAATTGGGTACTTGGCAATTTTTTTATTCATTTTATATGAAATTTAACTCGTCTAAAATACAGAACAGAAAGAAATACTGAAATATTCTCAAAAATAAAAAAGTTATAAGCCTTTGAAGTTTGGTGTAACCTTCAAACTGCGGGAAGGAGAAGTATCAGTATAAACACGTCACCGCCATAACGGCACGTGCGTTCAAAAGGGACAGCAAGATACAAGAAAATCTTTGCTTAGTACTGTCTGTCAGTATGTTGATCTTGTATAAAACTGAGCCTTAATCTATAAGCTTCCTTCCTATTTAGAATTCATGTTATATGTGTGGTAGAGCCATGCTGGAGACAGTAACGTCTACAGCACGAATGGGTCGGGTCGACCGGTTCGATACCACTGTCTCACAGAAAACCGACGTAAAGTGGCAGCTTGGTAACTCGGTGAGTGATATTTCCGGTGGCCTCTTTCCCTCTTCCTTTTCACATCCCCTTTTCCCTCCCCTTCCATTCCTTCCTTTTAGGTTGGCAACGCACCCATGATTATTTTTGTGTCTTGGGTGTCTATGGGCGGTGGAGATCACTTACCATCAGGTGGCCCATCGGTTCGTTTGCCAGTCTTTGCTATAAAAAAGAAAATAGATCAACTTTCACATTAAGTAATTTAAACATGACACTGAGTGCTAAACTATCAGACAAATGTGCTAAGCCTCGTCTACGCGTGTGACGCCAATCACCTATCGATTTCGGTCCAATTAAATACGATAGTTTATGACGGGCAGTGCGACGACCCCGACAGAGTGCCGTGAAATTGCGAAAACCGAATACTCGAATGACATTTTCACTTATGAGTAAATCACGTTCACGATTAAATGCTTGAATGATTGAATCATTGCAATTTTGTGCGATGTATTTTTTGTAATAAAAAA
The DNA here is from genome assembly GCA_036417725.1 of Clanis bilineata. NCBI lineage: Eukaryota > Metazoa > Arthropoda > Insecta > Lepidoptera > Sphingidae > Clanis > Clanis bilineata. The sequence goes on from CM071147.1 coordinate 15,703,597, forward strand.
GTTATCAATAAAAATATTTTCATTTGACCTATATTGAATTCGGATATAAATCGTAAAAATCGTCACAGTCTTTATTTTTTTTACAATTAGTGTGATTAATTTTCGATATTCTGTCTACCAAACCTCAATAGTTTTATATGCCTGATATCTAGGATTTTTCTCAAGTCCATTTAATGACTTTTAATAAGAGAATTAGGAGTCTGAAGATGACCTGTTTCGTTATTTTCAAGAAACAAGGTACGGGAGATTAATCGCTACTAAAAAATCTAAGTAGTATTAGTAAATTTTTTCTACAATACGTCAACAAAAAGGATCGATCTATATCTAGAATGTATTCAATGGCGTTCAACCCATTCTAATGATGGTAAATTAGGCGCTCAAAATCTTGGAAATCTCGCATAAAATGTGAAATGCCTCTTAATTGAAATTGTTTGAAATTTGAAAATGAAATTGAGTTTAAGCTTGTGACGGGTAGAATTTGTTAATTCTTAAATAGATGCATTGTATAGACTACTGGCCGGTCTCAATAAACGATTTTAGTTTAGAGTGCAGCAGCCCGAGCAGGAAAATTTCTGACAACCGTAAATGTATTCGTGCTCGATGCGCGTCTATGAAATTTGTATGAAATATTAATCAAATGTCATCAGTGCGCACTGCGCAGCGAGTTTACATTGACTTTAGTTTTTCGTGCTCGGGCTACAGATAGATCGTGTATATGAATCTATAATTGGGTACTTGACTATTTTTTAAAAAGTATATAAGGCTATTCATTAGTTTATCCTAAACATGTAAAAAAATATTTCGTAATTTATTTTCATATATTTAGTTAAAAAAAGCGAAAATCAATATGTATAATTTAGTTTGCCGCCAAAACGCTACCTGTTAACTGTAGCTACGGGTGACGTCATTGTGTCTTACCATAGATACAAAATCGCAAATAACATTTACGATTTCAAACTAAAAAAACAGGTCAGATATTCCATCGATCTGATATCAATAGTCGATCACATCCGCGTTAAAATTAAATAGAGATTTAAATAAAAATCCAAAAAAAAAATCAAATAACCTGGCAGTATGACTTTTGATCTTAGGTCTTAGACCCTTGTGGAGCAAATAAACAAGAAAAATGAGTAATCTGACATCATGCATCGTGATTGGTGTTTACCGTCACGTGACTCATAGATAAAAAATTGAGTATCTAAATTACTAAAATAAAATTACCCTTAGGGCCTCGTTCACCAACTCCAAGTAAAGTGTTAATTAGTTACTCTCTGACTAGCGTTAATTGACAAGTAAGAGTTCCGAGTAATTTCTGTTAATTTCACAAGCAAAATTAGAGCTCTGAGTAGCAACTTACTGGTTAAGTGAATGATATCACAAATCCTGCGTCCCATTCGTTCAATATTACGTCAAAAGTATCTTATTTTGGCAAAAAAAACTCGTGACTCATCCCGGGTCCGCACCACATGACACAAAAACCTACCGGATCCTTTTTTTGCTATATAAATAGTTACACAGGTACTAAATCGTGTGTCCATAAGGTCGAGTTTTGCATGACCCCGTCCGGACATCGGTGTACGCTTCGCCCGAATTGCAGTTTGTTTTTGTTGAAACTACTTGATTTTTTAAATGAAAGGCTATTTTACAGTTAACACGTTCATTTAAAACGTTAAACATCGTTATTAAGGTATGACTACTATAATTTGATTTTATAGTTTATTTAACTACGAAAAAATGTACAATTAACTGCCTACTTTAAACTTTAACCGTCAAGTAAACGCGCTACTTGGCAGACGACGTGGCCAGTTTAGTCATAAGATGCATGCTACTCGAACGTCGTGAAATTCACACGTGCAGTTACGGGTGACTTTAACTGACGATTAGCCTACTTGACACTTTACTCGAGGGTGGTGAACGAGGCCCTTAGAGTATTTAAAAAAAAATCGTATTGCACACGTTATTTAGATGGATAAATCTATGTTCCTACAGAAATTCATTGATATTGGTTAGTATAGTCAAGTACCCAATTATGAATGCGAAAGTTTGGAAGTATAGTACACCGATGTAAAAAAAAGGTGGACGGAGCGTTAGGAATACATTGAAAGTGAAGCAGGGTTTCCCGCACGTAATGGCGTGTATGGGCACTTTTGTACAGACGCGTTGGTGTGCGTGGCTTCTATGTGGTGTCTGTTTAAGTATAGGCGAGATGGTGTCCTTCTTTTCTTTACGTCCGTGGTATAGAATTATAGACTATTGGTGTTATGCAAACGTGTATTAAGACACCCCGAGCCGCGCGTCGTGTCTGTCGGCACTCGGTCGCTACATGCAATACCATTGTGAATGTGATAGCGGATTTATCTGCGCATACTTGCATCGAGCGGGACCGGGGAACGCAGCGCGGGGTTCGTTGACACCGGTTGGGTTGCCAGCTTTTGAATTTACAGAATCCCAGGTTTTTGGAGGAAACTGTAGCAAGAATATAACTGTATAAGAAAGTAAAATTCCACCTATAGTCGTTTTTCCATCTGTTAACGGTGAAAATACGAAACATGTAGATTCGCCCCCTATCACATCTGGGACGGCACTAAGCTCGGCGAAATGTGGGTGTACTAGTTGGCTAGTGCGCTTCTGCCTACCCCTTCGGGGATATAGGCGTGACTTATGTTATGTTTTGTAAATTATGTTTGACCTAAAAATATTTAAAAGATATAGTGAGGAAGACTGCCTTGGTGGCGTAGTTGTATTTCGGTATGACTAAGGTTCTGAGGTCTCGGGTTCGATCCCCGGGTCGGACAAAGTGATATTAGATTTTTCCATTTCAGCCCGGAGTCTGGAATTTGTGACCGATATGGCGATAGGCTCGCCCCCTATCACATCTGGGACGAAACTAAGCTCGGCGAAATGTGGGTGTTCTAGTTCGCTACTGCATCTCTGCCTTCCCCTTCGGGGATACAGGCGTGAGCTTATGTTGTTATGTTATATAGTGAGGAAAGTTGTCCCCCATCGCTAGAGGCTCGCTACTATACAGGGTTGAGGTTACGTTTATGTGAATTCAGTGAGAGTAGGTATTTTGTGTTTTAATAAAGTAAACTTTGGTGTTTTTGTCTTAAGTTTCAGAAGATAGCACAAGATCGGAAGAAGTGGCAAAAATTTGGGAAGGCCTTTTCCAAGCAGTGGGACAGAAAATAGGATATTAAAAATGGATAGCGTTAATCCTTTTAAGACTGCCTTGGTGGCGTGGTTGTATTTCGGTACGACTACCGTCCTGAGGTCTTGGGTTCGATCCCCGGGTCGGGCAGTGATATTGGATTTTTCCATATCAGCACGGAGTCTGTTGTGCCCGATATGGCGATAGGCTCGCCCCCTATCACATCTGGGACGGGACTAAGCTCGGCGAAATGTTGGTGTTAATAGTGCGCGTCTGCCTACCCTTTCGGGGATACAGGCGTGAGCTTGTGTTATGTTATGTTAATCCTTTTATACCAACAAACTATTAATAAAGAAGTCAATTAGAAACACTAGCAATTATTTTCATAATTGGCAGAATAACCTTCAGCTTTCTTAACAACATTTTAACACTAGTCCTTGAGAGAACCTTAACTGGTTTAAGATGTAAATTAAATCGTTCAATGTCAAAAGGTTAAATTTGGAGCAATGGCATTGAGTAATACGATTATATTGAAGAACGACGCAAGGATTCTCTTGTGAGTTTTGTGGTGGAATAATGTGGGTGTGTTGCCAGCCTTAAAGACAGGGAATAGGTATTGGAATGAGGAAAGCAATTTGAGGCACTAGAAATCTCACTCGCCGAATGAAACACAACAGCGAGATGCCACTTTGTGTCAGTTTTCTGTGAGACAGTGGTATCGAGCCGGCTGAGCCTTTCGTGCTATAGGCATAACAGTCTACAGCGTGGATCTATCACGATGAACTAAGCACACTTGAAGCCCTTCTAGTGCATTAAAAAAAGGTATCTCAAATTTTCCATTCTTTCAAATTCTGCTTGATAATTTTCCATGACCACTACGCATTCATTCGACGAAATTCTCGTTTTGAGATTCAAAGGAGCGTAAATATCGACTAAATTCGTTTACGAGGTCAGATAGCGGTTAATTGGCAGTAAAGTCCTAAAATATTTATTACTGCAGGGTCCGTTTAGGGACTTAATTAGCTGCGATAGCACGAAATATGTGTCTTAATTTTATTTTCGGGGCTGTAAAAACCAATTGGAGCGCGGAGATTAAAAAATATATGAGAATTCGGCCGGCAAGTGAACTGATGGGTAAATGAAGGTAACGATAACAACTGACCCTGAACAACTAAGTTTTAGGGTTTCATTATCAAATATTCAACGATTGGGTTTTATGTTTAGTTTATTATTTAGACGAACTTTTCCGCAAAATTTTTAAGTAATCTTAATATCCATATTTAAAATAAACTAATATTATACTCTCGTATCAATCTCTTTCAAATCCTCCGCTATAGAAAATATTTTACAATTAGAAAGTTACATTGATGCCATGTATAGGTTACTTTTTATTTAGCTGCGAGAAACAACTTGTCTACTAGAATATTTTTTATAGATACTCTATAAAATGTAAAAAAAACGATCACACAATTTTCCACATGACAATTCAATTCGCCTTATCACATTGTGAGATCTTAAAAGGTTTACAGTTGAATTTTCTTTTTCATGCGTCTGGGGGTTATTGTCCGTTGCCATGGCAACCCCGTCGGCCTGCCCAGCTGTCTACGTGCCACCCAGGCCGGTCTGCCGGTGTCTAGATGCGCAATCAATTTAAAATAATATGCACCATCGCTTTTGATCTCACACCAAATGGTGTTAGAATAGATTAGTCCGTATTACTAAACCATAGGCTTAACGATGAACCTAGTTTTAATACAAGATTTTTGTATGTAAAAAGTAACTTTAAATGTAGATTAACGTCTGAGTGTCTTTCTGTAATACGAGTTCTAGATTAATTTATTACGTGCAAAGAGATTTAATATTACTAACTATAGAGGGGCCATAAAGCAAGTCTTCATACAAAAAACAATGTCTGAAACGTCAGTAACGCCATCTACCACTTATTACAATGTGAGGGCGCTTATCACAATTTATACAATAGAATGTTCTGTGAATGTTCAAGAATCACGTAAGACAATTTATAAAATTGATTTTTTTTTTCGAAACGTCAGGCCTAAAATTAAAAACAAATCATGATAGAATCCGTATAAAATAGTTTTATTTCAGTGTTTTATGGGGCCTAATCCTCAATCATGTTAGAGATTCTTCCGGTACATAGCCCATATACAACCACTAGGTCAAGGGGGAGCCTTATTTATCCGACACCAAATTAATATAGCACGCATATCTCCACGTAATGTTATATCGATAAAACGTTTGAAATATCTGTCTGTATTTTTGGCGTGCTTCCCAATTTTGCGAGTGACACTTCTGCGACAGGTTTGGCTCAAGCCACAATTTTCTGTTCGTGTACATAATTTCAAGTATTCATCAAATTTTTCATGTGTATAAAAATAGATTTAGTCAAATTTTTTTTTTCAACACGTTGTTATGGGTGATGATGGATTTTTGAATTTAATTATTTTGTAAGGCGTTTGTTTGTTGGTACATACATACATACATACATAAGCTCACGCCTGTATCCCCGAAGGGGTAGGCAGAGGCGCACTAGCTAACTAGTACACCCACGTTTCGCCGAGCTTAGTTCCGTCCCAGATGTGATAGGGGGCGAGCCTATCGCCATATCGGGCACAAATTCCAGACTCCGGGCTGATATGGAAAAATCCAATATCACTTTGCCCGACCCGGGGATCGAACCCGAGACCTCAGAACCGTAGTCGTATCGAAATACCACCACGCCACCGAGGCAGTTTGTTTGTAAACCTAATTACTATAGTATGAGATTTGTCTTCGAGTGCTTTGAGAAGGATCTTAAGTCATTAATCTGATTGGTATAAACTGATGATTGCAATCGCCAATGGTTTGAGTTGCTGCTGTGTTTAAGTACCATCATTATAATCTAATGAAAAGTTTTAGGTACCTATCTAATGTAGAAGTTTTTAAATCAGCATTTAGATATTGATCCATTAATTGAACCATTAGTCAATTTAAGAATCCAATTGTTTTGTCTTTTGTAATATTTCTGATAAGGAATGAAAGAAATGCTAAGCTGAATGGAATTCTACTCACATTAAATTCTTATGATTCTGCATTCAACAGGTAAATGCAGACGTAGAAGTATCAATTGCTTCTTTTACCTGTCCCTCTTAAGCAGCTTCAGTACTCTTTTGCCTCATAAGTTACAGTTTATCATAATTTATAGAGGGGTCGGCTATTTCACCCTTAATTCCAGATAACACAGTTCATGCCACTAACCTGTTTAACTGCACCGTCAACGTAATCTTCGCACACATTTTTAGCGAAGAAAGTCTCCACCGGGAAGGTTCGTCCAGGGATCGTGAAGGTGGGCACGTTGCCGAAGAATGTCGAGAACTTGGTGGAGTCCATGGTCGCAGAAGTGACTATCAACTTCAGATCGGAACGACGTGCCACCACCTGTGGGAGAAAAAAGATTTCTAATGTAAGGAGGATGAAGTTTATTTTGTACAATAGGACAAGTTAATTTATACATCAATAGACTCATATACACCACTTATATAGTGAGGTCTTCTTTAATAATAAAATGGGTTAAGGCCTTAGTCCATCATATATTAACGCGGGCTGGTAAAAAATGTTAAAAACTGATTTTTATTTAGCTGGGCATGGTGTGGTCTAGAGTAGAACTAGTTTTCTAATTTCAATTGTAAATAGCTTGTAAAGTAATACAACTATGGTGAATACTGTATCATAATAATAATATCAATCTTCCTACTTAAATTCAAATTTAAATATTTATTCAGTAAATAGGCCACTAGGGGTACTTATACCCGTTATTGAATCTATCGGTGCTTCGGAAAAGCCAACTGGATTGAGAAGAAGCACCAAGAAACTCAGCCGTAAACCTAAATGCTTACACCTTAATCGGTCTTGAGCATCTTCCACAGTAATACCATTGGTTCTCACATCTATCTCTAAAACATAGACAACGCTTTTTGAGCCGTCCACGGGGACACACCGTATAAAAAAATATATTAATGAAATAAAGCAATGGAGACCCGAAGGGAGTAGACAAAAGGTAATACACGATCAGCGAAAAAAGTACCAAGACTAAAAACCCGTTGGTAGCAGGGTTGCCAACTGATAATCTTGCTCCCCACCAGATCCAAGTTGTAAAACCACCAGAAAACCACTAACAAAATCGACCCTGCTTGCAAAACCACCAGATTTTCCACTAAACTCTGATTTTGTTCGTCTAATATAGAGTGAAGTTAACTTGTAATACATGTAAAACAAGAAAATAACGCTACGTATGATTTTGTCAATCCTTCAGAGAACTTTTCTAATCTAAAGCTAACGTATATTTTTTATTTATTTTTAGATTCAGCAAAAAAAATACAGAACATTATTTTTATGCTAAAAGGTAATAAGGCTGTATCATTAGTAGTCTTCGCCTGTGATAGTGAAAAAGTTTAGTGTAATGCCGCGTCTCCTGCACTAGCTTTTTTTAAAACAAAACACTGTTTTTGGCGGGAATTCTGACGGTGCGGGTGGTCGCTTGTTTTAATGATTTCATATTCTAGTCTAAAGTTGTGCTTGTGGCTTAAATGTAATGTGAATCTAAGCAATAAACATCAACGAAGATGGACAGTATGTGGAAGCTTTGAAATAAGTGATTTTGGACGCTTTTTGTCGGGTGGATGGGTCGACCATGTTCGATTCCTCTGCTGCGAGAAAATCGTCTGATAAGCATCAAACTGGAAGGAATTAACGCCATAACTCCAGCAGGGACTTGAAATCGAACACATCCGATTTCATTGCACTTGTGAAAAATTAGATATAAGCAAATAAAGAAATAAAAAGCACTTAAGACGAGGCTGTATGGGCTAGATCCCTTTGCCTTCCCGAAAGGAAAAAAAATAAAAAAAAAACAAAACACTAAAAATACATACAGAAAACAACGATTTTAGCTGTCACCTGCTCGTAGAATAATGGACCATAGATAAAAAAATAGATGTTTTGTGTAGGTGTTCTGTGTAATGTTTTAGTGCAGGAGACCCGGCTTAAGAAAAACATTGACGTACGGAATCATTTAAGGACGTACGGAAAAATCAACGAATAGAAATGTCATTACTGGAATTAAATTAATGGTACTTTGTAAAAAAACTTACAATATGAATCTGCAGAACATAATTTTTTTCAAATAGTTTAAGGCCCTTTAAACCTAAAAGTTGTTTCTAATTTTCATTTTTATTATTTCGCGTATCTTTTGTGATAATATGTCATCATCAGCATTAGCCACAATGATAATACTAATGCCAATTTATTTACAATACATACATACACACTCACGCCTGCATCCCACGGAGGTAGGCAGAGACTATTGTTCTACACAGGCTGTGATCCCGACACGCCTCTTTTGCTTCTTCCACATTCATACTTCGTTTCATACTTTTCCGCTGATTGAAGGTAACTTAACTTGCCCTTAACGCAAGAGATCATTTATTTGATCCATATAGGATCGCGTTGGGCGCGTTCTTCTAATTCACTTGCCCTACCATTCACTTTAGCACGATAGACCCCAATCGTATGTCGCCTTTCATCCATCCTCTCAACATCTCCAAACCACCTAAGCATCCCTTTCTGAATCCTACTCTGCACATCATCTTTCAACTCATAACAATCCCTTATCTTGCTATTCCTCATACGACCAGCAGGGGTGATTCCGCATATACAACGCAGGAAACGCATTTCCACCGCAGGAAACGCATATCCACCGCATTCGCTCGACTTTCATGTTTCTTATTCAAAACTAGCTTTTGCCCGCGGCTTCGCACGCGTATTTTGTAGGGCCAACGGTAAAAACTTTTGTTTTGTCGATCCACCCAGTTGTTTTAGTCTAAATATTCTACAACGGGGAGACTCAGATATCGATTTTGATGGCAATCGGCCGGCGGTCACTTTTTTAGATTTCGACCCCGGATCAATATGACTCAGAAAATAGGGTAACGCCATTTATTGATAAATTTGAAAATCACTTTCAGGCTATAAAGAACTAATATCTATCTAAAACAATCGCCCACATAATACAAAAATATCCGTATCTTTTGATAGAGTTGACGGATTTGAATAAAACCAAGCCTAAATGTTATTCCAAGATGTGGTCTACAATTTCCTATCAAGTTTCGTAATGTTACTTTGGTGGTTTTCATTTGATACGTGGTCAAACATACAGACAGACAGACAAAAATTCTTAAAATAATAAAAATGTGTTCTATTACTATTTCTAAACTCCCTTAACTCGTTTTTTTTGCAAATCTAAGCAATGTTATACTCGCGATATTTACATTCTTATTGTATGTATTGATATTTATTATTTACATAGATATTTTAATCGAAGGAATGACTTGAATTTTCTAAAATTCGCAATAAAATTTGGATTTTGCAATTTAGTGTTAAGTATATGTTTCTTTGAATGATAAACACTAAACTGGATCCATCACTCCGACATCACACAGACAGCCTCCGTGGCGCAGCGAGCGAGTAGCCGGCTGTGAAGCGAGAGGCCGCGAGTTCGATTCCCGCATTGAGACAAAAATTTGTGTGACCCACAGATATTTGTTTCAAGTTTGGGTGTTGTGAGACCGAAAGTCTTTCATAGTTTCTGATACCCACGATACAGGTTATACCTAGTGTGGGGTCAGGACTAGGTGTGTGACTGTTGGGTGTATTTATTTATTTATTATTTATTATCACTATGTTTTGAGAGTGAGCAACATTTTTTGTAAAATATAATTAAAATATTAGTATACCTAAGTAAAATCTCATATATTATGTAAATTCTTTATAAACAATTTAAATACACTGAATGTTATAAGCAAAAGTCTGATGACATTCGTACACCCAGACACAGACCCTTCAATGAGATATTTTCGAAATTTTACCATAATAAAAAATAAAAATTTTGCTAATATTTTTATTGACAGCACTAAACGATGCAATCACACTCTCTATGCTTAATACTAAACAGACAATTGGTTAATAAAAGTCGAGAAATTTACTGGAATAGTTCAGTACTATTTATTTAAAGGTATTATTATATTCATTACTCTTTATTTTCAAAGTTTTTTTTACATTTTTAAATATATGCTACAAAATTAAAATATAAAAATATTCCCCTCCGATGGCGAGGCTCGGGACCCACGCCACCGGCGGTTAGGACCCCAGAGTGAGGAAGCTCCTCACAATTCGTGCCGTATCTAGTAACACCGCCTTCTGCATTTGGCTCTTGACGCAAACACCAACCGAGAGCCTCTTGAGGTGTTGGCTGAGGCTCATTAGTATCAAACCATGGGCAGAAATGACTATCCGAATAATGATTGTTGAATACACATCCCACATGCGAGTAACCTCATGTGCCAGATCTAAATATTTCGACATTTTGTCCTTTTCGGCTTTCACAAGGTTCTCATCATGCGGAATCGTGACATCAAAAAGCATCGCCCGGCGCGTCAATCGATCTACTACCACAATATCAGGCTTATTGGTCACAATAGTCCTGTCCGTGATAACAGATCGATCCCAATAGAGCGTTGCATGACTATTTTCGAGAACTGGTTGAGAGACATATTGATAATAAGGCATCTCAGAAGCTACAAGGCAATATCGAAAAGCAAGTTGCTGGTGTAGGATCTTGGCTACAAGGTTTTGCCTATGCAAATACTCGCCGTTAGCAAGATACGAACAACCGGAAATAACATGCCTGATAGATTCTCCGGGACCATGGCATTACATTAGTATTATTATAATAGAGCAATATTGTATCAAACACAGCTTCTTCGAGACGTGCAATATATTTGGAAATGTATCACTCACTTAGTGGTTGAGCGATCAACATTTCACTAAATTTCTCTACGAAACCACTAAAAAAATCCACTAACCACTAGACGGCATTTTTTCCCACTAAACGGGATTCAAAACCACCAGATTTAGTGGAAAATCCACTAAGATGGTAACACTGGTTGGTAGTTAACATAGAATCGATTTTACGCATGATCGATCGGCGTGCACGTTTGCAACACTACGCAAAAACTACGCGTTGTTTCAGAACGGACAGTTTTGTAACAATGGCGGGAAAAAACTAATTGAATCCAATATGAACAGTTTCGTTTATTTCAAGCGTTCTCTTCTATATGTCCTTGATATTTCAAGGTTATGTATCTGATGGTGTTGAGTATGCATATTCTTTTTTTAGTGTCAATTTTCGATTATTGCTTGAATGCTTCATCTTTTATGATCTTTAGCATCCATTGTACTAGCATTATTACCTTAATGTTTGGTAGTTCATCTATCCTTATATCCTGCTTATTAATTAGATTAACACCCGAATGGTCAAACGCTACTCAATTTTAATGGCTTTTTAGATTGATTTTCGCTATACAATTTTGATAGATAAGGCGGCCTTAAACGACTTAGGCGACGTTTAATGTATGATCATTCGGCGGTAAAAAAATTTAATTGAATTTAGATTTGTTTTTTGGTGTCCCACTTCAGGAAGAAAGACAACTAAATATTTCCTTAAAACATCATAAATCCAACAGGAGAATTGGTGTACATACTGACGCAATAATCATTTCCATTATTATCGGTCTCTTAATAGGAGTAATAATAATTGGAGTGGTCCTATCCACTAAACAGTAGATCAACGTTGGTCTAATCCAGTTTTATAGTTAAGATATATTCAGGATAGCGATGCGAGAGACTAGGCATAACTGGAAGAAACAAACATAACAGGTTTCAACCTATTTAGACTAAACGAATCTAATAATGATCATGGATGTGATATTTGAACGATAGCAAAATTTATAATATTTGTTATGATTAATGAATGGGCATCTCTGAAAGATTTGCAGAATTTCAGCATCTGAAATCGCATTCAGCACAGAAGTTATTTGATTATTGTTATAACATATAGGCACAGGAGCAAATAAATTACTCGGCTCGTCTAGTATCCGTATAAGATTGTGATAGATGTTCGTCATAATATACTAACTACCAATACTAAATAATAACACGCCAGTGTAATACCTCTCACACGTAAACTGGTTGACTTTAATTAAATGATAAGTGCCGAAGAGTCAATGACAATACCGATTGTAGGGTTACATTACGTTTTATGGGTTTTGCGAAGGCGCCATGCGGCGTGAAATGTGTGGACGGTACCAACGAGGCCCGTTTTACTACGAGCCGTTTAACTTTTTAAGTGTAAGTTAATTTTATCATAGATTATAATTTGCAAGAGATGTTAAATGTTTTTCATGAAATGGTTAGTCATTTTACATGTAGGTAAATCAATCCAAATAATTTTCCAGTTCTCATTAAATGCTTTCGTGCTTCCATTCCCAGGAAAGGGGGACCGCAGTCCGGATCCTATGATGAATGTTCATCTTATCTAAGATGGCTACTTTGGATGATATCAAAACTTAAGTATCAGGTAAGGAGACATTTATGTGGTGAACACCTAGATCAGAAATATCCAACGCACTAAAAGAAAAATGTTGTAGGAACTAAGTCCTACGATGTGATGTTAGCCATTTATGCTATCCATTCACGAATGCTTGTGTTTATTTCCCATTCTATGATGTGATCGGCGATGTAACACAGAGTAATTTGGGGTTTTCCATTGTTTGTGTGATAAAGCATTTAGGAATATTAAACATTCCATTTATATTCTAGATACTTTTTAGCACCAGTCCGTGAACGCCATTACATGTACTATCTAAATTTGTACAGAACATAAAACTGAAACGATTTGGACATACCTAGCTAGGGTGCATGAACTTATTAGTATTTTTAGTAACTCCTTAAATGTCTTCTGTAAGTCTGGTGATTTCAGTATAGTTGGTAAAAATAACACTGTGTGCATAATTTGGTTTGTATGGAATTATTTTTACTTTGTTATTACTTACCTTTAACGAGTTTTTAAAGAGTTTTCAGTGGCCAGACTGGTTGACGGCAGATGGAGCAGAATCCTGACAGAGTGGGCACCTATGGAGGGAAGAAGATCCTTTGGCAGACCAGCAGCACAATGGGGGAACGACATTAAAGTGACCGCAGGAAAAACTTGGATGCATTTAGCGCAAAATAAAGATCAGTGGCGCAAGGGAGAAGGGGCTTACGCCCAGCAGTGGGCAAACAGAAGCTGATGATGATGATGATGATATGGAATAATTACTGTTTATCCTATTTATTTTCAAGACTGACACGACACGATAAATATTTTATCAAAGCTGTTTGATCGATTTGGTATTCCAAAAACGCCTGACGAGCCCCGTTTATACATCAAAATTCCAGATGAGGAGAATTCTAGAAGCCGTCAGCCGCGGTTGTTTACTTTTCATAATTCATTCCTTCACGGGCTGTTGGTTCTAAATTATCGACAAACACATACATTACGTAAAACAGCGATTAGAATGACGTGTCTCGTAACACAATCTTAACTATGGACAGACTTTTAAGTAACAGAATGAATTAGTTGAAATAAAACTATTTTTATGGATTCTATCACGATTTGGTTTTTAATTTTTTAAATATTTGACCCGTGACCACGAAGACTGCAAAGCCTTCGAAACGTCGGGAATAAAAATTAAAAACCAAATCGTGATAGAATCCGTAAAAATAGTTTTATTTCAATGTATAACATTCGCGTAAACTTAAGAAATCAGAATGAATTAGTGTCAATATAAGCCACATGGTCTGTAATCTGTATAAATTGATGCGAGAAAGTGGCAATGGATATAAAAACATGAAGAATGGATACAAAGAAAATCTAATGAATTTTAATGTTAGTAAAGCTAATGCTGAATTTAGTTTTGCTAATAGCTCTTTTGACACATCATTCTAACTACAAACACGCTAACAGCGATTATGACACTTGAGTTTTTATAGCAGACACTGGTAAAGGAGCAGATGTGTAACCTGCGGGGTTAGACAAGTGGTTTATGCGCTAGTCGAATAGAATAGTCAAATAGAATAAATGTATGGGAATGACATAAGAGTACGCCGCATATAGCGTACTCTTATGTCATACTGTATGGGAATTTAGTCTATTCGATTAGCGCATAAGCAACTTGTCTAAACCCGCAGGTGGTAAAAGTCATGGTTGCATTACCAACCTTAAAGGTAGGGAAATAGGCTTTGGCCAGGGAGGAGACTTGGACGACTGGAAATCTCACTCATTGAACCAATCGAGCTGCAGTTGCTACGTCACGTAGGTTTTTGGTGAGTCAGTGATATAAATCAGTAAAGTCGGCCTATACTTGCTGTAGACAATAAACACGAAACACCAGAAAGTAGTGACTTTAATTAAGTATCCATTTCTGAAATCGGTTTTAAGTTTCTATTACTAGATGGAAACGTGTCCAGATAGAGAATAGTAATTGGTCTTGTAGCCAATATTATAAACCCGTTGGAAGCGGCACATATATTACTAGTTACATAAGCGTCTCGGCCACCGGTGACCGAGCCGTCCGTCACTATATAAAACTTGTGAATAAAAGTCCTCGCCTCTTCGGGGATGTTAGTGTAACTTTAATCAAGTTCATATCCATGATGGCATAATGCCTAGAATTTTTCTGTGGAAGAGCGTACAATTTTCATAAAATTTGAAATAAACAAAATAGTTGAATTCCAACCATTACCGGTTTCTATATCTTGGCAACAGCTGAATAGGAAGTACGAGCGTTCGGGGCCAATTGTGATATGCGATACTGGAGGTTTGGAGGTGCCAAATTCTTCTAAGTAATGTGATATTTACTAATGGATTGGCATGTGATGTCTAGATAGTAATTTTGATTATAAAGAAATGTCTCAGTAATAATAACAAACATTTAAAATCAGCAGTTGAGCTTATTATTTTTGTTTAAGGATACAGCTTCGATGAGGAAAATGATACAATTATAATCTACCTTAGTATTTTGATCTTAATTATTACCCTGTCAACCTTTGTGGCGACAGATATAATGTTGTCATAATTAGTTTTAATTCTCAAAAGGAATGTAACATTCACATGTTTAAAAATACGAGTTACGCATAACATGGAGTCGTAAACAAAATGATCATTAATCAACGTTCGATATCGTCAAACTTAAGGTGCGTCTCCTGCTTGGTTTTTCTAGAACTTTTCACAAAAACACTTACTCGAAACAATGTTTGTTTAGAAATACGTAGTCTCTTGATTGTACAAAAATCGACCATACACAAAATCTGTACAAAAACCATGTTCGTCCATGTGAATCGACAAAAACACGAACAGGAGACGCGAGTTTAACCTTTGTTCCGAAACATTATGACGCGTGTGACGTCACACTTTCCACTCGTCAACAGACGGTAGTTGTAAAAATAGCTGTGACATCGACACAACGTCTAGACGTGCAAACACGATTGGAATCTGTATTGAAGGAAAGGTGAAGGGATTTTATTATGTGCTATATTGACGCTTGAAGCAACGATAGTTTAGAACGTCGCAGGTTATAACCTGAAAATGTACGAGTTCGTTTTGTTTTGTCCCTTCACGAAAACGGTGATATTTATAGTTTTCTCCTTTATTTTTTAATCCCCGATCCAAGATCAATAAGAGGGGTGTTATAAGTTTAACATTTGTATCTGTATATATGTCTGTGTTTCGTTCGCCATTCTCTTCCATAAAAACATAAACAAAAACATGTTTCTAGAAAAAAATAAGTTTCCTTCCTTATAAATGACTCACAAAACCTCAATGTTTTTGTGATCACATATCGATATTATACGATGACATACGGAAATAACATGCGTAGGGACTAGGGTTGTATTATTGTATGACCATGTTCAATGTTATTTTTTTTTTTAATAGCAGAGACTGACGAACTATCAGGTGGGTCACCTGATGGTAAGTGATCTCCACCGCCCATAGACACCCAATTACTAGAAGAATCATGAGTGCGTTGCCAACCTAAAAGGAAGGAAATGGGGATTGGGAAAGGGAGGTATGGAATTGGGCCATCGGAAATCTCATTCACCAAACGAAACGTGACAGCAAGCTGCCACTTTACGTCGGTTTTCTGTGAGACAGTGGTATCAAACCGGACGAGCCGGCGCATTCGTGGTGTAGACGTAACTGTCTACAGCGTGGCTCTACCACTCAAGAATATTGTAATGTATTTTTATTATTTCTGAACAATGCGTCATACTGATATATTTTTTCAGCACAAGTACTGAAACATGACTGCGCTGAATTTACGTACAGAAATGATGACTTCCGCATTTTATTTTAATGTAAGCTGTACGGGCTTAACATTTCTTTTAGAAACAGTATACGCGTTAAACGTCGCCTCCTTGGTCTAGTGGCAGCATGTATGGGCTGTGGACCGGGAGGTCGTGGGTTCGATTCCCAGGCCGGGCAAAGTAAATTTTCTAATTCAATTTGCCCGGGACTGGACCTCTCAGAGGGGGTTGACGTCAGGCAGGCAGCCGGTCGTAAAAACTTAGCCAAATCATTTCTGCAACATGCTTGAAAAAGTGTGTTTGTGCCGTATATGTGGGGTACATTACAGTGGGATAAGGGCAGGTAGAAAGAAAGATACGCGTTAAACGTAAGCCTAACATAAACATAAAGTTACGCGCATGGACGTAAAAGAAAAGAAGTACACCATCTCGCCTATAGTTAAACGGACGCCACAGAGAAGCCACGCACACAGACGCGGTACAAAAGTGCCCTACGCACACATTAACACTCATAACACGCTCGGTCGCCGCCATTACGTGTCGATAGATCGAATGGGTCGAAAGCCCTGCTTCACTTTCAATGTTCCTAGCGCTCTGTCCATCTTTTTTTACGTTGTCGGTTACGCAAGACAAAATGGACAGATCCTTTCGAAAAAAAAAATATTGATAAAATATAGGACCTGTCACCTGACTAACTGATACGGCGATTATTAAATCGTTGTATATCCAATGCATTAAAATTAGCATGGGTGACTTTTTGTCACTCTTGTCAAATGCATGCCTGCCTGGCGTGGCGTGGTGGTATTTCGGTACGACTACGGTTTTGAGGTGTCTGGTTCGATCCCCGGGTCGGGCAAAGTGATATTGGATGTTTCCATATCAGCCCGGAGTCTGGAATTTGTGCCCGATATGGCAATAGGCTCGCCCCCTATCACATCTGGGACGGAACTAAGCTCGGCGAAATGTGGGTGTTCTAGCTCGCTAATACGCCTCTGCCTATGCATGAAGGTACCAAGTCACACTATAAGCACGTCACTTTTGCAGCTCCGTGATAAATCTCTATTTATCCCAAATCTTGTTTAAAGATAGGAGCTGTAGGATAAATGGAGTTTATGTTTAACTCTATATTAGCGATGCGTCCGATGGCCCTTATTGTCACTTAAATCTTAATTCAGTGAGCCACGCTGTAGAACCTACGTCTACAGCACGACTGGGCTGGCTCGACCGGTTTGATAGCAGTCTCACAGCAAACCGACGTAAAGTGGCAGCTTGCTGTCCGTTTTGTTCGGTGAGTGAGATTTCCTGTGGCCCAATTACAACCAGTGGCGTGCAGTCCATTTAGACAAAGAGACACCATGACAATTTGCTATTTCCATAATAATTATAAAAAAAAAAAATATATAAAAATATTACTAAATACAAACTTTAAAAATAGCATTGCTCGGCTCATGTTTTAAATCGACACAGAGATGATAATCACTATGATGTTGTCGCAAGAGTTGAAGAAAATATTTGTGCAACATTTTTGTCTACCCTGATCGAAATGCCTATGCACGTCGCTGATTACAACCCCCCAGTTCCCATTCCCAATCCTTGTTGTCCTCCTTTTAGGTTGCCAACGCACTGAAGAATATTTTATGTCTTGGAAGCCTATGGGCAGTAGAGATCACTTAGGTACCATCAAGACCCATCTGCTCGTCTCGCAAAAAAAAAAAAATTTTTTTCTTGCACCGGAAAGTGAACTTTAATTGCCGGTCATTAGACTACAGTTTAATTACATAGTTCATGACTTGGTGCGCATGGTCTTGTAATGATATACCTACGTTCACTTTGTACTGACTGCACACGTGGTTAGGAGGTAATTTTAGAAATGCTACATTTTAAATATAACATTTATATAGTTTACGCAGATTTACGCAAATTGTGACGCCGAACGGTCACGGGATGTATGCCTGGTTTAATGGTAGTTTGTGGCGAAGGTGTGACGTAAGGGTCTGGGTTCGACGACAGTATCCCTACTACGTGTTAATACTTTTCGATAAACATGATAGTTATATTAATAATAATTAATAACGAAGAAATATTAGAACATCATAATCTTACTCCTATTTGTAAATGCGAAAGTTTGTTCGTTACTTGATCACGCCAGAATGGCTGAACGGATCTGAGACCTTAGACAAAAACCAAGCGTAACGTTTGATAACGCTAGGTATTTAATGCTAATGTTTTTTTTTGTATCAACCAAGATGGGCAACAGTCACGTGACTTTTCGGACATTAGTGTCAACTCCATACAAAAAATACATTAGCGTAAAAGCCTAGCGTTATCAAACGTCACGCTTGGTTTTTGTCGAGGGCCTCTGGATAAAATTTGGCACAGAGATAGATGATTATAGACTGGAATAGCAAATAATTTAAATCCCAAAAAATTTCAAAGATTTGTTAATACATTTTATAAATTTATATAAATAAATTTCCACGCGAAAGAAGTCGTGGGCAAGAGCTAGTTTAATAATATGTATATTGACGCCATTCGGTCACGAGTATGTCATGTAAATTTGGCAACTGTTCATGCATAAGGGCGCCACGGAGAAGTGACGTCACAGTCCAAAGAACTTCAGGAAGTTGCAAGCGGCTTAAGGCAAAAAATGCGGAAACAAAATATTTACTTGGCAACGATCTATTGTTATCACAGCATTCTGTAATGCTAATGATAGTACATTTTTTTTCTAAAAATGAAATGTGCGTTGTGCGAATTTTACGTAGGTATTCGGACGCTAAAGGAAGACTTGCTAAATCTCGATTTATTCCAAATCTTAATATAATTTAAATTATAGGAAAGAGCTGTACGAGAAATCGAGTTTAGGACTAATTCTAGATTAGTAGTAGCGCTACAAGTCACCTAAATGCGGCTTGTATGGAATTAATGCAGGTTCAGATTACTGACAACAGATGGCGTTGAACTTATTTCATATAGATAGCAGTTTTAAAAACCAGAAAAAAATTATCACACAATTATTTTCGACCTATTTCCAAAAAAGAGAAGGTCCTCAATTCGTCTGTATTTTTTATATATGTTACGCGATATCTCCGCCGAATGTGGACCAATCTTTTAAATTCTTTTTGTGTTCGGAAGAGCTTATTTCAAGGGTGGTCCCATATAAATTTGGTCATGATCAGCAAGTTGGAAGTCGGTCGGTTTTTAAACTTGTGATTATAGTTAGTCATGCCGTATTTTACTGATACTTCGGCGTTCTACTGATATGCAGTGCCCCTAGTACGATTTTGAATTTTATCAGCTCTATAAGTCTTGAAAATGCAAAATAACTAGTAACCAGAAACCATGTCCCCTAAGTGCTGCGCTGCGATCCTGCTCGACGCCCACACCAATTTCGAATTGACAATAAATTGTACAACTCAAAAATAGCAACTGAACTAGCTTTCTCTGCGTCGAGGATTAACCATAGACATAACCCACTAGGATAGGCAAATGGCATGTCGTTCTATAGTGATGCATGGAATAAGAAAGGTGGAAAAGATCTTAATTTTCATTCAAAGTGCGCAGAGACGACTCGACTCCAAAACGTGGTGTGTGAAGTGTGAACAGGTAATCAACACTGATTGGCGCATCAGACACGCATGCTTAAAATAAAAGAGATAGAAATAGTAAAGTTATTTTCTGTTTAATTCTATTGGGACATCGCATTTCCGATTATCTTGCCTGCTCTATGTATGTTATCTCTATAAGAGTAACACTAATTCTAAAATAGTTGGAGCGACATTCCCGCGGCCAAGCCCCCAACCGTGTCAGAATTTAAATTAATTCATGACAAACGTTCGAAATTTAAATACGACGTTGTGGTTGGTCGATTTTAAATTTATGTTCGATTTGACGTAACTAACAATGGTCGCTTGTTTTGTAGAATTTCATTATTGTAATGTCGTGTTCACATGGTATACATTTTTTTTAACATTACCATTGTTGATTGTACATATTCATAATTGTTTTAGTACTTTTTGTTGTTTTCGTAACACCAAAAACTAAGTTATTTGGTTTCTTTGCGACAGGTGCGGATAACATTGTTTTGTTTGTCACAATTGTCAGATTTTTTCATTAATATAATAAATTAGAAATACAAGTATAAAAAATAAAGTTCCACAAGAAATAAGTTTCTTGCAGACAGTAAACTCGTCTGCTACCCAACGTCACTCAAATAGAAAGTTTGTATAGACGCACTAATATGATTTTAAGAGTGCACTAAAGTTACATTGAGTATTTTAAAACGACAACTCATTACGAAAGCGAGATAACTGAGTGACGCGACGTATACGTGACGAGAGACAAGTCTCAAATAAATATAACGCAATGGACTAGTCAAAATATTGAATTAATATGATAATGTAATGCACCAGAGTGTAGTTTTAACGCTTAGAGCCACTTGCAGCGTTATTACTAATTTAGAGGTAGATAGTCACGGGCAGCTCGGCCTCCAGTGGCCCATACGCTTATGTAACATATATATGTGCCGCCTCTGACGGGACACAAATTCTATTTATCCTATCCCTTCAGCTCATTTTTAAACGAAGATTTGGGAAAAATAGAGATTTATCGCGGAGCTGCAAGTGACCCTTAAGAAGTTAAGTAATAAACGTGAAAAAGGAGTTTTGCTACATCATTCGATATTATGACTGGAGACTGATGCTGCAAAAAGATTACCATGTTATAAAACTTACTAAAATAAATTTCGAAAATATCAAAACAAGCAACCGTGGGGTACAAAGGCATAATCCGAGTTTAAAAATGGAATAAAATAGAATTTAAAAACCATAAAGTTCATATGAATTCCATAGCGACTCTGTCTCCAGACTAAAGTAGTATTAGTAGTAACTGTAGATACATACCAATATGTATTTTAATAGAATTACTTCCGAACCTGACAACCAACATTGACTGCAGCATTTGCAGCAAGAATAAAAAAACATCAATGCTGATTCATCACGTGTGGACATGACTTTAAAAATACTGGGACAAAAGCGAATGTAATTATAACGGCTCAAGGTTCCTCTGCCAAGTCGCCGCCTATAAAAATGAATTTATACGAGACAGAAGCACTGCCCGCGTTTGGGGACATCATTGTTTTGCACGTGTTTTATTAGACACTGACAAATTCAATCTTATTCAGCAACATTACAGCTCATTTTTAATTCCTTATAAACGAGAACGAATAGGAATTTAGTCTATAACAATTACTACCAATTTGTAGTTACATATCGTCTACATGTTGGTGTTTATGGTCCTTCGAGCAGGATAACTTCGCCAAACCTTAGAAATAGCATTTCAACGCTAAAATAAATTAACAGATTAACATGAAAATGGATTTGGTGAAAGTCTGTTTTAATTTAGAAACATTTACGTCACTTATATCAGAAAATGCGTCAGAGTCGAGGTAACTATTTCTTCTTGACATTGATAGTTCAGAAACCAATAGTGTATTTATAACACAGCAGGAACGCATTAAAAATACAACTAATTCAATCTATTTATACTTAGAACACGTGGTTGTGTAATAAAATAGTTGAGAATGCTGTTTAAAATTACCGTTAGATTGAGTAAAATATGGAAGCATTTGGTGAAGTTAAGATGCTATTTATTATCTGATAGCTTTTAGACGTAAGTTGCGTCTGGAGATTTGTATATATTAACAATCAATTTGCGTTTCTTAACCTCTGTAATATCAACAAAGACTTTCGAATCTATGGTCGACGGGAGTGTGTTTTTAAGGCGAATGAAAATGATGACATAACTGACATCTAGACTGTGGCGTGCAGCTCAACAACGAAGATACAACCTGTACACAAATCACAAACAATATTCCAGATTTAGACTTCTTACTTATAATAAACATTGTATACGGTACTTAGCTTTAAAAGAGTTGGTCACTTTCTTCATCACGTCAAGTAGTTTGAGAGAGAGATGGAGACAAAATACTGTTTAAGTTAAAGCAGCTTGTTTTTGCATTATCAATTTATTTTATTTTCTCGTTCGTTATTTATTTTATTTTATCTATTAATCTTTTCATCGTTCTCCTACGTAACATAAGTACAAAACATGGACATAATTTGATTTGTTCCTAGCACAAATCACAAAAGTCGTTACCATCAATATGGTAAACATAATAATAAATAAAACACAGAGAATGATAAATGTGTCGTACAAGGCGTAGGCTATTATTGTATTGAAGCTCGACGGACGCCCACTGTCGTTTGTTGGCACCGGAGACCGGAGCGTAAGCGGTGAAAGTACTGCATTAAGGTACGGTAGTATTGTTGTATTTGTGAAAGCTCTTGTAAAAGGGTTTGATTTCGATCTTGTTATATCTGAGGCTGTTTCTATAAAATATGGAGGGCCATAAGGGTACCGATATGACAAAAAAATATTCGTCTTCATCATCAACAGAACGTCCACTGCTGGACATAGGCTTCCCCTAAAGATTTCCAGATTGACCTGTTGGAAGTGGCCGGCACCCAGCGATTCGTCTTCCATCAGCCCTTATCCCACTCCAATGTGAGGCCATTGCAACAGACTCTTCAAGTTTGTCGCAGATAAAACCCGGTTTCATTTTTTCAATTGGCTACCTACCCACAGTGTGTTATTTGGCTAAGTTGGTAACATGCCTTTTTATTTTTTCATACGATAGGATGTGCCCATTGAAAGCCTAATGTCGAGTCCCGATGAATTTATCTTAACTAGTTTAGGAGATATGATTTTTTTTGTGAAGGGTCAATGACCTCATAGAAAAAGGTACTTCTCTATAAAAACCCAAGTATATGAAGAATACCATAATCGACAACGAGAAATAATGAAACCAATTACAATACCCAATATATATAAAACTCATCGATGTAACTAAGAATTTAACGCAGTAATTAAGGTTGGCGTAAATTATAGATTTTACGTAATTTCTCAGTTCCAAGTTAAATTCTGCATTATATTTATACTTTACAATGTGGAAAATCCAATTGCTTACAACAGTACGAAAATTTATACGATTTAAGTGCAGGATCGTTGAGTTATTGAATTTCTTAAGTTTTTAAAAAAATCTATGGAAACAGGGTTGGCAAAAAGAAGTTGTTAAATAATGATTAAGTTAAATTGTACAGAACTTATATTTATGTTTTTAACACTTTATTATTAGATACATTAAACAAAAATAAGGTGACTTGGGACAATTAGGCAGAAGTTTTCTTTAATGTAATAACTAGTAATTGCTAGCTAAATTCTCCATTGACTAGTACTGGTCAACCACTGGAGGTGCAGATATATGAATGCTTCAAAAGCTTTAAACATAGAAAGGGCAGAGATATAAGCATGATAACATAAATATATACATAATAATATAAAATAACTATTTAATACGTATGAATTAAATGTTATAGAAAATATAATTTAAATAAATCTTATGTAATTTCCATATCCAAGTCATCATCAGAACAAATAAAAATTTCGTCACTAGTAAGTACTATGTCACTGGCATCAACTTCAGTTGGCATGTTGGTGTTATCATTTTCAGTTGATGGTTTTAACAGTGATAATACCTTATCAGGGACGGCGAGATGTTTTCGCTTTTGTTTGCAAGAGGAAAGCATAGTAATTAGGGTGAAATTTTTATTACTTATTAAACAAATCTTTATTCGAATAATTTATATATTATACAAGGTCATTACTCCGAAATTTTATAATATGAACGGCGACTATCATAATATATAAAATACTACTATGCTGTACGATATAAATTGAGAATTGGTATTATTTATACTGAAAAATGTTGATGTGATAACCCTAACGTATAAATTAAAAATTCAATAACTCTGGTATCCTGCCCTCGTCACATTTAATATTTAGTACCGTGATAATACCCAATATAATTATAATTTTGAAGTAGAAAGAAAATGCGGAACTTGCAAGAATTTTGAGAAAAAAAATATTTCTTAAAAGTTATAAAAAGTCAAATATGAAACGCTATATGCTTTTTTTTTAATTTCTTTTAAATACAATTTATACTTGTATATGTTTTCTAATCGAAAATAACTTATTTAAAAAAAAATAGAAATGCATTGACGCGCAAAATCGTTTCTATGGTTTTTTCTATGGCTTTCAGAAACATTTCTTATCTCCTGAACTAGTGAAGAGAAATTCATCGGGATTCGACATAAGGCTTTCAATGGACCCATCCTATCACATGAAAAGATAAAAAGGCGTGTGACCAACTCACCCAAATAACACACTGTGCTACCTGATGTCAATCGTCTCGACTCAATGAATGAACAAGAGCGAGCTGCCAGTTTATGTTGGGTTTCTGTGAGACATAGGAATCAAACCGATTAAGATCATTTTACATAGTTACAAAAATGTTATTTCCTCTCTATATCTCAGGTCTCAGTTATTAAATAGTCGCGGAATAGCTTAGCCTACTCGTAGATGGAGCAATTAATACAAAATATTATCCACATCTGTTCTTTTCACATTATTTTCTAGCCACATTATCCTCTGACGTCAACGGATGTCCACGCGAGCGTCACCAAACACCACCCAATACGAAACCCGTAAATGGATTGGACCGTACAACAGGATTTCCATTCAGAACAATTCCGGTCCAAGTGGCTTTTCGCATTGTTAAATTGAAAGACAAATTGAAAAGGAATGAAATTTTATTTTAATGGATATTGGATTGTATTGATTTTGTTTGGTGATACTGATGAATGGGAATTCAATTTATTATCTTATTTATTCATTTTATGAAACGAAGCCCGAGATTGGGTTAACATCAGGCCGGCGCGGCGGCAGGTTTTAAATACTATGCCGAAATCTTTCTGCAAAGAGCTTTTCGAAAAGAGTGTTTCGTTATTGGCCTAAAATTAACGCTGGTAGAGCCCCGAGCAAAAGCAAGTACATAATATGTATCAATTATCACTATCTGATCTTTGTACTCAAAGATTTCCAGATCGACTTGTTGCGGCCTACATCCAGCGACTTTGGGGGGATGTTCAGCAGGAGATGTCCTATAACTGATGTGTTGATGATGATCATACTACTTATGAAGATGCTTAAGATCGGTTAAAGTGGAAAGTTACAGGATGGCGGGTGACATCCGATCGAACACCACAGAGAGAAAGAATGAACTAGTATCGCCACTGCAGTCAGTTTTCCCTGACTGCTTTGATTCTAAATTATTCATTACCATGTTGGTGAACCGCATTTGCCAATTTGGGTAACGTGAATAAGAAATGCGGATGAGGCACCATAAAACTTGGCGGCAAATTCGTATTATTCATGACCCACGCCATGAATTATGTTTTTCGATTTCGTCTAGCATAAAATTTTAATAAAGATTGTATGGAAATTCAAAAAGAAAGCTGGAATAACCATAATATCAAATTGACCATATTGCGAAAGCTTAAGAAGAATTAACTACTTTCTAATAAATAATTGAGACGTTATAGATGTTAGTAAATTAGTGAGATCTCGCGTAAGCTGGTAATTTATGACAACAACGTGGTGTTTCTTAGTTTTTGCACGCGGCTCAGCGCTTCTAAAAGTTTTTTTTTTCTTGAATAATCTATTTCTGTGACTGAATGTAAAGATTGTCCTCATCAAAGTAATTTTATAACTTTGTGAGATTTTTTTTTATAATGACGCCTACATCTTCACTTTTCTAGTTCTTTAAAATCCTTATGCTAATTTATTTCTCAAAACGTGAACCTACGACCCTTCTAGCTTAGTTTGTTTGTTCGTTTGTCATGTGCTTAATCTTCGCACACTATCCTCCGCACAGTACACGAAAACTGCATGCTATGTAGCGTGGAAGATTATTTGCATGCAGAGTTTTGTTGCGTTTGCCTCTGTGTTTATCGACTTTCTTCAAACCGAAAGGTCTGACAACAGTCGACCTTATTTAAAAGCTTCTTACCTGCCAAATAAAGTCACCTTATGTCGTTTAAGGCCTCCTTATCTGTAAAAATTGTATTACGAAACTCAATGTAAGAAGCCGTTAAAGTTGAATAGCGTTCCAGTATTCGGGCGTATGACTTTTCTTACTGCTTGCTCTTATTTCATTCTAATGTAGGGTCGGCGCAAGCCCTTACAGAGGTTCCATGCCACCAAATAAACCACTTTGCGTGACCTGGGAATCGACTTCGGATATCATCCTCACATGCATTGTCAATAAACGATAGAGGCGACATAATCTTTTTAGATTGTAATCATCGTCATCATCATCATCATCAGCCATAGGACGTTCACTGCTGAACATAGGCCTCCCCCAAAGATTTCCAGATCGACCTGTTGGAAGCGGCCTGCATCCGGCGACTTCCTGCGACCTTTATCATATCGTCGGTCCACCTTGTAGGTGGACGTCCTACGCTGCGCTTGCCGGTACGTGGTCTGGTCTTCGTGGTAGATTGTAATATTATTTCTCAAATCAAATTCGAGAGATGGTAATTTAAAAGCGGATATTACGTTAAATATGACGTAACATTTAAACAGTACGACACGGGTGAATAAATCATAACCGCGGGGCCACGTCGTGGTGCAATCATTTTAATAAAAATTGATACCTCGTAAACAATTGCTTCCAGCAACTGTTGCGGATTGTTTAGTTACGATGATATTGTAATGTTATGGACATTACGTACAATAATAAAGGTTAATATTTATAATCTTAGTAATTTATATGTTGAATTAAATTGGGAATTCTGCAATGATAAAAGGAAGACTGGAATGCTCCACAATTCAGGCTTATTTTGTGCCTTGAGATGATGATCGCAATGTAGTACTGCATCACATATAAGCTCACGCCTGAATATTTCCGAACGTGTTAGTAGAGGCAAATTACCGAACTATATAGAAACTATAGACCAGGTATATTTCGCCGAGCTCATTTTCGCCCCAAATGTGATATGGGGCGAGCCTATCGCTACATGGCACAAACTTCAGACTGAGAAAACTCAAATATCAATATAGTACTGCATCGTTATCTGTAATCCAAAATTGAATAGTGTTGGTATTATTGGACATACCTGGTGCTCTCATGAGATCAGCGATTTACTCATACTATCAAAATTTTCTGTAAAGTGCATCATTCATCATTTTTGTACATTCTGTCTGCATGAGAAATTAGCATATTGATCTAAGCATGTCCATCTCATTCAATATCTCTGCAGCATATTATTGAGTAATATCTTCCTGGAGTTGTTTGGATCATTTTGTAATGGTTACTCCGTGTCAAGTCATAAGATTGATAGCCATTATTTTCCACGTCACACATGGAAGTCTCCGTTGTACTAACCAATTGATATGGTACCTACCTAGATAAACAATATACCCAACAACAGTCACGAGACGTAGTCTTGATTTCACAGTAGATTGAACCAGTATCGTAGCATCAGGGACTATGAGGGACTTATGGTCTCACAACACAAAAACCAGAGATAAATAGAAATAAAGATAAATAATAAATAAAGAGGGATGATTAAGCTCCGCCAGTCTTCCAGGTCATGTGTATTTAAAAATTATGTGTAGAAACGAAAACACAAGAGAACGTCGGTCGCAAGTATCTGGAACAGATCTTACGAGGGATGCGTCCCCGTGGATGATCCAAAAAGTTTTAGAGGATGATATGAGAGCCCATGGTCTTACTGTGGAAGAGCCTCAAGACTGGGCGGAGTGGAAGCGTTTAAGTACGATGGTGGATCTTGGTACTAGGCCGGGATAACGCCAAACAGAAAGAAAGTGTACAAACGAAAATCCGTGGTCTACCTCTAGAAGCATTCAATCATTCTTTTGTGAAAGCTACGTTCATAATCACATTTTCATGTTAGGTTAAAAACTGTATGCTATCAGGCAACGTCAAGGATCATCGATTTTTTCCACCCCAGTAAATATTTAGGCGTTGATAAACATGTGACATAAACCTTAGTCCAAATTTATATAATATCGCGTTATTAACCTTTAAGATCCAATCACGCGATACGTTTTTGCAATGTTATTTTGTACATTGGGCTATTTGGTTTCTTGGGTTCAATTTCCAGGTCGAGAAAGCCGTTTTTCTAATAAGATTTGTCCGCGACTGGATCCCAAAAGAAACATTGGATAAACAGCCGGTTGTTAAAAACTAAACCGAATCCTTTTTTGAAACATGCTTGAAAATGTGCGTCGATCCCATATTGAGGTGGCATAAGGGCAGGTAGAAACAATGGGATCTTCTCTTTTTTATCTTTGATTGGGTTTTTTCCTTAATCAAACAACTCGTAAATAGGAGATTCGCAAATATTGTGGAAAAAACGCGATTCGATCGTGTCGTGTGAACCAGAACTTTTTTTACCTTTACGTTTCCGACCTAGTGTGTTATCGGGAAATGTGTACATTTTCAGGTCAGAGATGATAAATCGAGTTATAA
This sequence comes from Clanis bilineata, assembly GCA_036417725.1. Taxonomy (NCBI): domain Eukaryota; kingdom Metazoa; phylum Arthropoda; class Insecta; order Lepidoptera; family Sphingidae; genus Clanis; species Clanis bilineata. The sequence goes on from CM071147.1 coordinate 15,732,435, forward strand.
TCTTTCGGGTGTCCCGCCAAGGCCGCGCTCTGATTTCACCAATGTATTATATTGTACGGTACGATACGACAGTTACGTCACCGTTTATTTCTTGGCACCGTAATGGTAACGTTAGTACGACAAGTTTGTTACAACTGAACTGAGGAATAACTATTTTTACATCGGTAGATGACCTTTCTATTCGTTGTCAAATGAATTGGGTGCTTGAAATATCGAGTGATCTGTTTAAAAGAGGATTGGGAATTGTCTGTCATTTAGTACCTTATGGTTCAGAATTTTGCAATGTATTTCTTATGAATTCTGAGATTTTTAACATACATACATACATACACACTCACGCCTGTATCCCATAGGGGTAGGCAGAGACAATTGAGCGCCACAAGCTACGATCCTGACACACCTCTTTTGCCTCATCCACATTCATGCATCGTTTCATACATTTCCGCCGGTTGAGGGTACTCCGAACTTGCCCTTTACGAAGGATATCGCTTATTTGATCCATATAGGATCGTGTCGGGCGCCCTCTTCTGGCCCTACCATTCACTTTAGCACGATAAATACCTTTCGTAAGTCGCCTTTCATCCATCCTTTCAACATGTCCAAACCACCTCAGCATCCCTTTCTCAATCCTAGTCACCACATCATTCTTCAACTTACAACAATCCCTTATCTTGCTATTCCTCATACGATCGGCAAGGGTGACTCCACACATACTTCGCAGGGAACGCATTTCCACCGCATTCACTCGACTTTCATGCTTCTTCTGCCGGACCCAGCACTCACTTCCATATGTAAGCGTCGGTATCAGCACTCCATTGTGGACAGCCATTCGCGCCTTTTGCGACACTGCCTGGCTACCCACTATGGAGCGCAAGGCACCGTTCACTTTATTACCAGCCATCACTCTCCTTTCAATATCCGCATCACATTTTCCATCTCTCGTTAACATACTTCCCAGATACACAAACTCATCCACTTGTTCCACTCTTTCATCATCTATACTAATGTTACACTCAGTAACACCGTCCTGTCTTTCTATAACCATAATTTTTAAATTATGAGATGAGATTTTTAAATTATGTTATAATAAGGCAGTATGTGACTACCATGATGGCTTATTATAGCAAATGAATTACTTAATTCACATTCGTGTCCAATTTCGAACAGTATAATTCTGAGGATAATGCCACCAATCTATTCCACTCATCTTTTTTATTTTAAATCCATTTCAGGTTTTTCTATGACAGACTTCAGTCATACGTATCTAATAATGTTCCCGAGAGGTCTCATCTCATCGTATCTGGGTGTAAATATACCTGTGTATGATATTGTCAATACCTCTTTCTTGGCGTTATCGCGGCCTTACCAGGGTCCGCCTTCCTATTTAAACGCCTCCACTTCGCCCGGCCTTGAGCATCGTCCAAAGTGAGACTGAGCTCTCATATCTTTGACCAAAGCTTTCATCCAATATTATACCGTTGTCAGTACCTAGCGATGCAAAATATTAATCAAGATCTACCTTACTGTAAATCTTTTACTGCATCTGTCTGTATTCTGTACCAACAAGATATTATTTATGTTGATTGTTACGTACATCTATCAACCTCTACACACAAACATTGTATCATGTATGACATGGCTACTTTATACTCTCTCTATTTTAAACATGCCTTTAGAGTCAACACAATATTAACTGCTCTAATTTTGTGAAAACTAAGACATAAATTATAATTGAAATAAAATTAGTTTTTACGGATTTTTTCGCGATTTGTTTTGTATTTATTTTATTTTTAGTCACAGCATTTACGACTTACGTCGTGACCTAAGTCCGACCCGTGACCACGAAGGATGTAAAGCTTTCGAAACGTCGGGATTAAAAATAAAATAAATACAAAACAAATCGCGATAAAATCCGTAAAAACTAGTTTTATTTCAATGAATAACATTCACGTTAACCTAAGGAATCGTTATAAATTATAATTGCCTGATCGGAAATATGAAGTCTGAATATTTTTTTTTTAATTAATTGAATTTCATTTTTTTAAACATCCATACAAAAATTCGCATCCGGAATATGTTTTGATTTTAGGTAAATATAAAATGTTATAAAAAGTCGTGTTTGACTTCCTTAATAAATTGAACTCAGAGGTCAAGACTCAGCTAAACGAGTTTTAAATAAAGGTCAATGTTTATCCACTGTTACTGTGGAGACGTGAATTACATAATAGCATAAAACTTGATTTGTGAGTTGTGACCCACTTGCTCGTTTGCCCTCTCTTCTATAAAAATGATTTCATTCGATTACCTCAATAAGACATCACGATATTACCACTTACCAGTCTTTTATCATATTCATTTAGATGTGGTTACACCATTGTAAAGAGTTTTGTCTACAATTTGAATGGACCGAATGGAGTAGGTAGTACTACAGTACAAAAATCCTACGTGAAATGACATCATATTCCTACAATTAGTGAGATTTCTGGAGGACATCACATCATGTGAAATAGCCATTGAAGTAAAATATAATCACGTCAACGTAAAATCTACTTTAAAATGTATCTGGACTATATATGGTACCACCCTTGGAATAAACTATCGAATCTCGAAAATTGGTCCAAATTTGATCACATACGTAAAAACACACCCATAAAAGGATTAAAGTCAGTTCAAAAGGAGTTTATCAATAAATTAAATTCTGCGAAGTAATTTTCTAACAGGTAGGGGTGATCATAGGTGAGTCATGTAGAGGCAGACACAACACACAACACAACGTGCGTGAGAACACGTGTACTGAGGTGATTATACCACGACAAATAAGCAACGAATACTGCTTTTACATCTAGTCTTAGAGAGCAATGCACCCTTTATTAACCCGTCGGAGGCATACATAAGCATATGGGTCACCGGAGGCCGAGCCGCCCGTGGCTATTTAAAGAAATACAAGTGAACAACAAATGTAGGCTTTTGCCGGTGGGAGAACTCCTGATATTCCCTAGAAGTCCCTCTGTTTTCTAAAGTTTATTCGTACAATGTTCAAATACTGAAACGCTACTAAAATGTTGACACTAAATGGTATACTAAGCTCCTCTTTTATGTGAGATGGTGGCATCACTCTTTGACCTAATTTATTTTGAAAAAGCAACAACTGAAGTATCATACCAACGAGTCAATTTTAACCACCTTCATGACATTGGAATTGTAGACATTAGTTTATATTTCTTTATTAAATTTGACATACAAACATATATAAGCTAACGCTTGTATCCCCGAAGGGGTAGGCAGAGGCGCCCTAGTGAACTAGAACACCCACATTTCGCCGAGCTTAGTTCCGTCCCAGATGTGATAGGGGGCGAGCCTATCGCCATATCAGGCACAAAATCCGGGCTGATATGGAAAAATCCAATATCACTATTTTGATTTTGATTTGATTACTTAGTCCAATAACCAATTTTGGGAATTAGTCACTACACCATTTCATTCAGATTGGCTACCAATCGATCCTGTACATGTGAACAGAGCACGTGCTGGTGAAACGTGGGCGCCGGCGCCGATGCCGTCGCGCCGTCAAATGATCTCCCAGGCTTGGAAACGTATTCAAGTGGAACTTACGATAAATCACGTTGCATCAAAGGTTTTAGCAGCTACAGAGTAGTGTATAATGCTTGGACGAACTATTTTTGGCGATAGCAAAAATAAGTCTAGTAAGTTCCAGTTTTCTTTTTTTCCACCTGCCTCACCCCATTGTGCGGTTGCTGGAATACACTCTTTAAGCATGTTGCAGAAAGGATTTGTCTTAGTTTTAATGGCCGGCTGCTTACTGTGACTTAACTCTCTCCGGTCTTGTCTCTATGTCAATGGTGTTAGAAAAATCGCGTTTCCTGACCTGAGATTAATAAGAACCTCCGGGTTCACAGTTTGTAAAGTAGGAATTACAGTTCCAGTATCTGCAGTTCTTAGTCTAGATCTGGTTTTAGAGTCCACGTGCAGTTACAACGTGGGCGCCAGTGACAATGCTGCCGCGCCATCGATATTTGATCTTCCAGGATTGCTTGCTTCTATTCGAGTGGAACAGACTATTGTCTGTTAAGTCACGTTGCATCCATACATTGCCTATACAAGTTCGATGCAATAGAGAGTTGATATGCCAGTTAAATACTTGATAAACGGTTCTAATGACTATATTACTCTTGTCGTGATCAAGATATCTCTTATTGCATCGGATGTTGCTATTAGACATGATTATTTCGATCGGTATTTTAATTTGCCTCTCTGTTAAGTAAAAGCAGTTATGTAGTTAGTACCACTCCCAAATCAGCTGATATAGTACCAAGATCAAATGGTGCTATGGAACACAATAAATTCGAAAAGGAACGCGGCTGCTAAAGAAACAAGAATATTAATGTATGAAGAATTATTATCGATTCTTCATGTCAATCACAAAATAATCGCGATGGTTTCTCGTTGAACACAGTACAAATTGATATGCACAGATACATGCTGTTCAAAAAACGTTAAATATACATGTTATTTGTCCCATCTACTAGGCATTTACTCATATGAAAGTATTTATATTGCAATCAGCAAGTAATATAAGTCGTGATCAATCTGATAGATCATTAGCGATAGACTACATTAGAATGCACTCATAATTCATCGATATTGTTAACAGCGAGATATTTATAATGATAATTGAGTACGAATAGATCAATGACATAGCAGTATGAGCATATATTTAAGCAAATAAATTATGAAAAATATAGAAGATAAAACAAAGAGAAATATTAAGAAAAACCGTTAATATTAGGTAAATAAGTGGTTTCGGACATCAATAATTAAGTTCAAAATCAAATAACCACTAATAATATTAGCAGGCAGTAAGTAAAGCTGTTAAACCGACTCAGAAACCATACAGGTGGCTGAACATACCTAAATTAAGTTACGGATTATAATATAATTTACTGACTCCCTTAGGGCAAATACGGAAGAGCATTTCATTCACCACTAACTTTGAGGGAATGTTGATACACCATCGCTAAGACTACAGCAGAAACAACTGATATGCAGTACGTTAATTAGGTGACTATAAAAGAATGGGAAAGATTGAGGTCCGCGTCAGTTGCCACAAGAATACCACTATACTGAATGGTCACTAAGGTGTCATATCCGTGAAACCCATCTACAAAAACAATAATTGTTTATTGTACTTATCAAATTCAATTAGTGTAATTGCATTGTTCTTGACTATGATTGTGATAGATATTAGTTTTTCTTGTTTTCTTTTAAAACCAATTTCTAACATTTCCAGATTTATTACTGCAACGACACTTCAACTTCATTAATTAAATTCAAAGCTTGTTATATAGAACCCCAAATAAATCACAATGTTTAAAAGCTTGTGACGGCTAATCCTATAAAATGACCTGCTAACTTCAATATAAGTATTAATCTGGTGAAGCCGGTACGACATAGTTGCGTAAATGGCGTGGCAGTTTCCCCAGCACGTGGCTCCTAACGTGGCACTGGGTTCAGGTTACCAGCCATGAGACCTATGGCACGTTGGAATGCAATTGAATATTAGTTGTACCAAGTTAATTGGTTTAATCAATCTGACGCTGAGGTTAGGTAATTGATATTTCAGAATCTGTGCTTGTTCAGTTTTTATTGTCATGGCAAAGATGATTATTTTTATTGGTATGCGACCAGTGACGGATTTGCAGTGCTAGCCGCTAGACCCGGTATTAGTTGCTGCTCCTTGTTTTCAACAGACTTCAAAAAGGGATATCATATTATCATCACGCCACATTCTCAATTTTATTGTAGATAATAGAGTTAACTTCGTCAATAAGGTGAAAGTTTTAGTTTCGTGGCCGGCCACTCCTAAATTTACACCCGTCTTAGTCCCGGGCCTAGTTGGCCTTAGGGGAACTCCGCTACTGTATGCGACAGCAGACTAGAATATGGCTTGCTTTATGGTAAGTGGTAACTGTCGCCCATAGACAGCAGCATAGACTAAGGACCACGACAAAAAGATAATAAAATAGAGAACTCGAATTGACAAAGGTATCAATCGTTGACAATCCGTTGCGTGTTGTACCTCTACTTACCTTTAGGGGGGTAGAGGCGGGAGTTTGTGTATGTATATTATGATATGATACAAATGATGTCAATTAAATAATTGTACTGTTATCGGAAATAAGTATAGATAAGTGGCACTTGATGTTATGTTATGTTAAATGTAACTGTATTATCACTAAGTAAGCAAATTGATAATTATAATGTATCTAGTATTTTCCAACAGTTATTTTTAGTAAATAAGCAATGTTAATAACATTGCTTTGACAGTTCTCACTTCTCGAAAAAAATTATGGTTTTCGTTTTCTCGATACACATATTTTAGTTCAATAGTTTCCCGCAAGTGGCGCTGCTAGTGAAATGTATTGACAAAACGAAAACGTAATTTTTTTTTTGCAAACTGTCCAAACTCGTGCTGAGCGAACCAAAACATAGCGCTGAATTTCAGTTTTAATAACTACTACCCTCAGTGACCTCATCAAGATTCATGCCCTTTAGTGCTCCAATATATGTAGGTAAAAATAATTAGTTCATAAAAAACCCTTTTCTTTATAGCAAAGATTGGCAAACGAGCAGATGGGTCACCTGATGGAAAGTGATCTCCACTGCAGACACAGACACAAAAAGAATCATGGGTGCGTTGCCAACCTAAAAGGAGTGAATGGCCTACCATGAAACCGTTCCCTAGAACGGAAAAGGGATTGGGAAAGGGAGGGGAGTTGGTAATTTGCCCACCGGAAATCTCACTCACCCAACGAAACGTGACAGCATGCTGCCAGTGGTATCAAACCAGTCGAGCCGGCATATTCAAACTATAGAAGTAATTGTCTACAGCATGGCTCTACCACTCAAAACGTGCAAGCTGTCGCGTGACATACACATGCACCTCTATAAATAGAAGATAATATGTGTGTCCGTGCGTTTGTGTGTTTGTTTGCGACGGAAACATGCCAGACGATAACGCGTACTATATTTTTGTGTTACATTGTTTGTTTTGATTAAACACTTGCGCTAAAAGTTGGCAATCATTGAAATTAGGTTATGCGAGCTGTTCTATAAGCGTTACATAATAAAATGAATGCAGCAAAAAAAAAACCAGTATTTTTTTTTTTACCCGACTACGTCAAAGCCAAAAGGAAGGGTTATGATTTCTACAATACCAGTATGTACGTTTGTATTTCATTTACTTTATTTCACCGTGACGCCTTACATCCATACATGTTTATGGTAGCGCTAGCGCCTAATTTACTCGTGACATTTTGATGAATGAGGTGTCAAAAATGGTGTCAAACTTTTAAATGATTTCAAAAAAGTAGGAGGCGTTGGAAGGCGGACGAATCGGGGAAGGGAGGGGGGAATTGAACCACCGGAAATATCACTCACCGAACGATACGAGACAGCGAGCTGCCACTTTATGTCGATTTTCTGTGAGACAGTGGTATCAAACTGGTCGAGCAGGTCCATTCGAGCCTCCCCTTTTAGTACTTTTGTACATGCGGCCCCGGGACGGACGGCAGCACGGACGGTCGGCCTCGTGCTGCCGTAGACGCCGAGGGCGTCCTTCGGCGGCGGGGGCTTATGAGCCCCCCCCTAAATTGGAGACGGGCCGTAAGGCGGCACCGCGCAGGGGCGGTTCCGGTAGCAATCCGAGTCTATCTCCGGATACCCCGGGGCCGCCCCACTAAAGCGCCGAAGAAGGCCACCGCGGGATTTTAATCGGTATTGCCGGTGTAGGGTGTATATAGTGATAGGGACTCGGCCCGGTCGCCCGGATATCGACCATCTCTCCCGGGCATCACGGCGCTGGGTCGTAAGACCGGCGAACCCGACATACCCGCCGCGTCCACCCCCCCGGGCGCGGCGGCAGTGGTAAAACACTTTTCCCCGCAACAAAAAAAAAAAAAAAAAGGTCCATTCGAGCCTCGCTGTAGACGTCACTGTCACAGCGTGGCTCTACCTCCCAGCTCACTAGCATAGCAATTATGCATGTTATAGCTAATGTTTGATAAATTCATGTTTATAGGTGAAAACGTTAACCCATTTGAAGTGTTTTTTCGGGGCAGTAGCTCTGTTTATCCTTTAATGTAGAGAACAGGCCACTTGGGTGTTAAGAATGTTTATTATTTTACTATTAAACACAACTTCCTCACAGTTATTTTTATAAACATTTAGTAATAGAGGTTATGAAAAACACGTTACGATAACACACATTTGAATAATATTTGAGATTTAACATTAGTAATTCAATTGAAATACAATACAAATAAATACACCCACCAAAAAGTCACACACCTAGTCCTGACCCCACACTAGGTATAACCTGTATCGTGGGTGTCAGAGACTATGAGAGACTTTCGGTCTCACAAAACCCAGACTTGAAACAAATATCTGTGGGCCATACAAACATTTGTCTCAATGCAGGAATCGAACCTGCGGCCTCTCGCTTCACAGCCGGCTACTCGCCCACTGCACCACGGAGGCTATCAATATTACGATATCGTTTATTATTATTATGGTTTATGTTTAACAAGCGTTTCTGTATATGAGTATTAAAAATACATAATTCGTCCCGTATTAGAAAGTAAAAACAATCCGAAATTGTCGCAACGTAAAAAGTATAATAAATTGTATGTTTTTTTGGCACACCGTCTGTTTTCAACAATTCTGCTTCCTATAGTTGAAAAGGCGTAAGTGACATAAATAAATCAAGATAACAGATAGATACTCTTGATTATTGAGGTCTAAAGTAATTTCATTGACGTTTTAACTTTTAACCAATCGAAATTACGTTGAATGCAACGTGAAATTCTTTCTCGGAATTCGAATCTATAACACTGTAGCACAAAATAATGACGCATGTTTTAAATTTAATCTTAATTGCCTCAAAAACTTAAAAGAGCCCAAAAACATAGGCGTTTATGGTAGATGTGTCCTTTTTAAATCAGTGGAAAAATTGGCAACGTACAGTACAAATGTTTGAATGTCAAAAAATCACAATTAAAATAACTCAGACGATTTCGATCGTAACTTTACTTCAGGTGGCGTCTTGGTATAGCAAGATTGTGTGTGAAACAAGTAATTATTTTTTATTGTACATTTAAATGTACAAGTAAAAATTTTGCCAAATCCTTTCTGCGACGTGCTTGAAAAAGTATGTTGCGCCGATCCCAAATTGAGGGATAAGGACAGATAAAAAGAAAATATTTAAATGTATGTTATAAAATATACAAGGTTGAGATTTTAATGGCAAACAATTCAACTGAAGTAATAGCATCCGTAGTAAAGGAGGTGAGTTGACCCCCAGACGGGTGACGTCAAGAAGCCCGTCACATAAACTAATCCGAATCCTCTCCGCAACAGGCTTGAAAAAGTCTTAAGCCGGCCCCATATTGGTATCACAAAAGCAAAGGAAATCAGTAGAAAACGAAAACTTCGACAGAGTTTCGACATTTAACATGTTTTTGTAAACTTTCGTAACTCATATTAAGCCAAAAACTTAATCATAATCGTCGTTTAAAACAAACCAGTGATTACCCAACCGTATAGTACGTGACTACTGCCTAGGGCAGGTCGTGTGTATTGTAACGTTGTTGCCATGCTGGATGTTGCACAAATAGGAAATGCAGAAATGCATTTATCTAACAATTGCATAACAGCGTTTAAAATACACTCGTATCCCGTTAAAGTTGATAATTTACTGTTGTTTATAAAATGGTCTTTATTGCTGTGGAGTATTATAGGTTTATCTATGAATGCTACGATAATAATATAATAATAAGCTCTGTAATAATACTGTCCTACTGCTGGGCACGGGCCTCCTCTACTTATGAGAAGGATTAGGCGTTAGTCTACCACGCTGGCCTAATGCGGGTTGGTAGACTTCACATACCTTGCAAATTCCTGTGAAGAAATTCTCGGGTATGCAGGCTTCCTCACGATGTTTTCCTTCACCGTTATAGCAAGCGATATCTCACAATGAAAATATACATACTTAACAGAAAAGTCAGAGATGTACGCTCCATTTTTGGGGTTGGTCTCGAACTTCCGACACTTGTCTCGGCAGTCCGTACCATTACCAACTGAGCTATCGCTGCTTTGCTAATGCTACAAATGTTTAATTAATAAAATGTCAGTTGTGTCGCAGACTCGGTCTTATATTTGCTTATCCTTCCTAAATCTCACTATTGTAAGCCTTATTTCATTCGTTTACCATGCATACTTGTACTGCCAACATTATGCCAAAAAAAAAAAAATAGGAATTGATACGTCAACCAACCCGAATTTTGCCAGTAAATTGGTAAAAGTGTTTACTATAGTTTTGGAAGAAACTACATGCCTAATAATAGGACAGTATGATAATATAGTTGTATTATACATTTACACACATTCATGTCCATTATCCTAGTAGGTTTAGGCAGTGGTGCACCAAATACACCCGCCGTATAAGGCACAATTGGGTACTTGACTATGTTTCATTTCATACACATTTTTATATGTAGTAGCAAATAAAACAAAAAAGAAACCCTTCTATAAAAACCGCATCAAAATTGGTTGAAAAATGAGGCAGTAATTCATATTTTAAATTCTGCAATGAGCAAGAGTGGGGGCGTGGTGGGGATATCTTGCTATCCCTTTCCAACGCACGCACCGTTATAGCCGTGACGTTATTTTACTGATATTTCTCTTTCCCGCTGTTTGAAGGTTACACCAAACTATAAAGGCTTATAACTTTTTTATTTTTGGGAGTATTTCAATATTTCTTTCTGTATTACGATTTAGATGACGTAAATTTCGTATAAAATCAATAAAAAAAATTAGTCAAGTACCCAATTGACGCATTCTTTAAATCACAGGCAATTATGAATGTGCCATAAATATGTAGATATACAAGGCATATTAAGGAAGAAAAAGGTATAGTATAGAACTTAACAGTCATAGCAGTAGTAGTAATATCAGTTAGGTCATAACACGTCTCTATCCTCCCAGGGTCAAAGAAACGAACTCTGTGAGGATTTAGAATTTTTAAATCGAACTTTGACTTAGTCCGAGTAATTGTTTACAAGAAAATCTTTGCTTAGTCTGTCTGTCAATCTATTTTTATTGTAAAAATGGTTTGGACTAAGTCGGAGTTTGATTTAAAAATTCCAAATTCTCCCTGAGTTCGTTTCTTTGACTCAGACTTAGTCGAAGTTCGCTCTATAGATGTCAGCCTAAAACTTTTACGAGGCGAGAAAAGCTTAAATAATTAATTATTGAATTAATATATTTTAAATCACTTGCTGGACTATGCTCGACGAAATGTGGGTGTTATAGTTCGCTAATGCGCCTCTGCCTACCCCTTCTGAGATACTTATGTAGATTCTTTTAAAGAACTATAAATCTGGTTATTTAGTGAAATGTATTATGTGGTTTCGCTGGATGCAGGCCGCTTCCAACAGGTCGATCTGGAAATCTTTGGGGGAGGCCTATGTTCAGCAGTGGACGTCCTATGGCTGATGATGATGAAAATTTAGTGAAAATTAATTAATTTAAGAGTTGTATTAAATTATGATCGTGCTGATTATAAGTTAATTTAACAGTGATGGTTTTGAAATATTTCAAAGTTGATTTAAAATCTTAATAATTAATACAGGTAAGTAATTGTTTCTAATGCTAATATTTAAAATATTATAGGTAAATATGTATATAGAAAGAATTACAATAGCCGAGAACTGTATTTTCCATTTAGTTGAAATGCTTGTGATTGAGTAATTTGCACTTATTGAACTCATATACTCAATCATAGGCATGTTGTGACAGTAAAAACACAGGTATGTTTCAGCACTCGGCGCCAATGCGTAAGCGTTGATTATGCGTGAGTATGAAGTATGAATACGTGCCACGCGATGCGTATGCGTCTGACAGACACTGGCACCTTACCAACAATAAACACAATAATAACACCCAACAGTCACACACATAGTCCTGACCCCACACTAAGATCGAATCTTGTGTCGTGGGTATCAGGGATTACGAGAGACGCACGGTCTCATAACACCCAGACCCGCTACAAATATCTGTACGCCACACAAACATCTGTCTCGGTGCAGGAATCGAACCCGCGGCCTCTCGCTTCATCGCCAGCTACGCCACGGAGGTTGTCTATAATAGTTACTACAAGAGGACAATAACCATTCTAAATGCACCTTGGTTTATTTTTACTTCAAAAATTAGACACCACACTTCTATACCCGATTACTCAGTAAATGTTTATGGGCGGCGAAGGCAGCGATAATCACTTAACACCAGGTGTCCCACTTGCTCGTTCGCCCCCACTTCTTTAAAAAAGGGAGGAAATATTTTTCTCCTTTTTACGCCTTCGAGTTTTTTATGCATGTTGTCTGATACATTATTGTGACTGACTTGATCCGAACACTATGCCTCACTACGGAGTTTGCTCAAGTCTGGGCGAAGTGGAAGCGTTTAAGTAGGAACACAGTGTAAGGGGTAATATTAAAATAGTGCCTTATTGGAATAAAACTAGTTTTTACGGATTCTATCGCGATTTGTTTTGTATTTATTATATGGACCGCATTCCATAAAGGAGGAGATCTTAAATTCGTCTGTATTTTTTTATGTATGTTACGCGATATCTCCGCCAAATGTGGACCGATTTTCAAAATTCTTTTTGTGTTCGATAGAGCTTGTTTCAAGGGTGGTCCCATAAAAATTTGGTCACGATCGGTAAATTGAAAGTCGGTCAGTTAAGTTTTTAAACTTGTGATTATTAGTCCGACGATTCGGAAGCTTTCGTGGTCCGACCCTTGACTACGAAGGCTGTAAAGCTTGATCTTAGTCCGTAAAAACTAGTTTTATTTCAATGAATAACATTCGCGTAAATCTAAGAAATCATTTTAGTGCCTTATTTCAGCTAGACGTTTTGCACGTTCAGCTAGTTTGTATATAGAAACTTCATGTTATTCGGCGACGAGTGACCACGTCCCTCGACAGTCGACAGTTGCCACTTTCTTTGCACGGTACTATTACAGGATGGTCTCTTACCGGAGCAGGATAAACAATGTTTAATTGAAATCCCATAATGTGAATGTGGATTTCCGTTTAAGTACTTTATGCGTTGGTATTTGAATTAATGCCTACGACGTGAAAACACTCACGTAAGTATGAACGCTGAGTCACCAAACATTCTACGCATTTGTCTAATGCAATGTCATCGAGTCATTCAAGTTCTTCAAAGAAATTATAGAACATATTTATACATCAGAAAAATCTGAAAGTAGGCTCCTTGGCCTAACGGTATAGATCTGGGGGGTAACCTCCACGTCTTATAACAGTATTATTATAATCTTACTTTGTTTTTGCCTGACTGCCTCGGTGGCGTAGTTGTATTTCGGTACGAATACCGTCTTGAGGTCTCGGGTTCGATCCCCGGGTCGGGCAAAGTGATATTGGATTTTTCCATATCAGCCCGGAGTCTGAAATTTGTGCCCGATATGGCAATAGGCTATCCTATCACATCTGGGACGGAACTAAGCTCGGCGAAATGTGGGTCTTCTAGTTCGCTTGGACGCCTCTGCCTACCCTTTTGGGGATTCAGGCGTGAGCTTATGTTATGTTTATGTAATGTGTTACTTTGTTTTTTTTTTGTACGGGAAACGGTACAAGAATAACTTTAATAATACTGTTATAAGATGTTGTGGTAATCCTCCAGGTTTAGAATCCCAGGTAGTGTTTTTTCAACACGATATGCTCGGGACTAGACCTCCCAGGGAGCGTTGACGTCAAATAGGTAAAAGGCATAAAAACTAAACGGAATCGCGCAACATACCTACTTAGAAAAAAAAAGAAATAAGGCTGGTGGAAGAAGACACATAAAATCACGTTTTATCACTAGATCTATACTTAACATGAATAATAATAAAGCATGTAAAAATACAACGCAATAAAACATAATCTTGAAAAACAAAGGAAAAATTCCATGAAACCACTCCAGTTCAGTGAACAGACTCGTAAGGATGCCGGAAACAAGATATATAACCGTAATATAACCGTAAATAAAATAAAACGAATGCACGACGGTATCGTTTCGATTTATGTGTCAGTTGTAACTTATAATTTAAGTTACACGTGATTTTGCTGGTTCATTACTGTAACATAGATTTAAGTGTTATCGAAAATTTAAAACGTTTGTTTTAAGAGCCCGGTTTATTTAGTAACAGACCTTACATGAGACATTTATTGAAATCTAAATACCTGTCATTTTAACGATAGATTACCAGAATTCCGTTTTGTTTTTTCATAAATTTTCAATCTATCCGAAATATATATATATATATATATATATATATATATATATATATATATATATATATATATATAATATTAGCGCTGTAAATTACTGTCCCACTGCTGGGCACCGGCCTCCTCTACTAATGAGAGGGGTTAGGCTTTAGTCTAACACACTGGCTTTGGGCCACTTGCAGCTCCGCGATAAATCTCTGTTTATGCCAAATCTTGATTTAAAGGAGTGAGCTGTAGAATAAATCGAGTTTAGGTGTAACTCTAAGTAATAGCGCTGCAAGTCGCCCTTAATGGCGGTTGGTTCGTCTGTTCTCCATCACTCACAAAAGCCACGATACGAATATATCATACTCTGAATTTGTACATTTATAATTAGTGGAATTAGTCAAGTCTTCTAATCATCAATCAAAAATCTTGACTCAATTGTCATCATAAGCATATAAGCGTAACGACGACAAGAATCGCCTACCTTAGAAATGTTCTAGAAAAAATCCCTAACTTTATCAATATCGCCTACACAAAAGTAGGTACATTGCGGTCTTTTATTGGCAGAAAACTACTAAACTAAAACTGGCAGTCGGCCACATGGCGCCTACCAGTGATTGTGGATTAGTAACAGGGCTAATATAAACATTAAGATGTTTTGAATATATATGCCAAGCCGTACATGCAGTGCTAATGTGCTGATTAGCATGCATCCGACGGAAACTATCAAGGTTTGTTCGTGGAAGGAATATGCTTTTTTTATAGCAGAGACTGGCAAACGAGCAGATGGGTCACCTGGTGGTAAGTGATCTCCATCGCCCATAGACACCCAAGACACAAAAAGAATCATGAGTGCGTTCCCAACCTAAAAGGAGGAAATCGAAGGGAAAGGAAACGAACGAAACGCGACAGCAAGCTACAACTTTACGTCGGTTTTCTGTGAGATAGTGGTATCAAATCGGTCGGCCCGGCCCATTCGTGCTGTAGACGTTACCGTCTATAGCGTGGTTCTACCACTCAAAAACACTTATTGTGGGGCTGATTCGCCGCTTCCAACGGGTCGATCTGGAAATCTTTGAGGGAGGCCTATGTCCAGCAGTGGACGTTCTGTGGCTGATGATGATAATGATGATGGGGCTGCTTCTGCTTTATGATGATGATACCTTTTTTCCATACTGGGGATTGTAACGCTAATATGATGGTCAACGTCACAAAATACCAACATATTTTTACGGTAAAGTTAGTGGGGGGAGTGATCGCAAAGGTCTTTTTGACTCAACTTTGGTGCACGTTGTCGAATTTCGATTCGAAGACATAAGTATGATAGTCATACCGAGTACGCGAGAATGTTATCAAAATGTACATAAACACCGAATAAGATATCAAACCTCATAGTAGTACTTGGATAATGAGATGATGACAATCATGTAATCATAATCAGGATAATTATCGTCAATCGCATTTTGATCATTGCAATTTTTTTATAGCAGAGACTGGAAAACGAGCAAGTGCGTCACCTGATAGTAAGTGAAGTGATTTTAACCGCCCGTTAACACCTGAAATATCAAAGGAATCATGTCGTTACCGATGTTAAGGGGGGGGGGGAATAGGAATGTAAGGCAAAAAAAGTTATCTTTCAAATGACACGGATCAAAATTGTAAACAAAATACTTAAGGAAGTGCTCATCGAATATTCTCGTATATTGTAAAAGTCGAGATAAATATACGCAATTACGGAATTCTTTCAAGTACACGTCGGTTCGTAATAAATACTAAGACACACGTACAAAAATGTTTATATTTGGACATATAAAGTGTCAGAGCTTAAGTACATAAAGGGAAAGGGCAATGTACTATGAACACTCATTGTTCCGCCAAGAGTGTTAGTGCCCGTATAATTTCTCTAAATGTCGAATTGCATATTCTGTAGCTGTATGTTTCGACCATGACTTTTAGACATTCCGCAAACACCATACTGTGCAACTGCCGCAACGCCTCTAGCGGTTATGTGGACATTACTTTTTTTTCTTTCTGTCTGGCCTTATGCCAGGGTCCGCCTTCCTACTTAAATGCTTCCACTTCGCCCGGTTTTGAGCATACTCCACAGTGAGAACCTTGGCTCTCGTATCTTCCTCCAAAACGTCCAGTCAGCGCTTTTTAGGCCTTCCACAGAAACGCACCCATGGTACGATCTGCGTCAGATATTAATGTTTTTCATAAAAGTTATTTTATGAAGTCGTTAGCAAGAAACGGGAAAATAATTCATGGTTGAGCTATCCGGAATCTGCTTTTCATTCTTTCTACCTGCCCTTATCCCATTTTAATGTGGGGTCAGCGCAACACACTTTCAAGCATGTTGCCGAAAGAATTTGGCATAGTTTTTATAATCAGCTGCCTGTCTGACTTCAACCCTCTCTGAAGGATCCATTTCCGGGCAAATTAAATTAAGAATTTCGCTTCGATCGACCTGGGAATCGAATCTACGACTTCCCGGCCCATATATGTTGCCACTAGACCTAGGACTAAAATAAATGTAGATAAAACGAAACCTATCATCGTTTTCAAGAAGTGTCAAACGTCGAACTAACCCTACTAGGTAATTATTGCATTAATTTTGGCTGACAATCGTGTGATTGTGGGTTTAAAATTTGAATCCCAGTTACTTCAATTACATTTTGTGTTTAGTTTTTCGATTTGGAATAACACACGTGATTTCTCTGGCTAGGATTTGTGCCCGATATGACAGTAATTTTGTTCGCTATCATATGAAGAAACGGCAGTAAAATCGGCTAAATATACATAGCTAATTAAATATTCGAAACATAAACAAAACTTCGTTCGACCGACCCGTGACCACGAAGGCTGTAAAGTTTCGAAACGTCGGGACCAAAAATAAAATACACAAATACAAAACAAATCGCGATAAAATCCGTAAAAACTAGTTTTATTTCAATTATTATACCCTCAGAAACTTCAAACGCACTAATGAAACCATGTACTGTGATTTAGAGAACTACTGGTTTCCTTCATCTTCGGATATTGCATTACTAGGGCCAATGCCAGAACCCGTCTTGATTACTCCAGTGCACCAAGTTGTTAACATTATTGGTGAAATCAGCAAATGATGTTTTATTACGATTAGAATCAAACTGTACCGTAGTTTCTATTTGTTAATAACATATATAGTCTTGTTTTTTTTAACCAACTTAAGCAAGGAAGACCTTCTCAATTTTGTTATCCATTGAGTATTTTTTTGTAACTTTCCTCGTACCTACCCTATCGCACTGTGTAGTTAGATCTTGATCAATATTAATTTGTTTTGGAACCACTGTTACCGCCGAATAGTATAGATAATAGACTTAGGGTCACTTTATGCCGTTTAAGGTCGCCTTATATGCCAAAATTGTATGGCGAAAAGTAATGTAAGAAGCTGTTTAAGTTGAGTAGCGTTACTAGCGTTCCAGTATTTAGGCGGTAGTCAATAAAAACAAACAGAAAGTCTGACGAAAGAAAAATACTATAACTGAAAAAAAAATCCGTTTTGAACTCTGTTAATAAACGCGATTTCTTTGAAGTCGTAAACATCTACGGATATCAGAAAATCTACTTAAGGTACAAGATGAGAAGATACCCACAAATAGCAATGAAATGATGTAATTAGCGAAGGACAATGGTGCGTTTATACAAATATAGTGTTATCTGCAGCGCTGCCATATAAAGGAACGTCTCAGCTCAAGTTATTTTAAACGATGTCGATCTTGCTCTAAAAGGAGCTCGCAATCGCTCGGTCGATATTAGAGGCTGCGACTTGTGAGTCATTATCTTGTAGTATTACTATTTTTATATCTACTTTATTATAATTTGTTAATTTTGTAGGAGTAATTTCTGTAACTTTGCAGTGAATCGTGACAAATGTTTTATGGTTTTAGATAATTGTTGCGGGTATGGGTGTCGTGGGACGGTAAGTCCCTTCTAGTTCCTAATACCCACGATACAGGTTAAACCTAGTGTGTAACTGTTGGGTGTTCTTATTTTCCGTTTTGTTTTATTAATCAACACATCTTTTTTCTTTCTGCCTCGCGTTTTCTCAATTTTATGCCAGAGTTCACCTTCTTACATAAACGCTCCCTCTTCGCCCGGCCTTGAGCATCCTCCAACCATTGGCTCTTATATTTTACTCTAAAATCTAAAACAAGCCAGTGCTTTTGGGGGCCATCTACGGAGACGCACCCCTGTAGGGGTCGAGTACCAGGGCCCTGCTACAATATGGTCCAATCACTTGCGACCCACGTACTCTCGTGGTTTCCTTAAAACGTGACCATACCATCTCATCTTCAGCGTCTCCCTACGGTACATTACTTTACAGATTAGTCAAAAGTGTAAAAGCTAGATGAGTCAGTGCATCAGAACTCTACGCACGCCACCTAGGCGCGACCAATGACTGCAGCTATAAATGGCGCATGCAAGCCAGCTAATGCGCCTGCATTATGCATCGCATGTGACACATGCACGATACAAGTTGCACAAGATCACTATCACTGTGAGAATTGAACATAAACAGTCTGCTAAGCTATGGATGTTTATATCCACATTTGGCTACGTGACTTTGTATAGATTATATATTGATTACAAAGTTACGAACGTTATAAAGCTGAGAAGTTTGATTGAATGCGCCAATCTCTAGAACTTTATGTTGAGTTTCAACATTATAATAAATTTTGATGGTAGTAGGACATTCATATCCGCTCGAAAAGCGACCACCATTAAAACACCTTGTGTGGATCTCTTACCAGGATAACCCAGTGTATATGCCAGAGAACAGTTAAATAAGTAACAAATAACATAAGTTGAACATTTAATATCATTGATTGTCGATGGTCGCTGTTTTTTTGGTCTGAACTCCGCTTACCATTAGTTGTAGTGTACGAGACTATCCCGCCCACACACCCGCCACTGTAACTCCTGTAAGCCGGGATCGACAATGGCTCTCATTTTACGACACCGAGCAGTGAAGCCCGGCAAGTCTCAGACAATGCAAAATTGTCTTCATCCCGCAACGAAATTAATCAAACAGAAAGGTCTCTAAGGAAACTCGTGAGTGGTAGAGCCACGCTGTAGACAGTAACGTCTACAGCACGAATGGGCCGGCTCGACCGGTTAGATACCACTGTCTCACAGAAAACTGACGTAAAGTGGCAGCTTGCTGTCGCGTTTCATTCGGTGAGTGAGATTTCCGGTGGCCCATTTCCCCCCTCCCTTTCCCAATCCCTCTTCCATCCCCTTCCATTCCCTCCTTTTAGGTTGGAAACGCAACCATGATTATTTTTGTGTCTTGGGTGTCTATGGGCCCATCTGCTCGTTTGCCAATGACTGCTATAAAAAAAAAGGTAGGGAGTAGGAATTATAAGGTTTCCACTTCCCTCCGTAAAAATGCAGGAGACAACAAATAAAAGAGGCAATAGCCTCATACATATGGATATTTACAACTGGAGTTGCCAGATGTAAGGCACCACGGAAATACAATAATATATTTTTTATAGTGGGTCCTATCATGCGAGCTGTTAAAGTTGATTCCAAAAATGGTTGTAGTGTAGTCACTTTGCTGTGTAAAAACTACAGTATATTTGTCATAGGGTACTTTTATCATTTTATAATCCAATCCCGAATATACAGTCATTCCCATCTACCGAACAAGTCATCATGCGCAATGACACCACTATCTAAAGCTACAATATATCTTCAGGTTTATCGCTTTCATATTATGATAATGAACTTTATAGCTTTATATCAGCATTGTCGCGTGTTTTACATCAATCGGAATCACCGACAGTGGATGAGTGAATCGTGGTCTTTATTCCATGTGGAGTGACAAGTTTCATACTTTTGCTTTGATAATGTAAAGGGCATCATATAAAGTCAGGATTTACGATAGGAGGAGAAAATGCGGTAACATTTTCTAGGTATTAGCATGAGATTCTGACAACTATCAGAGACATTCATTATCATCAGCCCTAGGACGTTCACTGCTGTACGTAGGCATTCGCCAAAGGTTTCCAACTCGACATGTTGGAAGCGGCCCGCATCCATCGACTTCCTTAGATATTCATAACGGGACAATCGTATCGATTGCGAAGATGTAGTTAAAGCAAGAGACTGGGAAGGGGTGGGATAATTTGGGCCACCGGAATTCTTGATCCTAGAATAAAAACACAACAGCGGCCTGTCACTTGTCGGTGTTCGGTGAGACGGTGGTATCGAATCGGTTGAGTCGCACCATTTGTGCATTCGTAAGATGTATTTATAATAATGTAACAGTGTTCACTAATATAATGAGAACCGAAAGAAAAAGCTTTAACTTATTTAAAGTAAACCTGTTCCAATTCTAACATTACAAAATACCTAAATTTCAATTTCACCTAAAAGTCCATTAACAGTTATAGAAGTAAGTAAAAGTTAGCTATACTCCAAACGGAAAGTTCGTGCGACCTTTCAAACCCTACCTCAACCTTCAGCTAAAAATAGAAGCAAATTGCGTAAAGCTAGTTGAAAATTGATGATTGTTATGCAAAGAACATTAAAATGCGGATCACGGTAATTCGTAAGATAAAAATAAAATCAATGTCCGATCAATCTGTCAATGACTGTTTTGTTGATAAATATATAACGACCTAAGTAATAACAGGAATAATATTAGCGCAAAAAATTCATGGATATAATCATAGATTTTATTGTCATTTGAAATTTGAAAAAATCTCCAGAATTTCCCCAGTAATCCGTTTTAATTTCAGCACAAGAATTCGACACCTTGCAGCATATAAATTATAGATTTATGTGTATGGATAGAATCATGATGACAATACCAATTACTAATACAAAAGGTGAAACAAGCAACTAACTTATTAAAGAAAATCATGCGTCGTAGTTTCTAGATTCGCTTGATCCCTATTAGCATTCGTATCATTTATTGTATTGTTCTTACTATCTATTAATATCCTCTCACCCTGACCTATCGGTGTAGAGTTGTCTGTACAACCTTAATGGATATATCACGATGTATTTTTATTCCATGAGTACATTCTAATACAATCCGTATTTATGTCATCTCACACAACCTTGTAAAATTCATGATTAACCACACATGTATTTACTATAACGCATAATAAATCGTTATAATATTTCCAAGTATTAAATTTTTCTTTAGGAACAAGGAAAAGAAATTACCACATTCAGTCAAAGCACATTTTTGCTTGGCAAAAGTGTCTACATACAGTGGTTACTAGTTAGTAAGTGTTAATTAATTATTGGTTTTATCAATACATACATAAATATTTGACCCGACTGTTGTTTGTCGTTATTAATAGAATTAAAGACGTTTGTGTTGATAACGCTGGTTTCAGAGGAAATTATTTATTTAAATTTTGTATTGAAATAACAAACAATGAACAGGTTGAAGTCTTCTATATGAAATACTATCTGTGATACTTTAAAGGTTTGTACTTCGGCTGCACCTGACTCGGAAATAGCGTAATGCTTTTCACTAGACGAATTTCACATAAAGTAAAAACCAATTTCAAAGGCAAGTCCAGTTATGTGCACCAGTTTTTTATCCTTGTCTCGTACTCCATATTCAGTTCTTGACTTTTACCAAATGAACTTGAAGTTAAGCTATCGACAGCAATATATCGTGCGAATAAGTCAACATTTAGCTGGTATGTGACTGCTTCGGTGGCGTAGTTGTATTTCAGTACGACTACCGTCCTGAGGTCTCGGGTTCGAACCCCGGGTCGGGCAAAGTGATATTGGATTTTTCCATATTAGCCCGGAGTCTGGAATTTGTGCCCGATATGGCGATAGGCTCGCCCCCTATCACATCTGGGATGGAAAAAAGCTCGGCGAAATGTGGGTGTTCTAGTTCGCTAGGGCGCCTCTGCCTACCCTTTCGGGGATACGGGCGTGAGCTTATGTTTTATGTTATGTAATAAGTCAACATTTGGCTGCTATGTTACATGGAACTATACTCATTAAATTATGATGGGTGGCATGGTGGACGAAATACTTGTGTCCTTAATAGTGATAGTAATAGAGAGCCATCACTGAAACAGCTTTGTAACACAGGATTCTATTAATACATTTTCTCCCTCTACTCCCTTTAATTAAATGCTAAACAAACTCGATGTCTATACGAGAGCCAACTGCGCCAGTAAGCGAACGATAAAATATTATAAATATTCATTAAAGTGTTGAATTTCTCCTTGAAGATTGCAGGACCAATGCCAACTACCGTAACGTTGTGGTTTCAGGGACGATACGTGTTGTTTGTAAACGAAAGTGTGACAAACTTCAGAATGGAACGTATGAGTTGTCAAATGACCAACGAGAAAGAATTGGACAAATCATCATCATCCCCCTGTATCCGTCCACTGTTGGACCTTTCCCAGATCGCGCCAGCTTTGGCGATCTTCCGTCTTCCCCAAAAATAGACGCGTAATGCGGAGGGAGTTGAATATTAACAAGTAGATCACCGTATTCGTTCTTTTAACTTGTAGGGTTCTTCGTTGATCCTTTGTTCAGAAAACTCTCAAGCAATCGTATAAAGTCTGTACTTGCCATCTATTGCCAGCAATGGAAAGGTTCCAACATTATTATAATGTATCATCAGAATTTCAAACTAGGCACTGAAGATATTAGCTATAAGATATAAACACTTAGCTCCGATTTGAATTTAATTCTCATAAACCTATTCACCAGAATAACCTTCAAAACTAGTGTATGTATATTATTACTATCCTCGAAATAGTTATGCAAAAATATTCGGAAGTCAGAACCTTCATCTGTCAATATAAAGTGGTAATTACAATAAAATGTTATGATAATGTCGAGATGTCACCGGCTTTTGCCAAATTAATTCATCCTTCACAATGATTCAGGTTGACGGTTGCCAATATTTCTACTTCATTAATTCTGTACAATTTTGTTGCAAGTTATTTGACTACCTCGGCGGCGTAGTTGCATTTCGTGCATATGCTGTTACCATCCTGAAAAATCTCGGGTTCGATCCCTATATCGGGTAGTCATATTGGGTTTTCCTTCTCAGTAATCCTACGGTCACCTTTAATATGAGCATTTACAGATATGATCAATGCACTGCAGGGTTACCACCACCTCTTATAGCAGTATTATTATAATCTTATTGTACCGATTCCCATACAAAACAAACGATGAACGGGCAATTGGGCATAAGAGTTTTGAAAGCAGCATCCAGTAGTGAAATATTTTTTATAGCCTTGTTTGAGTTCGCAGGCTGGCTCTTCGTGATATTTTGTTAACTTTTAAAAAAGTTATATAGCCTTGTAAGTCTTGGCAACCTACTTTACATGAAATGTTTTCAGTGGGATAATATTATTTATAGAAATTATACATGTGTGCAATGAAAATGATACCAGATGTTGATATTTCGTTTATGCCAATTGCGTAGGTCATGGATAAGGAATATTAATAGTTCACGTGCAAAACGTTCAATAATATTTAACATGCCAAAAAAACAAAAAAATAACATTAAGATATATAAAGATAAACAAATGTGTGTTTGATAAAAGCTTAATATTTATTGGTACAACGTTATTGTTAGCATCGACAACAAGAGCTAATCGTACTGTTTTTATAGTGTGTTTCAAGTGCCAGATAAATTTGATGTAACTCAATTTTAAGATTCTGCAACTAACATCCGGAGTTCTAGTTTATTATTAAAAAAATATGTAGCGATAACTTCAAATTAGAGTGGAATAAATAACCTGCAAGAGGATAAATATAAAAGTAAAGTATTCCAATAAATAGGAGACCATGTTTGGGCGTAACTATTATAGACTTTTAAAAATACAACAACTATCACTCTAATGCGTCATTAGTTAGTATCACGCGACACATCTATTTACACGAAATGCACTCGAACTAATATCTAATGCAAAGTCCAGTGACATTCCTATATCTAACTTCATAGCTGATAAACTATTTGGAACAAGTTGAGCTGGTGTTGTCAACAATAATTTACTTATTTATTTACATATCGTACAAAAACAATTTAATGTCGTATTTAATGCTATATGCATTATCTACTAGGAAACCTTAGGTGGTGCAGATATATGGCAGGTGCATAAATAAAGAAAATACTTGCGAGGAAGAATAATAAATATTAAGTATACTTTTTATGTTGAAATAAAACTATTATTACGGATTCTATCACGATTATGTTTTAATTATTTGATAAATATTATTGTTTGATAAACCACAAATCCTCGCCAAAGAACACCGATTCCTCCCTAGGATGATACGCGAGGCTATTGAAATTAAAAAACATCCTAATTTCAATAGAGAAGATGGTTGGAAGCTTGCACAAACCTGGGATCCAATTATACATCTTATTAAATCGGAACCCAAAAGACCAGCTGCCAGAACTCAAGACACCGTGAGCTCGTACTGCATAGATCGGAACACAAATAATTAACCTTTTTTGATTTTGTATATTTTTTAATGATGGTAGATATTGTAACACTAACCTTTTTTGGACAAATGACACCTCAGTCTGACACGTGACAACGAAGACTGCAAAGCCTTCGAAACGTCGGGAATAATAATTAAAACATAATCGTGATAGAATCCGTAAGAATAGTTTTATTTCAATGTATAATATTCGCGTAAACTTAAGAAATCAGTATACTTTTTATGGTTCAAAGTGAAACCAGAAGTTTAGACAGCGCTGGCTAGTCATTTGGAGAACAATGTGAGTCAATTGTCTCACGGTGGAAAATGCGTCAGACCTATCGAAGTTAAAGCGGTTAAGTAGGAAGGTGAACCCTAGCATTTAGCCAGGATAACATCAGCAATCATAAATAATTTATTGCACAGAAAAGAAAAAAAAGTTTATATAAGTTGCATATTACGGATGCGGAAAGTCCCCGGGTGATAGAACAAACAGGTTTGTTGACATTTTCGATGGGTCAATAGAAATGTACCGACTGGTTCGTAGGTCAGGCAGTTGAATGATAACATTGGTGTTGTCATTGTTAATATAATTGGGTAAGGCATAATATGAATCAGATCAAAAGGTTCAAACGCAGCACTGGCCCTGCCCATTCAATTTTTGGACATTGCAGCTTGATAAATCGACATAATATAATTATTATTGAAACTAATTTTACGATAATAATCACAACGGATACGCGGAATAATAACAATGAAATGTGTAAAAATGCTTTTTAGAATCTTTAATAAATCAAAGGTTACCACATTATGTTCTGGGACCGATGGAGCTATATCGATAATTATTAAGGAGATATACCGTGACTAAATAATATATCATTTATTACTTTCAAATCTTATTTAAAGATTCAAAGATACTCAATTCATCAAACATTTCTGACATTCTGTTAATGAACCTTTCATGAACGTTGAAATTATACCTGTACGCGTGTTGACGTAACATAAAGGGGGCGTGAGATATTACGTGGATAGATTCCATTATGTAATGTCTACGTCAAATGTGGGGAGTGTACGCCATGATGTTATCAACTCTATGACAAAAAGCATAGGGTCGAAACTCGCTGAGCTAGTGTTTAAGGGTTGAGGTAAACAGACTCGCCGTCAGTGGTTTGCGGTTGGGACAAATGTATATTTTTTCAGTGTGGTAAATGAATATGACTACGGTGTTATTGATGGATTTTTCCGAAGGGTTTTGTATTAAGTGGAACAACTACTGTTTCGAAAGATATGATTTAAAATGCTGAGTATGATGAGGCAAAACAAGTACAACACGTTCAATATATTGCAACAAACAAACAAACACACTATGTGACAAAAAATCAGATAAATCAAAACAATGAGGCCAAAAATCTCCATCATTGAAATGTAAGGTAAACATTTTATCAATGATGGATGATTTGCTTAAAGCATCGAGAGTTTGTCCTCGTTAAATTAAACCAGAACACAGAAAATGGCGGCTGTGAAGATACGACTTTATAAAATTGAAATGCTCAGCCTCTATGCTTATGGTATACCAAAGTTGAAATGGCGAAAACGTCAACCACGCGGGGTAAGACAGTATATCATAATAATATGCTAGGTGTTCATGGGGGATATGGACTCCTCATGGCCCCCACATAAACTGGCTACATACCTAGTCACTATATATCTAGATCTAATGCCAGATATAGATATAGATACAGATTCCCGTGTGCCCGCAGGAATGGCATTCGATTAGTCCCGATGCCGGCGCGGCGTGGGTAGTTATTGCGTAATTACATTTGGACGTCTCTTACAAAAACAACTTTCATGTGAAATTATGAATGTTTTTGATGTTATTATATTGGATTATTTTATTTTATTTGGGCTCAATTTAGCAAAAGGACAGTTTTATCAGATAACGACAAAAATAAATTTTTGGGAGTATCTACTAGTGTAGCTATTTTCGTGGTAGATTTAAGTAGTGAAAGAAGTAAGAATATTGAATCTAGAGTAGGCTGGGACAACGATAATAATAAAAAATCAAAATAATTTGGTTAGGTTTGCAAGTAATTATCTATTTTCATTTCGCATCAATAGGTTCCAATAACGTGGATACTCTACTTAGGTCATCTGATATACCAAATTTTACATAAAATTTGCATTTTGATATTACTGAATTACCTTATAAATATTTACAAAAATATTTGCGTTATTTTGTTTTGGATATATCAAAATATGAGGCCAATGACACTTCAAGGACTCGTCCTTACGAAGCGGGTACTTTCCTCGAAGCATTATCTACTGCGATAGCCAATTTGATAAAGCGATAACAAATAGATAAACTTAAAAATATGGGACATGCAAAAATTTAAATTGGATCATCAGGTGCAGAAGGTGCCTATAATGCATAACATTATAATGCTGTATGATAATTAATTTGGAGTAGTCCCTATACTGTTTTAAGCAGAAAACGAATTCATATTGTTGGAGTTTTAAATGGTAATGATATTTTATCATCTGATGACACGCAAGCAGCCACTAAACATCAGTCTTCTACCATAAACGCGTAGTTACACTTCAATGTATGTATATTAAAATGTAGTAGGTTAAGTAACGGTTGCACGACATGCAATCTAGTACGTGATTTAGAAGGCATAGGCTAGACTAGAATCTACTCCACTTTCTTCATGAGACTCGTGGATTGGGAACAATACGCGAGTAGAAAATCGGAGTCAAAAGAAATCATAACTTTGTACGGAACACTATGGTTAGCATACACTTGGTAGGCCTACGTCCAACAGTAGACGGTAATAAGCTAAAACGAAGTCTTTATGATTTGCAGGTACATGCATAGGCTTCTCTTTAGATTTAGTGATATAACAGAAATGCACAA
Organism: Clanis bilineata; assembly: GCA_036417725.1. Taxonomy (NCBI): domain Eukaryota; kingdom Metazoa; phylum Arthropoda; class Insecta; order Lepidoptera; family Sphingidae; genus Clanis; species Clanis bilineata. Next base: position 15,760,183 of record CM071147.1, read on the forward strand.
GCCACCTATAATAAAGAAGCGCTTTATAAATAGTGTAAAACGCAGAATCGAACAACGTCATAGCATCGGCATTCGGATCGATTGATTTACGCACTTTAGTTTCCTAGAATGTGAAAGTATGTTTCCCTAAAATATTTCTAGTGCTACCCGATTCGTTTGCACGAGCTCTGAATTTGTGTTTTCATATTGACTGAAGGCCCTGGGTTCCATTACTATATTGTATAAATCTTTGTGTCAGCATTGGCCTAGGATTCGATCGTCTGAGGGGACTGATCTCAGATGCATCAAAGGTGATGGTAAAACCTGTCTTGTGTTCTTCCTACAATAGCTTTAGAATTTTGTTAAACTGAGTTGTTATAAGTTTATAGTCAATATAAATTATGTACGTACTTCCGTTTACCTTGAAGAAATTATCTAATTGTACCAAATGACTAACTGCTGTTAAAGGATTAGAAATGCAGATATGAGGTGTGCTACTTTCTTGCGTGGAGCAATATGCTTTTGTTTCAATATAATTGAATCTTTATATAAGCCGGTCATAAAAACTAAAAACCAATATTTTATGCAACAATCTTGATAAAAAGGTTTTGCTCCAATCCCATATTGCATGGCATATATGATAAGGCCGGTGGAAAAAAAAGGATATCCATTAATTATACTGCTACAAAGTCCTTTAAATGCAAACACACTTAATAATAATTAAAGACTGTTACGTGTTGGCAGAAACTATTTGTGTAAAGTGGTGTAAAGTATGTACCAATCCATGCTAACTAAAGCATAATAATATTATAACAGATTTATCAATTACCACAAAGTTTTCTGAAATTATCGAAATAATTTTCTTCGAAGAACCTTCGGAATCTTTACTCATTAACACTATTAAAATCCTACTACAATTAATTTTACGATTATAAGTGCTAAGAATTATTTTCTGCGAAGAACTTTCAGAATTTATTCGACATCAATATTATTAAATTCCTAACTCCATGAATTATATTATGATTGCTAAGAATAAAATCGTGTCGCCATGTTTTGAATTTCGTTTTGGATGTATTTCGCACGTGAACTGCTAACATTAGCTCACAATACAGTATGGCGTGGTGGCAGTATGCATTATACATGAACTATCGATCGTGTTCGATGTCGCGGATTCAAATCTAGGCTGCTTTTACTGATTTTCGAAATGCAAACACTAACCAATTTCCATTGAATACCACCTACGCCTGTATTACAGAACAGCACTCATATATCAGCTCTAAATCTAGACAAGAATACTACAATAGTTTTTAAACGACTCCAAAAGAAGGAGGTTTTCAATTCTTATGTATGTTAGTCGATATCTCCGGCAAATGTGGAAATTTACATGGGACACCCCTAGAAATAAGTTCTATCGAACACAAAAAGATTCTTGAACATCGGAATGTACCGGGTAACATAAATAAAAAAATACTGACGAATTGAGAGCCTCATCTTTGAGTTGGTTCAACTGATTAAATGCATCGGGTTGAAGGTCGAATGAAGCTATTTAAAACCTTCCACACATTCGCGTTGTTTACAGTGTCTGTCCGTACGGTGTAGACGACCCTTAATCCAGGTCAAGGCGGAACACCCATTGTGGAAACAAACACCAGTCTAGATAAACTAGAAGTTAAATGCTGTATGAATGGTTATTGTGATTTTATAAGGCAAATCTTTGTTTACGTAGATCATCCGCATTGCGTCTATATTTACATACAACGTATTGTCCTGTTTGTCTTTGAGGATAATCACTTAATTTAACTAAAAGTTTAAACAACTGACTTCAAATCCTGAATTGAGGTGCGGCATCAATGCCTAGTCATTGAAATTTTCCTTTATCAGATCATAACGAAATATGGACCAACCCTTGGGGAAAAAAATCAATCAATGAACCATGGAATCATAAAGGCCGTACTGATAAAGACAAGACAATAAAACTCAGAAAGATAATACATATCAGAAAGCTAAAATACTGCAAGAGGTTTCTTTTATGACGATACAAGGAATAGATGCTGATTTATACGTATCTAGTAGTCTCATTGGTCTCATCAGTCTCACTGGCAAGGCAGAAACTGGCTTCGGGAAAACCAATTATTGTGCCAGTCCGCACGTAGGGATTCAGTAGATTTAAATCTAGTTTTTAAATCATCATCCATCAGCCACAGGACGTTCACTGCTGGACATACACTTTTACATAGATTTCACATAGTCAAGTCTAATTTTGAAACTAGATTCATGAGTATCGTTCTAAAACCATAACAAATATTTGCGGATCAAACAAACATTTGCATGACTATTTGCCCAAATCAGATCACACATTCGTGTTTCATATCACGCCGTTATGTCTTTTCGCACACAAATTCGTATAACAAATGTATTGAAAAAGCTAAATCAATATTGAGCCGCGCCTCGCACCATCTGCGCAGTTTTGTAACTTTTTGTTCATCTCGAGTAGTGATGTGAAATGAATGAGATAGAATGTGATAGATGCTGAAGTTGAATGATAGAGTGAGGAATAGCAGCATAAGAGAGAAATATGGATTGAAGGAAGATGTAGTGACGAGGATTAAGAAAGGAATGCTTCGGTGGTTTGGCCACGTTCAAAGGATGGATGAAAGTAGAGTAACAAAAGAAATGTATGTAGCGTAAGTGAATGGTAGTGTCGGCCGAGGACGTCCTAGACGTACCTTTAAGGACCAAATTGGCGATCTCCTGAAAAAGGGCCAAATAAGGAGTTCTCGTAACCGACGAGCGTGCATGAAAAGACTGATGACTGTGGAAGAAGCGAAAGAGGTGTGTTTGAACCGAAGTAATTGGCGCTCCTTAGTCACTGCCTACCCCAACGGGAAACAGGCGTGAGTTTATGTATGTATGTATGAGATAGAATATAGAGATTGAAGCAAGTGTGATTACTTGGCATCAGGATATTGAACAATGAACATCTAATATCTCAATGTGACGAGTGCTGTGCTGCAGTCTTATCACTAAAAATCCGTTAAGTGAATAAATCTAATTTTGAGATGTCGCCAAAAACTTGGAAAATGTGGTCCCTAGAGATTTCATTGACTTATAATTATTTTTGATCTTAAAGTAAACAAGTTATTAGGTCTATCAAATATATTAGACACAGTCTAATAAACCTCCTAGGACAATATTTTATACGTTTTTTTGGAGACATCCCAATATTAGGTTTATTCACTTAATGCTTGAGGATGGCAGACGGGCCTCCTCTACATATGAGAGTGGTCAGGCCTTAGTCTACCATGCTGGCCTAATGCGGATTGGTGGTAGACTTCGTATACTTTCGAAATTCTTGTGGAGAAATTCTCGGGTATGCAGGCCTCGTCACGATGTTTTTCCTTCACCGTTATTCAAAATAGTCATTGTTTTTACTAACCGATTAATATTCAGTTAGTCATACAAGTAGACGTATAATTTATTTGTTTGATCTATCTACAAACATATAATTAGGTAGCTTTAATTGTAAAGTAAACTTTAAAGTACTTTTAATAAATAACATCCAAAACCGAAACAAATATTTGTGGATCATACAAAAATATTTATCTTTTTGCAGATATAATGAGGTACAAAATACAAATGTATATCTATGGGCATATAACAGTTAAGTTTACGAAAATTAAAGAGGAAACTTGTAACATCTGTTTTATTTCATCGTTAGGAATAATGAGCAGCGGCGTGCATTTCATATAGGTAAAGAGACATTGTCTACCCTAACAATTTACTAAAATTACATTATGAAAGAAAAAAAAGAGATTTTCAAACAACATTGGGTGTATTATTTCAAATCGACGCGAGAATGATAATTATGGTTAAAGTAAAGCAAGAATAAATTGAATAAAATAATTATGCAGATTTTTGTCTACCCTAATCTAAATGCCTGTGCACGTCACTGGTAATGAGTGTACCTTCCGACTGAGTACGACATATAGGTATGAACGAGTATTATGTCGTTGGTTCTTAATAGCTACAGCTATCTATGTTAGTCTACGTGATGCGCCCTCGGGATTCCTCCAAACACAGACAACGTGTGTCTGATCATTCCAAGTGAAAAATCACATATATGACTGCCGGGATTCCCAATTTGACCCAATATTCAACCGAAACGACGATACGACATGTAGACAAAATAATTTTGGTCGCTTACATCACTAGTCTCCAGTCTCCAGTGATCTCAAATAACACCGACCTTGGGACACGATATTGCAGTTTTCAACAATATTTTTATGCATCGCCCGTCGACGGTGTTTACATGTGGTTTATTTTGCATAGTTAATTTGACTTATATTTGTTCTTTGTGACATTTTGATTCTATATTACTTAGTTGTATTGACTCAGCACATGAAACGCGTGCATTCAACGTGATTGAAGATTATGTAATTTCGTTTATGTATTTTCTCATTAATTCTGTTACTTAAACCAATATTGTGGCCCTTTGGTTTGTGAAATAGGATACAATCCATGAATACAATACTATTTGATATCAATTTATAGACTAAAGGCTGATTTTATTACTCAGATTTTATACTGAGGCATAATTCTGTGCTTTGACAGGAGTGTTTCATACATTAGTTGTCAAAACGTCAAAATAATTCTCCAAATAAAAGTTATAAGAGCAAACAACCAATATTTGTTTTGTAGCGAGAAGAGTTTCTCGAAGCTTCTGATGTTTCTTCTTCTTCTTCTTTTAAAAATAATGGCTTCCACGCAAATGCGATGATTTAGCCAATGTCAAGGTAAATAGAGCAACTATGTTTTCACAATGATCATGAGACCTAGATGTGGATGATCTCAAGGCCCTGCTGGGATTATGGCGGTAATTCCTTCCAGTGCGATGCCCCTCAGATGACCTTTACACGGTGAATCGACCGAATAAAGCCAGCCAACGCACCAAACAAAACTCATCAAAGATCAGCGGTTAAAATATTTTAACATCTTCACTGAAGTTTGATGCATTAAACCACACCACTTAAAGATAAAAAACACAGCTCTAGAGAATAATATGAAATAATTTTAACAAGCGAAACCCACCCTGTCAGGCTTCCCCTCAAAATCCTTTCTGATGTTACGACACAAGACTATCCAATAAAGTTAATAATGTCTGAACTCTGAATGTTGGGTATAAGTAAATAAAAAAAGTGTGCTAAAAAGTACTATTAAGACTCTCACGATTCTTACAAGTTACTACTCACAAAGTCAACAGAAAATAAGATAAAGCCATAAAAATTTTACACTACACAGTAAAGCAAAAGGAGGTTTGTTATCGAAATAGAGCAGATTGTAAGAATATCGTAAATCCGGCGTCCAGTGATGTGCAGCATCTACGCGATAAAGCTACGCACGCTATTTTTATTAGGGTTGCGACGACCCTAGAACGTGGAGAGTGTCAAGGACTTCACTATTACTTAACGGGATGGTTTAATTTTTTTTATAGCACAGGCTGGCCTACACGCAGGTGGTGAATACAAGTGATCTCCACCACCCATCGACACCCAAGACACAAAAAGATTCACAGTTACGTCGCCAACTAGGAAGAGAACTACAAAAGGAGGGGAACAATAATTGGAAAAGGGAGGTGGTAATTTGGCCACCGGAAATATTATTCCGCGAACGAAATGCAACAGCAAACTTAGCGCACTTTACGTCGCTCTTCTGTGAGACAGTGGTATCAAACCGTTGAGCCGGCCCATTTGTTCTGTACACTAACTGTCTATACTTCTATAGCATGGCTTTATCACTCAAATACTTAGCAGCATACTAAAGCAGAAACGGTAATGTCCTAGAACAAATCCCGGGTACAAACAATAATATCTAATGCAAAGAATTTAAACGATCTAATGATTGGCATTTAAGATTTTCAATTCAGTTAATCACACTAGCGGCCCATGGGTTGAAAATACTTGCCACTCATCACATGATAGGACAAAAATAAGCTCGACAAATGTGGATGGACGAGTTGCGCATCTGCATACTCTTCTGAATACACGGGTATGCTTATGTATTATGTTTTGTTTATGAGGGTTGCAACGTAAAGAGATAGTGATATTGGGTGACCTATATAGGAGGCTATTTGGTAGCCTTCGGGCGCCACTGTTTTCATCACAAACATAAAGAATCCAATATAGAGGTCGGATAATATCGAATTGGGGGCTATTGTCCTGGTTTATTTTCTGAACTACTGTTCCATAGGCATTGGAGAAACTCAGCTTATAACCGGCTTACCTATTACGTTACTTTAAACACTATGATGTTTGCGCATCTTTCTATTTTAATTTATTGATGACAGCGAATACTTCAGCAAGTGATTTCAAAAATTATAAAGGTGGTTTTCTTTCTTAGGTGGTTATTAAGTGCATCCATACGGTAAACCGGTAAGACTGCAAGTTATAAAAAAAGGAGCTAATGGGAGCTTTACTTAGCTATGAACGTCTTTCAAGTGATAAATAGTAAAAATCAACTAATTCTCCAAACCTCTCGCCTGACAACCCTCACGTAAATGAGAATACGTGGAAAATGCTTCAGAAATACACACTGCTTATAATGTATCGTGAGAAAATAAATAAAGGTTTTGCAATATGTATTGGCGTGAAATATGTACGCTTTAGATCGTTGTTTTATGTGAATTCTATGGATTCCCTGGCGATGTTATCGTATAATTTACTCTTACTGAAGAGAAAAATCGTAACACGTTTCTTATTGAACATGTACACGGTGTTTGAGACCTTTGGGATTACGGATTCAATTCGATTTGTGATGGTCAATGATATTTAACAGTACATAGACGCGACAACAGCACTAAACTTGTGATCCAAAAGTTGTTACCTCGAGGTAATGAACTAGAGGGGCTTCAGTTTATTTTCGTAGATATTTTATATATTTATCTTGTTAAAAGAATACAATAATATTGTCTTACGTGATTTTATAATATTAGGGTGTAAATTGTAATAAGCGCCCTTCCATTGTAATAAGTGGTAAATGGCGTTACTTACGTTTGAGATAAATTTTTTGTACGGAAACTTGCTTGATAGCCCGTAAGTAATATTAAATCTGGAATTTTATGATGTTCGTTTAAAAATAAAGCTCGTGACTATATTCTAGAGGGTTATAGGCAGAAGTAATTAATTCTTGAGATACAGTTCTTTGAGATTATCCTCTTCTAGGAGGTGAGGCTTGAAACTATCGACATTCCATTTCAATTTCGGATAAATCTAGTCTGATTTATTCAATTATATTGATCTCTTTATGTAACTCATCGTCGCATCAATTTACTATTTTTAACCCACTCATAAGGTCATGTTTTAATAAATGTATTTCAAATGTTATAAATCATTAACTGCAGTCGAATTGAAGCAGCCTTAACTTCACCTATGCTCCATATTTATCAGTCTATTCTTGGCGGTGAACAATTAAATTGCACTTATCTCTGTTGTCTTGTAGTGTTATCGCTTACTTCTTTTCCCTTTTAATGTTGTTATTTAATACTATCTGTATCGTTTACTGTCTCAATACTGAACGAAGGCCCTGATTACTAATGACAGGGTTAAGGTCTTCTACCCTGATTTAATGATGATCAGTAAACTTTATATAGCTTCAAAATTCTTATGATAAATTATTGCAATCTAAGGAGATGGATGAGCCGCTCGCGTTAAACGATACGATTAACCAATACCCATGGACAGAAGCAACACCACCCGAACTTCGGAATAACAAGGAACTGAATTGCGCTCATTACCCTGAGACATCAGTTGTTAATTTTTATACAGTCTCAGGGATGTAGACCTCAATACGTTTTCGCTGTGATCGGTCATTAGATACAAGTGTCAAAACCGATACATTAGATGTGTCTACTTCTAGAATTGATCTTTCTTTCTACCTGCCCTTATCCCACCTTAATGTGGGGTCGGCGCAACCAACGTTTTCAAGCATGTTGCAGAAAGGATTTAGGTTAGTTTTTACGACCGGCTGTCTGCCAGACGCCAACCCCTTCTAATGAATCCAGTCCCGGGTAAATTAAATTAGAAAATTCGCTTTGCCCGACATCGGAATCGAACCCAGGACCTCCTGGTCCACAGCACATATATGCTGCCACTAGAATTAATAGGTGTTAAATATCATTAAGATCAGTCATTTGTCTTCAATGTCGTCACACGGGAAGACTTCAATAAGTAGAAGTTGTTTGTTAATTGTTTGGAACACACATCTTGTAACTTCAAGCGATCAATAATTTTATTAATTTATTGTTTTCCCTTGTTATTAATTATACTATTCTCCAGTTCAATGTTCCTTTGATTACGAAGAGTCAAGGAATGTATTTCTCGGTCTAGGTCGTGAGACCTTCGGGAAGAAATGAGAGTGGCTGGCTATCATAAAAGGTCATGTACTTGTACCGTGGTATCAGCCACAGGGCGTCCACTTCTGAACACAGGCCTCTCCTAAAGATATCCAGATCGTCCTGTTGGAAGCGGTCTGAATCTAGTAAATTCCTGCCAAATTTTATCAGGTCGTCTGTCCACCCACACCAAAATCATTCAACAGTATATAGACGGGACAATAGCACAAAACTTGTGATCCAAAAGTTATGACCTAGAGGTAATAAGTCGCTCAGTTTATTTGAAATATACGCGCGCCAGATGGCCAGCGAAATACTATTAAGAGAATAAACTGATCTTACGTGATTCTTAACTATTCACAAAATATTCTAGAGTGTAAATTGTAATAATTGCCCTCGCATTGTAATAAATAGTTGATGGCGGTACTGAAGTTTGAGATCAATTTGTTTGTATGGAAAATTGCTTGATAGCCCCTTCTAGAGGTATAGTCAGTAATATTAAATCTCTTTGACCCACACATACCAAATGCGTGTTTTTAATTCAGGGCTTCTTTGGAACAACTGCACATGTTCAATTTGAATATAACTTGTTATTCACCGCTTATACCGGTTTACCAAAATGTTTGGAATGGAAATGTTTGACTTTTGAGAGTTAGCATAGTAGGTTAAGTGAAGGAAAACAGCTAACCGCAAAAATATCTTTAGCTGCAGGTATATTATCACTGTCGCACTGCTGGGTATAATAATACATAACAACATAACATAAGCTCACGTCTGTATCCCCGAAGGGGTAGGCAGAGGCACACTAGCGAACTAGTACACCCACGTTTCGCCGAGCTTAGTTCCGTCCCAGATGTGATAGGGGGCGAGCCTATCGCCATATCGGGCACAAATTCCAGTCTCCGGGCTGATATGGAAAAATCCAATATCAATCAACAATCTAGGTACTAATGAGAGTTAGGCATTATTCCACCACACTATTGGGGGTGGATAAGAGAAAAAATAATCATCTAGCTGGTGGGTTTCTTGAAGCATAGGGTTTGTCCCTTTCTTCCTGACGTGAAATCAAAATGAAAACATACTGCTTAAGTTAAGCATAAGCACTTTTTTTATATATTTGATTAACTGTGAAAACCCGCCATATATGGTTGTGAGGGTTGGCGTAGGCAAAAGAAAGTTTTTTTTTGACAAGGCATACATTGGGTAAAACAAATGAATCTGATGTTTTGTCACAAAATGTTTCCAACTTATCATAATATTAATATTATTGTGTTAACAGACCAGCGCTGGTCTTTCATGGGGTCATGTGTGTCACGTAACTGGCGCCTTTTCTTTCTGGCGTTATCCCGGTCTAGTGCCAGGGTCCACCTTCCTACTTAAACGCTTCAACTTCGCTCGTCGTTGGGCATCCTCCACAGTAAGACCAATGGCTATTATCCTCCAAAACGTCAAGCCAGCGCTTGTTGCGTACGTACCCCTGGTACGATCTGGTTCAGACACTTGCGACCGACACGACGTGACGTACTCCTGTGGTTAAATACGGGCGCCAACGACGTAAAATAACACAGCTCGAACGTTAGACCTAAATTCGTTTAAAAGGACAAATTATTGCGTCTGTTGATATATGTAAACCTTACCCAGCGCGTACTAATTAATGACGTACAAATTACGCAATTTAGTTATTCTCGATCTTTCGGATGATTACTTGGTCTGCAACTCATTAGTGAATCCAAACAGGACTAGATACTGTTATTTATTGGTATATTGCCTTCGTGACGTGGTTGCAGTGGCGAAGGGTGAAATTTTTTAAAAGGGAAGCCAAGGCTACTTTGTCGTCTACTTAATAACTACTTGTTTATTGAAATAAAACTATTTTTACGGATTCTATCACGATTTGGTTTAAATTTTTATGCTCCACGTTTCAGTCTGACCCGTGACCACGAAGGCTGCAAAGCTTTCGAAACGTCGGGCATAAAAATTAAAACCAAATCGTGATAGAATCCGTAAAAATACATAGTTTTATTTCAATGAATAACATTCACGTACACCTAAGAAATCATTATAACTATTTGTTTAGCCAACAATTTTGAAAAGGGAAGCCGGTAGGAACTGTGTTGTATGAATCTTTCGCCACTGCATGGTGGTATTGCGTCACGGACGACTATCGTCCTGAGATCTCGGGTTTGATCCCTGTTTGGCCAGTGATATTGTATTCTTTTATTCAGTATCAGCCTGGAGTTTGAAATTGTGCCCGATATGGCGATATGCTCGCCTCTAGCATATTTAGGACAGAAATGAAGTCTGCCAAATGTGGGCTTTCTTGGTATCTAGTTCGCCTCTGCCTAACGTTTTGGGGATACAAGCGTGAGCTATTTATATTTTCCCATGTTGTTTCTATTGTTCCATACAAACTTGGCGCCTTCGTGCTACTTTTTTAGGCTCGAATTTCGAATTTATTTCTTCTTTCTTGTATTATGTTAACAATATGCACATAATATATCTTTTTGAAGTCGATAAGTGCCCCTTTCTCCTTTCTTACCTTTTGTAGACATTGTGATGACGAAAATTTCTGGGAGTTAAATATTTAATTTATGTATTAATTTAAATAAATTTAAAACTAATTAATTATTGGTTGTCGTTTTTGATCCAATTAAATTATAAAATTAAACTATTTGTAATAAATTATAGAATAATTCTGAGCGAGAGCAACAATCAAATCCTTATAAGGTGTCGTTACAGTTTATTATTTAGTAACTGACCCCAAATTAATTATTACACGGAATTACCCAGATAAACAACTTCAGGAAGCAAAAAAATCTCTTAATATGGATTTAATTAAAGCGGTTACTTTAAACTGTTAGTAAGTAATTTTATGATGGCGTTTGAGATCAATATTTTGTAGGTATGGAAACATGATTGATAGCCCCCTAAAGTTAGTAATATTAAATCTCTTTTAAATAGATACTACATAGAAAAATGTGGTAGGTAACTTTTGAAAGGGTAAATGGGAACTACGATATGTATAATGCGATTCAAATAATAATAGGAACGTCAATGACCTCTATCTGTCAAATGTCACTTGAAAAGTAAGGTTTGCAAGAATTTTTTTTTGAGTTTCAATAATCTTTTTTTTTTGTTTTACTGTTTCAGTTACTCAAAGTGAAAAAACGTCTAAATTTAGTGATAATTATTAAAAAAAGAACTTATTTTCTTTGTTGGCAACAATTCACCAGAAAGTATCTTTACTTAGTAGACGCCAAGTATTTAAATTCTCTTTAACGCCATCTCAGTCAGTGATGCAGAGATGAGCGAAAGTGAAGAGCGCATTTCTAATAAAAAAATATTATGCTTGGTAAATAGATTATATAAAAAAATATCTTGTTTTGCCGACCCTACCCAAGTGATTCGAATTGCCAGCTATGACGTCACAACATGACACAAACTCGATCCTATTCTTATTTGAAACGTGTTGTAAGCATAGATTGTAAGGTAATAAAAACGCGGATAATTAATTAGACATTGATGTATTGAGAACCAAACTACGTGACCCTTGTAACTAAATACGTAAATCATCTAAAGTAATTTATCAAGAGCATACAGTAGGTACAAATGGTGAGGTCAAGGCAAGTCTAATAACAATGCAAATACCAATACTTTATTTTTACAAAGCCTTCTAGAACTTTCGTTATTCCCTACGACCTAACACGCGATTCATCAATTAGGCACTTCCATACAACTTCATACAAAATTAATAACTTGTGACATTAAAAACAAGTCGATCCATTACTATGAACACCTTGTTACCAATGTACAAATACGATATAAAGCAAAACCTTTCTTATTCACTATAACACAGAGTCTATTCTTAAACCGTGGAAAATAAAGGGACTTTTCACTAGCGTACCCGTATAATAGTAACAAAACACAAACGCAGTGCGACTTTAAACCTACCATATAAAACGGAGCATAAGGTCTAAATTCAATTGCAAGTTATTGAAGGATCAGTTAGAGGAACGGGCTACGTGACGGTAAGCACGAAATAACTACGCAGTTATGTTTTTGGCAATAGGATGTCGATCATAAAAGGGCTTTGGTGCTTCGCTAAATGGTTTTAAAAGGGAATTATGTCGCTAGTTGCCTTGTTAGGGTTGTGTTAGATAAGGTTTGTGTTACATTAGGCCTTTATTTGACTGTTGGTAAGGTTATTTCACGTGCGTTTGCCATTTAGAGCCGCCGTGTGTGATTTTAGTTGTTTTAAAGTTCTGTTTCAAATTTTGAGTGAGAATTCTACTTTAGGCCTACTTACTATGAGTAGGCCAGAGACCATAGTACTAACATCCGTTTTAATGCCGTCCATACTTTTTGACGGCCTCCGTAGTGCAGCGGGCGAGTAGCCGGCTGTGATACACCATACGAGAGGACAAGGGTTCGATTCCCGCATCGAGACAAATATTTGTGCCTTCCACATAGTTCTGATTCTCACGATACAGGTTATACTTAGTGTTGGGTCAGGAATCAGGACTAGGTGTGTGAGTGTGGGGTATATTTATTTATTAACTTTTTTAGGAATTCTTAGTAAAGCTATTCTCACGATATTTTCCATCATAGAACGAAAAAAATCAACCCAATTAAAGCTTAAAACAATCTGAAAATATGTCCTTGGTTTTGTTCTCAAGGTATGTAGTCTACTTGTAAATCTGAACAAAAGCCCTCGAGAAATGCTTATCGAAGAAGATATAAAGTAAAGGTTACCTAGAAATATCAAAAGCCTTTTATTCAGTGAGTCACACTTATTTCAATTCTTAGACAGTGCAAGCTAGAGCTAGACTCAATATTAAACGCACGAATCTACGATATTATTTAACAATTCAATGCAAAATGCAAATCAAGGCAAAATCCAACAGTATTGACTTGAGCCTAAAACCCAGAACGTTAATAATCTGTAAGGGCGACTTGCAGCTCTATTACATACTAATTTAGGGGCTTGCGGCTCCGCGATAAATCTCTATTTATCTCAAATCTTGATTTAAAGATAGCGAGTGAGCTGTACGATAAATCGAGGTAAGGTGTAACTCTAAGAGCGACTTGCAGCGCTTTTACTAATCTATTTACGCTATTACTAATTATTATCTTTCTGCAAAGCATTGTGTGCAAAGTGTTTAGCATTCTAAGGCCGCGGTCTTCAAAATGCAGGTTACCTTATTCAGATAGCAGATTTTTAATTCCAGTCTACACATCAATTGTGTTCAAATTGATTTCATTCAGACGGGGAAGACTGATGCATGAAGAATAACAATGATTGAGGTTTACCTTATTTGTAGACAGTCGTTATTTTGGGGTGTACACCTGCAGGTAAACCAACATAATTGTTGCAATTAACAGTGCTACGGACAACAATTCAATGTTATTCGGGGAAGTGGTAGAGCCACGCTGTAGGCAGTAACATCTACAGCACGAATGGGCCGGCTCGACCGGTTTGATACCACTGCCTCACAGAAAACCGACGTAAAGTGGCAGCTTGCTGTCGCGTTTCGTTCGGTGAGTAAGATTTCCGGTGGCCCTTTTCCCTCCTTCCTTTCCCAATCCCTATTTCCCTCCCCTTCCATTTCCTCCTTTTAGGTTGGCAACGCACCAATGATTCTTTGGTGGAGATCACTTACCATCAGGTGTCTCTGATATAAAAAGAAAAACATTTGAAATGTATCCAGAGTTCCAGACTACATTGATTAGGTTTAAGCATCCTTACCCTCAAATGCTGAACCGCTTCTTCCGCTACTGATAAAATGAAAATTGTAGATAACGTGGCCTTAAACTTTAAAGACACATCACACAATCTTAAGTCGGAGTTGCGTTTCAGTATTCAAGCGTACTATCTTATATTAATAAGTGTTTTAACTTATATTAATCTCTTTTGTAATAGTGACACAACGGTTTTAATAGAACATTAAACCAATGTCTATTTTAGATGTTTAATCTTAATTACCCTAAAATACGATATAGATAATAAAAATAATGTTGTAGTTTTATAAATAATCTATATTTAATGAAAATACCCGCGATAACTTGGATGTAATCATTATTTGACCGGAGTTTTATTTAAGTCTGAAAACTCTAGAAACTTCTTACGGCGCAATGAGATTATTAAATAAGGGGTAGAAAATGCCAACATTCCGACGAGCTTGGAATTTCTTCGCGGCATACTTCTCTCGCTTCGGGAATATTGGATTATTGTATACGGGTATATCTAACTAGTATTGTATAGATATTGTACGGAGTTCTACATCTAAGGTAAGGGTACGCGACTTGGCATTATCACACGGAGTAAGTAAAACGATAACCAGATAGCATTTCTTTATCGATATTAATACTGCAGTTTCAACAAATTAATAAACAGTGGGTTTGTATACTATAGCAGACTTGGGCGACACCATACCTATATATATATACGTGAAGCGAAAACTTTGTACACCTTTTTAAGAGAATTCCGCATCCGAATTCCTTTTTGGTCCAACAAATGATCTGGGGTTACTAGATACAAATTGGTTAACGCCAGAACGCGACTGTCCTGAAGGTCAATATAGTGAATTTATAGTGATAACACATGGTCATGTGTACGGTGGTCGCTAACCAGTCGGATACAAATATACAATGTATCAGGAACAACCCATAGCAAAGACTATCGAAGGAGTAGATGAGCCACGTGATCGCAAATCATCGGCACCACCTACAGACACCAATGCATTGACAATATTTATGTAAGGGAATAGGAACTGGGAACTGAAGATAGAAAGAATAGCACATTATGAAAATATGTAAATTCTAGTATAGGTTAGATACTGGGGAATTTCCCTTTCCATTGAACTAATCTATGTGACTGTTAAATAAACGTTAAGGTTATTAAAAGTTCGAATTCGTTGATAAGTTTTGCTGTTGATATGTTCAAACGTGACGACCTTTGCTATAATAAATTAATGAGTACGATAAAGCAAAATTATATCACAGTTTTATTTTAAATAATGTTTTGGGTCATATCTGGTATACTACATTTGATATGTAGTTGTATTTTGAGCAATCAAAAATATTAATTGGTTGTCTGTAATGAAATGAAGACAGAAGAAGTTGGCTGCTCGTTGGTGTAGAATTGCTAATAGACAAGGGCAATGAAAGAGCGTAGCCGAGATGCTGCACTGTCTGTTCGAGGAAAATTCTAAGCATTTAAAGAAGAATAATAATATTAGAGTTTCATTTGAAATCTATGTATTAACCTTATCAAACCAAACAATACTAATAATACTGATCAATCTCCCACTTGTATCCCAAATGAATTGGCAGAGAAGCAACTAGTAAACCCACAGTCGTGATCAAGTAAACCAATGTCTATATACTATTTAGTAGTTCCTAAAACGTTAATGATCAATAAAAATTGTGAATGTAAATATTATGCTAATGGAATGATACGCAATATTTGAAACATCATCAACGCTAATTTAAACAATGTTCTACAAATGTCCTTATTAAAGTACATCACAGAGATAACAGAAAAAACTACGCAGTTATGGTTAAGTTGTGATAAACTAATCAAAAATATCCTGCAGACAAGATTATGTTTGATAAAACCATAAATTGGGACAAAGGAATATTTTCCATTTGAAAAGATTTCATCTTTGATAATAATCGCCCTAAATCTCTTGTCAGTAATAACCAGCGGCCTGAGTAGGAAAATTTCTGACAACCGTAAATGTATTCGAACTCGATGCGCGTCTATGAAATTTGTATGAAATATTAACCAAACGTCATCAGTGCGCATCGAACTCGAATACATTGACATTTACATTAGTTTTTCGTGCTCGGGCTACTGATCTCACTGAAAATAAAAATAACCAACATCAAAGTGTTTACAAATTTCCCTTGTCCTCAAATGTTGTCAAAATTGAAATATCTGAACAAAATTGTTCCACTTTTGGTGAACATATCGCGTAACATAGACTTTTACACATACCATGGAAATGCTTACATAAAGCCTGTTTTGTAGCATAAATGGGTATGTTTGACTGTTTTGTATTTCTGCCACCAAACAGGAGTAACCACTTTTTTTTCCTGTTTGAACCACCAGAAATCAGTGAAATTCTTGGGAATAATATTATTTAATATGATTAATTTTAAATTAATAATTTAATTGATAAGTCCGATTGGGTTGATGTCAGGCAGGTAACCGGTCGTAAAAATTAACCTAAATATAAATAAAACTTTTTCAAGCATGTCGCAGAAAGGATTTTTTGTTTTTTTTTTCTATTTAGATTTACTGCGCCGACCCTACATTGAAGTGGGATCAGGGCAGGTAGAAATAAAGAATTTGTTTAATAATTATGAGGCAATTTATACGTCTCGAAATCAAAATGCGTGCAAATGTAATATCTTGTAAATTGTGGTCCAAAACGTACATCAATGTGCAGCAGCAATCTTGCTGCCACTAATTTTGGTTCACGTAGTAAATTAATCTGTGGTTTGGTACGGTTAGTGGAATTGCAGGAGAGACAGCAATTCTCAAATATTACTGAAACACGAACTCATTTCTAATTTTGACTTTAGGTGGCGCCAAGGTGAAATTCATACCAATAGCAGTATATCTACCACCTAAAGTGAGACAAAAGTTTGTTGTCACTTGTTATCGTTTTTCAAAATAAATTCCTATGCCATAAATATGTTACATCACCAGATTATGAGCTAAACCTCTTATGTTTTGATGAATAGTTTCACAATTACAATATTGATGATATTAATCATATCTCAATTATGCATAAAGAATATTCCACGACTGATAAAATGCAGATAATG
Source organism: Clanis bilineata (assembly GCA_036417725.1). Lineage (NCBI taxonomy): Eukaryota > Metazoa > Arthropoda > Insecta > Lepidoptera > Sphingidae > Clanis > Clanis bilineata. The sequence goes on from CM071147.1 coordinate 15,777,383, forward strand.
TCGCTTGTCACGTGTCCTGAATTTCAAACAACGGTAATTGTAATGGACTCATAAAATATTAATGTAGAAGTTGTTGACCTTAACTCAGAATCTATCTATTTTTATGAGATAAATGGTAAAGATGTACACATATTCGAAAATACGGAAGACCAAAACTAACAAACAACTTTATCTTATTTTAGAACATATCGTATATCTACTTTAGAATTTTACAAGTTTGTCTTGTCAATTACATAGAAGAATATCGAAGTGTTTTATTTCTCAAATAACCAGGAAGAAAACATTAAGCCATACATATATTTCTTATCATAAATACTTAATACGTTCATAACTTATTCACTCAAGATAAACATAGAATTCCGTTATCATGGTCATCAATTAAATTATTATATAGTTAGGAATTGATTACGGTAAGAGGTTACAGAGATAACAAAAAAATCAGTAAGAGTCACTTTCAATAATGGTCTAGTCTAGAGAAATTACTGAGGTTTGGTACTACAAAAGAAAGGATAGGTCTTCTCCATATAATATTTACCGATTTGAGCAACAAGTAAAACTGAAAGAAAGAAAGAAGTAACATAATATTGAGTCACATTTTTCTTTCAATTCCACCATTGTTGGATTCGCTTAATCATACATGGATTCAGTAACTGCATCTGTTGCCGACAAAAGTAAGGCGTGTCGAACAGGGTGTACCATGACCTGCAGTAAAGGAAAAATCTATGACTGAACAGTGAATTTCCACAACCCTCATTCTGAGAAATTTTATTGCAAGGACGTATCATATTTCAACATGTGTCATTCTGCGAAGGTTTTCCCACTTAATGTCAACAGATAGGGATTACTTGATACTGATAAATACCTACCCTTTGTTTACACCGGATGATGCGGATAACTTTATTCGAGCTATAGGAAATCCAAACAGCTATTTTTACACTCATCCACTTTATCTTGCAAATTGCGTCTCCCATTGTTATATGTATTAATAATAACAGTAATATAAGAAGGCCTTTGCCCAGCAGTGTGACACAAATGGCCAAAACAAATAAAAATATGAAATTGCATGTCCACGTACACTGTATGCAGCGAATGAAAGGCGAATTTAAAGATGCAGAGTATAAATTAAATCACATGAGTTTAGATTGTAGACAATGTTTAGAGACGAGATACTAATGAAATTGTTTCCTAAAATATTAAGTCATATTTGCGTAAGCCGGCAACTTTCTTTATCAGCCTATGCCATAGAAACTTTGAGTTAGGACCTGGACAGGTGTCAAAAGTACTTCTGAGGTACAAAATTATCTACATACTATTTCATCACACAAATAAACAGTAAGGAAAACTTAGTCATCATTGTAATAAACTTTCCGGAACGAAAGTCATTGATAATGATATTATAAGCCAATTGCGTAGTTAAATTCATACATGATATGATTAATTCCAAAAAATATCACACGTTGGATATTCTCTTTTAACCGACTTTCAAAATTACGTGTTTAATCCATTTTTATACTGTTTAAGATCAAACTTTCAAATCAGTAACAGTTCAATGATTAGCAAATGCCCCCTGGCTTTTTATAATTACCATAACGTCCATAACCCGGAGCATATGGGGTATTGCCAGACACTTGTATGTTAGCCAAAAGGGTCGACTTTATAGATTGGTAGAACCAAACATCGCTCAAGTGAGCAAAACTTAATTGTGATTTAGTGCAAAGTTTTGAACATTCATGCTTGATAATAGGTAATAAATAAATATACCCAACTGTCAAACACATTGTCCTGACCCCCACAATACATTTAACTTTTGGTTGGAGATCAAACTATGGATCCACGATGGAATTTGTTTGGACTTGATAAGAATAAATACTTTTTTAATTATGATTGAGTATGGTATCTGGATGCAGGGCGCTTCCAACAGGTCGATCTGGAAATCTTTGGGGAGGCCTATGTTCAGCAGTGGACGTCCTATGGCTGATGATGATGATGATGATGGTATCTAATCCAAAGAAATTAATTGACATCTCAACTATTGTTATTAACTAATGAATACAATTTTTTTATTGTATCGGTTTTATAATGGATCCAGCGCGGTGGTCGTACAAACAAAGATACGAGTTTGTCTTGTGAGTCAACTACTGGGGGCCTGTCAGTCTCACAACACCCAGTGGCCAATTGTTGCTTGTTTTTGGAAATTCTTTGAATGCAGGGATGATTCACATCAATATCAAAGGAAATACGAATGCACGATTGATAATTCTTGTGTTTTGATAAGGAACATTCATATGTTTCAAGAATTGCAATATTGTGCTATATGATTATGATATGAATAAAACGCGGTTTAGAATTTTTTAGAAATGACATCATATTTCTTATGTTTCATTGTTTATTGAGAATCTATCTGTTATCCCTGTTAGATGTAATCTTTTCATTTTGTTTGGATCTTATATCAAGTGGCTCTTAATATAAAGATCTTAATCTTTGTACCAAGATACCGGTTTAAAGTATGATCAATAACCATAGTTGCAGAGTTGACAATGTTTTTTTACACTTTTGTGTATATGATATAATCTATTACATAATCACAACATTCAATCAAAATATCAGACATCAAACAAAAAACTGGCTATTAGTTTTCTCACACATGGCTAGGAGGACCATCTTTGAACCAAAAAAGATGTTTTAAATACACCCGATACTCACACACATAATCTTGGCTAGGTTTGACCTGTATAGGAGCTATAATGTAGGACAGGCAAAAGCTTGAAAGTTATAAGACCATTTATTTATTGCAGCAGATTGGCAAAAAATACCTCTCTGTAACTTTAAAACGAATTGAGACTCGAAAGAAGGATCCGAAAACTTTGCGATTTCTATACAAAATAGAAATATTTTAAAGGTAGACGTGACTTTAAATAACTACCTTACTTCATTCTCCGCCCTATCACAACAGAGGTCTTTAGTGAGTGCCAGGGTCCGACTTCCTATTTAAATGATTCCATTTCGCTCCGTCTTGAGCATCATCCACAGTGAGACCATTGGCTCTTATTTTCCTCCAAAACGTTTAGCCAGCGCTGTTTGGGCCGTCCATGGGACGCAAACCGTTATCACGCCAACATAGCTTACCAAACTGGTCAATTATGCTTGGAAATGTATTACTTTAATACGATATATCTCAGTTTAAGCTCATCGTATCAGTCAAAACTGTCAACACTCGAATTATCTCTGATTGATTGAAGTTCTTCACCCGGTACATAACTTTCCCATTTTATAATACTTAAGTGGTTTTCCTTCACGCTTCTTGATAGTGATACATTTGAACGCAGACATACCAAAAATATAGACATGGAGTCACAAAAATAATATGAAAACAGTGAACTCTCGCGTTCATCAATCTATACACGCAATTAATCTTGGAAGGACTGAAGTTAGTAATAAGTTGCGTCGGAAGTATTTTTTTAACGAGAAGGGATTTTTGTGCCGCGAAGGGCGGGACAAGTAGTTTGAATGGACTAAATGTAACCGCTTCAACCCGTATCTCTTTTTGTGGCTTTAAAACTTTCGTTATTTAGTTTTCGTTTGTGACTAATATCATAACGGTCACCGTATTTAGGATTTGCGTAGCTAATAATTCTCGTATACTACCCGAACAATTTTATCGGTTCTATAAGTTTTAGTGATATATTGTCTATATTTCTTTTTGGTCTGGGGACTCCAAATGACATTTACTTTACCGATTTCGATAAATGTTTAATATTATAATTATCGTATTGTCGTGACATTGTGAATCGATAGGTTAGTCGATACAGCCATTACCGTTCAATTTTTACACAATAACACTGTTAAGTAAAGTGTCTTTCCTACTAAACAACTTCATTGGTCTAATGGTAGCTTACAATTATGAATCGTGAGGTTTTAAGTTCAAATCCTAGGTTAGGTGTTTATAATTTGTCTCCACAATGCACTTATTTTGTAGTAGCGGCATATTTGACGAAGAATAAACATGGAAAAATTTCGTTCTTTATCAAATTTTTATCTCTAAGATATACGGCTTATATAATATTTCCGTATTAGACAATGTTGTCTAAAGCTTGGCTAATCTGAAACGATGCAATTCATCAGTCATCGCATCATGAGTATGCATGTATTTGAGAACGCTATACTGTAGACAAGTTCTGTACAACCGGCCGGGTCGACCGGATCGTTACCAATGTCTGACAAAAAACCTATGTGAAGTGACAGCTTTCAGTTTCAGTGAGTTTTTCGGTTGTCCAAATCTCCCTTCGCCTCTGAATTCTATTCTTATAAAGGCACCGACAATTATTTTAGTACCGTAGGTGTCTCGGGACAGTCGTATGTTTGGTCTAGTGGCAGCATAAATGGGCTGTGGACCGGGAGGTCCTGGGTTTGATTCCAAAGACGAGCAAAGCGATTTTTCGAATTTGATTTGGCCGAAACTGGATTCTCCAGATAGGGGTTGACGTCTGGCCGGCAGCCGGTCGTAGAAACTAAGCCAAGTCCTTCCTGCAACATGCTTGAGAAAGTGAGTTGCGCTGACCCCACATTCATTGAAAAGTGAAGCTAATACTGCATTTTCTTATGATTTATACCTATTTATCGAGCGGAACATTTGGTAAAGGTAAGCAGATAAGAATTGTGTTGTATGGACCCTCCGCCACTGATGAAAGGTGTCTCTGGAAGGTGGGGATCACTTACCATCAGGTTAGTGATCTGATCGTTCGCCAGGCTCCGCTAAAAATCAATTAAAGTTGTATGCAGTATGTGATAAGAAACCGGGCGCGTCTCGTTAAAAATCATTAAAAAATAAATAGTTATTTCTCCCAAAACAATCGATTTACGTCTCTCCTCACAAGGTTGGACGTAACACGTGACGTGTTGAAGACGTAAGTGTCAATTAACGAACGAATTAATGAACAGTGTCGTCACGACGTTTGCTTCGACCATTTAACCTAGGGACCAACCTCGCATGATCATTTCCCTCCTCCGTCGCATCGAGGTACATGATCGAATGATTTAGGCATAAATATATACCATAGATGCACAGTTCTTAGCAAATATCCTCCTAAAAAGTGGTCTCAGAAATAAAACAAAGAAACAATCACAAGTTGTAATTAAATCAACACAAATATAACCCTAAGCACGTATTATAAAGTAGGTTTTTAATCGAAATGAGCAAGCGTTCTTTAATTTGAATTTTGAAATTTAGAATTCTATCGACGTCCGACTGTAGACAAAACGAGTGCTTAAGCACTTCTTTGCTGTCTCATTTTCCGAGCGTCAACTCTGTGCATCTAGGTAAATAATATATCGACGGATTTAGGACGTATGTTGTATTTGGAATACTATTGTGTGTAAAATTGGCATGTATTGAACATTTATTGACGTCTGGAATAAAATTAATAATGGCAGGTGTAAAGGAATTCAATAAAAATGACGTTGGGATCCATAGCATTTCCTTTCCCCTTATAAAATGGTACAATATTTGTTTGTTCATTGTAATAAGCTCGTTATTAGTCCCGATGTTAAATGGCTTAAAGACATTGACAATACTGTGACGTGACTATTATCACTTGCTTAAAATAATAGAGGTTTGTTTGAATTTATTAATCTGGTTTGACGAAATATATACAAATATTTTTATATTGGCTCACAAAGGCAGAGGAGCAGATGGCCTACCTAATGGTACATAATTGGTTTTTGTCAGTCTTACCACCCAACGTTCATACACTTAAGGTCGCCTGATGTTATTTAAGGCCGCCTTATCTGTCGAAATTGTATGGCGATAATCAATATAAGAAGCCGTTAAAGTTGAGCAGCGTTTAACCATTCGGGCGATAGACATCGACAATGCGAAGGGCACAGCAAAGACCATACCTGCTGTGGCATAGAATGGGGATTGGGGACATTTAAATCTGACTCATTGTAAGAAACGAAAAATGGAGCTGCTATTTAATGAATATTTTTTTATAGCAGAGCATGATACAAATTATCTGTACTTGAAAATGTTGTGTTAACTAGAGAAAATACGTTTGAAAATACATTGGCAAAATCAACTAGTATAATCAAATTACATAAACAGTAAAACAGAAAAAACAACGAAATGAACAAATTAACGTATCCGACGACGACAGAATTACCATTTCAATCGGTACCTATATTATTATTTTTTTCATTGTTTACATAAGTTTTTTTTTCTTTTCTAACACTGTCTGTCTGACACAGTTATTACATGGTCAGGTTGGAAATTCCATTGACGTCAAATTATATATTATTCTCGATTTTTATATTTAGACTTTTAAATCTTTCTCTTTGGACTCAGTTCAATACATCATCCCTATTAAAGAAGTGAAATAGGCAGGACCAAACTCATATCAATAAATAGTAATACATAATATAGCAGTTATAAATCTCGCATTCGACATTGCATTAATCTCGCTAGCCCTTCCGAGTTGTGTCGGAAGCTGAGGGAACCTCGGGGCTATGTCGTGACCTCCAGACCCTATACATAGGTTCTTCAACTACGTGAATAGGTGAGGCCACCCGGTTCGATGTTTGAATTTCCGTTTATGGTGGTAAAGTCTATTTACGTCGTTCTATTATCATTATGTTTTTTGGGATATGGCTCAGTCTTTTGGGATAATTCTGCTAACATCATGTGTGAAAAATACACACCAACAACTATTAAAGACCATAAACTACTAAAATTTGGACCGTTCTGGACTGTTCTGGAGGAAGATATGAGAGCCAATGGCTTCATTATGGAGGACGCTCAAAACCGGGCGAAGTTGAAGCGTTTAAATAGGAAGGCGGACCCTGGCAGAAGGCCGAGATAACGCCAGGCAGAAAGAAGATAAACCACTCAAATACGTTCTTCTAGCTCAAGTTCTAGCTAAGCTATAGACGTTAATCATGTTCAGTTGGAATCCAGTTTTTTATTATTAATTACAGTTTCAATTTCTCATTATTTTCTGTTTTGAAATATAATACCGATTGACTGCCGGCAGGATTCTTTTTGCAGATGTTGTATATTATCTATGTTAAGCTGAAACCCATTTGTACAGTCAGTCATGCGACTCGTAATAAATTGGTGTTGCCGCATCGCCAACTCAATTTATATGTTTTGTGACTTTGGTATCCTTTCTTTAAGAACATGTTGAGGTTGTGATGATAGTTTAGCTTTGGTAAATGCTTACTTTAAACCAAAGTATTATCTTTACCTGTAACTATTTTCAGTTTTAATTTATATTTCTGATTAACTTCTAATGAGGAAAGCTGGCTTTCTCTATAAATAACAACAATATGTAACATAACATAATGATACATAGTACATATAGGGCCTTACTTAAAACAGCATTTTTAGCTGAGCAAATGGTTACGAATAACCTGTCACTTTTTTCCTTGCGTTACATTGTTTAAAAATGAAAGGGACAACCTATGGTATATAAAGATAAGCAGCGCTCAAATATTTTTATAAGTAAGGGGCATTATGTATATTTTCTAATACAGTGCATTTATATCATTGACATTGTCTACTTAATGCTCATCGTTCCTTATATTCCGGCCACTGCTATCAAAGTCATGCAAAAGTATGTTACATGAAACAGTTGTAACAACAGCTCTCTTTATTGTTTTAACAATGTCGTCTAGCAAGTGTGTTAAATGCCACTGTAGAAAATGTTGATTTGGATTCCAACCATGTCATTCTCGTAGTTACAGCGATAATTCTAAATGAGGAATCAGAAACTGTTACAACTAAAGCTATAGAATAACATTTTCATTTATCGGTACTCGCCTCAACCAGTATGGTTTTATAACTCAATCAAATGGTTTGATTGATTTTTTCAACGATCTCCAATTTATTCAGTTGGATATTTCATCTTCATATCGTGTGAATTCTGAGTAACGGCCGGGCCTTCGTTTAGTTCTATTGAAAACGATGTTTATGAAATTATGAGTGAATGAGTTTATGATTTGTTTATGAATTCTAACAAAATTCATAAATCAGTGTTACATATAAGCTTTCTGATCTTTGTTATTAACGCATCGTTAGCCACTTCAATTTTTGCATCAGATATGATTTTACATACATCTGTAAAAACAAAATTATCTTTTAAAATGTGATCACGGACACCAGTAGACGTAAACAGTTCTTTTAATTCCAGTTTTATATTTATTCAATACATGCACGTCCTTGCGTGGCCTGCACAGCAACAGATAGCAGCGACGTATTTTGAACAAAATAATATTTTAACCACGAACGACGAGAAATACTGGTTTCTGCGGTCTAAATATAAAAGCAAAGTGCAAGTAAAACATGCACATGTAGTGTTCCGTGTTTATTTTTTTTCTTTTCATTCATCATAAGCTCACGCCTGTATCCCCGAAGGGGTAGGCAGAGGCGCACTAGTCTAATGAAGTGACATTGAACCTGATGATAGTACAGTGCAGTTAAAAGATTGTCACATAGTGACATGACGTGGATTTCCACTGGCAGACTTATGGAACGTGAGTCGCATGAACGTACCATTATGGCGGCTTTTACATCATGTGTATGTATGTGGAGTGGGTATGGTGGTGGTAGGTATTCAAGTTCTTATAGCTACTAATTGTCTACAAAAATGAAATGGAGGTATCCTCAGATTCTATAGAAAATATCATACTGAAACAACAAGATAAGAAGATCTTAAAGACACATCTCAAAAGTTTGATATTATACATGAATACGCACAATTTGTCTAGTGTCTAGACTTGTATGATAAACAGAGTATAAGAGAAGTGCTAGAAGACTGTAGCTTATAATATTTTTACACCCATCCAGACGTTTGTCCGACGTCAAACCTCCGGGAGTTGTATTTTATTGAAACAGCATCACTTTTGTTAGGTGATTGAACTATCGAAGTTATTGGAGTAGGTACTTTTGTTAATGCTTGCATCAGCGGAATAAATCGATTCGATAAGATGGTTTCAAAGATATTTCGTGGTATTACGTTGCAGAAATGGTCATGTTTTCACGGTGATAGAGCAATTTTTAATAAAGCTTTAGGCTAGTGATGTAAGATAAGGCGAAAACTGAGGTATCTTAAAGAAATAAATGACGGGATTGACATATTGTGGTAAGAACTAAGACCTCGTGGTAGTGATTTACAAGACCAAGATGATACCATGGTCTTACAGAAAATCATCTTTGTCACGATCGTATCGGTGACATTGCAGGTATCCAAAGAATATACGCTCCTCTTGCTTCTAATCTTTATTTCTTTTCATATAAAGAGATAAATATTCACAATTTCTTTTATATGCAACTAGCTGTTGCCCGCGACTTTCTACTAGTGAAATAATTTTCAAAATCAGCAGTATCCAATACTTCCTACAAACAAACTCACAAACTTTACCTCTTTATAATATTAGTATAGAATGTACATAATATATGTGTTCATATACGACAATCATTTATTTAATTTAGTTAACTCGTTTGAAGTACTTTTCGTTATAAATTTCAATTAGGTATGTATATCATCATAGGTCGTCGCTCCATCTAGATATATTCAATTATTCCGTATACAAGGTTCCCTCATACTACAACCGCAATCTAATTTATTAGCTCGATAAATGTTAATGCAACGTCCGTTGTCGTTTCTGTCTCGTAGACATTTCTAGAACATGACTAAACTTTAGATAATTTTTATCAAAATAATTATGAATGCGGTTTCTTTTTTCTGAACATCTTAAAGATCATTCTAGTAAACACCTTATAGTAAATTTTCCACTGCTTTTATTATAGGACAAACAAAGAAAAAAACACTTGTTTATTTGATCACATGGAGTAGGACACAAAGATATTTAAGTCAATAAAAATAATACTTAATTGAAAAAGTATGCTAACATCTTGTCAGCAAAAAATCTAGAAGTTTTTCCCTTATTGCACTGCTTCTCGTTGTGAGCTGCTGAGAAGTCGAGGCTCGTAAACCATACTACAATAACAAATATTATAACATTACACCGTTTGGTTACGGGACAGAAGTACTGTTATAAGCATGTGGATTTAAGGTGGCCTAAAATAATTCCAAAAGTGCTGTTCTGAAAACTATGTCACCATGGCAAAGGCTTTTGATGATACTGCCAACAAATGTGATTACGATGAAATAAAAACTGGTATGTTTTAAATCAAAATACTTTCCATTGGAAATAAGGTGTGACTGGAGTATTTACGTATAAACATCTTTAGCGCCAAACATTTAAATTGTTTGTTATTTGACTTTCATAGAACCTTCAAAGCCATTGTTTACATACAATTGCACCGAAGTATGCAGCCAAATGAATAACATTCTAAAGATGGACGCTAATAGTCACTTAGATTCAAACTATTTTATCAGGGATGTGTTTGAAATTATCCTAGACTGATATCTATTGTTATTTATTGCTTAGGCAGTTCCATTGTAAATTTATACGAATGTAACTAAATTACTCTTGACATGATAATATAACTGCTTCGATGGCGTGGTTGTATTTTGGTACGACTACTGTCCTGAGGTCTCGGGTTCCATCCACGGGTCAGGCAAAGTGATATTGGATTTTTCCATATCAGCCCGGAGTTTGGAATTTGTGTCCGATATGGCGATAGGCTCGCCCTCTATCACATCTGGGACGGAACTAAGCTTAGCGAAATGTGGGTGTACTAGTTGGCTAGTGTGCCTTTGCCTACCCCTTCGGGGATACAGGCGTGAGCTAATGTTATGTGTGTGTGTTATGTTGTTAATATAAACAAAAGTTGTGACAAAAGAGTAACGGCCACGTTTGATAAAGTAACTGTGGTATATTGGCGTATTCATATTAATTCCCAAACGAATTGGATGTTAATGAACTACGTTAAATAAAGAGTAATTAAATGGTTAAATAATAGATTTTCCAGAAATTGTAGGTTTATTGTAGTTACTAGAGACAATAGTGAATTGGTTGTTAAGCAAAAAATGTTCGAATACACAATAAAATACTTTTCTTTAGTCTGTGCAGTTGTATTAGATTTCTATATAGAAAATTACTACTGACTATTATCAAATTATTAAGATGTTTTACACTGATATTACAATGCAAATTATTTAAACCTATTATAAAATTAGTTAATTTCAGTAATGTCATTTTGATTACAAACATCTTTGGCAATGTAGTCAATCAGGAACTAGTTAATTTCAGTGATGTCATTTTGATTACGAAGATATTAGGCAATTTAGTCAACTAGGAATTATTATGACCCAAATTTATTTCGGCTTTCGCTATAGTACAACAATGCTATAGTAGCTACAGCTATCGTCAGCAGTATTAACTGATAGACAACAGCCCATGTCATGATCACATCTTGAGCACAGATGTGAGAGCCGTTCGTCAGAAGTCAAGTCACACCCAAGCACTTAGTGCAGTCGCTAGTCTCGTAACTATTATGAAGTTTTGGTAAAATGACAATATTTCTTTCAAATTTAAAGCACATACATATAAATGCACATTTCCGTACCAATTCGCAGGTATATGGATACTTTTATCTGCGACAAAATTATGTTTTGATCGCAAATGTGAAATTATGATTAATGCATCGTGAAATTTTGCATCGTATCGTCATATTATAAAAAAGTTAATGGATAGAGATAAAAAAGACAACTACACGTTACGTTGCAATTAAATCGATACGCGATGCGCATATTTGATGAAGTGTACCTATTGTTATAGAAATATAGTAATTCCTCGGCATCCTGGAAATTGTTAGCTTAAAATATTTCAGTACATAACAACTGTCTCGAGTACTAGTTTGCCTTTTAATTGTCTTTTGCTTTTAATACAATTTTGGAAGTGGTTGATTGATATAATTAAAGATTCGGGTATATTCATGCCAAAGCTAGTAAAAGCGTGTTAGAACCTAACTTGCTATATCTAGACGACTCAGTTTTCTAGAAACGATTAAATACAATCAATAAGTCAGGTCGTGTCAGATTAAATGTATGGAGGTCACGGTCGGAAAATCACAGTACTAGCATTTTTATAGCACAGGTGGCAAAAGCTAACTAGTATAATTATAACACACGATTATAACAGGTCACCACTGTTTGAATACTCATAATACTATACGAATTGTGGTTTGCAGCACCTAGGGAAATCCTACTTGTAAAAACAGCAAAGCAGTCATGACAAATGAGGATTAAGAAATTATATTATTACAATTCCAGTCGAATTGTCCTTTTGCGTATTTGACAAAACTGACCACAGTACTTCAAAGTTCTGCAGCTCCAGTACATCTGCTACTTTGAAAATCCTTTTTAACAAAGAACTTGATAAATGTAATCCTTTATCTTAAATCTGGTTACCAAAAGATCACATTAGAATTGCTAATAAAGGGGAAAACCCTTTCGTATGTAACAGGTTTTGAAAGACACGGTTGGAAGTGATAAAATATAAGGGGCCAATTTTATTATACACAGCATTCTTTGAATATAAAGAAGCATAAGAGTCATTATCATAGCTTGTTTTCTAAAGCCTATTCTAAATAATAACGGCATTCCTACCACTAGGATCTGTGGTATGTACTTTGATGGGTTTGTCTATTTGGTGTACCAAAAACGCATCTAGCTTAAATATTGTCAATACTGAATCTAACTACTTCAATACTGATCACCTCCCTTACCATTTCGCGAGACCTACATAAAATATTCTAGGTATTATTGTAGCTTAGTTTACATACAGTACTATTTATTGTAATTTATTTATTTGCGAACTTGACTCTTATTTTCTTGGATTGTGTTGCATGTAATTTATTACGACAATAAATCATTTTCTTTCTTTCTATCTAGTACAGGTGTTCTTAACGTAACGAACGTGCGCATGAGTTCACTCAATAAACATGTTCAACGCCCATCCATCGCCTAATAAGAATTTTTGTACTCGTATTTGTGAGTCACTGGCAACCCGCCTTTGGTCCTTGGATCTCAGAATTTAAGGTGTGCCTACGTAATATTAAAGATAAACAAATATCTTGTTTTAGTTTTATGTAGCTTGCGACCGGTATTAAGGCTGAGATCTATAGAACGAACTTCGACTAAGTCCGAGTCAAAAAAACGAACTTAGTGAGGATTTGGAATTTATAAATCGAACTCAGACTTAGTCCAAGTCATTTTTCACAAGAAAAACTTTGCTAAGTCCAAGTCCACAAAACCTTGACTTCGGTCTGTCAGTTCGGCATGCAGTAATACCAGTATCGAAATACTGACATAAAATGTAGAAATTGTTTTATTCATTCTAACGTTTTTTGAATTAAAATACCAAAACTATTGTTAGAAAATGTTTAATAATTAAAGGTACGAGATTTTCTTATATTGCAGTACCGTTTATTATACTGTAAATCGATCTATTAATTATTAAAGTTTAACGAAAATAGATAATTTTGTTTGGAATAAACTTGTAACCCTGAAGATGCCAAAAAAATAGACAAATGTTTTGACAACTTCCAGTATTGTCCTGAATAATAATTAATATAACATTAAACCCGAAACCGTGCTCAGAATTAAAAAAATCGTTCTGCTGAGCCATTTGCAAAGCGCGAAAGGTGACCCGAGAACCAGTGGGAATGGACGGACGGCGGACTTCATCGCGGCGACCCACAATGCAACAGTGACCATCATGCTATTGCTCCAATAATATTATCATCATCATCAGCCACAGGACATCCACTACTGAACATAGGCCTTCCCCAAAGATTTCCAGATCGACCGGTTGGAAGCGGCCTGTAACCAGTGATTTCATGTGACCTTTGTCAGGTCGTCTGTCCACCTAGCAGTCATATTAAACAGACAGTGAATCAGTGAATCAGTGAAAGTACATATTATATTAATTATTATGTAGTCGGCCTAAATAATGTATAGATATTTTGAGAATGAATTGGTTACATGTTGTCAGGAAATTGATTTGCAGTAGGTAAATAAAATAATAATTATCATGAATAATATTTATTTATTACAATCTCTGATATTAACCTTTGTTTGAGTGAGCATACATACATACATACATAGACTCACGCCTTTTTCCCATAGGGGTAGGCAGAGACAACGGATTTCCATTTGCTACGATCCTTACACACCTCTTTCGCCTCATTCAGTCTCATTACATTCTTCATGCATGCACGTCGGTTTAGGGTACTTTTAACTTGACCTTTCTCGAGTAAATCTCTGACTTGGTCAGAGAATGTTCGATGAGGTCTTCCCCTTCCACCTCTACCATTCACACTTGCCATATATATTTGCTTTGTCAGCCTCCTTTCATCCATCCTTTCTACATGCCCAAACCACCGCAACATTCCTTTCTCAATCCTCGTTATTATTTCCTCTTTCAATCCACACAGTACATAAATGGTATTCTCAACTATTGTGCAATATACCTACTGCACAAACTACTGTAATATTGCTTGTGTTTGATAACTTGTTCCGCAGTTGGTTGCATGTGTGAAAATTTAATAACTTCAAAATGTTATTTCTGAAACAGAAGAAATAAATATCAGACAGAGTTTCCCTCAGATCTTTCATTATTAATGAGCAGATCACCACAATGGCAATTTGCATGGTCTAGCTGACAATAAGCTTGCCTGGCAGGTTAACCACTCAGATGGTACCCAGATGGTAATACCTCAACAGTTTACCGCTGGCAGGAAATGTTAATAAGGCATGGTTTTGCTTTGGGCTTGCTGGCTGACTGAGATGCAATTTATACTCTACATGGGCTGCTAGTAAACAAACAGACAGACAGACAATTTGCTAGTAAACAGTCTCCAAAATACAAAATCCCTGTTTTAACAATTTTGATAAATTAATAAAACTTTTGTCAATATATTAATATGAAATAATGGCAGTGGATTAGCTAGAGCTCTAGGAATAGGTATGACAGAGTCGATCACCTCACTCACTCACCTGATTGTGACTCCTGGCATATTTGAGCCCTTGTAATTCTCTTGGTGGTTTACACTTTACTTCATCATTTTAGAGCTTAGAATGCTTTTTTTATGTCATCATGTTTTCATCATCATCATCTTGTTTCTTCTTACTTTAAAAATTATGGCCTTCTTCAAAATATTAATGATTTTGCCAACAATAGTGATAAATAATAAATCCATGTTTTGACTATCAAATGATGACGATTCATGTTTATTCTTTCTTCTACCTGCCCTTATCCCACCTTAATGTGGGGTCGGCGTAGCAAACTTTTTCAAGCATGTTGCTGAAAGGATTATAAGACGATTTATGTATAATGCGGTTTGTTTTTCACTTGACATTTCAAAGAGCGTCAGCCATTTTGTCAGCTGTTAATTACGTAATACGTTCCTTTACAACCTACAAATATAAAGGCGCGGCTCCTGTAAATATATAAAAATCTTACGTTTCTTTTGTCAAAGGAACTGCGTGAAACCGATAACGTCTGAGTAGACTATGCAAAGACAAACTATGGCTAGCCTGAGTTCGAGTTCGAATTATAAATACGCAAAAGTTGACTTTCGCTTAGTTCACTCCAAAGACGACTACGCTGAGTCGACTTTGGTACAAGACTTAAGTAAGAACTATAGATTTCAGCCTAAGTTTCCGCGGTGATAATACATTTTTGTATATTGTTGCTATATAATATACCATAATCTCTGCTTTGGTCCAGTACCTGCGTATAGGAGCATTGCACCACGAGATTCTGGTTTTGACTCCGAATTTGAGAAACGTGATTTTTCTAACACGATTTTCCCAAACCTAGGTCATCCTGAAGTTGGAGTCAGGCAAGCGGCTCGTGATGAAAACTAACGCATTGTTTCCGCAAGACGCTTTAAAAAGTATGTTTAACAAATCTCATACTGGAGCACATAAGGAAATGTAATATACTTGCTGTTCTAAAATAGAGGTACTGGCAATTGCTCGTCCTATGTTTACTTTGAAATATATAAATGTTTAATATTCGACAAAAAAATCTAATCCCCTCATTATAAGTCTATTTAAATTTTATTTTGTGCTCCCATTATGGAGACGTTTTAGCTCTATTGACCTGTTTCACCTTTTAAGTTTCAATAGTTTTTAAGTTTACAATACGTCGTATTTCGGAATGACATAAAAGTTGAAAATAAAAATGTATGCGTAACATACCACAGTAATTAGGTCAACATAATTAATGATGATGTACATCTGCCTCAATTTAGTCAAGTTAAATCTTCTATACGTCCTTATTCTATTAGCTCTGAGCCTCTGAGTCATGTGTTTATTCATATTTATACATGTTTGCCTTTTTTACCAAATTTTTAGTTTTTTTTTATGGCTATACTTTTTTAATCTTGAGACCTAATATTCTTCTTCATTTATAATTCATTTACAACAATCTACATACTTCATATTCGGTAGATATGCCACACATGACACATCAAATATCTTCTCAATATCAAGTTTTATGATCAGAGTTATATTTTCACAGATGATTTGTGTATTTTGTATCAAAATCTGATCAAATATGATGAAGTCATTTTGCCTTTCGCAAATGTATAATGAATAAACATCTTTGGCGAGTGATGTAAGCCTGCTTTATCGAATCGAAACTTATGATATGTGGCTGTTAAATCAATAATATACCGGATGTTTCATAAAGTTGGTACCTATAACAATTCCACATACAGGGAGAACGATTTAAAGTGCAATGGTAAAGTTAAAAAATAAAAAATTATGTATATATTTATATTATATTAACCATGGGAATTTTAAAATCGGAATGTGACCTGTAAATCGTCGCAAATATCAAAATAATGGCTTTGTGTATGCTAAAAATAATTAATTACCCCATAGGTAGTTTGTAAATGTACTGCAGCTGACCCAGTGAGCCAGCAAAAAGTTTTTCATCACAAATTCTAGTTTCCATTATTCCAAAACTATGAGCCTTACGAAATTTTAAACTTTACCGCTATTGGTAGCCATCGTCCCTTTAAGTGAAGTTATTATGGATACCAACTTTATGAAACATCCTGTATAATCTATCTATATAAAAAAGGAGAAACTGATGTACTGGTTGGTGTACATCCGAAACGAATGGAACTTGGAACTTAAAATTTCACACACGATTTTCTTTTATAAGTAGAGTAGAGGAGCAATCTGAAAGGATTTTTGGAAATACATATAACCTTAGCAACGGAGAATGCAAGTTTATATAGAGAAAATGGAAATACGACATTGACATTCACGCGTGCCACAAGAAAAAGCCAGTATCACAAATAGAATAATTTTTATACTGATTATTTTATAATTACTGGTATTACAACTTTCATTCCATGCGCTACCTGTGTCTGTTTCTGTGAATTCAAACACTCGTTCTCGGTATTTATGTCTGTGGGAACGCACGATACTTCAGCGTATTACGTCGTATCACGTTAGTAAACTGTCTTTGAAATAATTTTCGTTGTAGAATGTAGTACAATGTTCGACAATTTGGCAAGGGTTTCGAATCTAACCTGAACCTCTACGAACCAACGAAAGATCTAAACTTTTAAAACTATCAATTTTTAAACTATTTTACTTTACACAAGCAAACTATAATCAACAATGAATCTTCTTTTATATGACCTACCGTTTTAAGAATGGCCCAACACACTTTTTAAGGATGTTACAGAAAGGATTCGGCTTAGTTCTTACGACCAGCCTCCTTGGCGTCAACCTTCTCGGGTGTGTTTAGTCCCGAAGAAATTGTGTTAGAAAAACCATTTCTTCCGAACAGGGATTCAAACCCAAGACCTACCGGTACACAGCCAAAGAAAAAGAAACTGGGATAATGCCCACAATCGCCTCAGCAGTTGTTCCATTTATCGCGGTTATATTATGATAATGGAATCATTAAGTTAAGGTAAGATTAAATTGAAGAAGTGAATCGATAGAACTAAAGCTGTGATGTCCAAAAAGCCCCTCCAAAATGGCATGTTCTTGTCATGGTTCCAAGAAAATTCAAGAATTTCAACGATTAATTGTTAATAAGAGGTTTACAAGCAATTTACTATTATTTGTAGGTTATATTTAACTACGTGCATATCCTCACGTACGAACCCATTTAATTAAAGGTGTTTATTAGTCATGGTGATAATAAGTTATTCTTTTTTAAGTAGTCCTAATTGTATGTGCCTCTAGTAGATCGAACTAGAAAGGTATTTTATTTAAACTACAGTTTATAATTATGTTTATAGATACGTAAATCATCATCATCATTATAAACAGCCATAAGACGTCCACTGCTGGACATAGGCCTCCCCCAAAGATTTCCAGATTGACCTGTTGGAAGCGGCCTGCATCCAGCGACGTAAATACTTCTTGATTATATACTGATTTCTTAAGTTTATGCGAATGTTATACATTGAAATAAAACTATTTTTCGGACTCATCCGTTCGACCCATAACCACGAAGACTGCAAAGCCTTCGAAACGTCGGGCATAAAAATTAAAACAAATCGTGATAGAATCCGTAAAAATAGTTTTATTTCAATACTGCTTGATTATTTTCTGTTGGTAATTGATCGACCGACATAAGATTGCATTGACTTTAGACGCCCGATTTCACAATTTGTGAATGGGATCTAAGATATAAAAAACAAAAAAACCTGTTCTATTGTATGTAATCAACCAATATACGGTGTAGTAAATAATTTATTAAAAAAACCGCTTGGCGCCGGCGTGTCGCACGATCGGCCCGCGGTAGGGAGAGGGGTGCTCGGCCGGCGGGGCGGGGCGGAGAGGTCAGAGGGGGGGAGGGTTAGCAGCGCGGGGGGACACACGGCACCGCACCATGCTGCGAGTGTGAGGTCAAGCTTGGTGCAACGAAGTGACGGCCCGACGAGAATCGAGATAAATGCGTTATCGGTGTTTGACATAAATTCGGTATAGGGTTTTAGGAATGGTCTGATAGGTCGCCTTCTTTAGAGGTCCTGGTTACGAATTCCAGGTTGGGCAAGGAGGTATTTTTAAAACGAATTGCGCGAGAGTGGATACCTGGGATGCAGGTAATCAGTCGTAAAAACTTAGTTGAAATTTTTCTACAACATGTTTGTAAAGTGATTTACGCCGATACCACATTGGAGTGTGGTAAAGGCAGGTGGAAGTCACATAATAGGTTAAAATAAGCTCTATCGAATACAAAAAGAATTTTGAAAATCGGTCTACATTTGGCGGAGTTATCGCGTAACATACAAAAAAAAACAGACTAATTGAGCACATTCTCCTTTTTGGAAATCGGTCAATAAATATGGTAAGTTACGTAGGTATTTAAGTTTTTTTATACTTATTAGTATAATATTTTGGTTTATCGGTATAGTTTATCGATGATTAACTTAATCAATGTTTTGTATCTGTCGCTGTTTGACGTAAGGATAGCGTGACAAAACATGATTACTTAAAACAATAATTAATTGAATGTTATAGGAAAAAGGATTAGGTATGTATAAAATGTGTAGGTGTATTGCAAAATTCCCGTCAACGTGACTACCTATCTTACGTTACTCATGTCATTGAAGTAATAAATAAAATCGTTTTCAATTGAAACTTGTTATAACCATATTGACTTCCTTCTCTAACGACACGTGACGTACTCAAAAGGATGTTTGCGATCCTGAGCGCAATCTAGAAGTTACTTGGGTGTCAAGAGCAAAGCGCAGCGCGTCCCGACTTCCAACAATAGCATAATAAAAATAGGGTGTTATAAAGACTGCACAATAACATTATTATCGTGCGGCGCTCAGCACTAGTGAGGTCAGAGAGAGACCGGCGCGGCGCGGCGGGGCCCTCCTCCTCCGCGCTGCCGTGCCGCTCCCCGCGCGTCAGTATATAGCCGCGCCCCCACGCGCGCGCCGCGTCTATCGTTCTTGCGCCACCGTGTCGCTCAGTGCTACAATATACACGATACCACGCGCCAACACATTGTGAAAGTGCCGCTTATAAAACGTGATTTCTCAAGTGAGAGTAATTTGCCGCGGAAACGACCCGCGAAGATACAACCGCGTTCCCATAACTCAAGTGCAGGAGAAGGCTTCTCTCGTCAATAAGTGCGAGGAGTGGGTTCAATGGAAGCAAGGTTCGTGACCTGCCGGAGTTTCCAGCAGATCAAGCCGCCAGAGAAGAGCCTGACGCCGCAGCCGACAGTGAAGGGGCTGCTGAGCCGCTTCGGCAGTCAGGCTCAGGCGTTGTTCGCACCGAAGAAGCCACGCTTTGGCTCGTCGGTCGCGATCCATAAACTACGGGAGACCAAGTGGTTCAAACACGATGAACAGAACATATTATGCGCTGTTCTCGAATCAGGATTCATTTTGGAGGTCAGGGCGGAGGACCCGTTACCTCCGGACTCTGCCTTGTCTCCAGACTACCACATGTACGCGGTCGCCATGTGGAAGAAGGGTAAAGGTGAGTTAATGCTGACATTTTAGTAACGGTCGATAGTATGCGGCGGTTACGAAATGTTTCGGTGCAGCGGCGCTGATGGCGCGGGTGTCGTGCGATGAACGCGAGCCTCCGTGCGAGACTAAAGTTGGCGCGCTGGCCGCCGGCCGCCATCGTACCGTATCACACAATGCCTTTTGTAAATAATTCGTGTGCACGTACACTAATGCGTTTAATGAGATCAACCAACGCATAGCAAATTAACAAAAACCATAACACATCTGTTTTGTGATTGCCTAGAATTTGTGTTGAAAATTTGTTAAATCACACGTTAGACCTTGTCCTCGATCGCGGTAAAAATAAATATCTAACCTTTGAGACGAAACACAATTCCTTGAAGTCACAAACTTTCGACTACCATTTTTCTTGAAATACACAATTTGTCTACAGAAAAAACAAAGAACCCGGAACAGATAGATGTATTCACAATACAACAGAAGGGTGTTAGAAAACGTGTTGTGAAAACAACACTCGGTGCATTCTGGAAGAAAGATTCTGTAATACGCATCAACAACGTGGACGACAAACAGGAGACCCCCAACGTCGAGAAAGATATCAGAGCAAAGGTAATAACAACACACATCCGAAGAAAACAAGTTTCCAATTCCACATCCCTTGAAAATGTATATCTTCAATCACCTAACTTATTACGAGTGGCATAAATGTTTTTACATACGCGTAGTACTTCAAAATTAATTTGATACTAGTAAATAACATTTTCTAGATCATAGTAATTACAAATTGGTAATAATTTTAACGACATAACACACATTTAAAGACATTTGCGACATATGTGGATAAAATACACGTGTCACAAAATACAGTTTCTAATAAAATAGAAACTACACACGAAAACAAGTTTAATACGCTTCGATCCACTCGAAATGACATAACCTGACGGCCTTCGAGGATGCCCAAAGGCCCAAACTAAGTCACGAGATTACAAACGCACTGCTGTTAGGACCGTGAATAGTAAACGCCGTAAACTTAATTACGACACACAACACTCGATGTTTTATAAACAACGTTTGGAAACAATTGCTACTCGATAACAAGTAACAACCACTCGTAATACGTGAGGCAAAGATCCGAGTAAAGTGCGACCTCGATTTATATGCAAATCAGCGTTGTCCCAATTTTACCGCACACACGTGCGACAATTTAGATTTAGCTTCTACAATTCATTGAACATATCCATAACATTACTATTCCTCTTGATACTTCCCTGTCGATTACTTTCTTTAATGCATGTATTCTAACCGTCAATGGTTTATCACTTATCTTCAATCGAACTTCAACGTTCTTCCTTCAAACACCGTAGGCCTGCGTCAGAATTGGAAACCTCTCATTTCAGATAGCGAAAGCCTCATCGGGGCTTTCGTCTATTGGTCACTGTGGGCACAGTTGAACACTGGAACGGCTACTAAGGAGGCTTCTACTGATTGCAGCTGGATATGGCAACTAAGTCCAGGTTCGAGAGAAACTGGCACAATACCCTGCATTTCGTCCACTGGTGCCGTTACGGGGAGACGCCGCAAGAGGCTCGCATGAGACAGGTAAAGTGAAAACGCATGTTAAAACCGTGCTCATATAAGATGATTCTAGAACTCTCAATAACGGTATTTTGCACCGACAGATGCAATTTATGCTTCCCGAACATACACCACTCGATACTATATGCCAAAAGTCCGCGATTTCAGTTATTTTCGGTTCTAGAATATTTATTTTATTTCACAATTCAAATTGCATGTCGTTGCGTGTCGACAGTCGTAAAGTTGCAAAGCTGTCCTTACAACACGTTTATTTTCGAACACAATGTAAAGGCAGTTTCGTACGTTCATTCAACGCTTCAAACAAAAAGCAATGCATTATTTCATCCAGCTTTATGTGCTTGTCAATGCTGATGTCCAAGTTTGTGCTCATTGTGGGCTATTCAAGCGGGCCATAGAGAAACGGACGGGAAGGAGAGCGGCGATCATTCATGCAGACTCGCATGGGGACTACAATGGGAACCTTCAATACAAAAAAAGAGAGATCGCACAACGGTGCAATTTTGTTTA
The DNA here is from genome assembly GCA_036417725.1 of Clanis bilineata. NCBI lineage: Eukaryota > Metazoa > Arthropoda > Insecta > Lepidoptera > Sphingidae > Clanis > Clanis bilineata. The sequence goes on from CM071147.1 coordinate 15,799,920, forward strand.
CAGATCAGCTTAACGACGTCGAAAACACCCATGATTATCATCTTTTGATGGTAATCGTTGAGGCGCTTTGGACACTTACTGCTGGCAACTATATTACCGGTGAGAATTTGGATTATAAAGATTGGGTTGTTAGCGATAGCAAACGCTGGATTCAATGTGCCCCTTATGTGTGTGTGTCTAATCCATCGCTAGGTACACATGTACTAATCTGTTTGTATGTATTATATGTATTATACACAGCGACACGGCAGCAAATGACATTGCGTGAGAGATAAGCGAGATAGTAAACGGTATGCTCGAAGGTTTCATTTTAAATGTAAACAAATCCAGAATTACCGGATTCCGAGAGAAATCGTGCTCATTTTAATTAACTTAAGCAAAATACAAGAATCCTGCGAAATATGTACATAGTATCGGGTATGCAAATGTCTTTGAGACGATCGATTATTCAAATTCAAAGTCCATTCACCTTGACTAATAGTGTGGAACGGATTGCAAACGATACTATTGGCGATTGGTATCGGCTTGTTTTTGTCTTAGACAATCTTATTGTGTCAACAACCTACATAAAATCATGCCTAGATGTGGCTGGTGAGAATAATATAAAATCATCTATCAGGCATTAAGAGTCCAATGATATAATATGCACCAGAATTAGAGTAATAACTTGCAAAACCAAAATAAACTTTCGAATGCAGAGTAGAGAATGAATGAGATCATGCAACATTCCGGTACAGTGTTAGTCATCAATATGCCATCACCTTGATTAGAAACTAAATTTACTCAGCAGCACCAGCTTTTTGGAAAGTGTTACTACATTTTTATAATATACCGTTGCCAGTACAGATGTGCTCATCTGTATCAAATATCAATACAACATTATGTTCCAATCATTGTAATGTCCAACATTTGTTTTGTCTGTGACGTCGATTCATAATTAAGAAAATTCATGCGTTAAGAATGCAATTTAACGCTTCAAGCTTACTTTGTGAACAATAAAAATATTTTTTATCAATGTCAAATTACTGCAAAAGCCTATGTTTTGTAAATAGACCAAAATAATAACTATAAAAAAAATTATAATGTCAATAATATACGCATTAGAGTATAATTTACGTGTCTAATCATATTCGAGTAATACTTCAGAAATATCATGAGTATGACAATTTTGATGAATAATTAAACTATCTTTAAAACATATCGTTCGTTAAAAATGTTTATCAAATGAGTATTATCAAGTATTAAACACCAACATTTGTAAGAAATTATCTAAACGATGACGGAAACCGTATCGAAATTGATCTAGATCTACTTTGGAAGTAGTTGGCGATAAATAAATATTCAAACAAAGATATTTTTCGAACTCAAGGTATTTGACTATTTAGAGTGATTTGTGACAATAAAGAAAAAATATATGAATATTCCCAAATATTTTATTACGGTTACAATTTTATTGACATTTAAGCCATATCATTTTAATACGGCAATCCAAATACCACAACTGCGATTGGGAAATTACGAGGAAATACAAACAATGTTAACACTAAAGCCTAATTGTTTCTAAACAAACTGTAGCCAGCGTTTGCATCACCAAAAGAATGTGCTTGTGTTGAAATAAGAATTGTTTCAAAAGATAACCAAGATCCGGAAATTACTGATCTAAAATCGATACTAACCGCAACGAACCGAATAGAAAAAACGTACAACGAGACGATCATTATCGAGTATCGATGCTATTAATAGAGATAAAAAGAGTTAGCTCTAATACCATTGTTTATCGGTTCAAAACATTTAACGTGCACTGGACGTAACTAGTTCAAACCGGATTGAGTCATCGGAATGAAAGGAGCATTCGTGTCTCGACGCACGATTTTTACTGACAGACTATTTGACGAGGCAGAGGAACTTGAAGGAAGAAGTTGTGGGAAACGTTGTATTATGTATATGACTAGAAATTGATAATACATCTAATATATTTGTAAATGAAAAACATTTTTTGGTCGAGAGATGAAAAAGCTACTGGAGTTAGTTGGGAGAATGTGTCACACATCTGTATACATTAAAGACAAAATTGAAAATAAAAACTTAAAGCACCACAGATTATAGACATAAAACCATTGGAGAGCCGGCGACCTTTAATAAAATTCAATGTGAAAAAAATATCTATCACCGATATCGGACACGGTATCGTCACCGACCAATTTCGATAAGATACAGTTCAATTTAACATAAACGCCTTTGAAATTGATAATATGTTTCAAAAATTTGATAAAATGTACACAATGATAAGGACACCTGTTTAATTATTACTTTAATTATTACGTTATTAATCAAGAATTAAGAATTTCTATGAAAGGGATTGTAAGCTTAATGAACTCAAAACTGACGATTAATAAGAGATTAATCATTGATAATTGTTTATCGGGAATAATGGTTCAAAAAATACATGTAATATGTGTATTTTGTGTAATTTTAAAACATTATCCTCTTTAAAGCATACAGAATAATATTATAATGGTTTATTTGATGTAATTATATGAGTTAACACTTGAATACATATTCTTATGTAAACTCACGAACGTGAACAATTTTAAATGTACAATTTCATAACCAAGGTTAAATTTTTTATGATAAAAGTATCTACGAATTATAGAAGTATCATAGAGTCAATGCCGTTCTTTATAAATATACACGTAAGATATGTAGGTAGCGATAAACCATAGTTTATCTCTAACCTCAGAATTCCCACACTATTATTTAATTTAAATCCGTCACTAACGCTCGAGGACTATTAGTATACATTTTAATCATGTTTAGGCGTTTGAGTTATTTACTAGTTCAATCTTATATATTTGACGTGGATTATTACTTCATCGTGTAGCAGTAGATTAAACTTTAACTATTCGTTAACAATTACCATGACATTTTGGTTTTTAATTTTCAAAGGAGTTTTGTTAGGAAAAAGTAAACAGTGTATTAACATGCTAATTTCATTGTTACAGATAAGCGAGTCGCTCAAATGGGGCAACATCGGAATGAATATGGGCGTGATGCTCGTCAGTCAAAACTACGCGAGGGACAAGGCTAAGTCGGTGTGAGTGTCGCAGTCCAGCGGCCCATCCGCTGGCAAATACTCCTGCTATCCCTGCTTCTGGCGACCCTTGTCCAGGAAAATCGACAGTGTTTAAACAGTCGATTCGAGCAGCTCTATATAGTTCCTTACGTGAATTTCACTAAGTTTATTCTCTATTCCAGTACACGTACTGTTTCTGAATCTGTCTCTCTTGATTGTGATCACGATCTTAACATGAGGGCCCTTTCACGTTTAAAAATAATCTTCCATAGTTGCTCTATATTACAGATTTGATTATTGCTTGTTTAATTGAAATTCTATATGTCCGTTAAATTTTGAGGCTTTGTTAATTTGATTCAGAAATGTATATAACAAATGTACTTATTGTGAAAGTAGCCCTTAAAGCTTTAATATTGTTACTTAAAGAGAAAAAAAAAACAAAAAATTAAATTAAAAACGTTATCTCGAGAACATTCCTTCGTACAAAGAAAAGACGCCCCTTGGATCGTATGTATGAATTTATGTACTTCGCTCTAACTTATTGATATTAGTGTTTATCATTGGAGGAAAGGAGGGTTAACTTGTGTGTTGATTAGTGACACCCTAGTCTTAAAGTACTTCTATAACACTGTCTCTTTCGAATAAGACTGTTTAATTTCTATTGTATTTGCGACACACGGCTACACTGCGAATGATTTCAACTCGATGTTGAATTTTTGATGTGAAACGCATTTCGTAGCCAGTTTAACGAAAAGTATTCAAGATGTGTCTAACCCGTCAAACTTTATAAAATTGTATCTATTATATCAATTAAGTGTATATTCGGATAATTAAAAATTGACATTAATTTATAGATGTTAAAATTAGACGTTCCAAAACTGACATTAAAAATTCTAGTATCGTTGACATATTGACATGTGTGATTTATGACTAAATTCTATGACATTCTGACAGTATAGACTATTGACGGGTTGAAGGAAACAAGTATTTTAATGTATAATAATGTCGAAATAACAATTATTGTAAACGTGACATAAGTATGTTGGCTGTTGTGAATTGTGTTAGTATGTAAGTTTTAAATGTTCTATTTATAATGAAGCATTTTTTATAAATAAATGATTACTTGATATCTGAACTTTTTTATTTGTGGCAACATTATCAAAAACCACTTACACCAAGAAATGTCGGTAATTGACTTATGAAATAATTGAACTTTTTAGATAGACATTAGCTCAACAAAATTCTAATTCTGGCTGAACAATATGTTTCTTTTTAAAAACAATTTTATTCGACCAAAAATTAGATATAGAACCTTAAATAGTTTATGTATTTGATAATAATTAATGGTTGTCATAGATCTTTCATAATCAAAACTTGCCTTGGTTTTTTGACATTAAATGTCGTCACAGTGAGACATAACATTGAGTATCTATGCCAGACATATAGAACGATTGTAAGCAAAGCTGTAAATGTTATGAGTGGTAGAGTCACGTCTACAGCACGAATAGGCCGGCTCGACCGGTTTGATACCACTATCTCACAGAAAACCGAGGCAGCTCGCTGTCGCGTTTCGTTCGGTGAGTGAGATTTTCCGGTGATCCAATTCCCCCCTTCCTTTCCCAGTCCCTATTTTCCACTTTTTAGTTTGGTAACGCACCCATGATTTTCTTGTTTTGGGTGTTTATGGGCGATGGAGATCACTTACCATCAGGTGAGCCATCTGCTCGTTTGCCAGTCTCTGCTATTTTTTTTATTCGAAACACCATTAGATAATACACATACATATATATATACATAAAGCTCACGCCTGTATCCCCGAAGGGGTAGGCAGAGGCGCACTAGCGAACTAGAACACCCACATTTCGCCGAGCTTAGTTCCGTCCCAGATGTGATAGGGGGCGAGCCCATCGCCACATCGGGCACAAATTCCAGACTCCGGGCTGATATGGAAAAATCCAATATCACTTTGCCCGACCCGGGGATCGAACCCTAGACCTCAGAACCGTAGTCGTACCGAAATACCACCACGCCACCGAGGCAGAGATAATACACGTAATACATAATATCATAGTAAATATTCTTTGTGTATAGTTCTGGGTGCTTATCTCTTAAATGTGTTTACAATTTACTATAAATTAATTTTATTGTAACTCTTATTTAACTAATATAACATTCAGCTTTGTTACAAATATCCACCGTTTTCGGGAAACCTTATCAATTTACTACAGTAGAACTGTTTTGGAAAACATTTAACTTTATCTTATTTTTGAAGTCAATAAACTTGTCACTTTATATGTCAGTATTAATACTTTTAGGCATCGATACATTATTTACCTAGATGCACAGTTGACGCTCGGAAAATGGGACAGCAAAGGAGTGCTTAAGCACTCGTTTTCCCTACAGTCGGACGTCGATAGAATTCTAACACTCGAATGGTCAAACACTACCCAAGTTTAATGGCTTCTTACATTGATTTTCGCCATACAATTTTGACAAATAAGGCGGCCTTAAGCGACATAAGGCGACCTTAAGTGTATCAACATTCGACGGTAAATTTCAAAATTCAAATTAAAGAACGCTTGCTCATTTCGTTTAAAAAGCTACTTTATAACACGTGCATAGGGTTATATTTGTGTTGATTTAATTACAACTTGTGATCGTTTTCTTTGTTTTATTTCTGAGACCACTTTTTAGGAGGATATTTGCAAAGAACTGTGCATCTAGAGTATAATATATTGATGCTTTTAGGTAATAAAAAATATATATCGAATACATAAACCATTGTTAAAATTGCTCATGAACCGTTCATTCGTAAGCTGTTAGAACTGTGAGGCAATTAAAAGACTTTTAAGTACCTATATACAGTGCACCTATTACCTAGCAAAGTATTATCGGCACCAATCTTAGGTCAACAACCGCTGGCGATTGTAAAAAAGTAGTGTACAAACTAGATTTGCCAGTTACGTAACATTTAATCACTAGAGTTACGACACGAATGTATCTGAAAGCGAAATGATGCCTAAAGCGCTTTTAGATTAACACAAAATGTTGAGAAAGCCTAAAATAATGCATATTAGCTAATTTCCGTCTATAAGTAGTGATATAGAATCGATTGTTTTGATCGATTAGCTAGCTCGATTTTTATAAAGAATCGATATAGACATTTTGACATTTTGTAGTTCATAAGTTTGGTTAAACAATAATTTTAAAAATAAATAATAATTAGTCTAGTCGTCGCCTCCTTGGTCTAGTGGCAGCATATATGGACTGTGGATCGGGAGGTCCTGGGTCCGATTCCCAGTACGGCCAAAGCGAATTTTCTTATTTAATTTACCATTTACCTCAGAGGGTTGACGTCAGGCAGGCAGCCGGTCGTAAAAACTAAGCCAAATCCTTTATGCAACATACTTGGCATTTAAAAGCAACGCCAGAGTTTCTTGCCCGTTCTTCTCTGGCGAAACGGCCTTCCGAACTGGCGGTAGAGGAACTTTGACGGAATCTAAATAATGTAGTAACATTTCATGGATTCAATAAATATTTTGATTTGATTTGATTTGACTTGAAAACGTGTGTTGCGCCGTCCCCACATTAAAGTTTTATAAGGGCAAGTAAAAAGAAATAATAATAATCACGAAAAACACCGAGTAACAACATATATTTGATCGCCAGAATTCATTACTATTTACATACTACAGCCTTGAATCGTTATAGCGGCGAAAGTAATTTTAGTCTGTTGACAGCACCTGACAAATAATTTGAGTTGAATATCATACTTGATCTGTTAGGGAATAGAACTCGTGCCCGGTATGACGACGGCTTCATTTATTAGGTATTCAAAGAAACCTTGGTTAAGGCTAAGATCTATTGAGCGAACTTCGACTAAGCCTAAATCAAAGTAACGGACTCAGTGAGGATTTTGACTTAATTCGAGTCATTTTTTACAAGAAAATCTTTGTTTAGTCTGTCTGTCTATTTTTCTTGTAAAAAAATATTCGAATTAAAACAAAGTTCGATATAACAATCCCAAATCCCCACTGAGTTCGTTACTGTGACTTAGACTTAGTCGGAGTTCGCTCTATAGATCTCTGCCTAAGTCAGCGTAAAAAAACGAACTCAGTGAGGTTTTGGAATAACTAAATCGAACTACGACTTAGTCAGCATCATTTTTTACAAGAAAAACAGACTGACAGACTAAGCAAAGTTTAAGGCTGAGATCTATAGAGCGAACTTCGACTATGTCAAAGTCAAAGAAACGAACTCGGTGAAGATTTGAAATTTTTAAATCGATCTTCGACTTAGTCCGAGACAATTTTTTACAAGAAGACCTTTGCTTAGTCTATCTGTCAGTCTGTTTTTCTTTTAAAAAAGGGCTCGGACCAAGTCGAAGTTCTATTTAAAAATTCCAAATACTCACCGAGGTCGTTTTTTTTACTCTAACTTATTCGAAGTTCGCTCAATAGATCTTAGCCTTAGTAATCTAGTGAACCTCTGCGAGGGGTTCGTTTGGAAACAGGCGTAAGCTTATGGAAGTATGTAGGTACTATTGTTATACAGGAGTCATATCAGTGGCGCAACTATGCCGTTGGGGGCCCGTGGCAAATTCATCGGATTGGGTCCTTTTTGCCGAGGCGTGTTTATAACATGCCTACCTGTCAGCCCAGAGTCATCTTCCGGTCAACTATGGTCGGGGGCCCGTGAATTTTGTCTGGCATGCCACTCTGTAGTTACCCTATCTAAATGCGTTAGTCCTTATAACTGCGTGACTTTGTATAGTCTGCATCGGTGGCGTAGTTGTATTTCGGTATGACTACCGTCCTGAGGTCTTGGGTTCGAACCCCGGGTCGGACAAAGTGATATTGGATTTTTCCATATCAGCCTGGAGTCTGGAATTTGTGCCCGATATGGCGATAGGTTCGCCCCCTATCACATCTGGGACGGAACTAAGCTCGGCGAAATGTGGGTGTTCTAGTTCGCTAGTGCACCTCTGCCTACTCCTTCGGGGATACAGGCGTGAACTTATGTTATGTTATGTTATGTTTGTATGGTCAAAACCCACATTATAGAACGACAAGTACTGAATTTAGATGTAAACTTGATTTTTGAATAATAAAATCTTTAAAACTAATATTAGTGGGTAATTTAGAAATAAACAAACGTGAGTATAAAGAACTATTAATCTTAATACATAATAGGATGAAGAAACGTAACTGATGTTCACCTTGTAACGTCTATTCGCGGAAGCTATAATAAAATATCAATAACGTATTGTTTCCGTATTACAACAGACGACAGACAGTGACGTGCATTCCATATAGAAAAAGAGACAATGTCTACCCTGATAATTTGCTGTTTACATAAATCGTAACTAAAAAAATAATTCAAATTGTTAAAGTAGCAGTGTCCTGATTATATTTTAAATCGCCATGGAAATGACTATAACAGTAATGGTGATGTAAGAGTTGAAGAAAATCATTATACATGTTTTTGTCTACCCTTATCGCAATGCCTGTGCACGTCATTGACGACAGATGTAGTGTTACGTTGAAGGAATGTATTACATTTCAGGCAATCGCCTCCTTGGTCTAGTGGCAGCATATCGCTGCTTCAATACAAAAGGGACACATATCAAAAACATACTTTTTTACAGTGGATCAGTTTGAAGTTAGGAATTGTATTTTTGTATTTTGCTCCGTTGTTGTACAACAAATAATATACATGTTATATGTTATATACCGTTAAAATCGTATTTTAATGGAAAAATCAAGGCAAGTCTTTTTTAAATATTAAAATAGGGTTAAGTAGCTTTGCATTTTTTGATATTTTTTATGGCCCTTTTGTATAGAAGCAGCGATATATGGGCTATATGGAATATATGGACCGGGAGGTCGTGAGTTCGATTCTCAGGTCGGGCAAAGCGAATTTGCCCGGGACTGGATCTCCCAGAGGGGGTTGACATCAGGCAGGCAGCCGGTCGTAAAAAGCGAAATCAACTCTGCAACATGCTTGTAAAAGTGTTGCGCAGACCCCACATTAAGATGGACACCTATGCCACCTGCAAAGCTTAATGCCGGAGGCGATAAAAAATGAATAAAATGAATTTTATTTAAATCTATAAAAACAAAATGCATGCATTTTGTTTAGCTCTTCATACTACCACGTGGTATTCCCTACATAACAAGGCGATTGATCATTGAGCAATATTTAATGTCATGGTCAATACAAATTATAAATTCTTGCTTGTACTACGAACTGTCTAGTGTTATAAAACGTTTGAGTAGCAATTTCGCTCTCAATTTGTGTAATGCTATAGTTATAAATGGAATTTGTGCCCGATATGTCGATATAGGCTCGGCCCCTATCACATCTGGGACGAAACTAAGCTCGGCGAAATGTGGGTGTTCTAGTGCGCTAGTGCACCTCTGACTACCCCTTCGGGGATACAGGCGTAAGCTTATGTTATGAATAATGAATACACCCAACAGTCACACACCTAGTCCTGACCCCACACTAGGTATAACCTATATCGTGGGTATCAGAGACTATGAGATACTTTCGGTCTCACAACACCCAGACTTGAAACAAATATCTGTGGGCTACACAAACATTTGTCTCAATGCGGGAATCGAACCCGCGGCCTTTCGCTTCACAGCCGGCTACTCGCCCGCTGCGCCACGGAGGCTGCCTAATTATGTTATAAAAATTGTGTATTTGGAATTGTCTTCACTCTCATCTATCCCTATCCCCAGTGGCGAATTTGGATTGTTGGCCGCCCTAGACTCAATAGCTGCCGCCCTTTATAACCCTATTTTTAACAGACTTCCAAAAAGGAGGAGATTCTCAATTTTCATATATTTATACACATTATTTATATGTTTATGTATGTTCGTCCACCGTTCGCCTGCGCGGTCTAGTGGCAGCACATATCGGCTCTGAACCGTCAGGAGGTCCTGGGTTCAATTCCCGTTCGATTTGTCGTTTGGTATTTGGCCGCCACTAACATATAGGCCTAAGGGAAAATTCGTCACTGCCTATCCCACTGCAATGTGGGATCAGCACAACACAAGTTTGCAAGCATGTTATAGATTTAAATTATTTTATAAAACTGTTGCTTAGCTTCAAACTCCAAGTCGAATTCTGAATCAGCAATAAAAGTTACGATATTACAACGCCATCTAGAGTCAAATTATTTAAACATATCTGTTTGTTTCGGGTAATCTCCAAAACGGCTGGACCGATTTTGACGGGACTTTCACGGGTAAGAGCTGATGTTATAAACAGTAGCAAGGACTAACCTATATTTTTGGAAAACAATATGCCCCTTACTTATTAAAATATTTAAGCGCTGCTTATCTTTATACCATAGGTTGTCCCTTTCATATTTAAACAATGTAACGCAAGGAAAAAAGAAAAATGCTGTTTTAAGTAAGGCCCTATGGGTTTATGATTACCCATGGAGTGTGATTAGGATTAGAAGTCTTACCCCCTTATTCATAATAACTTAGTAGAGCGTAATAAGACCGCAATAGTACGCTTCGTAAAAATTGTATTCATAATCGTTCAATAGCGTTAAAACGTTCCAACGTTCAATTGAAAACATGGCCGATTCCGATCAGCTGTTTCAAGTTTGATGTTCTTTCTTAATGACATTAATTTTGTTATAGTCTAGGACCCCATCTAAGATCGATATATATTTTTTTATTGATTGTTTCCAGCCAAGACTTCCTATTTGTTTCAAAGCTTGCCAGAGATAAAAATAATGTATTTTCTGTAACCAGCAACATTGTATTCGGTAAACATATTTTAGTTCTCTTTTAGCTAAAGTAGGCAAAAGTAGGGTTATGCGTTCGATAAGACCAGAATATCATTATGAATAAGGAGGTTAGTTTATTGTTGTATATTCGTCGGTTTTGGAGGTAATATTTACAAATTAAAAATTCAATATTTAAACAAGACTTCGACCTGTATTATAGATTTTGATGGTCACATTCACCAATAAAAAGAAATAATGCCGGCACTACACGATTGTCGAACAATTCAACATTCTACCATACCACACTTTTTCAAGCATGTAGCGGAAAGGCATAGTTTTTACGATCGGCCGCCTGTCTGCGACAACTCTCTTCTGAGGGACTCAGCTTGACATTATCAAAAAGTAACACAAGTGAATACATGTAAATAAATACACAATTAATAAAAAAATGGCACCCAATTGTCACATACATAGTTCTGACCCCACACTGAGATCGAGTCTTGTGACGTGAGAATCATGACCTATGAGAGACTTTTGGTCTCATAACACCTAGTCCCGAAACAAAAATCTGTGGGCGACACAGATATTTGTCTGTGTGTTTGGGATCGAACTCGCGGCCTCTCGCTTCATAGCCGGCTGCTCGCCCGTAAGAGTCACATGTAAGACAATAAGGCTGAGATCTATAGAATAAACTTCGACTGAGTCTAAATCAAAGAAACGAACTCAGTGAGTATTTGGAATTTTTAAATCGAACTTTGGCTTAGTAATTTTTGACGAGAAAAATCTTTGCTCAGTTATCTGTCAATGAGTTTTTCTTGTCAAAAATCGGACTAAGTCGAAGTTGGATTTAAAAATTCGAAATCGTCAGAGTTCGATTCTATGAATCAGACTTAGTCGAAGTTGGCTCTATAGATCTCAGCCTTAGTTGTACGGTTCGACGATGGTGTAGCGACGGTTTTACATGCACTGACCTCTCTCAGCAGCCCGAAGAGCATGTCGGTGGAGAGCGACCGTTCATGCGCCTCGTCCATGATGACGGCGCAGTAGTGGTCCAGGTCGGGTTCTCGCAGGCCCTCTCGCAGCAGGATCCCGTCCGTCATGTACTTGATCACCGTGTTGCTGGACGTGCAGTCCTCGAAACGGATCGCGTACCCGACCTCGTCGCCTGGATTACACGGTTAGATGCAGGCTTACGGATTCCAATAAACGATCTCAGTTGTGAGTGCAGATAGATCGAGATTATGAACCAATCAAATCAAGGAAAAAAGACAAAAAAAATGGTGACAATTGGGTACTTGACTATGTTTCATTTCTCACAAATTTTTATATTCAGTTAAAAGTATTCAGTTAAATTGCAGTGTGATGCCGCAACACAGAGCTTATAAATACATAAATACACACCCACAGTCACATACCTAATCCTGACCCCACACTGGGTATAACCTGTATCGTGGGTGTCAAAGACTATGAGAGAATTTCGGTCTCACAACACCCAGACTTGAAACAAATATCTGTGGACCACACAAACATTTGTCTCAATGCGGGAATCGAAACCGCGGCCTCTCGCTTCGCAGCCGGCTACTCGCCCGCTGCGCCACGGGGGCTGTCATATGTAACAGCAAATTTAACAAAAAAGAAACGCTTCTCTAAAAACCGCATCGAAATTAGTTGAAAGATAAAGCAGTACTTCATATTTTAAATTCTACAATGAGCAAGAGTGGGGGCGTAGTGAGGATATCTTGCTATCCCTTTCCAACGCACCCGCCGTTATGACCGTAACGTGATTTTACTGATACTTCTCTTTCCCGTTGTTTGAAGGTTACACCAAACTACAAAGGCTTATAATTTTATTTTATTTTGGGGAGTATTTCAATATTTATTTCTGTGTTACGTTTTAGATGAATTAAATTTCGTATAAAATCAATAAAAAAAAACGTCAAGTACCCAATTGATGATGAAAAAAATAAGCCCAGAGTTTCTTTCTGCCTTTCTTCTTCGGGTCGTCATCCGTAGGTAACTAGAGACAGGCTGGTAGGTTAGGATAGGGCCTCATGCACCAATCCTAACTGCTTCCAGTATTTCCAGTCAATCCTCTGCCACCATTCCTGCCATTCCCATACAACCCATTCCCTTACACTCTATTCTTATCTCCCCTTATCACCCTATCTTAGCCATCTCATCGTTATTATATCCATACTTGCCTGCCTGTCTTCAAATTTATAGCGAGATAATGTAAATTATATTAAACTTAATTTAAAATTTGCTTGTGTTGACTTGTCATAAGTGCTTTTTTACATGCCTACGTGATCAATAAAGATTTTTTTATTTTTTAAGTCATTTGACGGAGTCATGTTCAAACTGTGTTCTTATTGGCAAATTTTTGTCATCTATCTGCACATTCGAACTGAAATTGTTTATTGAAACCGGGCGTTAAACAAGTGGCTTAGAGAACGTACTCATATTACGTGACCATTTTCAATTTTCATACCCCCTCCCCCATCGGGGACCACCCGTGGTATATGCCAAGACCCCCCCATTCTCCTCTAGTTGTCACGTAGTAATTTATAACATAAGCTCACGCCTGTATCCCCGAAGGAATAGGCAGAGACGCCCTAGTGAACTAAATCACCCACATTTCGCCGAGCTTAGGTCAGTCCCAGATGTAATAGGGGGCGAGCCTATCGCCATATTGGGCACAAATTCCAGACTCCGGGCTGACATGGAAAAATCACTTTGCCCGACCCGGGGATCGAACCCGAGACCTCAGGACGGTAGTCGTACCGAATACAACCATGCCACCGAGGCAGTCAGGCAGTAATTTATAAATATGATTTGAAATAATTTTTTGCCGAAGAAAAGTAAAAAAATAATATTATGATGTAATTTTTAAAAATCGTAGAAATACCGTGTTTTGTGTAATGGCGCGTACACATTGGGCCGAACGAAGGCGAACGAATCATACCTGTATCATTCCAACAACAGCGAAAGTTTGTTTGTGTGAATGCAACAGGTATAGATTTGATCGCCTTCGTTCGGCCGGTGTGTACCCGCCATAATGTTTTATAGCAGGAGACGCGGCTTGAATCGTTTCATTATTCGGTGCATGTGTAATGTGTAGTGTGTAGTGTGTAATGTGTAGTGTGTAGTGTGTAATGTGTAGTGTTTAGTGTTTAGTGTTTAGTGTGTAGTGTTTAGTGTTTAGTGTGTAGTGTGTAGTGTGTAGTGTTTAGTGTTTACTGTAGTGTGTAGTGTTTCGTGTTTAGTGTGCAGTGTGTAGTATCCCTCACCGAGCTTGGTGTGCATCTCGTCGGAGACCCTCTTGGCTACAGACATGGCGGCGACTCTCCTCGGCTGCGTGCACCCGATGACCCCGCGCCGGCTGTAACCCTCCTCGTGTAAATACTGCGTTAGTTGCGTCGTCTTACCGCTGCCGGTCTCACCTGCACAAGATAGATTTTTAAAATCCGTAAAAACTAGTTTCATTTCAACGAATTCAAGAAAAAAATCACGTAAACCTACGAAATCAATGTCACTCTTCCCGACCCTGGTATCGAACCCGATACCTCAGGACGACAATCGTACTACGCACGCAATACCACCACGTCACCGACGCAGCCTATATACTATCTTATATAGTATCTTTCTCAGCGATAGCTCAGTTGGGAATGGTACGGACTGCCGAGACAAGTGTCGGAGGTTTGAGACCAACCCCAAAATGGAGCATACACCTCTGACTTTTCTGTGTTAAGTGTATTTTCATTGTAAAATATCGCTTGCTATAACGGTGAAGGAAAACATCGTGAGGAAACCTGCATACCTGAGAATTTCTTCACAGGAATTTCAAAGGTATGTGAAGTCTACCAACCCGCATTAGGCCAGCGTGATAGACTAAGGCCTAACCCCTCTCATTAGTAGAGGAGGCCCGTGCCCAGCAGTGGGACAGTAATATTACAGGGCTAATATTATTATTATTATAGTATCTTTCTGTCTACCTGCCATTATCCCACCTTAATGTGGGGTCGGTGCAACACAATTTTTCAAGCATGTTGCAGAAAGAATTTGACTACGTCAAAGCCCTCTGAGGGATCCAGTCCCGGGCAAATTAAATTATAAAATTCGCTTTGCCCGACCTGGGAATCGAACCCACGACCTCCGGATCCACAGCCCATATGTGCTACCACTAGACAAAGGAGGCGACTATATAGTATAATCAGAATAAAAATAGAATTTTCTTTTATATCGATTTTGTACCAAGTCATTATATTTGATTGCAACCAAATGATGCGAGAGAAAGAGAGAAAGAGAGAGATGAGTGATAAATGATATAAAATGTACTTACCAACTATAATAATAACATTGTTTTCTCTTATAACTTGCATCAGCTCTTCCCTAACTGCGTATACTGGTAAGTATCGCCTCTGCTCAGATATCGATTTCTTTTTCACAAAGTCTGACTTCGATTCGGGCTCTTGTGCTTCTGAAATATAAAATGAAGAACATACAAATTAATTATATGTGTCGTTTCTGATCAATGACTAACCACTGGCTAGCAGTTCTATAGGAAGATATGAGAGCCAATGGTTTCGCTGTGGAGGATGCTCAAGACCGGACGAAGTGGAAGTGTTAGAGAAGGAAAGCGAACTGACAGAAGGTCGGGATAACACCAAGAAGGAAGAAAGAAGATCATCGACTTTCTTTTTACCTATCTTTATCCTATCTCAAAGTGGTGTGGGATCGATTCAAATCAACAGACCTTCTCAAGCATTTTGCAGAAAAGACTCAGCTTAGTTTCTACGATCAGCTGGCTGCTTAAAGTCCCCCACTCTGGAGTTCTAGCCCCGGACAAATCGTGTTAGAAAACACCCACCCGAAAAAGATTATCCACTAACCAAAAAATATCAATAAATACCATGTGAACACTTTTATCGATATCGATGGAATATCTGTGCTATGATCAAAACTATTAAAATTACACAAACCTTTGTCCAAATGCTCAGCATATTTGTACGCTTCTTTTGTCGGTCCATCTTCTAATTCTTCTTTTTCCTTCTGTATGCCCATGATGTTACCTAAAAGAGGGAATGAGCATTATCATATTGATATTCGAGATATCGACTGCCTCGGTGGCGTGGTTGTACTTCGGTACGACTATCGTCCTGAGGTCTCGGCTTCGATTCCTGGGTCGGACAAAGTGATATTAGGTATGGTCAGTATCAGTTCGGAGTCTGGAATTTGTGCCCGATATGGCGTCAGGCTCGCCCCCTATCTGGGACGGAACTAAGCTCCGCGAAATGTGGGTGTTCGTTAGTGCGCCTACCCTTTCGGGGATACAGGTATGAGCTTATGTTACATCGATATTCATACTCGTAGTATTCTTTTTAGAATCGAGAAGGAAAAAATCTTTATAGTCTTTAGGGTGATGGGTGTATTTAAAATAATCCCTTAGGAATATTCTCGCAGTGGACGATTAGCCGGTTGTAAAGAGAGAGGCTACGGGTTCGATTTCCCGCACCGGGACAAATGATACTGAACTCGCATATTATTGTGGCGTCAGGACTATGTGTGTGACTGTTGGGTGTTATTTATTTATTTATTTGTCATTCAAAAGGGTATTTGTCTTACATATTTTTGTGAAGAAGTTACTTGCTAAAACAATAATAGAGTTACCAAGTTTAGTTCCCTCCAATTTCCAATGTTTCTTCTGTGCTTTCCTTCTCTCTTTCTGCTCTCTGAACGCTTTCACTAGAGCAGATCCTTTACGAGCGTTTATAGCCATGTCTGATGTCGGGTCTTTTACCTGAAAAATATTATTAAAATAACCTTTTTATTAGTCGCCACCTTGGTCTAGTGGCAGCATATATGGGCTGTTGACCTGGAGGTCCTGGATTCGATTTCCAGGTCGGGTCAAGCGAATTGACTAGTTTAATTTGCCCGGGACTGGATCCCTTAGAGGGGGTTGATGTTAGGCAGGCAGCCGGTCGTAAACCTCAGCCAAATCCTTTTTGCAACATGCTTGAAAAAGTTTGTTGCGCAGACCCCACATTAAGGTGGGATAAGGGCAGGTAGAAAGAAAGTACCTTTTTGTTAAATATCTAATGGTGTAAATAATGATTTATAGAGAAGACCATATACGTTATTTCAGTTCAGATTATAATATTTTGGATGCAAATGGCGATTGAGCTTTTGCTGCAGTCACATACTCAACTCGCTTTTTGGGGGTTTAAGCTAATTGTGTAAGTTGAAGTCTCTAGACTGCCTCGCTGACTTTGTGGTATTGCATGTGCGGTACGACTTTCGTCCTGAGGTCTCGGGTTCGATCCCCGGCGAGGGCAGTGATATTGGATTTTTCAGTACCAGCTCGGAGTCTGAAATTCGTGCCTGATATGGCTATAGGCTGGCCACCTATCACTTGAGGGACGGAACCAAGCTTGGCGAAATGTGGGTGTTCTAGTTCACTAGTGCGTCTCTGTCTAAGCCTTTTCGGATACAGGCGTGAGCTTATGTTATGCTTTAAATCTCCTGCAGACAGTTACTATCTAGTGAATCATACCGGAATAACAGGCTCTGGTTGTTTTGTGAAGACGATCCGACCGTCCAGGAACGGCGGCACGATGTTATGTACTAACAGATGTACTCGGTCTACACTTTCCTGTAAAATGCACGTTTAATTATAATGATGTAGAAAAAAGACAAGGTAAGGGCAGGTACAAAGAAAGAAAGGAAGGTGTAGAAAAAGATAAAAAGTAACTTAAGGGAGAAGATGATCTCAATTTGTTAGTTTGTTTTTAGATTACTTATCGAATAAAAAGCAGATGCTGATAGAAGATAGAAGATAGAGAAAGCAGCGATAGCTCAGTTGGGGATGATACGGACCGCCGAGACGTGTATCGGAGATTAGAGACCAACCCCAAAAAAAAGCACATACCTCTGACTTTGGACAACAGCACAAAACTTGTTTTTTTTTTTTTTTATAGCACAGACTGGCAAACGAGCAGATGGGTCACCTGATGGTAAGTGATCTCCACCGCCCATAAACACCCAAGACAAAAATAATCATGGATGCGTTGCCAACCTGAAAGGAGGAAATGGAAGGGGAGGGAAAAAGGGATTTGGGAAAGCAAGGGGGAAATGGGCCACCGGAAATCTCACTCACCGAACGAAACGCGACAGCAAGCTGCCACTTTACGTCGGTTTTCTGTGAGACAGTGGTATCAAACCGGTCGAGCCGGCCCATTCGTGCTGTAGACATAATTGTCTACAGCGTGGCTCTACCACTCAAAAAGTGGTCACTTGTGGTCCAAAGTTATGACCCAGCAGTCATAAGTCGCTCAGTTTATTTGAAATATACGCGTGCCAGGTCGTCCAGCGAAATAATATTGAGAGAATAAATTTATCTTACGTGATTCTTAACCATTCACAAAATATTCTTGGATGTAAATTGTCATAATCGCCTTCGCATTGTAATAAGTAGTTGATGGTGGTACTAAAGTTTCAGATCTATTTTTTTGTATAGAAACTTGCTTGATAACCCCTCTATAGTTAGTAATATTAAATCTGTGGCGAGTGAGCAAGTTAACTCGCCCGACTAAACGCGCCACATCACCTGATCTATGACGTAGAGGTGGCGTGATTCACGACGTCACTCGCAAAACGTAATGGCCGACGTAGAAACGCGATTGCGCACGCGCAGCTACGCAATAGACCACGCCCACACAATATGGACGTCTACGCACCTTTTGTCTTAGTGTTTCCGCCATTACATTATTTTACTTGCTCCGCCTGGATGCGCGCAGTGTGGGGATGCATGATCCTAGTATTTAAGCCGATGTAGCTTTAATTATTGATACTCATTACAAGCACTCTTCCGTTTCCAAGTTGTTTTACTGACCACCTCACCTTATTCTGATCGGAGTTCGATTGCCGGTCATTTACGCACGAATTCGCAAGTAAGCGGTTTTGATTTCACGGCAACTCGACCGCTTCAAATCTATTTGGACGATATGAATACGCGTATTGTTCGTATCCGCGTTAGCACGTATATCTATCGCCTATGTATTCGAATCGATACAGTACCTCATCCAGATCGTTGTTGACAGTGACCGCATGCACCACTCCACTGGTGAGCATCCTGTTCCTCTCCCACAGATCGTTGTCTCTGTCGATTTGTTGTCTCTGGGCTGACACTTTCCGTTTCATTCTCTTCTCTACCTGTTCCTCTTTACGAGATATGTATTCCGCGCTGGCACCAGCGAATGGGTCTGATTCGTCAGCTTCACCTAGTAAATATATTTATTGCATTGAAAGTTGCCGCTTTGGTCTATTGGCAGAATATATGGGCTGTGAATTGGGAGGTCCTGGGTTGGATTCCCAGGTGGGGAAAAGTTTTTTTCTAACATGATTTGCCTGGGACTGAATTCCCCAGAGGTGGTTGATATCAGACAGGCAGCCAAATATAAATTAAGTCAAGTAATTTCTGCAACATACTTGAAAAAGTGTGTTGCCCTGACCCTAGCTTAAGTGGAATAAGGTAAATAAAAATATTGAATTAAGAAAGAATTTTTTAACTTTTTTTTTCACAGCCCCAAACTAAGTCCAGTCATTCTTGTAAAATATGACAAGTGCTAAGAAACCTGGATAAACGAGAGTCCCTATTCATGATGTCACGACTAATATCCACAAACGGTGAATACTATTTACTATCTGTTAATAATTAGCACTATAGTGGATTAGAATAAAACATTAATAACAATAAAAAGTTTTAAATATTGTTGCAACATCATACCAACCTTCACCCATGTTATACCAAGCTCTGTCCAGTTTTTTCTCAGCTTCTTCCCAATCTGGGTCTTCTACGTCCACACCGCGACGTGAACTGGCGAACCTGTAAATAGAATTTTTGAACAATATTTCAACATGCAACATAAAAATAAATAATAAGAAACCCCTCTAGCAATTTAGAATTTAGATCAACAATGAACTCACAATTTTTTTTTAAAGCTAGGAACACAAGTTTAAAAATGTAAAAACCGTCTTCAAAATTAATACAATGTTTACTAAATTTATATGGGACCCCCCTTGAAATAAGATTCTAATGAACACAAATAATATCTTGGAAATCAGGCCATATCTGCCAGAGGTATGGAGTATCATCATCGATATATTGTTTACCTAGATGCACAGTTGACGCTCGGAAAATGGGACAGCAAAGAAGTGCTTAAGCACTCGTTTTCCCTACAGTCGGATGTCGATAGAATTCTGAATTTCAATATTCAAATTAAAGAACGCTTGCTAATTTCGTTTAAAAACCTACTTTATAACACATGCTTAGGGTTATATTTGTGTTGATTTAATTACAACTGGTGATCGTTTTCTTTGTTTTATTTCTGAGACCACTTTTTAGGAGGATATTTGCAAAGAACTGTGCATCTAGGGTATTGATGAGTATCATATATAAAAAATACCAATGAATAGAGAAACTCTTCAATTTGATGTTAGTTGAAAAGTGGGGTCTTTATATATCTCTCATCTCTCTTGGTCTCAAAACCACCAACATGGTCGCCATTAAAAAACGTGACATTTCAATAGCTGCATCCTTTTTTGTCATTTGATAGTTTGCTATCCTTCTACCATATTTCAATGTTTTTTATCTTTTAAATTGTTAAATAAATTATAATACGCTTTTAATTTAAGATATCATGATGATGAAACTTTATGAATTCAGTAATAATTTGACAGATTTTCTTCCACTTGCTTGACTAATGTTTTCCTAGACTACAATTTATTTAGTTAAAATGACTTACTTATGTGGTGTAGCTCTAGGAGTATTATCATACAGTCTCCCTCTATTATCTCTCAGTGGCCGTCCTCTTTCACTCCTTTGATCCGAGTCTCGAGGCAGTGGAGTTGGGAAGTCCCAGCTGGACTTACGCATTGTAGACTTAGAGTCATCGTCATCATCATCCCAGGCTGTCTTATCAGTAGGTTTTAGAACTTTCATACTGAAAAATAATATAACTAATGAACATAACATCACGAACAGCCTCCGTCGTAGCAGCAGGCTGTGAAGCGAGAGGCCGCAGGTTCGATCCTGCACCGAGACAAATATTGTGTGGCCCACAGATATTTGTTTTGTGTCTGGGTGTTGTGAGACCGAAAGTCTCTCGTAGTTCCTACAGTATCCACGACACAAGACTGGATCTTAGTGTGGAGTCAGGACTATGTGTGTGACTGTTGGGTGTTATTTATTATTATTATTATTATTTATTAACATTCCATTATCCAAAAGTCAGGTGTGACTACAGCAGCTGCACCCATAGTCTTGAACCTTGAGTCACTGTAAGATTCAGCTGCTGTAAAACTTAAAAGCAATCCATGAAAATATTTTTAGAGTATTATGGTTTAGAATGCAATTACCTTGGAGTTCTTGGTTCATCTTTAAATCTTGGCTCATAATAACTTCTCCTTGAGCTGTCTCTTCTGTCACTATCTCTATCTCTCCTATCCTTATCTCTCCTAGATGAAGAGGACTCTCGATCTTTCTTCCAATCTCTGTCCTTGTCACTTCTATAGTCATCACGTCTTCTATCTCTTTCTCTGTTACGTCTATCATATCTGTAGTCATCGTCTTTTGAACGTGATTTCTTTTCCTCTTGAGTGGAATAGTGGACACCCTTCTCTTTGGCTTCTTTCTCTCTCCTGTAATAGTTAATATTAAAAAATAACAATTATTTCATAAATACGAATGACACACAAAGAGTAGCAATATACATATAGTTCATAATATTATTGTTGCTTACAAGTATGAAAATAGGAATGGGTATGTGAAAGGTAAGATAGATAGATAATTAGCTTATTATGACCATGCAAAGCACACCACATTATTCTGCCTATCTAGGGACATTATTATATTACATAGGATTTAAGAAAATACCAAAAAACAGATGGAAATATTGTAACATGTAGTTGAATCAATTTATGCCAAATGTGGCTTGTGACTTAACAACAGTTTCTTCTACTAGTTGTTCTAAACATAATTATGCCTAAAGATGCTAGAATCACATGAATTAATTAAAATACAAGCTCTGTTGAGGAAAGTTCAACACACCCATTACTTTAACAAATTAATATGTAATAGTTAGTCGCCTCCTTGGTCTAGTGGCAGCATGTATGGGCTGTGGACCGGGAGGTTGTGGGTTCGATTCCCAGGTCGGGCCAAGCGAATTTTCTAATTTAATTTGCCCGGGACTGGACCCCTCAGAGGGGGTTGACGTCAGGCAGGCAGCCAGTCGTAAAAACTTAGCCAAATCATTTCTGAAACATGCTTGAAAAAGTGTGTTGCGCCGACCCCACATTAAAGTGGGATTAAAGTGGCAGGTAGAAAGAATAAAAAGAAAAGTTAAAAAGTATTTTAACACCTTGGAGGTTAACCACGTTACATAAGCGTCTCGGCCACCGGTGGCCAAGCCACCCGCCACTGTTTATAAACAAGTGGAAATCATCGAATATTTTTCGAAATATAATAACTTATACAAAGCTATGACGAAAGCCTCCTTTAGGTTATAATTCACATATTCTCATTAATCAAACAATAACTGCCAATTTAGGTAAAACTAAAATTGAACTTACTTTTGTAGCCTTTCCAACATCCTTTCCCGCGCTTGCTCCGATATTCCACCGGTGTACGTCGGAGTTTCTTCATTGTGCTTTCTATATTTACGTTCCTTTACTTCTGAAGATTCATTTTTGTCAACATTGTCACCATCGTCGTTTTCCTCGTTTTGAAACGAAATTAACCTATTCTGCTTTCGTTTAGCTGCAGCTAATTTATCTAGGCCTAATAAGGATGGCTTGACGAATTGAAATTCTGCGGGTTTATCCTTCTTTTTGACGATCAAACCTCCAGGAGCATCGCCCGAAGTGCCCGCCAAACGATGCACATTTTCTTCGTCATCAGACATGATTAGACCACTTTAAACGCACAGAATGATTATAAAACAAATTATTATAGGATATTGATAGATTTATATTAGCAAGTAATATAAAACAGTTTAAAATTGTGATCTAAAGACGAAAACAAATAAAGCAATGTTTCACAAACTTGAGTCACGTTTGACATTGACAGTTGACAGTCAGCTGAGAATGGAAATTTACCAGTAGAAAAAAATATTAAGTTGCGTTCATTTTAATATCAACAATATTTTTACTTAGCACATTCAAGAATTTTAACACCTTTATTACAAATATTGTTAGAAACAGTGGTGTGCAGTCCATATAGACAAAGATACACTGTCTACCCTGATAATTTGCTATTTACATTAAACATGATCGAAAATTCGTGACCCTACACATATTGTCTAAATATCTGTGCTCGGATTGTATTTTAATAAACATGTGAATGATGATGATAGTAATGGTTATGTAAGAATTGAAGAAAATAATTTTACAAGATTTTTGTCTACCCTGATCAGAACATCTTTGCACGTCACTGGATAGAAAAACACCCCGCATGACCTGGGAATCTAACCCACGACCTCCCGGTTCACAGCCCATATAGGTTCGCTGCCACTAAACTATTTTATTATCATTGCATGACATCATATCTAAATATTATCTTATTAACTAGAAGATAAAGTATTATTGGCTTCCGTTTTGAAAATATCCACCCATCGCCACTGGTACAACGATTATTACTACCGATTTAATTTTTTATGTGAAATCGTCCAAACTAAATTTCTGCTGAATACACCTAGACAAGTAAAGTAAATCTCAGGCTGTATTTCCTGGCTAGGCTGAAATATTTAACGACCCCGAATGTTCATGTACAAGCACTCACCTTGCCTAAATCCACTTGCAAACTGTTGAATATTGTACCTGTGATGTTGCGTTTGGGAAAGCTTTAGGTATATTATTCAGCCTTCTCGCCAAACGTATCGTTTGCAGGAAAATAAAAATATAAATTTGCAATTTCGTGATGTGATTACTTTTTTGAATTGCTTACTGCACGGATATCTGATTCTGAACGGATTAGTATGCCCTACCCAGGATTTTTGTACATAACTGCCATAGGTGTTATTAATCGAAGCATAGCGGTAAGTAATTGCCTACATAAGCAACACATTTTTTCACGCATGTCGCTTCAGTTTAGTTTAATTTTTACCACTAGACCTAGTCTAGATCCGGATAAACCATATAAAACTATGATGCTTTACCTGGGCTTCGAAGTCAAGACTTCTTGGTCTGCGGGTTGCAGCCGCTAGACCAAGAAGTCCTGGGGCATACGTATACAATGAACAAAATAAACCTGTCAAGCAATATCCACAGCATTTCTCTACGCTCTGTTTATAGCAAGATGATTTATAGTACTATCAGCTTAATTGTACCACATAACGAGAACTATAAAATCTATATGCGGATAGAGATGACAATAATTTCCAACGAAACTTATACGTATATACAAATCATTTTATTTAGTTCATCCGTACGAAAATAAAACAGTATGTGACCACTTCGTGAGGCATCAGGACGTATGCCAAAATTAAAAAAATAAAATGTAAATTGGCGCGAATTACGGCGTGTTAATAATAATTTTTCATTTAAAACTAGTTATATTATTTGGTGAAATAAAATTGTTTTCGCGAGTAATATTCGATTGTGTTCGATTGTGTTATAATGAATTTGTGCCTAGTGGTGTGAAGAAATGTGTCGCAAGGTCGATTTATGGGCGATTTAAATCTGGTGACAAGTTTGTTTTACTTTCGTTACATTTGGTTTGTGACGCGATGGCAGATATTCAAAATACCGCCGAAAAACAGGTCGCAGGTCTGTATAGCTACGTCATTTTCATTTTTTAAAATACCTAATGAACACACAAAAATATATTTACGTATGTGTATTTAATTATTGATATAGATTCTCTTATAGTCGTTGAAGGTAAAAACAGGTAGATACCCAGGTAACTTTCATTGTAGGTTCGAATTATGGCTACCTCCAAAGGGGCTAACGTCCGACAGGCAGCCGGCGTAAAAATAAAGCCGAATCTTTTCTGCGACATGTTTGAAAATGTGTGTTTGCCGACCCCACAGTAAAGTGGGACAAGGGCTGGTAGAGCAAGAAAAATATGTAGGTATTTTTATGTAGGCCATAGATACGTAATTACTCTAAGATGTAGGCAAGTACCACTGTAAGTGTGGTAAGTACTGATGAGACCAATAGAGGGGCTATCAAGCAAGTGTCCATACAAAACAATCTCAAACAAGGAACGCCAACTACCACTTATTACAATGCGAGGGCGCTTATTACAATTTACAACTCTAGAATTTTCTGTAAATGTTCAGGTATCACGTAAGAAAATTTTATTGTCTAAACATTATTCCGCTGGCACGACCTCGCGTGCTTATGTTTTACATACGATTGATTGACTTATGACCACGAGGTCACAACTTTAGGATCACAAGTTTCGTTGTTTTGTCCCGTCTATGTACTGTTGAATGTCTTTGGATGAGAGCAAATTCACGAGACGTCGCAGTTTTAAATATAGCTTCAAGGGTCTAATTTATGTTGAGTTATTTTAAAACTCGTTAAAATGCACGAAAATATTGATCGCAGTTTTGAAAATGTGAAGTCCACAAGTCCATGCGCGTCATATTCAGATTTTCATAACATAACATAAGCTCACGCCTGTATCCCCGAAGGGGTAGGCAGAGGTGCGCTAACGAACTAGAACACCGCGGGGTTTTTAGTCGGTATTGCCGGTGTAGGGAATTTGTTAGGGACTCGGCCCAGCGTCGCCCGGATGTCGAACATCTCTCCCGGGCATCACGGCGCTGGGTCGTAAGACCGGCGAACCCGACATACCCGCCACGTCCACCCCTCCCGGGCGTGGCGGCAGTGGTAAATCACTTTTACCCGCGACAAACAAAAAAAAAAGGTAGAAAGAAAGTGGATTGTAATTTGTTAGGGTCCCGTCCTAGCACACATGTATGTGAAGTGTGAATTATAGTGGAAGTTCGACAAGCTTACCATAATCATTGCATACACCGGAAGAGAATATAATTGATTCTTTCCCTTATTAAAAAATTAAGAGACCTTAAGTAATGTGGAATATCTGCTGCATGAATAATTTCACATCAATTTTCTGCTTTCTGTGACCCTGTCTAACCCAATCGTGGTATTGGGGCCACGTCAGCCGAATTAATCCGGATAGACCAGCTAGGTTTATGCCTAACAATATGTGCCTGAGGATGGTGATGCTGATGAAGCGATACCAAAGAAAGGTGGCGCGACTGTCTTGATCATTATGACAATGACTGGTCGAAAGAGCAGCAGTGAAAAGTTGGTTGTCCAATAGGAGGACATAAGACGACTGTGAATAATAAAAATTATAGGTAAAGCACGTGAAAATGTGATGAAACACCGAACTTGTATAGATCCATAACCCATTGAACTGAGCCTCTAAACCCGAGTGCTTTGAAGCGTGTAATTGTAAACAAACCACCCGGCTACTTCAAAGGCCTGTATTGACACAACACACGTAACTGCACGTGTCCGGAGTCAGGAATTTGGAGGGGGGGCCTAATTTATACAAAAACTAGCAAACCCGGCGAACTCCGTTTCGCCACCAGATGGCTTCGTTTTATGTAACATTTCGTTTGGTGGTGAAGGAAAAGCCGACTTATTTTTATATAGTAGACTTAAAATATTGGTTTGTAGTACATGCTATGTATCAGAGATGGCGCTGTATGTGAAAAAAGATTTTCCCGCTTTTCTGTTGAAATGTTTCCTGAATTTTCTTTGCTATAAACCTCACGGAGCCCGAGACCTTTCCAACGAATGCGAATTCCATACTCGGTGATCGACCGAAGGCGGAGGGTAAACAATAAATTGGTGCCCTTCAGACCCTTTTCTCCTTCTTGTCGACTACTGTAACAAAGTATTTTGTCCAAAAATCTCGTATATTTAGTTCCACGCAAGTTCTATTAAAAGCCAGAAATTGTATTTGAAATAGGAAAGATTCTACTAATTGTTTTTTTTGAATAGATAAAATATGAAAATCCTTATGCAGTATAACTCGAGAAACTTTCTCTTGAATAAATTCATTTAGGTACAGCATTATTGGAATGATAATACGTAGAGGTAAGGAAGGTAGGTAGGAGGTAAGGAATTTGACCCTCAAACAATTCCTAAATTCTGCCATATTATCACGTCACTCCACGTGCTCGGCATGTACCAACACGCCGTTACTTAATTTCCAGCTTTATTGAATGTAAACAGTGCTTTATTTAACGGACTGTTTTATTCGTTTCAAAGCTTTTATCACTCGTGATTCAGGTAGCCTTTTGTTTAAGAAAATTAATTTTATCACAAACTCATCACCTAGATATATGTTTCAATTTGTTTATTAATAAATCACTAACAAATAACAATCGAAGCAAAAATTCTATATTATTTACTGCTGTAACTGGCCTTATTATCCGACTACCTTGGAAGGACGATAATGTTTTTTTAAGATGAAAGATTTTAGACCACCGTTTTCTTTTTTGGTTCTAACTTTCGAAGTAGGTATAAAGTAGAAGTCACATACTTTTGGAATTCTTGTAGATAATTCTCACATATGCAGGTTTCCTTTCGATGATTTATCTAACATTGAAATGATAATTACTTTGAATATTTGCTTTGGGGTGAACAAGGTTTCGTCTTGCCATTCCGTATCACTTCTCCTCTCTAGACTATTTCTGTTTTGTAACTCAAAGATCCCTTAAATAATTGTGATATACCTGTAGCTCAACCATAAGTTTGTTGCACGTATTTACGCGAGCAAGGACGTAAAATATTTGTATGGAAAACGTCAGTTCCCTGTGTAACCGCTAGAGGCGTTCGGGTGTTTGCCATAAAAATATTTTATGGAGTCGCTAGCAATTAATGACAAAAAAGTCATGGTTGGTCTACTGGTACCCGAAAATACACAAATTAGTACCTAGCAAAGAAGGCGAAATGTCAGCGAACCTTTGATCTAGAAACCCTGGCACTGAACTTGCAATTAATATAAACACAACTAGAAGGGAAGAATAATATTTTCACTCCCGTTTCGTGCGTTGAAACTATAATTATTTACATTGGTTTTATAACAACATAAATATAATAAAACTATCATCTGCCATCGTAAATCAAGCTTTAAATATATCATGAAAATAAATTTCATGTCGACGCGACGTCATCGATATAAAGTGCATAGAGCAATTCAATTCGTATCTTTGGATTGAACTGAAATTAGGCGTCATATTTCGTTGTAATTAATCACTGTTTAATCACTGTGGACCGACTTTAAAAAGAGAAGGAGGTCCTCAATTTGTCTGTATTTTCTTAAATGTACGTTACGCGATATCTCTGCCAAATGTGGACCGATTTTCAAAATTATTTTTGTGTTCGATAGAACTTATTGCTGATTGTGTGCTGGTCCTATATATATTTGGGGACGATCACATAAGTTTTGAAGTCGGTCCGATAATTTATTAATCTGAATAAGTCAGTTTCTTCACGTACAGCTGAAGTAATAACTAAATTAAATCGAATGAAATCTTTTACTACGTTGACGAATGATACATAGTTCAAAGGTAACAGTAAAAGCAACAGCTAAAATTGTGAAATTAAATTGACAAACAATTTTTTATGCTTTATCACCTTTCTTTGACTGCCTCGGTGGCGTGGTGGTATTTCGGTACGACTACGGTTCTGAGGTCTCGGGTTCGTTCCCCGGGTCGGGCAAAGTGATATTGGATTTTTCCATATCAGCCCGGAGTAAGGAATTTGTGCCCGATATGGCGATAGGCTCGCCCCCTATCACATCTGGGACGGAACTAAGCTCGGCGGAATGTCGGTGATCTAGTTCGCTAGTGCGCCTCTGCCTACCCCTTCGCGGATACAGGCGATTATGTTATGTTATGTTATGTTTGAGTTTTGCTTTCGATGATGATTTTGATAGTAAATCACAGGCATTTTTAATGATTCGTGTAATTATTTTACTGTTGTTAAAATATAGTAATTATGCTTATCTGTTCATACTGACCTAAGAATTTTGCCATCAAAGCTTTGGATAGTTATATTTATTATGTGGCGAGATACCTGGTTTTCTTATAATTTGGTTGTGTAAGAAACGTTGCTCAATTAGAAAATGATTTGAGAAATAAACTATCTAACCGATAAAATATAGTAATAGATCCTTAATCTTTTTGAATAAGGGCCGTCAAGATGTCCACACAAGGGAATCATTTATCAAGTATAATATTCGTCATATTGCCTTCATATTTTGTATATTTCCAAAACTATTAAATCTATTATAATGATTGAAAACCGGCAAGCGGCTGTCACAACAATATATCATACCATCATGCAATGGGCGATTTGCCAATATTAAATTATCCACAAATGTGTAATTCACCCAAAGAAATCACTAATGATATTTTGACCACTGAAAAAAAACTAAATGCGATATGTTTACTGTATTTTCATTTATATGAGAAATCAGCTAATATGACCTTTTACATAAATTTAATATCATACATAAGCTCACGCCTGTATTCTTGTAAGGGTAGGTTGGGCTCGAGCACCCACATCTTGCCGAGTTAATTTTCCGTCCCTTCATGTTTCATTGTCATAATGGGCTTGTCTGTCACCATAGGTACCCTAATTTTCAACCCTCGAGTCTCAAGTCTGGGTATTCTAATGAACGCTCAAAAGAGTTCTGATTGCCCCAGCTGGGATTTGAATCCAGGACTTTTTCAGGATCTCATGAAAAACACGACAGTAATAGTTTCCATACGGACAGTCCTGAACGTAATCTAATACGAATATAATTTATCGAAACGATTAAATACGTCATTGATTTATAAGATACATTATTCACTATTTATTATAATTACCGTTTTATAGCGCTCTCGTGCCAAAATTATAATGAGTGAATATAAATTCTGTTGAGAAATAGCTTTACTTAGTTGTAGAGACCTGATCTTATGAAAAGCTTAAGTTATCGGTGAATGGTAAAACCATAGACAAAAATGTGTAGCGAAAACATGTTTTGCGTGATTTTGTGTAATATTTTAGCGCAGGATACGCGGTTATAGATCACTGTTTGTCAGTAGTTGCTATTCTTTTTCAACTGCACTGCACGTACTAACAGGTGCAGTCAGTGCCGTGCTCGAATAAAGAATCCATTTAGACAAATTCCGAAATGTTGGCATTCACCGCAAAACCCTTAATAAAATAGTTTTATTTATTGTAACATGTGTAAAACTGAGAATATTTAATAGGTGCCTCTTACATTCTTATCTTTTCAACATATTATATCCCAATATCATCACCTACATAAATATAATAAATTATTGCTTTATTTTGTTTACTACAGCGGTCTAAGCAGGAAAATTTCTGACAATCGAAAATATATTCGAGCTCGATGTGCGTCTATGAAATTTGTATGAAATATAAACCAAATGTCATCTGTGCGCAGCGAGCTCGAATACATTTATGATTGTCAGAAATGTTCCTGCTCGGGCCGCTGTGTCCTATAAATTGATGAAATCGGTATGTTAGTGTACAAACTAATGTTTACTGCTTTGGCCTTTAACGGCCATAAAATCTCCAGTAATAATAATTATCGAATCAGTACATCGTAACTCTTCTACATCAGGGACTTTCCATTAATAAAAGTTACAGTAAACGCCTCTCTAACCTCAAATTGCCGGAAAATCGTAATTCTTGCGTAAATATTGTCTATTAACTATTTAATTCAAAGGACTTGAAGTTTTTACACAAAGGCCAATTTCTGGAAATAATATTCCACTGGCAGCGAGTATTCAATATTATTCATGTCTGTAGGTTATCTGTTCAGAGTGGTCTCTTTGGTCTAGAAGCAGCGAGTATCACGTGAGTTAAAACGGGTTTAATCTAGGGTTAGCAACCGAATTCGGGCAACACTTGTTTTTCTGACACGGTTTATTCGAGACTGATATCAGAGGGGGTTGATGTCAGGATGGTCTAGTCGTAAAAACTGTAGATAAATAAAAACTCCATGTGTCGCGGACAAAAAATCGAGCGAAATTCAATAATATGCTATATGAAGAAGCTGGTATTTCAGAAGACAAGCGTGCTTCTCGACACTCGGAAGCTAAAAGATTCTTCGCAATTTAAAGGGAAGATGGACAAGCGTCAGTAATAAGCGGGATGTCACAAGAGGCGTCGGCCGGCGGTGCACATTACAAGAATAACACAGTTCAAGTTCACATTGGATGCGACAATTGGCTCGCAGCCAACCAGCCAAGGTGCTGCCGGATAGACACGCTAGCGTACGATATCTAGATTGCTATAAATATGAGATTATGGTATAATGATAGTACTGACGACATTTTCAAATCAAATCAAATCAAATCAAATCAAATCAATTATTTGTAAATGTAGGTAAATTCTTCATTGGATGTTATTTTTATACATTGGTGCGCTACATTTTACTTAGAAAAAGTATAAATTTTTTTTTAAATTAAATGTATTAAAACTATACAATCTACCATCAATTAATGAAATCGACATAATCAACTAGAGGTAAAACAAATTATCAAATGTACACCACGTGCATACCAAAATAAAACATTATGAGTTCATGAACTCCTCAACCGAGTAGATGCATTTATTGATAAGAAATTCTTTTAGTTTACTTTTGAATACATTTGTATGTACTGTATCTCGTATTGCTGGACTAAGCTTGTTATATATATTATTGGCCCCATTCGATAAATGCTTTTCTGTAGGAGTGCCGTTTGACTCCAACCTACACTTAGTGTATTACCCTCCCTTGTTCATAGCTTGGAGATAGATTTTTGTGACACATAA
Source organism: Clanis bilineata (assembly GCA_036417725.1). NCBI lineage: Eukaryota > Metazoa > Arthropoda > Insecta > Lepidoptera > Sphingidae > Clanis > Clanis bilineata. The sequence goes on from CM071147.1 coordinate 15,831,617, forward strand.
GAATTCGTTTTCTTCAAATTAATTTTATTTGATAATTATATTGTAACATAGACCATTAAAGATGAAAGCAGAAAGTTTTTGATACTTTCGTGCCATCTGCCATTTATAGCAATAATTGTTTCCCAATTGATTGGCTTTCTTTTTCTTTTAGTGGTAGGTTATCAAATATGGAGCAGGGTGCATCGTAGACAATTCTATCTCCTAAAGCGTATTGCATGAATTCATTCGATTCCATGTTTATATCTTTGTAGTCATGCACAATAATTTCAATAGCATTGAGTTCAATTTCATGGATATGATTTGTGCCAGCTGCCATGGCCACTGCATTTCGCTAGAGCGAGTCGCGCGGTGTCTCGTACAAATTGTAAGCTATTGAAATATATCGAGCTACTACGATTTCTATAGAAGTCGAGAGTATGAGTTGAATACAATTGATATAGCAGATGAATTTTATTCTCAATTTTAATCTTATTTTCATAATATGAGTAAAAGCAAGCAATAGGTAGGTGGTAAAATAATGATGTCAGTGTGAAATATCTTTAAATATTTAAATTTTCGAAATGTGTCTAAAAATTTTCATGGCATGCATTCCTGCCTACCCTTTCGAGTATGAATACAGTATATTCTTTACTTTGTATACAATTACAAAGATGTACGAATTGCTATAAAACAGTTGTCGAAATTAAAATAACTCAGCGAAGTAATTTGAATAACGATGATCCTTTCAAAAGTAGAAAACATCCGAATTTAAATAAAAGTAAAAGTACGCGCAATAAAAATGTGTAAATTGTTCAATTTACCTTTAAATCGTGTCATTAGACCTTCACTAACTCGGTTCACATTTCTGTAATTGTGTTACAGCCCAGGGTGGGGAAGGGGTGGTAACTGGTGCTAAGCGACGCAACTTAATCGCGTTCTGTAGGAATGTAACTTCAGGAAAATTTTGTAGAAGTTGTGACGAGTGTGTACCAAGCGTTATTACGGCTGGTAAATTCGTCTTTTTCTAGTTTTATTATATTCCTAAATTATCTCACGTATGTATCCGATGACCTGCGGGACGTAGCAGGAAGCGGCTGGATGTGAAAGGCGGAGGACTGTCCAGGCTGGCGCTATCTTAGAAAGGCCTATGTCCAGCAGTGGACGGATACAGGCAGATGATGATGTATCCCCTCTCAGCGTATGAAACTATGTTAATCCTGATTTGATTATTTCAAAAATTATAGCAGAAGCTAGCAATTAGCAATAATTGAGTTGAGAGTGATACGGACCACCAAAGTATTAGGTTCAAAAGTACCTGTCGTCTCAAAGTGTGTATTAATTATGAATTATCGCTTGCTGTATCGGTGAGGAAAGTAAAGTGCGGAGTAATCTCCTTAGGAATATAGAAGTATTTTAAAATAAGTCTTCTATGAATTGAAGTCGCAAATTCTTGACAGCATAATGCATTATCTCCAGTACACATCAGACACAAAACGGCTGCATGACACGTTTATTATGATTACAAAATGGTACATCATAAGTTCTGAATCTTATAATCGTTGACGGTCGCAGTTGATTGTTCGGATTGGTCATTCAAGTAACTGGCTAAACAATTAATTAAACGTCGGTTATGCGTCTCAATAATGTGTTAGGTACAGTTCTGTATTAGTAATGCGTATATCCTTATTAGTTGTAGTTACTCAATGTATATGATATTTTATTTTCGTTGGTTCAGTGAATGAATAGTCCCCTCCTTGGTCTGGTGGCAGTGTATATAGGCTGTAGGCTGTGAACCGCTCCTGGGTTTGATATCCAGATCGGGTGTGTTGTTTTTCTAACACTATTTGCCCGGGACTGGATCCCTCAGATGGGAGTTGCCGTCAGGCAAGCAGCCGGACGTAGAAACCAAGCCAAATTCTTTCTGCAACATGCTTGAAAAAGTGTGTTGCGCCGACGTCACATTAAGGTGGGATAAGGACAGGTAGAAAGAAAGGTTAAGTGAAAGGATCCTAATATTATGGGCCTAAGTGCTATTAGTTTATAGAGTAAACTTTATACCGTTATCAGAGGCCCAAGTATGATTAATTTTGAAAAATCTAATCGCGTTCGATGCTTGATGATAATATTTCTTTGAAATTGTAACTAAATATCATCAGTGGGCTGCGAATTTGATTCGTATTCCCTTGTTAAGTTATTCGTGCTGCGGCCTCCGTACTCTACTGTAAAATCATTACAAACCCTATTCCTTTTTTTAAAGACAATGCACCTACTAATCCCTTGGCATGTTTGATGTTGATGTGGTGAGCAATAAAATGATCATCAGTTAACAGCGTTCTGATGTAGTGTAGTTTCGTTTTGAATTATTTATACTCACGTTTAGTTACTTCATTTTATGGCTTATTCATAAAAGTGTCTGTAACACAAACATGAAAATAAATATGATTTATTAGTTTCACTGTGGTAGCCCGCAGTTTGGTGAAGACGTATTGTAAATAAACAATATTCTTAATAGTTTTAACACCTATTTTTCACATATTTTATGCATTTTCGGTTATTCATATAATTTGTTGGAAAGTTGATTTTCACATTGAATATTTTCAAAGTGTGTTGGATTATGACTCATAAGACTTTTTACCTTTTATGATTAGAGGCGTAGCTTGGGACCTTGTTTCGTAATGTTGACTAGCTTCTCGAACTTTATCGATTGCAATTATAGCATAATATGTAAATGTATACTTCTGGATCATGGGTTTTGACTGATAAAAGCTCAACTAAACTATTGGAGCATTAACGAATTATTTCATATAAATATCGTAAGCTCGAGCTCGAGTTAGATTCGAATTCGATTATCAAAATTACGTCTGTAGGGTAACTTTTGACATCCGATTTGATTGCGAATATAATGAAGTTTCATTTATTTATTTAAAATTCCACCGAAATCGAAGTAAATAATGCACTAATGTCGCGTTAAAACTACCAAATGACAAGTTATCGTATCTAATGCGACATTAGCGTACTTTTAACTCGATTTCGGTGCAATTTTAAATCAATAATCACAAGTTTAAAACTTAACAGACCGACTTCAAATCCGATCGTGACCAAATTTATATGGGACTACCCTTGAAATAAGCTCTATCGAATACAAAATTTTGAAAATTGCTCCACATTTGACAAAGCTATCGCTTAAATTACATAAAATAAATACAGGACCTTCTAAGGACCTAGTTGAGGACCTTCTCCCTTTTAGAAGTCTGTCGATAAATGAAACCAAATCGTAGTCAAAATCGAATCGAGTGCCAAGTCAGGGGGCAGCTTAGGCCTCTGTAATCATCATCATCATCATCATTAGCCATAGGACGTCCACACTGAACATATGCCTCCCCCAAAGATTTCCAGATCGACCTGTTGGAAGCGGCCTGCGTTCAGCGACTTCCTGCGACTTTTATCAGGTAGGCCTCTGTAATAGCAAGATCGAAAATTGATTTTACATCTATTTGAAACTCGGGTTGTGCCTAATTTAGCACGGTTGCATCACAAAGGGGTGTTTGCATGCGCTATACATTCTTTGTACATTGTTTGGGAATGTGTACTAACTGAAATAGATCATGCAGATATGAACGCAGCGTGCATAAATAAAATGAAGATATGTTGGCAATTGTGAACTAGAATAGCGATCAATCGGCACCTGCTCTGATGAATAATATTTGTTATTTTATTTTATGTCTATCTCTAAATATAAAATTCACTCAGTGACTTAACGCCTAACCTAGCTATTTAGGAATACAAGGAATAAGTAACTAAAAAGTTAAATTCAGTTAGTTACTTCAATCCCTAAAGAGGTTAAATTTTGAGTGGTAGAGGTAACGTCTACAGCACGAATGGGCGGGCTTGGCCAGTTTGATACCACTGTCTCACAGAAAACCGACGTAAAGCGGCAGCTTGTTGTCACGTTTCGTTCGGTGAGTGAGATTTTCTGTGGCCCATTTCCCCCCTCCCTTTCCTAATGTTTTTTTCCCTCCCCTTTCATTTCCTCCTTTTAAGTTGGAAACGCACCCAAGATTATTTTTGTGTCTTGGGTGTCTATGGGCGGTGGAGATCACTTAGCATCAGGTGTCCCATCTGCTCGTTTGCCACTATCTGCTATGAAAAAAGGTTAAATAGTGGTTTAAAGTTTTTATGGATAAACCGGAATATTCGAAGGAAAATATTTTTACGCGGGTAGAGTCGCGAGTAATAAATAAATAAGTACCTATGTCTAATAGTCACACACATAGTCCTGTGGGGTACCTACAGTGAATTTAACCTGTACAAGGAACTTACGGGCCCACAACACCCAGACCCAAAACATAGTAGGCCACACTAACATTTGTCTCGATGCGGGAATCGAACCTAAGGCCTCTTTTTCACAGACAATACGTATTCTGTCGATTTTTTAAAACTTCTAAGTCATCGTCAGATATTATTAACGTTATATAAAAAAATAATCTGATCTATCTCTTAGAACTTCAGTAAAAGGTATCACAGTTATTAAAGGCGTGCCTAAGCTTAATGGGCAATGGCGCTGTCTTATAAAAATAATTGTATTACTTTTGTTATCACAGTTAACGAGGCACTTTCTTGGACACGCATGGCTGAGTTTATTATAATATTCGTTATTAAGAACTGTGTGTTTTCAGCTAGAAATATAACTGAAGTTGATAATGAGAGGAATTTAATCGACCATTCTTACGATAAGACAACAAACGACACTTTGCTGGGCTATTTTCTACCCATAGTGTGAATGTAAAAAATAATATTAGCTCTGTAATATTACTGCCCCATTGCTGGGCACGGGCATCCTCTACTAATGAGGGGTTAGGCCTTAGTCTACCACGCTGGCCTAATGCGGGTTGGTAGAATTCACATACCTTCCAAATTCCTGTAAAGAAATTCTCGGGTATGCAGGTTTCCTCACGATGTTTTCCTTCACCGTTATAGCAAGCGATATTTCATAATGAAAATACACTTAACATAGGGAAGTCAGAGGTGTATGCTCCATTTTGTTTCGGCAGTCCGTACCATTTCCAACTGAGCTCTACGGCCAGTTTTACAACCTATGTATGCAATATGTACTTATAGTTTTACAAAACCAATAAGAAATTAGATGGATCAATAATAGTGTGTATATTATAATCCAAAAAAAACGTAAATATATTCTGGCTTAAACAATATGATCTAAGATCTGATTATGCAAATTACATCCAGAACTTACTCGATAAGTTGAAACTATCTATAAAACGGTCAACAAGGGTCCCCGGCAGAATCGCCAAAGTTTTATGTGTCCGTCCGGTTTTGGACTTAGGGTTGACAGTTGACACTCGTTGATTTTTACAATATAATTATTTATTACTCAGTTTCTGAATTGTACAAATAAATTTTAAATGACATAGCTTTTTTCAGATTTTGATATTGCTGTCAATCAGTTTAAGTTTCCAATATCAAAAGCGTGAACCACATTTTAAGCACCCAATTTTGACTTGAACTGATATTTAACAGCGGCCTGAGCAGGAAAATTTCTGACAACCGTAAATGTATTCGAACTCGAAGCGCGTCTATGAAAGGAGAATGCCCATATCGAGTATACTTTGACAGATATATGTAATAGTTTGTGTCTCGACAGTGATACCACTGGGAAAAAGAGAAAAAAAATCATAATGTTTGGTGCGAGTCTTAGCTAAATCTGTAATGGGAAACAAGAATAATTAATAGATTTCTGCGATAATTAAATACACCATTTTCCATTGTTACTATGGTAACTTGTCAATAATCAACAGGTCCTTGAATATATCAAACGTTAAAAGCTAGTGCACACAGATGACTTGTTACTGTGACTCTTGAGCAGTCTCGAGAAATGCAAAGGAAAATGTTATAATGTCACCCAGTCGTCATCTCGTCATCGTCTCGTAACTTCACGCATACATTGACTCATGCCTGTATTCCCGAAGGGGTAGGCAGAAGCGAACTAAAGAATTAGAACACCCACAATTCGCCGAGCTCACTTACGTCCCATATGTCATTTGGAGCGAATCTATCGCCATTTCGGGCACAAATTCCAGACTCCGGACTGATTGATACTGAAAAATTCAATATCAATGCCCGACCCGGGGATCCAACCCGAGACGTCATGGCGATGTGCCTTTTTCATCATCGGGCGACTTTTGTCAGAGTGATTGTTTCGTCTCTATAGGCTGAAAATGTATGGAGGTGCAAGTATGGAGTCACATTTCATACATTTGAAAAGACTACAAAAGTGACGAAAAATATAACTCGTGCCCACATACCCTTATATTAAACAATCCCTTCTCGTAAGTTTGACAGATTACCTGAATAACAAACCAACGTCGCCCTAGCAACTGACCATAGTGTATAGGTATCGATAAAGTATACATTAAAGAGTCTAGATATCACGTATTATGAATTAGAGATGTGTAGATTCACTACTTAGGTAAAAGTTACTTAAGTATCGACCAACTAGCATTTGCTCGTAGCTTCGCTTGTATGATGAAGATTATCCCGGTAGCGTCTGCATACATTAAGATGGTCATCACGACTGGGGCGTAAAAATAAAACAGAGAAAAATACTGACATCGTAATCCTCACAGAAAATGTATTTAGCGTAGATTTAGCCTAGTTCGGAAGTACCTACCTATATATTCAAAGATTACTATGTCCACCCGTAGATTGAAAGTATCAAGATAGTAATTATTTATTAATTAATGTAATGTAAATTATGTGCTGCGTCAGAAGAGGAACGTTATGAGTTCTTGGTCAGAATTTTCTTCCGGTAAAAATCAATTCCGAAATAGTGCTAGATTTAAATAATAGGTAAATGCAGCACTTTTAAGCTGCAAATCGTCATAGACATCATAGCTTGTGTTTCTACTTTTTCAATCCGCAAAATCATAATATGAATTGTCTGGGAATTGTTGCCACAGGCTCTTCCCTTAGAGCACCAAGTCACTCGAAGCAACTAAAATACGCTCGGCACGATGTGGGTGTTTTAGTTCACCTGTGTTTATCCCTTCCGGCACAAGCATAAGCTTGTACGTATGTAAAATAAACGAATCGACGAATAATTTATGTGTTGTTTGTATCAATACTTATATATTTTTTTTTTAGCAGAGATTGGCAAACGAGCAGATGGGTCACCTGATGGTAAGTGATCTCCACCGCCCATAGACACCCAAGACAAAAAAAATCATGGGTGCGTTGCAGACCTAAAAGGAGGGAATGGATGGGGAGGGAAGGGGATTGGGAAAGGGAGTGGGGAAATGGGCCACCGGAAATCTCACTCACCGAACGAAACGCGACAGCAAGCTGCCATTTTACGTCGGTTTTCTGTGAGCCAGTGGTATCTAACCGGTCGAGCCGGCCCATTCGTGCCATAGACGTTGCTGTCTACAGCGTGGCTCTACCACCTGGCTGTATACAACTTGCATTGTGATAAAACATCCACAATGAAGAAATCCACAAATCCGAAGAAAATGCAAGGACTCTGCATGGTGAACGCAATGGTTCATTTTTATTTTGCGCTATAAATAAGCCACCCATATAATAAACACACTTAAATCTTACGTACATTAGGGCAGGCCGCTGTAGTCTCATATACTTATGTAATAAATAGTACCTATATTATATAAGGCCAACAAAAGTTATCGATTAATTATTGACGATATTATGTAATTACATCCCTACTTTAGCGATCATGTTAGGTTAAATACATTTTAATGCGAAGCTGTATACTTCAAGTCTTTCCAAAAAGAACAATAATAATGTTATCAAAAAGCATGAATGTCATAATATTGTTAACTGTCGTTCAATGGAAATGAAGATGGTGTTAGAAATTCCCAATATTTTTCCTATTTAGATAGGTTTAGGCCATCGTTTCTTAATAATTGAAATGTGGATACCTTAGTGGATACTAAAATATCATTGGTGCATACGTTTTGCAATAGAAAATCTAGGGTATTGCTTTGTAATTCAATTTAAGGTGTACGATGAACGTCAAAATGTATTTTATTTTAATTTTCAAATATTTCTTAAACTCTAATATCAATTGAACCCAAATTGCTTCAGTAGTATTTATGGACATCTTAGAGTAGAATAGACATAATTTGATATTGACACAACAATCCTGAGGTGAATACTTTTTCCCATATAGGATGGGCATTCTCCTTTGTATGAAATATTAACCAAACGTCATCAGTGCGCAGCGAACTCGAATACATTTACATTTACATGAGTTTTTAGTGCTCGGGCTACAGTTACTTCTAGCCCTTATCATCCTTGGAGAAACCGGGCGTTTGATAGATTTATATGAAGTGTTTTTTCTGTCCCATTTCATAGATATTCTGTGAGATAGTGATAGCAATCCAGTGGAGCGGGATCATTTTTTTTATAGCAGAGACTGGCAAACGAGCAGATGGGTCACCTGATGTTAAGTGATCTTCACCGCCCATAAACACCCATGACACAAAAAGAATCATGGGTGCGTTGCCAACTTAAAAGGAGGAAATGGAAGGGGAGGAAAAAGGGTTTGGGAAAAGGAGGGGGAAATGGGCCACCGGAAATCTCACTCACAGAACGAAACGCGACAGCAAGCTGCCACTTTACGTCGGTTTTCTGTGAGACAGTGGTATCAAACCGGTCCGATTTGTGTAGAAGACGGAACTGTCTACAGCGTGGCTCTACCACTAACAAAACGAGTTACGATTATATAGGATTTACAAGTACTCGCAGATGTTAGTATAGATCAAAAATATAATTATTATAATTATAATAATTGTGATAACGTCTACATTTTAAAGTGACGATAGTCTGTGTATTCATTTTGAAATAGATTTCAAAGTTTATTCGAGTATTCGGCTTTCTCTTTCGACGTGTTAATAGAATTATTATCGTCCATCCGGTATAAAACTTATGTATTGGATATTTATAGTTAAACGACTTGTATAATGGACTGGTATCTATTTTAACATTTTGTCGGATATCAAATGATATGTCGAGTGGTATATAAATAATAGCCAATGATACACTCCTTTAATATAGTCTGGTGATATTATACGCAACAGTGGCTCAAAATGCTGCATTTCATCCAAAGCGTAGGCGGTGGAGAGTGGACGTCAAATACATTGAGTTATTATCGCCTACATATTATTTAATATTATTTAAGAGTTCCTAAACTCTTGTTCTGTTATCTGTGGACTCAACCAATTTACGAGTAATATAAAATATCGATTCCGTGGCCCTAAAACCATTGACAAAGCATGGGATTTTGTATTTCTAGAAAGGCGTATATATTTGATTAATACATATAGACTCACGGATTTTCCCCCAAGGATAGGCCGAGTAACACCAACTTATTAAATAATCATGTAAGCAGCGATAGCTCAGTTGGGAGTGGTACGGACTGCCGAGACGAGTGTCGGAGGTTCGAGGCCAATCCCAAAAAGGAGCGTACACCTCTGACTTTTCTATGTTAAGTGTGTTTTCTTTGTGAATTATCGCTTGCTATAACGGTGAAGGAAAACGTCGTGAGGAAACCTGCATACCCGAGAATTTCTCTACAAGAATTTCGAAGGTATGTGTAGTCTACCAACCCACTTAGGCCAGCGTGGTAGACTAAGACCTAACCCCTCTCATTAGTAGAGGAGACCCGTGCCCAGCAGTGGGACAGTAACCTTACAGGGCTAATATTATTTATTAAATAATCATGGCAAGTGACTATGCAGTAGAATGGAATAATAATATGCTCTATACCCAGTATTTTGATCTAAAAACAATCCTAGACATGGACGTTTTCCAAAATTAAATTATAAAAAAAAAAACTCAGAAGCGCAAACCCTGTTTTATTACTACTAGAGAAGTCGATTCTAGCCAACCCACACTTTCGTGTTTCTGTGGTGGCTGTTAGGGAACTTGTCCCAATCTACATCTGACAGCGGGATGGTAATTCAGAACAGCATCCGATGAACGGACCGCCCGGATCATTTTGTCAATTGGATAAAGATATTAAGTTTGAATAGAAGATAAGCTTTTTATTCGAGTTTTCAAAGCTTCCAATAGGCCGATCTGGAAATCTTAGATACGCCACCGAGGTAGTATAAACAGGAGGCAGGAAGATAAACAAATTGTTTGTACTGACAAACATCAGGAACATACATCCAATTTTTCCAAACACGGCAGTGAATATACTGATATTCACTGCCGTGTTTGGAAAAAGAAAATCGATATTTCCTGATGTCTGTATATAAAAATATCAATACGGATGTATAAAAAGAATAGAAGTATGATATCAGTAACAAACCCGAGGGGTAGCCAAAACGGTCTGTCGCAATTTGCAGTTCGACTCCGGTGCCCATTTCCTTGTTAGTTCGTGGCACAGAAAAATAAACTTACACGATGCCACATAAGTCCTCTTGGCAACTCTAAAATAAATAAACTCTTTAATAGCACTCCCTGCACCAATCTTACATTATTATAGTTTGAATTTTTGGGGGATTTACCCATCGATATATTATTTACCTAGATGCACAGTTGACGGTCGGAAAATAAAAATGCTCAGGCACTCCTTTTGCCTACAGTCGGACGCCGATAGAATTCTAAATTTCAAAATTCAAATTTAAGAACGCTTGCTCATTTCGTTTAAAAAGCTACTTTATAACACGTGCATAGGGTTATATTTGTGTCGATTTAATTAGAACTTGTGATCTTTTTCTTTGTTTTATTCCTGAGACCATTTTTTAGGAGGATATTTCCAAAGAACTGTGCATCTAAGGTATATTATATTGATGAATTTACCCTCTGAAAAATTGGTTTAATTATGTGTTTTACATTAAACACTAAATAAATGTTACTCCCCTCCTCTTCCCGTTAAAAACTACTGTTCTATTTGTTAATTTAATTTTAATTTTAACATAGTTCCTAAAAAACAATGATAATTTATTTTATTAATAAATTATCGATTCCAAAAATCAGACGTCAGTTTCGTTCTGGGGTCTTTTTATTGCATCTGATACATTATACGAAGTGAGTCTACGAAATATTTAAGGGTCTTGCCAGGACGGACTTGCGATTTCTTAAGCGAAGGTATGGACTATAGCCAGTGAGCATTCGCTACATCTCTACTTATCTACCCCGTCGGAGATAGCGAGAGCTAATGGAAATAAAACTAGTTTTTACAGATCCTATCGGGATTTATTTTTTATTAGCGTGAGCTTGTTATATGTTGAAAGCCTATGTTTGAAGTTATAATGTCTACGTCTTTAGGTATAATGGTCTATGGCTGATAAATTGTTTTATGAATCCATAGTTGAATATGACTGGTACAGTCAATTGGTTGCACCAAGAATATACAGTTCAATGTCACGGACCCGCCTGCTGATTTGCTTCATAATTTCCTGTTTCTCCTTTGATTTAATTTTTAGTCCCCCGTTTTGAGCACGAGCTCGTCGGCTTGGTCTGGTGGAAGTGTGTATGCGTTGTGTACTATGAAGCCCTGGATTTAAAACCCAAGTCGGGAAACGTGGGTTTTCTTACGATTTTCTCGAAACTAGATCCGGAGAAGAGGTTGATTTGAGGCAGGCGGCATATCCTAAAATCTTTACAAATATATTTAAACTGGGATTTAAACCTCAATAGCATGCTACTAAACCAATAAAGAAAGAAAATCCTTTTAACTCAATTATATGTATATAGCTGATGGTGGGATATTGATATTAGGGATGATCGATATTAGAAAAACATCGATGTTGACATCGATGCTAACATCGAATCAAAAGTATCGATGTACGATAAACATCGATAGCAAAACATCGATATCTCAAAACATCGATGTTTTCTGTAGCAAATAAAACTGTGTATTCCATTTATTTTTTATTCATTTCTTATCTTTTAATTTATGCGTTTATTATTATTGAAAACACAATACAGGATTTTTTTTAACATTCTCATTATTTTTTGGGCACACTCTGTAAAAAAAAAAACATTTCCAGGTGTTTTCCCTTTATGGCGGGTTTCAATAAACGATCTCAGTTTAGAGTGCAGATAGATCGCGATTATGAACCAATCAAATCAAGTTATTTGACGGAGTCATGTTTAAACTGTGTTCTTATTGGCTATTTTTTATAATCTATCTGCACATTCGAACTGAGAAAGTTTATTGGAACTGGACGTTAGTCTGTGCATTGAAGTTGACAGTTTTTTTTAATTCCAATGCAAAAAAATAACTATTCGTATGGCTTACTTCGATGATATTGATTAGTGTCATCTAGTGCTAAATAGTTGAACTCATAGTTATCTAGTCCTCAGCTAGTCCATCCAACGCCAGATGGCCCTAAAGAATATATTGACGTTTCGATATTTTATTCTCATAACATCGATGTGTCGATGTTATCGAAATCAAAACATCGATGTCAAAACATCGATATTTTCCAGCTAAATATCGATGTTTATTAAACATCGATGAATATCGATCATCCCTAATTGGTATCCAACCGGATGGCGATCACCGTATACATGGTGCTAAAACCTGCCATAGTGACCTACACTTCGTGTGTGGTTCGTGTTCCTGGATCAGCCAGTGTACTTTCGGTTCTCTCGAGGGGTTTGCGACATGACTTGATGGTTGAGACGGGTATGGGGGTATCCCTGTATCTGCATCGATCATCCGCTTGTCTTGTCGCACGTCTCTTGTTTTGCTTCTTTTCTCTTTGGTTTCGGAGTGTGAAGAAGCATAAATAGGCCGGCATGATTGTGGCGCCCACTGATAAACTCATTATTCGTCAGTGGTCGATAGTTTTCTTGGACTGCACTACGCTTACCATCAGCAGGTCGATTCTCTAAGGTTTCATTTGTGAAAACATCGTTGAAGCATCGTTGCGGCAACGATGTTGTCATTTTTGTATTCAGCAAGATACAAAGCGCACGCAATAGCGCTATGCGTGATGACGGCGCTTATGCGAACTAGCTCTCTTGAGCGAGGCGTTTGACATAAATGTATGGAAAATGGTTTTCTCTAAGACCTAACAACGTTGAACGCTCCGTCGATCTTAACGATGTGCACTGCGCGAGCTCGTCGTCGATCGCAACGTTGTGGCGTTTCTTAGAGAATCGACCTGCAGGTGCAGTGTAGTCACTTTGCCGTGCCCGGATAAAAAAATGTTCAATGCCACATTTCAATAGTCTCTTAAACTCTTGAATAATTGTAACATTTTCTTATACCTATATGCTTGAATATCAAAAATCATGTTGAAAACATACCGATTGCCGTAATGTTTGCTTGCTGCGTTTCCGGCGTTTGAGTGACCATTTCCTTTGATTCAATTTTTAAGCGACATGGCGGAATGGTGATTTGCAATTTTTAGGCACGGGTTGAAGGCCATTCTGCATAATAATGATTAATGACACTCTAGACTAGACCGGACTTTTGTCAATGTCAAAACTGTTGTCAGGTCAGGTCTATTCTTAGTGCCTTCGGGATCTATCATCATCATCCTCAGCCTACACTCGTCCACTGATGGAGTTGGGGATCAATGCTAAGTTTTTTATTGCAAGGACTGGCAGACCAGAAGGTGTGTCACTTGATGGTCAGTGAACTTTATTGATATAATCCTCGCAACGAAGAAAAATTTGTACGACTATCTATTTCGGGTTTTATGAAGTTTCTGATACCTACGACATAATACTCTTATCTCACTCTAAGGCAGCGGCGTAGCGTGGGTTTTCGCCGCCCGGGGCCGCCCGGAAATTTGCCGCCCTTTTCAACAGACTTAAAAAAAAAGATATTCTCAAGTCATCGGACTAATTTTGTACGAGTATATTACCCGACATTTCCGGCAAATGTGGACCGATTTCTAAAATTATTTTTGTCTTCAATAGAGCAGTTGGGAATGGTAAGGACTGCCGAGACGATTATCGGAAGTTCGAGACCAACCTCAAAAAGAGCACACACCTCTGACTTTTCTATGTTAAGTGTGTTTTCATTGGGAAATATCGCTTACTATAATGGTGAAGGAAAACATCGTGAGGAAACTTGCATACCCAAAAAATTTCCACAAGAATTTCGAAGGTATGTGAAGTCTACCAACCCGCATTAGGCCAGCGTGGTAGACTAAGGCCTAACCCCTCTCATTAGTAGAGGAGGCCCGTGCCCAGCAGTGGGACAGTAATATTATTATTAATAGAGCTTAGGTAAACCGTGGTTAATCCTATATATTTGGACATTGTGCAGCTTGCATACTTTTTTAGCCCAAATCACCAACAATTTAAAAAAATGTTTTGTGTGGTGATAACAAATACAATATTACACTGAAATAAAGTAAAGTTCACAGACAGTAAATCCGCAGAAGAAAAAAACGTTGCTGCTTGTTAAATTATAATTTATCTCAGATAATGAGTGAATACAATGGTAGTAATTGAGCACCCAACTTGCAAGAATTTTACTTTGGTTTTAGGAAAATATATAGCATACTATGTAAAAACTATATTGGATTAAAGAACTGTTTTTGAACAAACTAATTAAAATTTTCGGGTATACTAAAATTCACTTTTTTATAATTACAAAAATATTATTAATAATAGATGTTATGGGTATCCCCTATAAACCCGAGCTACCACGTCCGCAAAGTTAGTAGGTAACTATAATTAAATCCGCAAATATATGGGCAAAATTGTAACTTTGGCAACACTGGTGAAATATCATTTAAAATGGCAGCCGGATAATTCAGAGTAAAAATAAAAATAAACTTTTTTTATGATTTCCAGATTATGAATGAGATTGTAATAATTGATTCTAAACTACCCAATTAATTTCTAATAATTGTTAACGTATTTTGGGGTAGTATTCATAGGCGGATTTGAACACTGTCCTTTGGTCGATATCTGAAGAATTTTAAAGCCGGTTTTAATTTTTAGGGTTCCAAAGCCAAATGGAAAACATGGAACGCTTATAGTTTCGTCATGTGCGTCTGTCTGTCTGTCTATCCGCAGTTTAGCTCAAAGACTATCAGTACTAAAAGCTGTAACTTGGTATGTGTATACATATCAATCACGCCAACAAAATGGTATTATAAAATCTTGAAAAAAAATGGTAGGGTTCATCTAAAGTTGGGAAGATTTTATTTTACGATTATCATGTGGTGTGGGATATCGTTGGATAGATCGTTCAAAAACATTACGGGTGTGCTAAAACCAATTTTCGATCCAAGAATTCGTTTGCGAAATATTAAGCTTTAATCTGTCAATGTTTGTTAGAGTCAAGTGTCCGCACCCCCTACCACCTAAACGGTTGGTTCTGGAAATGTGAAAAATTTCATGGTAGTCGCACATACGAATTCGGGTTCCTCACTCGGGGGTCTTAACCGCCGATGGTTTGTGTCCCGAGCCTCGCCATCGGAGGGGAATACATTTATATTTATAAATATGTTTTATTTTTTTCATATTAATTTAAAAATTTAAAAAAGCTTCTAAAATAAAGAGTACTGAACATAATAAAATATACACCCAACAATCGCACACGTAATCCTGACCCCACACTAGGTGGAATTGAACCTATATCATGGGTATCAAGAACTACAAGGGCCTTGCGGTTCCACTTCACCCACACCTGAAGCAAAACTCACTAAAAAATCTATCGCAGTGTGGGAATTGACATTGTCATCAGGAAATATTTAGTGTCACCAACAGCAGTGAAAATTAAAGACTCCAATTGGAAGTACATGTCCCAGATAATGTCCTAAAGTTCGGTCGTCAAAGTATCTAGCGGTCGTCGGGCGCCGGGGCGCTGTATTCCGCCCGCCACACCGCCCCAGTGCCCGCGCTGCCCCATCGCCCGCACCGCCCAAGCGCTCGCGCCGCTCAGCGCCCTCGCGCCCCAGCGCCCACGCCGCCCAGAGCCCGCGCCACACCAGCGACCGCGCCGCCCCATCTCCCACACCGCTCCAGTTCCTGCGCCCGCGCCACCCCAGCGCCCGTGCCTCCCAGCACCCGCGCCGCCCCAACGCCCGCGCCGTCCAAAACCCACGCCGCCCCAGCGCTCGAGCTGCCCAGCGCCCCAGGGCCCGCGCCCGCGCCACCCCAGCGCCCGCGCCTCCCAGCACCCGCGCCGCCCCAACGCCCGCGCCGTCCAGAACCCACGCCGCCCCAGCGACCGCGCGGTCCCAGAAGCCGTGCACCCCAACGACCGCGCCGCCCCATCGCCCGCCACGCCCCAGCGCCGGCGCTGTCCAGAACCCACGCCGCGCCAGCGACCGTGCCTCCTAGCACCCGCGCCGCCCCAACGCCCGCGCCGTCCAGAATCCACGCCGCCCCAGCGACCGCGCGGTCCCAGAAGCCGTGCACCCCAACGACCGCGCCGCCCCATCGCCCGCACCGCCCTAACGCCCGCGCTGTCCAAAACCCACGCCGCCCCAGCGACCGTGCCGCCCCTACGTCCGCGCCGTCCAGAGTTCACGCCGCCCCAGCGACCGCCACGCCCCAGCGCCCGCGCTGTCCAGAACCCACGCCACGCCAGCGACCGTGCCGCCCCAACGCCCGCGCCGTCCAGCGCCCACGCCGCCCGCGCGCCCCAGTGTCCACGCCGCCCAGAGCCCGCGCCACACCAGCGACCGCGCCGCCCCATCTCCCACACCGCTCCAGTTCCTGCGCCCGCGCCACCCCAGCGCCCGTGCCTCCCAGCACCCGCGCCGCCCCAACGCCCGCGCCGTCCAAAACCCACGCCGCCCCAGCGCTCGAGCTGCCCAGCGCCCCAGGGCCCGCGCCCGCGCCACCCCAGCGCCCGCGCCTCCCAGCACCCGCGCCGCCCCAACGCCCGCGCCGTCCAGAACCCACGCCGCCCCAGCGACCGCGCGGTCCCAGAAGCCGTGCACCCCAACGACCGCGCCGCCCCATCGCCCGCCACGCCCCAGCGCCGGCGCTGTCCAGAACCCACGCCGCGCCAGCGACCGTGCCTCCTAGCACCCGCGCCGCCCCAACGCCCGCGCCGTCCAGAATCCACGCCGCCCCAGCGACCGCGCGGTCCCAGAAGCCGTGCACCCCAACGACCGCGCCGCCCCATCGCCCGCACCGCCCTAACGCCCGCGCTGTCCAAAACCCACGCCGCCCCAGCGACCGTGCCGCCCCTACGTCCGCGCCGTCCAGAGTTCACGCCGCCCCAGCGACCGCCACGCCCCAGCGCCCGCGCTGTCCAGAACCCACGCCACGCCAGCGACCGTGCCGCCCCAACGCCCGCGCCGTCCAGCGCCCACGCCGCCCGCGCGCCCCAGTGTCCACGCCGCCCCAGCGACCGCGCCGACCCATCTCCCACACCGCTCCAGTTCCTGCGCCCGCTCCTCCCAGCACCCGCGCCGCCCCAACGCCCGCGCCGTCCAGAATCCACGCCGCCCAGAGCCCACGCTACCCCAGCGACCGCGCCGCCCTATCTCCCACACCGCTCCAGTTCCTGCGCCCACGCCACCCCAGCGCCCGCGCCTCCCCAGCGCTCCCGACACCCAGCGCTCACGCCGCCCCAGCGACCGCACCGCTCCAGCGCCTGCGCCGTCTAGAGCCCACGCCGCCCCATGCCCGCGCCGTCCAGAACCCACGCCGCCCCAGCGCTTGCGCCGCCCCAGCACCCGCGCCGTCCCATACCCGCGCCGTCCAGAATCCACGCCGCCCAGAGCCCACGCTACCCCAGCGACCGCGCCGCCCCATCTCCCACACCGCTCCAGTTCCTGCGCCCGCGCCATCCCAGCGCCCGCGCCTCCCAGCTCCCGCGCCGCCCCAACGCCCGCGCCGTCCAGAACCCACGCCGCCCCAGCGACCGCGCGGTCCCAGAAGCCGTGCACCCCAACGACCGCGCCGCCCCATCGCCCGCACCGCCCCAACGCCCGCACCGCCCTAACGCCCGCGCTGTCCAAAACCCACGCCGCCCCAGCGACCGTGCCGCCCCAGCGACCGCCACGCCCCAGCGCCCGCGCTGTCCGTACCCACGCCGCGCCAGCGACCGCGCCGCCCCAGCGCCCGCGCCACCACAGCACCCGCGCCACCCAGTACCCGCGCCGCCCCAGCGCTTGCGCCGCCCCAGTTCTCCCGACACCCAGCGCCCACGCCGCCCAGAGCCCACGCCACCCCAGCGACCGCGCCGGCCCATCTCCCACACCGCTCCAGTTCCTGCGCCCGCGCCACCCCAGCGCCCGCGCCTCCCAGCACCCGCGCCACCCCAGCGCTCACGCCGCCCCAGCGCTCCCGACACCCAGCGCCCAAGCCGCCCACGCCCACGCCGCTCCCAGCACCGGCACCGTCCCAGCGCTCGAGCCACCCCAGCGCTCGCGCCGCCCCAGCGCTCCCGACACCCAGCGCTCACGCCGCCCCAGCGACCGCACCGCTCCAGCGCCTGCGCCGTCTAGAGCCCACGCCGTCCCATACCCGCGCCGTCCAGAACCCACGCCGCCCCAGTGCTCGCGCTGCCCAGCGCCCCAGGGCCCGCGGCCGCGCCACCCCAGCAACCGCGCCGCCCCATCTCCCACACCGCTCCAGTTCCCGCGCTCCCGACACCCAGCGCTCACGCCGCCCCAGCGACCGCACCGCCCCAGCGCCCGCGCCGTCCAGAGGCCACGCCGCCCCAGCGACCGCGCCGCCCCAGCTCCTGTGCCGCCCCAAGCCCGCGCCGACCCGGCGCCCGTGGCGCCCAGAGCCCGCACCGCCCCGGCGCCCGTACCGCCCAGAGCCGCGCCGCCCCGTCGCGTCGTATTGTGTCGCGTGAATCCGTCGCATTCGAGACACATGATGCATTAGCGCATACGTTTTGATTATTTAACTTCATAAGTACCTATACAAAAATACAACGATTGCCGCCCCTTCTAATGTGCCACCCGGTGCTATGGACCCGACGCTACGCCAGTGGGTAATACCTAGTGTGGGTTCAGGGCTATGTGTGACTGTTTATTTAATTTATTTATTTTATTTTTATTCTGGAAAGAATTGCGGCGCTTGTCGCGCCGCGCCGTGTGCCGCCCCTCTGCAGGTGCCGCCTCTCTTAATTTGCCGCCCCCCTTCATGTGCCGCCCGGGGCCCGGGGCCCCCCCGGCCCCCCCCACGCTACGCCAGTGCTCTAAGGTTAGTACTGTATACACCTGCCATATTTTTTTATACCGGGTGTTTTATAAAGTTGGTACCAATAACAATTCCACATACAGAGAGAACAATTTAAAGCGTAATTGTAAAGTTAAAAAAGAATTGATTTTTTTAATCAATTATTAAGCATGGTGGTTTTAAAATAGGAATGCGACCTGTAAATCATCGCAATTGATATAGGAATGGGTTTGTGTTTGTAGAGGGTGTCTGTGTTCCTCCACCAGAGGGGAGATCTTCTCGTCAGGCGGATGTAGTGCCTGACCGCCGCGGCCCCTCCGATGGTTCATCTTCGGAGGTTGTATATATGCTACGTCCGCGGTAAACTTTGCCATTGTGATTTAGGAATGTGATGGCTCCATCTGTTGCTCCGTAGCTGAAGCTAGTGCGCTGACGCTCGATGAGTGTTAGTTCGGCGCGCATTGCAGAGATGTCGCCACATCACTCCCCCCGGAGATCGGAGGTCGAAAGTCTTGAATCTTCAGCTGTCGATGCTTGAGAGAAGCTTGCCAGTGCCAGTAGAGTAGCGATTCCAGTGAGTCGGGAGAGTAGCGTCCCAGTGAGTCGGGAGAGTAGCGTCCCAGTGAGTCGGGAGAGTAGCGTCCCAGTGAGTCGGGAGAGTAGCGTCTCAGTGAGTCGGGACTGTAGTAGTAGTCGTAGTAGTAGTAGTAGTCGTAGTAGTAGTAGTGCTGGCTGGCTGTGCGACGCTGAGTGCTGACTGGTTGGCTGTAGGGAAGTTAATGGTGATGTGTATGTGGCGACGATGCTGGTTGATGGCTGGCGATGCGATGTTGGCTGCAGGTTTTCGGCGTCCGTTGTCATCACGTCGGGGTCACCAATGTAGAGGAACGGGTGTCTGTGTTCCTCCACCAGAGGGGAGATCATCTCGCCAGGCGGGTGTAGTGCCTGACCGCCGCGGCCCCTCCTATGGTTCATCTTCGGAGGTTGTATATATGCTACGTCCGCGGTAAACTTTGCCATTGTGATTTAGGAATGTGATGGCTCCATCTGTTGCTCCGTAGCTGAAGCTAGTGCGCTGACGCTCGATGCGTGTTAGTTCGGCGCGCATTGCAGAGATGTCGCCACATGTTTGCTAAGAATAATTAATTACCCCATAGGTGGTTTGCAAATGTACTGCAGCTGACAGTGACTTTACGTCCCTTTGTCTATGAAACAGTGTTTTCAAACGGGTCGAGGTGGCCCATTCATGCTGTAGACGTTACGTTACAGTGAAGCGCTAACACTCAAAAAACTAGGCGAATAGGCGACAAGACCACCCAATAGGATCTATGTAATGCAGGGACCCTGCAGTCCATTTCATCAGACAATTTAGTATCAAGTGCCTATTAATATTTGTTATGTTTTATGACTGCGGAATCATTTCAATTGTTTCAACAAGACATGACTACATGAGATCATAATCGATGTACCTAATTAGTATTGTATAGAAGTTATAGTTTATTTATACAAGGCGATACGTTGCATGATGAATGCAATGTATTAAACTAGCTAGGTGCCACTGTAAAGTCTTCAGACCAAATTGTGTTTTAAAAGACAGTAATTAATTTTTGAAGACAGTTGTATTATTAAGTTGCAGTTGCAAATAAAATTTTATTTTCTTTTTCATTTGAGTA
Organism: Clanis bilineata; assembly: GCA_036417725.1. Taxonomy (NCBI): domain Eukaryota; kingdom Metazoa; phylum Arthropoda; class Insecta; order Lepidoptera; family Sphingidae; genus Clanis; species Clanis bilineata. The sequence continues at coordinate 15,852,376 of CM071147.1, forward strand.
TTTTGTTGTATTTATTGGGAATGATAGCTTGCTTTACCATGAAACTAAAACCATTTTACATTTATAAATATGATTTTTTGCTGTATTAAACATAAATATTCGAAAACTTACCCCTCTTATTAGTAGAGGAGGCCCGTGCCCAGCAGTGGGACAGTAATTTTACAGGGCTAATGTTATTATTACATTCGAAAAATCACACATAAGTTACCTGGTTAGTTAGCACAGCTCTATTGCAAATGGACATACACATGTGGGGACAGAATTATGTTCGTCGAAAAGTATGTGATCTACGCCCGAATGGGCAAACGCTACTCAACTTTAACGGCTTGTTACATTGATTTTCGACATACAATTTTGACAGATAAGGTGGCCTTAAACGACATAAGGCGACATGAAGTGTATGAGTAATGGCGGCTAATTCTCTATTTCATATCTGCCTACCCCTGTAAGTAGGTATTAGAATTACGACGTCAATTTCTCGTAAATTTTATAACGTACAAAATTATCAGCGGATGTGCGTTGATTCATGGCAAGTTCATATTTTAACGACTGAAATAAATGCGTTATAAATAACAACCCATACACATTATTCATTGTCTGGACTGGTGTTTCCCAATATTATTCGCCGAGCCATTCTTCATTTTTTAACAACACGAGTCATGTTCGGTTTCTAGAAAGCTGATCAATAGTAAAATTAAATTCCGACTCCAGATAAGTTTTATTGGCGGCGTCGAAACCGAAATCAGGAATCTGAGGACGTGCCCCGTAAATAATAGATCTTAAAAAACAGTATAATACCAGTGATAATCCTCTACATCCAAACTTAGAAACTTTATCTCTTAATAATATTTTATATTATTAAAAATAGTAAGATGTAGCACTTAATAGATACATAAAAACAGTAAGTACTGGTATCTCTCAAAGAACAATTGATTTTAAATTCTTTTAAGGCGTTTTATGTACCTATAAACCAAAGTCAAGCTGATATTCCCTAAGTATAAAGAAAGTACATATAGAAATAGAGGCACCGTCGACACTGACAATTTACTATTTACAAAAATGTTGACCAAAAAATCGTCACCAAAAACAGTTTTCAAAACTTCTTCGATTGTCAGAAATTTTCCTGCTCGAGTCGCTGTTTTACCATAAAGCCGCATTTAGACGAAGCATAATATTTATAAACAAGGAACTACCATCTAAACGATGATAGTCATCATCATCATCATTAGCCATAGCACATCCACTGCTGAACATAGGCCTCCCCCAAAGATTTCCAGATCGACCTGTTGGAAGGTGAACCGACGACCTGATAAAGGTACCTGGAAGTCGCTGGATGCAGACCGCTTCCAACGTTGATAGTATTTAGGTACAAATAGCATAGATAATGACGCCATTATACGGAAAGCATTTTGCATTGTTACGCCTTCAACACAAACATGCCTTTATTGAAACTATAGTTAATATGCATCAATTAATTAAGCGATGATATTTGCCTATTGGTATTACATGGTATTTCATTAGTAAAAGTGGAGTGTGCATTTAAATTGCAACGTCGCTTCAGTATACTATTATAGCTTTATAGACGGAGATGATTTATATGACTATACTAGTCGCCTCCTTGTTCTAGTAGACCGGGAGATCCTGGGTTCGATCCTCAGGTATTACTGCCAAAAACAATTTTGCTCAGCACTGGGTTATTGACGCCAGCCAAGCGGCTGGTCGTATATAGAAAAAGTGTATTGCGTGGATTACAGTGGTATAGTTAGATGGAAGAAAGGATGTACGACGTGATTTTTTCGAAATACTTACCCCAAAAAATAGAATTCTCGACTTTCGTTTCTAACAATCCTCGAATTTCAAATGGTGCGTGACGAGAAATTATAAAACTAATTTCCTTCAAGGTTGTAGATTTTTTCGAATGTCAGCGAATGTCGTCCACAAAGAGCTGTGTATGCTTTTTGACTGATGTTAATAGTCTTCAAGATTTATACTGAACAGGTGGTCACCACAAAGTCGTTTATTTTCCGTGAATCTACCGCAATTCATTAACGTTTAATATGTGTACATTTTTAGTGTTCCGTAAAAATAAAATTATTTTTGGAAATGTTTTTATGTATTAGTGCCATGCCATATAGAGGTACATAAGATAACATTCATGGAGCTAAGACAGAGTTTACTACAAATGGAAGTCATTTTCTGGTAGGGAAGATACTCTTTTTGTTCCCAATTGAACAGCAAACACTTTTGTGATGGCCCAAATCTAGCTACCCTTTTTGCTAATTGGAGAAGCATGATTCTTTTGGTATCGTAGTTGTCTATGGGCGGTTGAGATCACTAATAGGTGATCAATCTGCTATAAAACACAGGTACGGCCGGATGCGGAGTACTGTTCGCACCTCTGGGATGGTTCCGCCAAATATCTGCTTGATGCCTTGGACGGATTGCAGCGTCGGGTTGTCCGCATTGTAAATGATGCAGACGTTACAAGCGCCTTAGAGCCGCTGCAACTGCGTAGAAACATTGCAGCGCTCAGCGTGTTCTATCGTCTGTATCATGGTGAGTGCTCCGAAGAGTTGTTTGACCTGATCCCAGCTTCTCCTTTCCTAGCCAGAACCACGCGGGCCGGCTTACGAAACCACAGCTTGGTGGTCTCTTCCATCGCGGCACGAACCAAAAGGTTCTCTTCTACCTACTTTTGCCGTACCGTTAAACTGTGGAATAGTCTGCCGTCTCACGTGTTCCCTGCCTCTTATGACATTGGGTCCTTTAAGCGAAGCGTGAAGAAGCATTTATGCAGGCCGGCATGACTCTGGCGACCATTCATAAACTATGTTTATCGATGGTCGTTGGTTTTTTTTGGACTGCACTGCGCTTACCATCAGGTGTAGTGTAGTCACTTTGCCGTGCTCGGATAAAAAAAAATCTGCTAGTATGTCAGTAGCTTGTGATACAAAATAAGTAATTTCTATGATAGTCGTATTGTTATTATAATACACTAGCTATTGCATGCGGCTAAGCCTGTCTTGACAAACATTCATCGCCCATTACATCCTTTTAGGGGATGAATTTACGTATTATACATATAAACCTTCCTCTTGAATTACATTATCAGTTCCGTCGTTTTAAAGATCCTAAGCATACATAGGGACAGACAGCGGGAAGCGATTTTGTTTTATAAATACTATGTATAGATAAAAAATTTATACGGAACACTTTATGCAAAAAAACTTGCAATTATTCGATTTTTACTATGTGTAGTTGCTAGGTCGTAAACTGTAAAATGAATCGTCGAGACTTGCATCCGGAGGCAATCTTGTAAATATTAGTTATGGGAATTTTATTACCTTTATTATGGGATTAGTTTAGGAAATGTAGAGTTACGATCCTTTCCTGTCGATGTTTGTTTATAAATGAAATTTTTCCATAAATCAAAATGTTTATTGAATCAATGCATCAAAAAGCAGCGACTGGCAGCGATAGCTCGGGTGGCAGTGGTACGGACTGCCGAGACGGAACTTGGAACTTCGAAATCTCCCGTCAGGTAATGCACTCCTGAATGGATTTCACACTTTCATTGGGGCTTACTTATAAAAACAGTTTAACTATGCAAATGTTAAAGACTAGTCTGTCCCTTTTATTTTCAAACAATGTGACACAAGGAAAAAAGTGACAGGCTATTCTTAGCCATATGCTCAGTTAAACTGTTTTTATAAGTAAGGCCCAATATGTATTGCATCGCTTTAACGGTGAAGGAAAACTTCATGAGGAACTCTGCATACCTGAAAATTCTCTATAATTTCGACCGAATTTTATGAACTCGTATTAGGTGAGCGTGGTAGCTGGTAGCGTAGCTATTAGCAAAGGAAACTGGCCGATATAATTATTGGATCCATTAAATGTTTATGGATTATTTAGATTTCGTAAATTGACTTTATAGAAGTTCGGGAGTCTGTTTGGTTTACAGAAGAACAGCCAAGAAACTCTGGATGCATAAACCGATGTATCTCCGAGGCAATAACATTAAGGATTTAAAAAATATTGGAGCTCAGTATGCGTCTAACTTTACAATTGGGTACTTGACTATTTTTTTATAAATTATTATTATTTTTATAAATTTATATGAAATTTATAATAATATATAATAATATTAGCCCTGTAATATTACTGTCCCACTGCTGGGCACGGGCCTCCTCTACTAATGAGAGGGATTAGGCCTTAGTCTACCACGCTGGCCTAATGCGGGTTGGCAGACTTCACATACCTTCGAAATTCCTGTGAAGAAATTCTCGGGTATGCAGGTTTCCTCACGATGTTTTCCGTCACCGTTATAGCAAGCGATATTTCACAATGAAAATACACTTAACTTAGAAAAGTCAGAGGTGTATGCTCCATTTTGGGGTTGGTCTCGAACCTCCGACACTTGTCTCGGAGTCCATACCATTCTCAACAGAGCTATCGCTGCTTTTGAAATTGAAAATTGATGAAATTTACTCCATCTAAAATATAGTACTGAAAGAATTATTGAAATATTCTCAAAAATAAAAAAGTTATAAGCATTTGAAATTTGGTGTAACCTTCAAACTGCGGAAAAGAGAAGTATCAGTAAAATCACGTCAGGGCCACAACGGCACGTACGTTAGAAAGGGATAGTAAGATATCCCCACTACGTCCCCACTCTTGCTCATTGCAGAATTTTAAAATATGAATTACTGACTCATTTTTCAACCAATTTCGATGCAGATTTTATTGAAGAGTTTATTTTTTGGGTTATTTGCTAGTACATATAAAAATGTGTACAAAATCAAACATCGTCAAGTACCTAATTTAATAGCAGCGCATTCGTCTATTGGATAGTTTGATGAAGTTCACGAACGCAAGGCTGGGGTCACGCATGCTCACGCTAATATTAGACGTTACAGAGTTTATTGCGAACTGTCTATTCTTTAAGGTATTTTATCTGCTCTATGTTCGATAAATGTATCTATCAATCGAAGTAAACATTTTTTTAATAAATTAATTTGAAAATGAATTTGTCGTGTCCTAGATCTAGTGGCCGCATATAGCAGCTTTGCCCGACCTTTTTTTTATAGCAGAGACTGGCAAACGAACAGATGGGTCACCTGATGGTAAGTGATCTCTACCGCCCATAGACACCCAAGACACAATAAGAATCATGGGTGCGTTGCCCACCTAAAGAGAGGAAATGGATGGGGAGGGAAAGGTAGGGGGGAAAATGGGCCACCGTAAGTTTCACTCACCGAACGAAACGCGACAGCAAGCTGCCACTTTCCGTCGGTTTTCTGTGAGACAGTGGTATCAAACCGGTCGAGCCGACCTATTCGTGCTATAGACGTAACTATCTACAGCGTGGCTCTACCACTCCAATCGACCTGGGAATCGAACCCAGGACCTCCCGGTCCATAGCCGGCTGCTCATCCGCTACGCCACAAATCACAATATAATAGGTACAGCCTTGACGTCGCGTCGCTTTCTTCAACTCGTCTCGCAGAGGGAACAACCGTACGGCTATAAATTAGCCTTTGTGAAGAATCATGAATGATTGCACCGATTATTCGCAGCCCGGATTCTACTCGTTAAGAGATTGAGTTGCTCATGTCGCTGAGCTATGGTATTGAATGTACTTCTAGAGGTAGAGGTTGGACTATGAATAAATTTTCATTGAAAACCTTGAATATTCAAGGTTTTTTACATTCAAGTGGTAGAGCCAAGCTGTAGACAGTAACGTCTATAGCACGAATGGGCCGGCTCGACCGGTTAGATACCACTGTCTCACAAAAAACCGACGTAAAGTGGCAGCTTGATGTCGCGTTTCGTTCGGTGAGTGAGATTTCCGGTGGCCCATTTCACCACTCCCTTTCCCAATCCCTTTCCCTCCCCTTCCATTCCCTCCTTTTAGGTTGGCAACGCACCCATAATTATTTTTGTGTCTTGGGTGTCTATGGGCGGTGGAGATCACTTACCATCAGGTGACCCATCTGCTTGTTTGCCAATCTCTGCTATAAAAAAAAAATATTTGTATAAGCTTATTTTTAAGTAAAGACTGTCAAACGACTGCCTCGGTGGCGTGGTTGTATTTCGGTACGATTACCGTCCTAAGGTTTAAAAATATTAAAATTCCCCCAAATATTAAAATTGTAATAATATGAAATTACCCTCTATAAATTAGGAATATTCTAAAATTATGTAAAAATGCTTTTAGCTTTTTATTTTAACATCAAACTGCATTGATTTCTATTGAATGCTAAAATCTTTATTACCACGTTCGCTGAACCCGGCCCACGCATCTGAAATCGCATAAAAGTCGAGATGTCCTCCCACGGTGATCTAACTGTTATCATACGTATGAATACTTTGCTCAATTCATTTATAATAATAATAAAGAGAAATGATTTGTTTTTTGTTAGAAATAAATAGGCTCAAACCAATTTAAAAAAATCTTTCAACTATATAAAGCTACAATTAGCGAGTACCGTATATTAACTTTTATTTAGGAAAATATTCGGTTCCCGTGAGATATAAAATAACACATATGTATAAGGCAGAGATGCACTAGCGACCTAGAACACCCACATTTCGTGGAGCTTAGTTCCAGCCCAGATGTGACAGGGGGCGAGCCTATCGCCATATCGGGCACAAATTCCAGACACCCTGCTGATACGGAAAAACCCAATATCACTTTGCCTGACCCGGGGATCGAACTCGATACCTCAGGACAGTAGTCGTACCGAAATACACCACCGAGGCAGTGGGGTACATTTCTTATTACATTTCCACGCGAAGTCTGGAGCAACAACTAATGTCATATAAATTGTAAAGTTAACGACGACTACACATTAATTTCGTGTATTAAAACTCATGTTTATTGTTCCTCAAACAATTTAATTCAGAACGTCCGTTCACATTCATAACAAGAAGCTCAACTAACATGAGACATTTAAATCTAGAGATTTTCATGATCTGACAACAAAAAACAAGTGTCCGAAGGATGTGTCATGTTATTTTTATTTTTAAATACATAATCATCAATATAATATACCCTAGTTGCACAGTTCTTTGCAAATATCGTCCTAAAAAGTGGTCTCAGGAATAAAACAAAGAAAAAGATCACAAGTTCTAATTAAATCAAACACAAATACAACCCTATGCACGTGTTATAAAGTAGCTTTTTAAACGAAATGATCAAGTCCAACTGTAGGAAAAAGGAGTGCTTAGCACTTCTTTGCCATGCCGTCCCATTTTCCAAGCGTCAACTGTGCATCTAGGTAAATAATATATCGATGTACATAATACTCTAATGACAGTCTTATGTAAAGTGTCCAAACGCGTGATAAATTTCGCTGTAATGACTCGCTCTATACAATGTTCGTCATAGCAAAACAGAGGCCCCGAAGTACCTACTTGCTCGTTAGTTGATACTTTTAAATTCCTGTTTGTTAAAGAAATGTATTTATTCAGTTCAGTTCAAGAATTTATTTATTACGTCAGTACGAAGTGCAATAATAATGCACTAGTTGCACTATCACATTTTATTTATGGCTTTTAATTACGGGCCTCGCGGTACTTCGTTATTTTGTTATGAAACTTTACAAAATCCGTGCCTCGTAATATTACTTATTTTTTCTTGCTTTGCAATGTCTATATTTTGTTTTAAAACTGTATTACATAACATAAGCTCACGCCTGTATCCCCGAAGGGATAGGCAGAGGCGCACTAGCGAACTAGAACACCCACATTTCGCCGAGCTTAGTTCCGTCCCAAATGTGATAGGGGGCGAGGCTATCGCCATATCGGGCACAAATTCCAGACTCTGGGCTGATATGGAAAAATCGAATATCACTTTGCCCGACCCGGGGATCGAACCCGAGACCTCAGAACCGTAGTCGTACCGAAATACCACCACGCCACCGAGGCAGTCTGTATTATTGGCACTGTTATTTTTTAGGGTACTGACTGGTATTTTTTCCAGTTTTCTCTTTTCGCCTCGGTAGCCGAAATTCAGATTAGTAGTTAAGTTCACCGGCCTTAAAGGGTGTAGAGACCGCACAGTGTTCCTCTCTCTTCTTATTGTGAAGGTGACAAGATGATTCTACCGCAGCCGCAGAACTGGGCCCTGATAATTAGCAGGAGAATGTTGACCGACAAAAGGTATTGTAAGGGTACTGAACCCTTAGTACGAGTTTTTCTCGATTCTTGAAATCGAAGATAGTTTTTAGTTTCTCCATACGTTTTTTAGTTCGTTGTACTTTCTGCAAAGCGGTGCTGCTATAGTATGATTGCTTATTAAACGGAGTAAACTGACAGATCGAAATGTCACTTTCCAAAATAATGTTGCTTACTTTCAAACCGTAGTGACTGATCTAGTTCAATTTTTATCATTCAAAGAAATAATAACTCAGCACTAGCTTGCAAAATTAGCATATCCCTTCGACTAAATGTCTTTGTAAATAATTTTACGTAAATAATCATAACAAAAATGCGAAATTATAACAATGAACATTACAAATATTACTTTTATTATTTGAGAAAAATTACGTTCGGCACATTCATAGTTTTTGTAAGTTTTGTTTTTAATGAACCATCTCTATAATTTCTGTAGACATGCCATAACTTAGCATGCAGCAATTTACTACGACTATAAGTCAGTAGACATGCAGTATTAATCATTCACTAGGCAGGAATTACGACTTTGAGTTGAACTTTAGAAAACGAAAGAATGAAATGGTTCACTGAATTGAAATGTTTAAACAATTTGTATCGTTTTACCGCAGCCCTATTTATATTTCATGAAAAAGTGGCAACATTTGAAATGTCAGTTTACTCCGTTTAATTAGCAATCCTACTATAAAACAAAACTTCCACACTTCTATTTTATTAGATCCACAATCCCTACTCCGTAAGTAATGAATAATCTTAGGTTAAGGAAACATTCCTCTAGAAAAGTTATTAAGCTTGGGTCACGTAGCAATGTAGGCTTATAAATAGTATTTCCAAAAATATGGCGGGAAGCAGACGGTTCATGGTTCGTGTCGGACTAGACAAAAATTATTGCGCAATCCTATACCTATGCCCCTTATGAGAGTGCTTATATTTTTTATACAGAGGGCTTTATTATCGACGGTCCCTACGTACAAAGCGACATGTCAAAACCTGAGGTTTTCAGGAGAACGAAATGAAGTTCATTTTTAAGTTTAAGAATTATCGTACTTGTTATATTGTTCGATTAGTATTTAAATTAGAATTTTGAGAATACAAAATAATTAAAAAATATATCTATATAGTTATGAGCGTATGGATAATCTAAAGCCATATATGCAATAAAAAATATGACATTTTGACATGTCGCTTTGTACGTAGGGACCGTCGTTATATTTTGTAGTACCTTTTTCTGCAGCTTAGCTCTAAAGACATTCAACAGCAGGGTTACCATCACCTCTTATAGCAGTATTATTATAATCGTTCTTCGTTTGTTTTGTATGGGAATCGGTACAAGTAAGATTATAATAATATTATAAGAGGTGGTGGTAACCCCCTGTGCATATACGGGACAACAGCGCAAACGGCAAAACTTGTGATCCAAAAGTTGTGACCTCGTGGCCATAAATGGCTTAGTCGTATTTGAAACACACGCGCGCAAGGTCGTGCCAGTGTAATCATGCATAAACAATAATAACATTGATTCTTGAACATTTACAGGACATTGGTGTAAGGGTTTGAACATTTGACTAGGGTGAAATTGTAATAAGCGCCCTCGCATTGGTAGACGGTGTTACTGACGTTTGAGATCAATTTATTTGCATAGTTTACTTAATAGCCCTTCTAGAGTTAGTTAATATCAAACCACTTTGCATGATACTTTATTGAATTAGACGTACTTACTTAAATGAAATATTTACTGGCTCAAGGGAAAATATATTGTACCTCTACCTCTAGAATATAGCCAGAATCGATCCTGCTACAGACATAACTAAAGGCCGAATGTTCATACACTTAAGGCCGCCTTATGTCGTTTAAGGCCGCCTTATCTGATAAAATTGTATGGCGAAAATCAATGTAAGAAGCCGTTAAAGTTGAAGAGCGTTTGACCATTCAGGCGTAAGTTTTATAACATACTCGTAAATCAGGTGAATTCTGTCTGTCTCACCTTTCCCGTTGAGTTGTCCAGCGACGGGACTAGTGGGACTAATTCATCCCACTAGTCCCGCGGGACTAGTCAGACCGATATTTCGGCCACTAGTCCCGTTACCGACATCGTCGTGTAATCTCTTTATCATTTCATACGTGGTTACTGTGGGTTTAATTTTTTGGTCGTATTATATCATAGTTTCTTTCTACCTGCATTTATTCCACTCCAAATCTATAGATATTAATAATATGATTAATGTAAAATTATTTGGAAATTATGAAAATATATTCCACATATAATACATATAGATGAGTACGGATCAGAATATTAATTACAGAACATGTTATTCTTACATCAATTTCTTTTGTATAATGTTCCACAAATGAGAAGACCTAACGCAAATTAGAGAACATATTTTCGATACTTATTATGCGTAGTTAATACTATAAGAAGAATCGAAACATTTTCTCGTTACGTTATTACAATAAATTCGGAAAATACTGAAGGAATTTGGGGTTAGATTTAGATTCAGATATTCAGTATGGGCTGTACAGTACTACTATTTATTATACTGATTTCGGGAGGTCCTGGGTTCGATTCTCAGGTCGGGTAAAGCAATTATTTTAATTTTATTTGCTCGGTACTGAATTTCCCAGAGGGGTTTGAAAAAGTGTATTGTTCTGACCCCACATCTTAATGTGGGGTCAGAACAATACACAACAACCTGCTCTGCAGGGCAGGGCAGGGCAGGGCATTAGGGCAGCTAGTAAGAAAAATTTAGATTCAAATGTTCTGTAATTTAGGATTGGCCTTTTCGATAAAATATTATTGAAGGACGGCTTCGGTAGTATTCGGCATTTTTCGACTCAGGAATTTGGGAGGAAAATGTGGGTGTCTCTCGTTGGGTTTTTGATTAGTATTACCGTTATTCTATACCTATAGTCGACGCTTGACTCTTAGCTTAACTTTGGATACTGAAACTGGTAAGTCAAGTCAATTCTGTCTGCGAGTATTTATGCTTTGTGATTATGTAGTCACAAAGCATAAATAATTTATAATTTAGATAACAAAGTATGTACTTACACGACTTTATTATCAAAATTGACATCTCATACTTGCTAAATATAATTTTATTACATTTCAGACTGAAAATGACAGAGCTCAGACTGAATTAAAGAGCTCGTAAGAGAGCGATGCCCTCTTCGTATATTTGAGATGGTTTTAGGAGATCCTTTGGCTCTCTTAATAACCCTTACTTTTGCTTCACCGTAGTCGGATAATAATAACTGGTAAAAATGCATGATTACTTAGAAGAGTGGCCATTCGACTTAAAACAGCCTTGGGTTCGACACTGAACCGACGGCAAAAGATTGTCGTCATACAAAAAGTCAGTTTGGTTTTGTCAATGATATAACAAAAATAAGACTTAGCAGAACTAAAAAAAAGTAGAGAAAAACCAAAATGGCGACTTAGCGAAAGAAAAATCCCAGTAATATATTATCAGTTAGGCATCTTCTTTCCATTCCGAACTTAGTATTATTTTAAACAATACATCGTATTTACATTAATATAAAAAATTAACTGACTGCCTTGGTGGCGTGGTGGTATTTCGGTACGACTACGGTTCTGAGGTCTCGGGTTCAATCCCCGGGTCGGGCAAAGTGATTGGATTTTTCCATATCAGCCCGGAGTCTGGAATTTGTGCCCGATATGGCGATAGGTTCGCCCCCTATCACATCTGGGACTGAACTAAGCTCTGCGAAATGTGGGTGTTCTAGTTCGCTAGTGCGCCTCTGCCTACCCCTTCGAGGATACAGGCGTGAGCTTATGTTATGTTATGTTATTAACTGACTGACATCCAACTTGATCCGACCAAATCTTGACCAAACTTATATGGGACCACCTTTGAATTAATAAGCTCTATCGAACACAAAAATAATTTTGAAATTCGGTCCACAGTTGGCGGAGATATCGAGTAACATACATAAAAAAACGACGAATTGAGGACCTCCTCCTTTTTGGGAAGTCGGCCGAAAAATACAGACGAATTGAGGACCTTCTGCTTTTTGGTAGTCGGTCGATTAATATAAATAAGGCCGACAAACATTGAATTTTTACGTTTCTTCATACTACAAAGAAGCAAATCGAGGGGCTTGCGACAAGGCAAGCGGATGACCAGACAAACGATATACTCATAAAATTTTTTGGGCCCCATGCAAATTATCTACAATCCGTACCGTCAATAGGAAAATAAGTTACAACTTATATATTACATTTCTCAATTCAGAGCAAATAAGCGCGGAATCCCGAGAGCAATGTGACAAATTGGGATATGATTTCTTTCATCCTGAAAGACGTGGATGTAAATTCATATACTCTTGACGGGGATATGACAAATCTCGTTACTTGTGGCGGGAAATGGGTTTTGGATTCGCGAAGTGTGAATAATAACTAATGTTGACCATTTATGAGTCGTCGCCTCCTTGGTCTAGTGGCAGCATGTGGACCGGGCGGTCCTGGGTTCGATACCCAAAGCAAATTTTCTAATTTAATTTGCCCGGGACTAGATCCCTCGTAGGGGGTTGACGTCAAGCAGGCGGCCGGTCGTAAAAATTAAGACAAATCCTCTGTGCAACATGCTTTGAAAAAAATGTGTTGCGCCGACCCTGTATTATACCGCCACTATAACCCTGTATTATACTGCCACTAGACAAAAGGTGAAGTAAAATAAAAGAAAATTAAAAACCTTATTTAAATAGTGATATTGTATGAGTAGTTGTGTAGACGACCTGATAAAGGTCGCAGGAAGTTGCTGAATGCAGGCCGCTTGTAACAGGTCGATCTGGAAATCTTTGGGGAAGGCCTATCTCCAGCAGTGGACGTATTATGCCTGTGGCAGAGGCAGGTTATACAGTTAGAAGACACATACACATAAGCTCACGCCTGTATCCCCGAAGGGGTAGGCAGAGGCGCACTAGCGAACTAGAACACCCACATTTCGCCGAGCTTTGTTCCGTCCCAGATGTGATAGGGGGCGAGCCTATCGCCATATCGGGCACAAATTCCAGACTCCGGGCTGATATGGAAAAATCCAATATCACTTTGCCCGACCCGGGGATCGAACCCGAGACCTCAGAACCGTAGTCGTACCGAAATACCACCACGCCACCGAGGCAGTTAGAAGAATAGGGTCCTATGGGGAAAGGGGAATGGAAAGGTTTGTGGACTGTGAAAAGGAAACGGGATATGACAGGTACGCCAACAAGGAAGCGACGGGAATTAATAGAAGTTGGTGGGATTGGATGAAAATACTACAAAGCCCTAAATTAATGAACATAAAGTACAATACTGGAGATTTTATGGTCTCTTTGCAATTACCAACTTTTCAAATAATGCATCTATTAGAATAGAGAACGTATAAGGATTAAATTGGTTTCAACAGTATATTAAGTGCTTTTCTAAGCTATAAATATTTCGCAAAGTACACCCACGTTATCGTCTCAATAGAGAATTAAGTTCTAATATTATATAGATTTACGCATTAGATAGACTACGTCTTAAATAACCTTTAAATGAGTTTAAAGAATCCTACAGATACTTAAGTTGGCAGCGCGTAGGTCTACAATTACCCCGAATTACAGTGGTTTATTATGAGAGTATTACTTTTTTTTTATTAAAAGAAAATCGAGATAAAATTGCTAAATACATTTAACAAGAGGCGAACATGGTAATAGGGGCCGAGTACATCGCCACATATTTATGTATATTCTAAAAGCTTTGGTGGTGCGGCGGGAGAGGAGCCGCCTGTGAAGCGGGAGGCCGCGGGTTCGATCCCCGCACCGAGATAAATGTTTGTGTGGCCCACATATATTTGTTTTGGTCTGGGTGATGTAAGACCGAAAGTCTCTCGTAGTCCTTGATCACACGACACAAGACTCGATCTTAGTGTGGGGTCAGGACTATGTGCCTGACTGTTGGGTGTTATTTATTTATATTGTATATTACATGACATACATAAGCTCACGCCTGTATCCCGAAGGGTAAACAGACGCAGCCGTAGTGGTGGCGGCGGTAGCTTATCTTTGGTTGGATTTTTATCAATGTACTGATTTCTGTATGCAGCTTCAACCCCATAAGAAACTTTTTTCGGATAAGAATTAGTCCATGACTTGTTTATTTTCATATATAAGCTACCGTAGGCCAACTGGCAGCGTTATTGTAATCTAGAGTTAGTCCTTAACTCGTTTTATCCTACAACTCACCCTTATATCTAAATCGAGATTTGGGATAAATAGATATTTATCGCGGAGCTGCAAGTGGCCCTTAGTGTACGTTTCATCAAAATTTGTTCCGTTTTACGCGAAAGATGGTTCATACAGCCATCGTCATCCGCTCTTATAACCTGAGTTCGCTGCGTATTGATGCATTTGGTTAAAATTTCCTTCTATTAATGAACTTCACTAGAACATCCACATTTCGCCGAGCTTAGTTCCCTCTCAGGTGTAATAGGGGCGAGCCTATCATCAAATCAGGCACAAATACCAGATTCCGGACTAATATGGAAATATCCAATATCACTTTGCCCAACCGGTAGTCGTACCGAAATACAACCACGCCAGTGGCAACCAAGGCAGTGATATTGGATTTGTCCATATTAGCCCGGAGTCTGGAATTTGTGCCCGATATGGCGATAGGTTCGCCCCCTATCACATCTGGGACGGAACTAAGCTCGGCGAAATGTGGGTGTTCTAGGTCGCTAGTGCGCCTCTACCTACCTCTTCGAGGATACAGGCGGGAGCTTATGTTATGTTAAAGTACTTGAGTTTATTAAGCTCGACTCGCAATCGATTGTCAAATTTTTTCCTGCTCCGACCGCAGAAACAGTTATTACGTATCCCATACCCACCATAAATTCTCTAGTCGCCACAACGGACAAAAATAGGTGCACTTGTTGATCTTCCCGCCGTATTCCCGCAATAATTCGTTTTAATTACAAACACACTTTGTGATCTCAGAAAATATTTTACAGCCACTTAAAATGATTTAATAATTCAGTTTAAAAGTGTAATCCGCTTTATGCCATGAAACCAAAGAAGACTATGACGTATGGATACATTTATAAGAAATGAATGACAGAAAGTTAATTTACATACATACATACATAAACTTACGTCTTATTCCCATGGGGGTAGGCATAGAAAACGGATTGCCACTGGCTACGATCCTTACATACTTCTTTCGCCTTATTCAGTCTCATTACATTCTTCATGCATGCACGTCGGTTTAGGATACTTTCAACTTGACCTTTCTCGAGTACATCTCTGACTTGGTCAGATAAAGTTCGATGAGGTCTTGGAGGATGAGGAGGGAAGGAGGCGACTATAACATTTATAGTTTGCTGTCATTTAAAAGCTACTATCGACAACTGTGTAGGATTTTGACGGGAAGTCTGACAGGGTTGGCGTCGTTTGTTAAAATTGTTTCATATTATTCTCTAGAGCTGTGTTTGTTGGTTTTGAAGTGATGTGGTTTAATGCATCAAAAAGCAGTGATGATGGAAAGTATAATAATGAAACTTTTTAACCGGTGATATTTGATGAGTTTTGCTTGGTGCGTTGCCTGACTTTGTTCGGTCGATTTGCCGAATGAAGGTCATCGGAGGGGCACCGCGCTGTAAGGAATTACCGCCATAATCCCAGCAGGACCTTGAGACCATCCACATCTGGGTCTCATGGTCATTGTGTGGAAATGTGTGGAACAAGAAGAAGACAACTCTGTATGGTGAAGCTATGAAAACCGAAATCTTCATCTCAGTAGCGGCATTTTGTGACTGTCGACTGATATGCATCGAGCATTAATCGAGAAAGTATTTTTTGCACAACATAAATCTGGTATTGCATCATTGTCATTTTAAGATTTGGCAATAGCAGTTGATTGTAGTTGAAGAATTTTAATTGATCGAATCGTTTAGTTGGCATAAAAATGCTCGAGAAAGATTTATGTAGTAGTTATTACTAGAGTATCTGATGTGGATATTTAATGCGAGTCTTAAACACAAGTATAGCGCTATACATATATGATCTCTATGATTATGATATCTATAATTCATAACCTCACATTTTTTTAAGTCACACATAACATAACATAACATAAGCTCACGCCTGTATCCCCGAAGGGGTAGGCAGAGGCGCACTAGCGAACTAGAACACCCACATTTCGCCGAGCTTAGTTCAGTCCCAGATGTGATAGGGGGCGAGCTTATCGCCATGTCAGGCACAAATTCCAGACTCCGGGCTGATATGGAAAACTCCAATATCACTTTGCCCGACCCGGGGATTGAACCCGAGACCTCAGAACCGTAGTCGTACCGAAATACCACCACGCCACCGTATCATATCTGGGACGGAACTACGCTCGGCGAAATGTGGGTATTCTAGTTCGCTAGTTCCCCTCTGCCTACCCCTTCGGGGATACAGGCGTGAGCTTATGTTATGTTATATTAAAATTAGTTATAACACAATTAAAGTGATGCAGTGAAAAAGTTTTTTTAGTTTAAACACCATTAAATTCATTGAAATCATAAAATCGCGATTTGTTTTTTATTTATATTTATTTTTAGTCAGAACGTTTCGAAAACTTCACAGCCTTCGTGGTCACGAGTCGGACTGAGGTGTCCAGTTGTACAACATTTTAACATTAACTAATAATCACAAGTTTAAAAACTTAACGGACCGACTTCAAATCCGATTGCGACCAAATTAAAAATCAAACACAAAAATAATGTTGAAAATCGGTCCACATTTGGCGGAGATATCGCGTAACATTCATAAAAAAATACAAACGAATTGAGGACCTTCTCCTTTTTGGAAGTCGGTAGAAAATTAGTTTTATTTCAACGAATAACATTCCCGTATACCTGAGAAATCACCATAACATTTTTGGTAAATACCACATTCTATCGGAATCAACCTGAAATTACGTTATTACATAGTACAGTAATTTTGCCTTTGAACGTAGTAATTTGAGTGACATCAATAGCGGCGCTCGTTAATCTATGTTAAAAACTCCATGGGCGGCAATAAATTCAGAAGCTTATAATTTGATCGCGTAAAGTGGATGAATCATTGATTTTAAATACTTCAAACCATATCGAAATTATGTTAATGTTAAAAGTGACGGTAAAATACTGTTTTAATAAGTCTGATTCAGGATAACAACCCAGCTTGTCAGGTGTAAATCTGTATTACTCATTAACCGGTATCAGATAGTTATTTTAGTTTTACGATAATCTGGAGCTACATGTCAAATACCTTTGCGCATCGACATTTACGAGCCATTAAAAAGTTATAAAAAAATATACGTTCGATATTTAAAATTACCGAACGATTTTTCTTAAATTCAGTCAGTTGTACACCAAAAAGTAGTATAGTAGTTCAGCTTGTCGATGTAAATCTAAATCATTCATTAACCGATATCAGATATTTTCGTTTTACGATAATCTGTGCATGTCAAGTACCTTTGCACATCGACATTTACGATGCGTTAAAAAGTTATAAAAAAACATAATTAACGTTCGAAATATAAAATTGCCGAACGATTTTTCCCGCGCGGTGCATTGTTTTCCTTCATTCAGTTGTTAGTCAGCTGTCGGGTGGGGTGGACGCGCGCGCCCTATTCCACAACTTCGCGATAACGTAGAAGTTTCCCTCGGAATATAAGTTTGTTTTGTGTTGTATAACCTTATGAGTTTATTTGTTTATGTTTGTGAATAAGTTTTAAAAATGTCCGACACGGATGAAGAGAATGTTGAAGGTATTTAATAATACAACTTTCTTTCAACCTGTCTTTATCCCACACAATGTGGGGTCGGCGCAACATACTTTTACATGTTGCAGATAGGATTCTGCTTAGTTTTTACGACCGGCTGCCTGCCTGATGTTAACTTCTTTTGGAGGTTCGTATTTAATAACTCAAAAGAAACAACGTTGATTGTCTATAAAGTTTAGGAAATTATTATGTTATAATTTTTTGCATTCACCCACTTCCTTGATAAAATTCGTTTACAATAACCAAATGTTCTGATTAGTTATGTCTTGATGGATATGTACAAGATGTATTCCAATAAGTCTTAATGAATATTACACCGTTACAGTACAGGCAAGTAATTATTTTGCTGGATTTTAATTTCATAATAAATTGTAAGTAATGTCACTAGATTAAGTATTTAGACCGTTTAATAATAGGCACCTAACTAAACACCTAATGCTTGACATATGCTGATCTAGATCCTTTTGGCACGGTTGTGGTGGGACATATATCATCCACAGTATGGGTAATCTGATACATCTCTATATAATAATTAGGTACCTACATAAAATATGTTTCTACGTCTAGTACCTATACGCCACCACACTTGTTTCAATAAATGATTCTTCCTTTCTAATATTAGCCTACTTTACTTCAAAAATTAAAATATTGAATTAGCTCGCTGCATTTTTTCTGTCTGGCGTTATACCGGTCTAACGGTTCGTAAACTTGATCAGACGGTTACAATTTATTTGATTATGATTATTCCCCATAATCAGTGCAGACAGTATAGAGATTATTGTAAAATTTAACGGTTTACATGTAATATTTATATCAGCAACACGAATAGCCCGGTTCGACCGGTTCAATGCCACTGTCTCATAGGAAACCGACGCGACGACGTACTGACAGTTCGCTGTAGAGTTACGTTCGTGAGGTTTGCCGTAGTCTAAATCTTTTCTCCTTCTCTTCAATCCCTAATCCTTCCTTGAAATACGATAATCAAATGCCATGCCATGTAGACTACAAAGGTCGAGGGCCGACTCTGTGGTTCAAAGTTGGTGGATCAGTTATTTCGCTTAGACCCAATACCTCAGTCGTACTTGCTTTGAAGAACCCGGGGGTGGTTCTGGGTGAGCCAGGCCCTGGGCTTCGCTTGGCTTACTTATTTGATATGGCTATTCAATTGCCCTACCATACAATTCTCAGTACCCGTGATTTTTTATAAATAAGCTTGTTTCTTCTTTTCTCAGTAATAGCCAAGAAATGCCGACGCCTGTACTTTGAAACATATAATTGACATGTTATTTGCAGAATAAATTATTTGAATTTGAATTTTGGTTAGTGTCTATACGGTAGGGACTTACCAACAAGTGACCTGCCTGCTCGTTTGCCATGCTCTGCTATAAACAGACCAGTCAATCGGAAAACTTCACTCACGGTTCATTACAACCCGCGCTAATGGATGATTCATAAAAATCTTGCACCTAACATAATATTTGATTCATGAGAATTACGATACTCTAAAAACGAAGTCGACATCAGATGTATAACAATAATGTTGTTTATTGTTTAAGACTCTTTTTGAATAAAGGCCACTGTGTATTGATTGTAGCAAATTAAGCTATGGTAAATTGTGCAAATTATAGCTGTAATAAAGAGTAGAATACAATACACACACCCAACAGTTACACGTAATCCTGTCTCTACACCTATGTTTAATCTGTATTGCGGGTATGGGTATTTATTTCGGTACAAGAGTGGAACCCGCGGCCTCTCTTTCACAGCCGACTACTCGCCATCTGTGTCACGGAACTCACGGAGGCTGTCGCCTTAGTAGGACAAAAATGCTCAATTAGACCTAAATTTTAATAAGGTTGTAAGTTTCATACTGTTTTTTTCTTTTAAGCTTAAACATTACCTACAAAAGTCGGCTAGTAGACCATCCGAACGATCTAGCAATGAAGCTGCTCCAAATCAGCTATCAAAAACGTTTGAAACGTAAAGACATCCAAGGTCTGGATGACTAATTTGGTTAAGAGTTGACTCCCTCACTGGAGGGCACTCTGAAATACGTGATGCAGCACTATAACACATCTGCTTATAGTTCATGACTGATCGCAGATAAACGGAATAAAATAAAAAAAAAGCTTAAACATAGACGTAAGTCTTATAGGGAATATATCAAAATAATAGCAGCATACTTGAGTTAATGAAGTCTACGCTACATATAATTTATTATCGTGTTTTTACTTGCCACGTCACTCATAAGATTACGCCCGTAACGAATCTACTTTGTAAAATGTTTAATAAGTTACTTCCCCGCAATTTAAATTTATACAAACAATTTCATATCGCAATTGCGTAAATGAATTTGCTGTTCATCAATACAATAACATAACACGGCGGTTAATTGTTACATTGCAATTATTTATTATTGGTATGTATTAATTAACGATAAACTCGATGAGAGGGATTGATTTTAAAATCTGGGTGCCATGTAAATTGTATATCTGAATGCAAGTTTTATGTTATTACGAAGACAAAAGATGCAGACGGCCCAATCGAATATGGGAATCTATGGGCGATTTGCACCACTATTACCATGTAATTAATTCCATGTCGTCATATATTATCTGTAATTACATATGGTACATTACGTGTAATGAATTACGTATCAGTCTTCTATTTCTCTTTACAATTTATCTTGAGGTTAGGACTAACTGTAGGTTAGTAATAGTAGTGCAAGTCGCCCTAATTGGTTATCATCGCCCATGAAATGCTGACGTCATTATTTTAAGATATTGTCATTCTATTTACAGAATAAATAATTTGAATAGATATTGTCAATAGGCCTGCCTAGTTGTTAGGTACGGTTCAAAGGAAATAAATAATTATTAAGAAAGGCAGGCAACCCCTTTTGACCCGTGTGTTCTTCTTTAACACAACAAAACATCGGCAAGTGTTTTTGCTATAGTTTATGGTCCTTGTTAAGAGTGTAACAGAATAATTAACCTAAAGCTAAAGGGATAAATATTGATACGGGTAGAGCCGTAAATATAACTAGTTATTATGATATACAATTGACGTGATATTGTAGGAATATATTTTTTTTCATTTTCGAATTTAAGTACGAGTATTTTGTAAGTTAAGTACTGACAATGTGATAAATTTGCGTTAAAAAGTGACATCACCTTTATATTTCATAAGTCAATAACAATCGTCACGAAAATTGATTCGTGGCATTAGAACTCTCTAAGTGTGGAACATTTTACGTCTGTAGAAACCCATTGAAAAGTATGAAATCAAATATTGATAATATATACTACCCAATATCTGTCTCGAAGGACCAAACAATATCAAAGCGAATTAACTGGCAAAGTGGTCTTATGGTCGCCTCTTTAGTCTAGTGTCATCTTATATAGGGTTCAAATGCCAGGCCAAGAAAAGTCTTTTTCCTTACACAATTTTCCCGCCCTTGATTTCCCCAAAGAGTCATAAAAATTAAGCCAAATCCTTTGTACAACATCCTTTAAAAACTATGTATTTTATGCCGTCTTCCCATTAGAGTTCTATAATATCTGGAATCAAAGGAAACTAATCGAAACCAAAAAGCATAGAATCAAATATCAAAAATAGGTACGACTTCTGGCTCGAAGGACCGAAAAATATTTTCATCGAAGCGTGTAATTAAATGACGAGATGGCCTTAATTGGATGCACTTAAGCCCAGGCCTCACAATATCAGGATTCTGTGACTGACAATGGAGTGTGAACAATGCTTCTTGATGGCACTCTCTCTCTGGTAATATGCAGCCATTCTGAACGTAAACAAAAGGCTCTCCAACACTCCGGCCCGCTAATAAGGGCACTAGGGTTAGTTGACTATTGTTTTATTATTTCGTCAGTCACATAGACAAATCTTCATCATTCATCACGCTATTATAGAGGTTATTCGACGTTTATATTTGTTTGTTTTCATACAATAATACGTCTCGAATGATTTTTAGGTTATATTAGGTGCTTTCTTACTTTAAGGATTTTCGAGTTTAATTTATTATCGTTTTAAAAATCATATACTTTCATAGAATACTTATTTTGAACTCTTAGGTATTTTAGTGTTTTACAAAATAATTACTATCTTACAAATCTCTTTGGACGTGAAAGTGAAAAAAAAATGTAGGTCTTTTTCTTTACGATGTACATATTTTATTTATCACGTTAAGTAATAGTCTAGCATGCCAAAGATTTGCCGAGCTTCCATTGGTAAAGAGCCTTCATAAAACAATTTATAAGGCTTACCTATACAAACTTAAGACGCTATATAGGACTATAAGTAACTTGAAACTAAGGCTGAGATCATACAGCGAACTTCCACTAAGTCTGAGTCAAAGAAACGAAATCAGTTAGATTTGGAATTTTTAAATCGAACTCGACTTAGTCCGAGCGATTTTGTTTTTTTTTTTTTTTTTTTTTTTTTTTTTTTTTTTTTTTTTTTTATAGCAGAGATTGGCAAACGATCAGATGGGTCACCTGATGGTAAGTGATCTCCACCGCCCATAGACACCCAAGATACAAAAAGAATCATGGATGCGTTGCCAACCTAAAAGGAGGAAATGGAAGGGGAGGGAAGGGGATTGGGAAAGGGAGTAGGGAAATGGGCCACCGGAAATCTCACTCACCGAACGAAACGCGACAGCAAGCTGCCACTTTACGTCGGTTTTCTGTGAGACAGTGGTATCTAACCGGTCGAGCCGGCCCATTCGTGCTATAGACGTTACTGTCTACAGCGTGGCTCTACCACTTGATAAAAGAAAAAGAAAAAGTACAAGTTGTACAAGAAAAACAGACTGACAGGGGGGTTACCACCACCTCTTATAGCAGTATTATTATAATTTTACTTGTACTGATTCCCATACAAAACAAACGAAGAGCGATTATAATAATACTGCTATAAGAGGTGGTGGTAACCCTACAGACTAAGCAAATATTTACTTGTATATAATAACTCGATCTAAGTCAAAGTTAAATTTCAAAATTCCAAATCCTTACCGAGTTCATTTCTTTAGTTCGTTTATTCGGAGTTCGCTCTATAGTTCTGAGCCTAAGACTAACGGAAAACAAATTACCATCAGCTTCCATATTAAAAGGATCACTCTTTGTCACTACGTGTTTCTTTGCTTGAAGTTAAAGTTTGTCTTGGGAGCATATTGACAGGGGCAGGCGCGTGTGAACGTATTTGTAAATCGTTAGAATAGGAATTCGAATACATTATGCTTAATAAATATTCATGAGTCATTTACAGATAATAGTGATTGCATAATATTATCTATAGTTATTAACGCAAGTGTATTTATTATCTTGTTTATTTTTAATTGCCGTTAACACTTTTACGTTTATTAACAGTTAAAAACGTTTTATCCGCATGTATTTCTAGAATACATTGAAAATACGCAATTTTTTTGTTGTCTTCAAATTAACAATACCGTAGTAGTGGGCCACCTGCACCTGCAGCAACCACCTGCTGTCTACCTTTGCAGCTTAATAAAAGTCAGGAATCTGAAAATTCATTGCAAACTTAAAAATCACAGTGCAGATAAAAGTGGTATAAAATCAGTTTAAATCTGCACATCTTTTAACCTTCATAGATTTATCGTGGTTTTTATCAAGAATTGTATCCAAAATCAGTATAATGTATGTGATTTTAATCCATTGTAAAACAACAAATGTCTCATGTTTTTATTATCTAATCTTCGTGTTACATATCAAGAGGCGGACAGTCCTTACGTTTATCATTGTGGATTACTACTACAATCGATCTTGTAAAAGATTTATGCAATTCCATGATACGTTTAGACTGTGATTAATGAACATAGAATGTAAGTGGGTGATAGTTACAGGAAATATTGTACTTCACGGTTGCATTGCCGATATGTGTACATAGGATTATGCACTGTATCGACGGTTATCTAGCGTGATATCCGACCGAAAATTTCATAAAACAATACCTATGTAATTCGTTTGGTGCATGTTAATAAGTTTATCATGGATACTACGTAAAATTATGTTAAATGATCTTCATCGTCCGTAGACTTCTACTACATGGGAGATTCAGATACGTTGGCTAACTTGAAGGGAACACATATTGAGAAGGGAAGGGAGATTAGAGCTACCGAAAAAGTAACTCAAGTAGTTCTTTGAGTGGTAGAGCCACGCTGTAGACAGTTACGTCTATAGCACGAATGGGCCGGCTCGATCGGTTTGATACCACTGTCTCACAGAAAACTGACGTAAAGTGGCAGTTCGCTGTCGCGTTTCGTTCGGACAGTGAGATTTCCGGTGGCCCGACTCCCCTTATTTTTCCCAATCCCTATTTCCCTCCCTTTAGATTGGCAACCCACCCATGATTTCCTTGTCTTGGGTGTCTATGGGCGATGGAGATCACTTACCATCGGGTAACTCATCTGCTGGTTTACCAGTCGCTGCTATAAATAAAAAAAAAACATTGAAGTAGTCTGCTCATTCGTCTAGGCTCTTGTAGAACACAAAGACTGTAGTTAAGGTACTCGTAGTCATCATATTCCGTCTGTTTCATACAAAAGTGCATGTACACGTGGAAATCTACAAAATACCGGCTAAAGTTCTATTCAACGTGCATTTGGCACCAACACAACACCCACTTTGTTTACTCTATTGTACAAACTATCTATCATGTGTCATACTGCTTTTAACTATTTCTCCACGGAGGTATCCCAAGGTGAAATCATTATTATGGAGTAGTAATCAGGGGTTGCCAGTATATTGCAATTTTTATTGCATCAAAATAAAATATAATGATTGATTTAAACTTGTGTGTAAGCAAATGCCAAAATCGATATGTGGTGTGTTTAAGTATAATGATGATTATTTTTCAACTTTACCTGTGCATTATCTTGTCTTGACCATTACTGTAGTAAGTTTCTTTTAATATAAATAGAATTATCAAAACTACTAAGCTCGGCGAAATGTGGGTGTTCTAGTTAGCTAGTGCGCCTCTGCCTACCCCTTCTGGGATACAGGCGTGAGCTTATGTTATGTTATGTAATTCGAAGTTTGACGTAGTCCGAGTCTTTTTTACAATAAAATCTTTGCTTAGTCTGTCTCTCGGTCTATTTTTCTTGTAAAAAATAGCTCGGACTAAGTCGACGTTAGATTTAAAAATCCCAAATCCTCACCGAGTTCGTTTCTTGACTCAGACTGAGTCGCAGATCGCTCTATAAATGCCACAGCCTTATTGTCTTTAATTTATAAGCTTAATTTTGAACTGAGGATTTCAATGAATATGATATAATTCCCTGTAATCGTTTATTACAGATTATTATGCTGGCCAAATTACTATGGCCTTCATAAAAAAATATATCATACAATTGGGTTTGCCATTACATTTACATACAGTGTAACATAATCCATATCATATAAATATTCCCACGCCCTCCGTTTTATTCATTTTGTTAATTTTATTAAATTTTAACACGCGAATATGTAGATGATGTTTGTTAAAATTTTACTAAAATTTGCAATACAAACTAGACTATAGTAGAGTTATTTTTGGAGGTATAGATAGGCAGTGAAATAATTAAGAATGAATATTTGCTGTGTTTGAATTTTCTAGGAGGAACAAAAATCATTGTTGTAGTACACAACGAAAATATATCCTTTAACGGTGTCTTATAATATCTTCTAGCCAAGTTTTTAATATATGTAGGTTGAAAAATACACAATATTACAATTTTTTTTAAACAGATTTAAAACATACATACTACATATATATGTACACCCAAGCGTGTAACCCCTGTAGGCAGAGCCCAACTAGAACCCACATCTCACCGAGCTCATTTCCATTCCAGATTTGATAGGCTTGTTGTATCGGGCACAAAGTCCAGACTCCAGGATACTGTATAGAAAAGCCCAATATCACGTTACCCGAACCCGGCATCGAACCCGAGACCACAGGACTGCACAGGCATTACAACTACGCCACCGAGGCAGTCAGTCACCATTCTGAACGCAAATAAAAAATAAGTTAGAAACAAAGAGATTTAATATTACTAACTATCTATCTATCGATAGAGGGGCTATCTAGCAAGTTTCCATACAAATAAATTGATCTCAAACTTCAGTATCGCCATCAACTACTTATTACAATGCGAGGGCGATTATTACAATTTACATCCTTGAATACTTTTTGAATGGTTAAGGATTACGTAAGTTAGTTATGCTCTCAATATTATTTCGCTGGTCGGCCTGGCGCGCGTATATTTCAAATAAACGGAGTGACTTACATATGACCACTAGGTCATAACTTTTTGATCACAAATGTGCTGTTGTGCCGTCTATAAACTTTTGAATGTATTTGGCTAGAAGGTATACAATATCAATTGTATTCCAATTTCTATAACCACCTTTACCATATTATGCTTCATCAATTACCAGTATGGTAAAATGTAATATATAAACAAAGATATATAATATTACCAATGTTGAATATCTTTGCCATACTATAACTTTGTGACATTGGACTATAGTCACACCGACGGTCATTGGCCTTGGCGTGACTTTGGCAATGAACCAATTTAGTTTTTAGGACTGTACATGAAGAAATTAAGGTCATTAACAAATGGAGGTCTTATGGAGTTATAGTTCAGGCGGTAAACGTTAATTAGTATGCCCGGCCGATTAGAGAAGTATACATACATACGACTGCCTCGGTGGCGTAGTTGTATTTCGGAACGACTACCGTCCTGAGGCCTCGGGTTCGATCCCCGGGTCCGGCAAAGTGATATGGGATTTTTCCATATCAGTCCGGAGTTTGGAATTTGTGCCCGATATGGCGATAGGCTCGCCACCTATCATATCTGTGACGGAACTAAGCTCAGCAAAATGAGGGTGCTCTAGTTCGCTAGTTTACCTCTGTCTACTGCTTCGGGGATACTGGCGTGAGCTTATGTTATGTTACGTTACCTACATACGAAATCGTGGTGGGGTCTTTCCTGTCACTTAGGAAAGTCAGAAGAGGTCCTCATTGGTAAGACTATGTAGTGCTTCTACTTTTCACCGAGTTTATTTCCATCCCATGACATGAAATGGGACGACTCTAACGCTTATAGACTTGGCGCTGATGACAATCCGAATATTACTTGACATGACTTGGGATTGAATTTGATGTAGTTCTACGTCACCGAGCCGAAAATCAAAGTTATCAAACCATAACCCAAAGCATGCTTCTAATTATTGTTTTATTAACAATCTTTATGATTACGAATTTCAGTTGTTAGTGTTTATTATTACAATACATGATTTGTTTGACCTTCTTGCTGCCGGGCTAGAATAATTCGGCACAGATTTAGTAATAAAACAATTCGGTCCTTGAATTATATCTTATGGTTACAAAAAATGATCAATGTTTATAAACATTCAAATGAGTGGTTCAATTATGAAGCTAATTTTTTTACCGTTTTCAAGAAGAAGGTTCTTAATACAACGATATTTTTATGTGTATTACGAGGTGTACGTGCATCTCTTGCGAAGTAGACCAATAAATAAATAAATACACCCTACAGTCACACACATCATTCATAGTCCTGACCCCACACTAAGATCAAGTCTTGTGTCGTGGGTATCAGGAACTACGAAAGACTTTCGGTCTCACAACACCCAGACCCGAAACAAATATCTGTGAGCTACACAGACATTTGTCTCGATGCGGGAATTGAACTCGCGACCTCACGTTTCACAGTCGGCTACTCGCCCGCTGCGCCACGCAGGCTGTATTCAAAATGTTTATTGTAATCGTTAGTCACTTCAACATGCTTGAAATAGTGGGTTGCACCGACCCCACATTAAGGTGGGATAAAGAAAGAAAGGAATCGTTAGATGCTACGTCAAGGATGGTCCTATATAAATGTGAAGATTTGTCGAAGGACTACGAAACTCTTCAACAAACATGTGATGTCACGATTAGGTTGTTGCGATGAAACATGAAATCGATGTTACATAACACTTAAAAACTACGAAGTAAATAACTTTTTTTTTCTCAGCCTACATCGTGTCCCACTGCTGGGCAAAGGCCTCCCCTTTGTTCCTCTACTTGTCCCTATCTTCTGTTAGATCTTTCCAATTGGGTTCGAATGCATCCAGCTTGTTTCTCCACCTCTTTTTGGGCCGTCCACGTTTTCTATGGCCCGTCGTTGGGATCCATTTCATAGCAGTTTTGGCCCAACGATCCCGATACATTCGAATCACATGCCCTGTCCAATTCCAATTAGGCGTTGCGGCCTTTCGTCCTACGTCAACGATTCCAGTTTTGGAGCAGAGTTCGGTTTTTTTGATACAGTCAGTCAGTCCATCGCTCTTTGACAGATCTTAAGTTTGAGCTTCTGTGATTCAGTTAGTGACCAAGTTTGGGCACCGTATGTTAAGACGGGCAAGATGCACGTGTCGACTAGTTTTCCTTTAAAGGAGAGCGGAAGATCACCTCTTAAAAACTCTTCCAAGGACCAGTAGCAAATAACAAATACATAAAAACCGAATTCAATTCAATGGAAAGCAATGATATTATCTAACAATTTCTTACGCTAATTGGATTCGGTGACAGTGCTAGTACCGATCAAATGAAAATGCCTGAGATCTAAGAGAATTTCCTAACCTAAAATAATCGTTTTATATGCCCACACAGTACACACTACTGCATTATTCCTAGAAGCCATTTATTATGGCATTCATTAAATTTATGGAGAACCGAGACTCGTAAAGTCCAGGAGGAAACTAAATTGCCATGATTAAATTTATCATGAAGAAGAAAATGAAACGGTCAAGTTACATAATACAATTATTCACTTTCAACCATAGCGAAGAAAGGAGGGAAAGATATTAAATTAGATCACAGTAGCGTTTCCTAAAGATACTTACGGTAGCCTTTAGAATCTAGTATTTATAACTATGTACGATTTAACCCATTCAACTGAGTTCAAATGATCTCATTGATCAAATGAAAGATTAACGTGTAATGAACTTGGTCATAAACCATTACGTAGATAATATCAACGTTTTGCTTATCTACCGTGAATCTTGACCACACAATGGCACCGTGACCTAGTAAATAAGTATAAGTAAGTCAAATCTGGAATAGATACGTCCAATAGTTTTGGACTTCTTACCATAGGCGTATAATTATATCCATCATAAGATATGTGATCACACCTGTATTGGTAGGTTTGAATCGGTAAGCAGAGTTGCAGTTGGACACAAATAATTTACTGCGCGTATTGATGATGAGATGGATGGAGACTGATGCTATCAATTTTCGGGTCTTAAGGTAGATTTTTGTTAGTTACGTCAACAATGAAATGACGTCGATGCTTGTTAATGCCATACTTAAGGCATCAGAGACGTATGTTAGTGACCGTCGAATGGTTAAAAATGTATTAGCCCACAGACGCTACAATACTAATGCATAGCTAAAACATTTGACGCGAATCATAAGACGGAGAGTCTCCCGTAGTTCCTGGTATCCATGACATAAGACTCGCATCTTATTGTGTGGTCAGACTGTTGGGTGTTATTTTATTATTAATCGCATTTGACGCACCCATCGAAATTCTACCTTACTTAAACACGTTAGAAGTAAACGTACATAGGTTGTGTGTGTATAATACCTCTATATCATCAATATATTATACCCTAGATGCACAGTTCTTTGCAAATATCCTCCTAAAAAGTGGTCTCAGAAATAAAACAAAGAAAACGATCACAAGTTGTATTTAAATCAACACAAATATAACCCTAAGCACGTGTTATAAAGTAGGTTTTTAAACGAAATGAGCAAGCGTTCTATAATTTGAATTTTGAAATTTAGAATTCTATCGGCGTCCGACTGTAGGCAAAACGAGTGCTTAAGCACTTCTTTGCTGTCCCATTTTCCGAGCGTCAACTGTGCATCTAGGTAAATAATATATCGATGCTCTATATGATTGATCTACTATAGCACTAGGAACTGTAACCGGTACGTTCGGCGCATGTTTCCGATGTGTACCCTAAATGGCTCAGTGAGATCATATTGCGAATTTAATGGTGTTATTGTGTAGCCGGCACACCCGTCTAGATCGTCTAGATTATGTATATTGTTTATTTGGTAAATGCTTTGTTTTATAGCTTACTGTATCAGATAAGCCTACAAGGTAATTAAATAATATGCGAAAAAATTGTTGTCACTCCGCAGACCGCAACATCGTTTTTGGCGATGAGGAAAAAAGGAGATTTTGCAATGATTATAGTGAAAAGATTAGTTTTCGATAATGGACCAGGAATATCAGGGTTTTTATCAGTTTTAATCAGTTCATCGTGATAACGAATGTGTATGAATAATTATGCAATTTTAGAAATAAAAATTATTCAATACAAATAATAATGTAGCATTGTTGGGTGTATTTTATTTTATTCAATGCAATATGGTAATATAGATTAATTATTCACCTCTTACAATACTCCGTGGAGGTCACAAAGTATCCAAAACTAACAAAAGGCGCACATTAGACAATAGACTGTTCTGATCAAGGATTGAACCCGTGAACCATATTTAAGACGTAGTACTGCCACCTCTGAACTATATTATAAACGAAAGGGCCCTTGCGAAGGCTAATTAGTCGTGGTAAAATCTTCAGATTCATCGATCAAATCGCTGATTAACGATTGGGCACTTTGTTGTAAATTAAGGTATGGTCATCTCATCGCTATAATGACAGCATAGTTACACTGAGAAACTGCATGGATTCAAACAGCACATTGAGTTAGCATTCTTTATTTTTATATCATGTAAAAGGAGTTTGTAGATAATGTAATTACTTAGTATTATGAGACCTGACTGCTTCGGTGGCAAAATTGTATTACGTGCGCGCTTCCACTACCATCCAGAGATCTCGGGTTCGATCTCCGGGTCGAGCAAAGTGATAATGTGTTTTTCTATTTAGTATCAGTCCGCAGTCTGAAATGTTATGATCTATATGGTAGTAGACTCTAACTATAACATCTGTTCTGCATGCAAAGAGAACTAGTGTCTTTGCATGCCCCTTTCCTCAAAAGAGCATGCCCCTTTGTCCACCCATGCCCATGCCCTTTCCTGTCCCAATATTTTTTCCCTTATTTCACCCCCTTCCATTTCCCCCTTTTAGGTTGGCAACACACCCATGATTCTTATTGTGCCTTGTGTGTCTATGGGCGGTGGAGATCACTTACCATCAAGTGACCCATGTGCTCGTTTGCCAGTCTCTGCTATAAAAAAAAGTTGTTATGATATAGAAAACATCACTGTTACTGAGTACTAGAAACAGTATATAAAACGAATCCCGCAAGGAATCCATGCTCCACGTGTGTTGAAACTATAAAGCGCTTTAGTCAACACCCAGACACGAACAAATATTTGCGGATCTAAACATGTCCCGCTTCGGGAATTGAGTCAGCTCTCATGTATAAAGGTCGTTAAAATAGTTAAATGGGTTTTTATAACAGACTAACTTCTGCCAGGGGCTTCGTTATTGTCGCAATATTTTTTCAGAAAGAAATTAGACAATAGTTATAGAGCTATAATAATCGGCTCCTTGGTCTAATGTCGCCTGCTTAGTCTAAAGGCAGAGGTACTGGGTTCGATATCCAGGTAACAGTATCGGTCGGGTAAAGCGAATTCTCTAATTTGCTAGTCCCGGGACTGGATGTTTGACGCCGTGGAAGTTGGGCCAAATTCTACTACAAAATACTTGAAAAGATGTGTTGCGACGACCACACATGTGGTCGGTGGTGGGATGAGGGCAGGTAAAAGGAAAGTTTCAGTACTATTGTACTTGCGATACCGGGACGGACGGCAGCACGGACGGTCGGTCTCGTGCTGCTGTAGACGCCGAGGGCGTCCTTAGGCGGCGTGGGCTTCTGAGCCCCCCCCCCCCCCAAATTTGGAGATGGGCCGCAAGGCGGCACCGCGATGGGGCGGTTCCGGTAGCAATCCGAGTCTAGCTCTGGATACCACGGGGCCGCCCCACCCAAACGCCGAAGTAGGCCACCGCGGAGTTTTTTGTTGGTATTGCCGGTGTAGGGCATTTGTTAGGGACTCGGCCTAGTGTCGCCCTGATGTCGACGTAACTTCGTCTGTGTATGACAAATATTGATACTAACGTCACTCAATTGTTTTACCTTCCTGGAACCTCTTCACTAACACTTAGACTTTATGGTATGGTGTTAAAGTTCAAATTGACTTTTAAGTATTATCACGAATCGATTGTATGGGTGTATTGGAAAGTGTTGTTTTTAGACTTTTTCAGGCAATTTTTTAAAATTTTTCTCCTCGTAAGAACTATCTCCATACTTCAAGGAATATTCTAAAAAAAGAATTAGCGAAATCGGTTCAGCTGCTCTCGAGATTTGCGCTTAGCAACACATTCAGGGATATATATTTATATATATAGATATCGAAATGAGCATTTATACTTGCTTAGTTCACCTTGATTGAGAAAATCCTAATCAGAGATTTCTTACAAAAAATAAAACCAAAATTACTTTTTGATCATCGTGCAATCTAATATCAAAACTTTGTGATTTGTTTAACACCAGATAAGATAGCGTAATCCTAATCCAGTATATTCGAAAGTCTAGTGGTTCGACATTTCGATTCGGTAGGTTTATCTTTGCGTTAGCTGATAACTTAGTACACGTAGTAAGTCTGTTATGATTTGACGATAAAATCATGATTAACATCAAAGTTTATGAGAAAATAGCGGCACCCAACATGTTATTATGGTAAAAGGTTTCTATAAAAAACAAACATATTATTTAATCAATATTTCACTATGGTGTTTCATAAAATGATAACTATGTGAGTAATAGAGCCATGTTAAAGATAATTTTGTCTACATTATGTATTTCGACCGACGGAGCCACAGAAACAAAAACGATGTGAACTTGCTGGCGGTCCAAATATGCCATTCCTTGGCATGGTAGGTTGGCTTGTCTGTGAACTTAGAACCTGTTCCTTGCATCCGCCATGGGGGACAGCAATAATTAACCATGAAGTGAGCCGTATGCTCGGCTGGTAACCCAATAAAAATTAGATGCTTAAACAAGTGACTTCGTTCTTTCAAAATGGCACTTTAGTCAAGTGACTACAAACGAGAGCGGGTAAAAAATAATATATAAATCGAATATCATCTTGTATTATAATAATAATAATATATAATAAGTTATTGTAAATATCATACATTTATTTATTTATTTCAACGAACCTTACATTTTTCCAATATAAAAAGCACCCAATGTTATTTGCTGATATTGTAACACTCCATAAGTGAAATTTTAAAATCGGTTTAGTCGTTTCTGAGCGTATTTATTACAGACAAAAAGACTAAAAACAAATATTTTCTCTTTATAATATTAGTAAACAAGTATAGACATAATATATACAGACGGATTTACTGCTTTAATTTAAAATGTTTACCATCAAGTCAAGTAAATCCTTCCTACTGAATTTCAAATTAAATGAGATGTTGTCTTAATCTGAAGTGAAGTTCAGCGCTGAAGTCGACAAAGCCGATTATCATGTCATGTAAAATGTACTAAGTCGTGAAACTTTTGGAAAGTAAGTTTCCTTTTAAGCAGTTTTGTTTAAAGGGCTTTATTACCGTATTTTAACTCATACAAATGAATCTAAAAAGGTTTGTAAAGTTAAAACTGTAGCTAAATATGTATAGTATGATACTATACTAGTTTGTGTACATAACATAACGTAAGCTCACGCCTGTATCATGAAGGCAAAGGCGCACTAGCGAACTAGTACACCCACATTTCGCCGAGCTTAGTTCCGTCACTGATGTGGTAGAGGGGCGAGCCTATCGCCATATTGCATAAATTCCAGACTCCGGGCTGAAATGGAAATATCCAATATCACTGCCCGACCCGGAGATCGAACCAGAGACCTCGGGACGGCAGTCGTACCGAAATACAACCACGCCACCGAGGCAGTCTTTTCACGGTATTGTGTCAATTATTCTGTGTCCCAACCAATATACATAGTGATTTCTTAAGTTTACGCGAATATTATACATTGACAGTCTGACCCGTGACAACGAAGACTGCAAAGCCTTCGAAACGTCGGGAATAATAATTAAAACCTAATCGTGATAGAATGCGTAAAAATAGTTTTATTTCAATATACATAACTTACGTGCAAAATAAAATACCCAAACAAAGAAAAGAAACAGGGTATGACAGAAAGACAACGGGCATAGACAATTACGTGCTAATTTGAAATTTCCATACTCCACGCCCACATGATGCCATAGCTGACAGTGCTGACACTCGGCTAATATGAAACCCACTGTCACGATAATTCCCTGAGGGCTTCTGAGAATTTAATTCTAAGCCCTCTTTGCTGAACAGACTATACGACTCACGAGATATGTCGCACACTACTATACTGTTTAATGTCTTTGTATGACGCACACTATTCAAAAATGTCTATAGAGGTCATCAATATAATATACCCTAGATGCACAGTTCTTTGCAAATATCGTCCTAAAAAGTGGTCTCAGGAATAAAACAAAGAAAAAGATCACCTGTTCTAATTAAATCAAACACAAATATAACCCTATGCACGTGTTATAAAGTAGCTTTTTAAACGAAATGATCAAGCGTTCTTAAATTCGAATTTTCAAATTTAGAATTCTATCGGCGTCCAACTGTAGGGAAAAGGAATGCTTAAGCACTTCTGTGCTGTCCCATTTTCCGAGCGTCAACTGTGCATCTAGGTAAATAATATATCGATGATAGAGGTACAAAAGTATATTAGACAAAATTATGTTTGTTGGGATTTTTATGTTTAGTTTTAGTTTTTATATATTGTTTAGTTTTTATGACTCGCTGCCTGCCTTGCGTCAACCTTCTCTGAGGAATCCAGTTCCGGGCAGATTATATTAGAAAAATTCGCGTTGCCAGACCTGGGAATAGAACCCAGGACCTCTCGGTCCACAGCAATGTTATGAACGCTATGTACGCACAACAAGAAATATGAAGCTTATTTGAAGTACCTTGTAATTGATCCATTAGCTATAATGTAACATAATATGATTATTATAATCTTTAAACCTTATTAAATCAGCGTCATCATCGTCCTTTTCGCGTAAGTCAAGCACTCCAAGAGGATTTGTTTTCGAGAAGAGTGTTTTCCACTTTGATGTATTTACATTGTAATAGACAGAGTGTAATCCATCAATATTTACACACAGATTGGTTGTGCTGCTCAATTGCCTGATCCAATATCACGTTCACTTTGTTTACCATATATGTTAGGTCAACTAGTATGATACTAGGTAATCTAAACTTGCTTAAGACATCTTATTTGAATTAGTAACCATGAAAATTCATAATAAATAGGCATAATTAGCTTTTGCTCACAGCTATACTCGACAGCCTCCGTGGCGTAGCTGGCGAGTAACCGGCTGTGAAACGAGAGGCTGCGGGTTCAATCCCCGCACCGAGACAAATGTTTGTATGGCCTACATATATTTGTTTCGACTCTGGGTGTTGTGAGACCGAAAGTCTCTCTTAGTTTCTGATACCCACGGGCCACGACACAAGAGTCGATCTTAGTGTGGGGTCAGGACTATGTATGTGACTGTTGGGTGTTATTTTTTATTTAATCTAAACTTGCCTAAGGCACCTTAAAATTAAAAAACTACTCACAACTTCTTTTTAAATATTCGTTATAAACAGGCATTAGTTTTTGCTGACAACTACACACATAATAAATTTTATGTAAATAATTAAATAAATACGCCCAACAGTCACACATACACTCCTGCCCACACTAGGTATGTATAACCTCCCTGTGGAATGGGGGCGTTTGGAGAATTCCACCACGGTAACCCCTGCCTGTCGTAAGAGGCGACTAATAGGGGCCTTCCGGGGTCGCGGGCGTGCAGCGGGGGGCTGTGCGCCCCTTATAGTACTATTGTACTTGCGACCCCGGGACGGACGGCAGCACGGACGGTCGGCCTCGTGCTGCCGTAGACGCCGAGGGCGTCCTTCGGCGGCGGGGGCTTCTGAGCCCCCCCCAAATCGGAGACGGGCCGCAAGGCGGCACCGCGCAGGGGCGGTTCCGGTAGCAATCCGAGGCTATCTCAGGATACCCCGGGACCGCCCCACTCATGCGCCGAAGTAGGCCACCGCGGGGTTTTTAGTCGGTATTGCCGGTGTAGGGCATTTGTTAGGGACGCGGCCCAGCGTCGCCCGGATGTCGACCATCTCTCCCGGGCATCACGGCGCTGGGTCGTAAGGCCGGCGAACCCGACATACCCGCCGCGTCCACCCCCCCGGGCGCGGCGGCAGTGGTAAAACACTTTTCCCCGCGACAAAAAAAAAAAAAAAAAAAAAAAAAAAAAAAAAAAAAAAAAAAAAAAAAAAGGTATGTATAACCTATATCGTGGGTCTCAGAAACAACGAAATACTTACGGTCCCACAACACCCAGGCCCCAAACAAATATCTGTGGATCATACAAACTTTTTCTCGGTGCGGAAAACCCAGGGCCTCCCAGTTCATATCGTCTAGCTGCAACTAGACCAAAACACATCATAATATTTAAATAGCAATGTCGTACGCTATTAAATCATAAAAAAACATTCACCGTTTATGAACCACTTTGTCACAATGGTTACACTAAGCACAGTAATTTCACGCTTTTTGAAAATACAGGTCGTTGGTTAAACGAGTTAAAAGAACAACTATAAGTACTTTGATTTAGATCTGGGTAATTTACCTAACAGTAAACGCTCAGCAAGGTCGCCTCCTTGGTCTAGTGGCAGCATGTATGGGCTGTAGGCCTGGAGGTCCTGGCTTCGATTCCCAGGTCGGGAAAAGTAAATTTTCTAATTTAATTTGCCCGGGACTAGATCCCTCATAGGGGGTTGACGTCAGGCTGGCGGCCGGTCGTAAAAACTAAGCCAAATCCTCTTTGCAACATGCTTGGAAAAGTGTGTTGCGCCGACCCCACATTAAGGTGAGATAAGGGCAGGTAGAAAGAAAGTAAATGCTTAGCATCGATAGGTTAGAAAGGAATTAGGTACTTGACAAATTTTTTAAATAAATTTTATTTGAAATTTACGACGTCTAAAATATAAAACAGAAAGAAATATTTAAATAATCTCAAAAATGAAAAAGTTATAATTCTTTGAAGTTTGGTGTAACCTTCAAACAGCGGGAAAGATAAGTATCAGTATAATCACGTCACGCTATAACGGTACGTGCGTTGGAAAGGGATATCAAGATATCTCCAAAATACCCCCACTCTAGAATTTAAAATATGAATTACTGCGTCATTTTTTAACCAATTTCGATGCAGTTTCTACAGAAGGGTTTCTTTTTCGTTTTAATTTGCTTTTACATATATGTGTATAAAATCAAACATAGCCAAGTACCCAATTATAACACTGTCGATACGAAAGTCGCATGTTTGAATCCAGTCCATAACGTTCCTAATATGCTTAGTACTTTTATGTTAATATTCTCTTACTTAAATTAAATTTTGTATGCAGTTTTCTATTGGCATAATATTAGTATGCATTACTTAATAGTATTCGAAGCTATTTTAATTCGTTTATTATAATTTTGAATGCATTTTATATTAATTAAAACATAACAGCTTGCAAGAATTCTGTTTCGTATAATTCTAGACGTAATACGATTTAAAGAAATACAAAATTAACCCAAGATAAAATGTAAACTCCATAATCCATAATTATGTTGATTAATAAGTGGAGAGGCATTGCAAAGTTTTATAATGAAATTATCTAAAGAAAGAAAAAAAAATGCTTAATATGTACCTCTAAAATGAAAATGCTCATGTATAATTGAAAATACGGAAAGAAAAACAAAGATTTTAAACATAATGAATATTTTTTATGCTTTTGATAACTGCGTACTAACAACGATTATAAAACCAGTCATGTGAGAGGTTTCTATAACAACGATCCAAGTAGTCTCTAGTAGTATATGACGCAGCAAGATGACGTTTCTTTCGTTACTAGAATTCCTAAACTATTTACAGCTACTAAAGTGAGTAATTATTCTTAATAGCGCTCAAATGCCATTGAGTCCCCATTGTTCAATCAATTGGTATAGAACACTCGAGGTAGGCTAAACATAGGTTGACCAACATTTATACCGACGCCGGATAAATTTGCCGCAAATTCTAGACATTGAGTACTTACATAAAAAATTGTTAATAATATTTTTTAAGGACCCAAAACTTTGCCTTCTTGTTTTGATCGATAAGATATCCAATGTGAAGAATGCTCTGATCCGGGAAAATGATAATTGTGAAACATAAGCTCACACCTATATCCCCGAAGGGGTATGCAGAAGCGCACTAGCGAACTAAAACACCCACATTTCGCCGAGCTTAGTTCAGTCCCAGATGTGATAGGGAGCGAGCCTATCGGAGATAATTGTATTTAGCCAATAACATATTGAGGTCTAGGTTCAATCGTTAGATCTGGTAACCAAAATTTCTGCTAAGACAAGCAAGAGGCGTTTTTTGCGCCTCTGTTTATCCTTCAAGTTTAAAAGAGAGTACTTGTATGGGGAAAAAAACATTTCTTTAGAATTTCTTTAGAACAAAGATTTGTTTAGTCTAATTTTTTTTTTAATTATGAAAAAATCCTGAGAGTTCTAGATGTGTGGTCCGCGAAGTCAAACAATTCGGGCTCGGCCGGTCATTAAGCCGCAACCTTCAGGCATGTAATCTCGTAAGCTAATTAACGTATACATTTTGTTTATAGCTAGCCTACTAGTAATTTGATGGATTTTAGTTACGGTTCAGAGTGAAGCGATGTGTTACTCATAGGTATGTTTATTTTGGAGGAGTTTTGGCGCGTTTCTATAGGGGTTCCAAAACCCTTCCATTACGCAGATGGCGACAATCATGGGGTTTAGCCGGTAGAAGTCCGATATATGACGTCTTAACGACGGGGATCCAGGAGGATTACCCCATGTAAAATTATAAACAAAAATAGTTTATATTATGTTCATGTAAGTTAACAGTGGCGCAGTTTGTGCTATTGTTCATTTTTAATTCGTACTCTTTAATATGAGTCTTTATAAAATATGAGATGAGATTTGAACAATATTCTGTCCATCGAAATAGTCTCATACACATTAGAATAATCAATGTACACATTTTAAAAAATATACATATTTAAATTGAGAATTTTCTCCTTTCACATTAACCTTAAAAGGAGAGTAAGCGTCATGAGAAATGGTCGTTAAGATAAACTAAAGCAATGGGATACCTTGACATAGTTGAAATATTTAATTAGCCGACACAAACAACAAAGTGGAAAGTTTTGGACGTGTACAAACTTGGTGAACTTTGTATTGTGTACCTTTGACTTATTGTTTTAAACTTTTAATTTAATTTATGAAATGTTTAAGTTTGACCATTGAGTATCTTTCTTACTTCCTGTTCTTATTCCTTTATGTGGGGTCTAAGTGGTAACCCTCACTGATTTTATTAATGTCCGAGGTAGAGCCAAGCCAGTCCTTACCGTAGAGAGTAAAGTTTTAGGGATCGGGTAGGAGAAGGGGTTTTTGGGCTTTCTTGGTATGATTAATGATATTATTATTTTGGTATCGTGATGTCTGTGAAGATTACTTACTATCAGCTGATCCATGATGATCCATTTTCTCTTTTGCTAGATTTTGTTTTTTAGAAAACAATTTCACTGAAATTAAACTATTTTTACGGATTCTATCACTATTTGTTTTAATTTTTATATCGTGACCACGAAGACTGCAAAGCCTTCGAAACGTCGGGCATAAAAATTAAAACAAATCAAGATAGAATCCGTAAATATACTTTTATTTCAATGTATAACATTCGCGTAAACTTAAGAAATCAGTAACAATTTCACTGTTATATTTACTAAAACTCCGAACAGATGCACATATAATCCGGACCTTCAGGTTCCATAATGAGATAGTGATAA
Organism: Clanis bilineata; assembly: GCA_036417725.1. NCBI lineage: Eukaryota > Metazoa > Arthropoda > Insecta > Lepidoptera > Sphingidae > Clanis > Clanis bilineata. The sequence goes on from CM071147.1 coordinate 15,892,381, forward strand.
CGAGCGAAGTGTTGTGGGTATCAAGAACTACGAGAGACTTTCGATCTCACAACACCCAGACCCAAAATAAACACAACATCTCTCGTTACAGGAATCGAACCCGTGGCTTCTTGTCTATTGCACCATGGAGGCTCTTTGAAATAAACTTTAGCTATTTTGAAACTTATTTATTCAAGTTTTCGGTGAAAGGTCCACTCACAATTTTAAATAAATAAGTAACGTCCTTTTCCCGAATTATTTGGGATGAAGGGTAAAAAAGGGTGACGTAAATTAGGGATTTTTTGGGAATTGGGGACACATCGTCCTTTTTAGAATACTGATTGATTGAACTTTTCTAATAAAGCGAGTATCCTATACTAATGCAGTATTGACAAGGGTTAAATGGAATATTTTAGTAACTGATGCTGAAGTAAACAAAAATTGGTATATTAATTTGGTATTTATACAGCAGGTCGATTCTCTAAGGTTTCATTTGTGAAAACAACGTTGCGGCATCGTTGCGGCAACGATGTTTTCATTTTTGTATTCAGCAAGGTACAAAGCGCACGTACCAGCCCTATGCGTGATGACGGCGCTTATGTGAACTAGCTCTCTCGAGCGAGGCGTTTGACATAAATGTATGGAAAATGGTATTCTCAAAGATCCAACAACGTTGAACGCTCCGTCGATCTCAACGATGTGCGCTGCGGGAGCTCGTCGTCGATCGCAACGTTGTGGCGTTTCTTAGAAAATTGACCTGCAGTTCATATCATATCATATCTACGGAAAGCTATAATAATGAGTTAGTAATATTTAATCATAAATCTCCGTGGCGCAGCGGGCGAGTAGCCGACTGTAAAGCGAGAGGCCGCGGATTCATTTACGCATTGACACAAATGGCCCACAGATATTTGTTTTAAGTCTGGGTGTTGTGAGACCGAAAGTCTCTCATAGTCTCTGACACCCATGATACAGGTTATACCTAGTGTGGGATCAGGACTAGGTGTGTGACTGTTGGGTGTATTTACATACAGTGATCTTTAATATTCTAGCCATTTAAGTGCTGTTAAAATATATTTAATATTCATGGTTTCAAAGAGTCTATATTACTTATGTTGGCCAGTACCCTTAATACGATCTATTTATTCAGTTGCCATAACTTTATATATACCCTAAACTAATTCACATTAAAATAAACTTCGAATATTACTTATGTTCAAAATGACTTTAGGTACTAAGTATATTTTACTGAATGATACAAACGTACAGATTGCCATGTATTTACCAGTTTTCCTAGAATGCACAACATTCCGTCTCGATATGCCAAATTCCAACCCCCGTATTTCAGCTCAGAAACAAATTGTCAGTATAATGAAATAACTTGCGAGCCGACCTGCTACGAATCCTTTCACCTGAGTTCTCCGTAGCCTAATGCAATTCGTAGCGGTTACGAACACGCTACGGAATGCTACGCCGAAACGTCGCTTCTACGTACTACGAACTCGACGAATCAAATAAAATTTATTGATGGTAACATAACATAACCATGATGGTATGAATTACGGTTAGGGTTTATATTCATAAATAAGCGTAAGTAATATGACCTATTTCAGTGCTATAAAATTCGAATTGAAATATTCAGAATAGCAGTTTCGGACGCGAAGAGTAAACACTTTTAAAAGTAAAGCCAAAGGCTGCACATAATAAAATTATAGATTGTACCTATTTCTGTGAGTGGTAGAGCCATGCTGTAGACAGTAACGTGTACAGCCGGCTAGACCGGTTTGATACCACTGTCTCACAGAAAACCGACGTAAAGTGGCAGCTTGCTGTCGCGTTTCGTTCGGTGAGTGATATTTCCGGTGGCACATTTCACCCCTTCCTTTCCCAATCTCTTTTTCCCTCCACTTCCATTTCCTCCTTTTAGGTTGGCAACGCACCCATAATTATTTTTGTGTTTTGGGTGTCTATGGGCGGTGGAGATCACTTACCATCAGGTGACCCATCTGCTCGTTTACCAGTCTCTGTTAATAACAAAAAAAGTTTCTAAAACTGATTGCCATTATGCTACTGGACTTTTTAATCACTATAATAAAAGACTTAATATAATCTCGAACAATTCTTATCACTAATAAAATAAGCAACACTTTCCCCCAAAAACAAGTTACACTTAGAAAATTCAATAATAACTTACTTGTTTTCAACTTATTTTGTGGGTATTGAAACTACATCAAACACGTAGAGAACTTGGAATCTGTATTATCTTTCAGTTTTACATCTTCTAATTTTGGATTTGCGCCAAACTCATCCGAATTTCACCAAAAGTCAACGGAACCCTAATTAAACTTTTGCAATTATATCTTAGAGACTTACAATATTTCTAAAAAAATCTGGATTTGTTTTACGTTATGGTAGGTCACTCCTAATGCTTTCTTGATGAGTTAATATTTCTATCTCGATTTAGGTAAACTTCTTTTCTTTCTTTCTGCTTGGCGTTATCTCAGCTTTATCCCGGGGTCCACCTTCGAACTAAAACGCTTCCACTTCGCCCAGTCTTAAGCATCCTTCACAGTGAGACCATTGACTCTCATATCTTCCTCAAGAACGCCCAACCTGCGCTTTTTGGGCCGTCCACAGGAGCGCACCCCTGGTACGATCTGGGCCAGACACATGTAGTCTCCTAGATAACTATAATGAATTCTCCTGCGGTCTTATGTGAGAATACAACAGTAAATTCTATTATAAAGGTTGTGTTCTTATATTATCCTCGTTTCAATAACTCGTTCATAAAAATGAGTTTAATCCAAAGACAATTGGGTACTTGACTTTCTTGCTTTCTATCTGCCCTTATCCCGCCTTAATGTAGGGTCGGCGCAACACACTTCTTCAACCATGTTGCAGAAAGGATTTGACTAAGTATTTACTACCGGCTACCTGCCTGACGTCAACCCCGTCTGAGGGAAAGAAATTAGAATGTTCGCTTTGCCCGACCTGGGAATAGAACCCACGATACGTATTATACGTTTGTAGAGTCTTTTCATAATTTTTATAATAAAATCTATGTAATATATACGAATAAAATGAAACATAATTATCAAACTTTGTATCACTATGATTACTAAAATTACATTTATCCTCTTTCTCTGAATTTTGCAGTCCAAACTTGGGTGTTTCATTACCTCTATAATGTGAATATATAACTCTTAAAAAATAAAGGAAAAAATAAAAGAAAAAGGTTTGATAAAGGTCGCAGGAAGTCGCTGGATGCAGGCCGCTTCCAACAGGTCGATCTGAAAATCTTTGGGGGAGGCCTATGTTCAGCAGTGGACGTCCTATGGCTGATGATGATGATGATGATGATATCACTCTTGTTTTCTTTGCAGAGGAGGAGGGGACAGAATTAGAGCTGGAAGCGTTATACCGAAGATACTGCGTGCGGTTGAAACATGCGCTATTCGTGTCAGCGCTGTGCGTCACTCTGCTATGCTGCTTCATACTGCTCTGTGTCGTATGCATACAACATGCTCATGTAAGTATCATTCACATACACCTCCAGTTTCGGAAAAAGTCAACAAATTAACTTTAATTGACACTCACATAACATTTTGGGCTATTCAATTATAGTGCTCATGACTTGTTATTTTGGAAACCCGATATGGCGATAGGCTCCCCCCTATCACATCTGGGACGGAACTAAACTCGGCGAAATGTGGGCGTTCTAGTTCGCTAGTGCGCCTCTGTTTATCCCTTCGGTGATACAGGTGTGAGCTAATGTTATGTTATGTATTATTATATATTTGACTTTGATTATGCTATGTAATTCACATAACTGTTACATTTCATTCGTACCTACACCTTGCTTGTTATTTTCTATTACTATTTGGATTCACACGTCGAACATCCAAGCACTCTTGTTCTCTCGAGGACACTTATCCGATACCTTACGAATAAAATAACACGCACTCAGCACGGATTTTTCCAACTAAGATACGTGGGATTGAACACATATCATTTCTTAGTTCACTCTTTGTATGAATAAACATAAAAAAGTGAGTTTTTATATCCCCTATAATTTATTCTATGTCGATGTATTAGGCGCGCAACGCGCTTTGAAATGATAGCGCGAATGAGGGCTTACAATACTAGAAGTCATTAATTGTTCCATTTCAACGCTTTTCTAACGCGCTTAAAAAAGTTCTCGTGCGAATGAGGGTTAATTGAAGGTGATGCTAACTTGATTGTTGTCGAGAAAACAAATGAGACCATTGCTTGCAATCAACATGAATATATTGTAGCTAAAACCAAATTACGTATATATGTAATATAGGTAAATATAGTATTCCTTGCAATCAACACTATCGTTTTGTTCTATAGATTATCACTCTTATCATCGTCAGCCACAGAACGTCCACCGCTGGACATAGGCCTCCCTCAAAGATTTCCATCATGGTAATAATTAATTATTCACCGACTCAACAATGATTGTTCGAGTGTCATCTCTGCCCATGGTTTTATACCAATGAGCCTCGACCAACACCGCAAGAGGCTGTCGGTTCGTGCTTGGGTCAAGAGCCAAATACAGAAGGCAGTGTTACTGGATACGGCTCGAATTGTAAGGAGGTTCCTCAATTTGGGGTCGTAGCCGTTTGTGGCTTGGGTCCCGAGCCTCGCCATCGGAGGGGAATATTTTTATATTTTTAGATGTATTTTTGTTTTCATGTTAAATATTTAAAACATTCCAAAACTTTTACAATAAGGCGTACTGAACAATTATCCACAGTAAAACTATTACAAATATTAAATTCTAAAGTAGATCGGCTTACAAGTAGCTCCCTCTACATATCTCTAAATAGCCTATAGGCCTTGATGGGAAAGCCATAGCCACGATGATCTAATATCCCTTTGAACAGCTAACTCCATTAGGTAGCAGATGCGAGGCCACGCGCCGACTAATTAATCCGGATACGAATCCATCCAAACCCTGAACCTTGCCCTTTATAACGATGGTAACGACAGTTTAGCTACTTACTTTTTAATTAAAATATTTTTGTGGTATAAAAAGGACAAACTAGCTTGCTGTACTACGGATGTTTAGATAAAAATAGTTTTAATTAGCTGGTTTTATTGGTTATTTAGCTTCTAACTATCCCCTAATAGCACACTTGCTCTTCAGGCGGCCCGCCGGCACATGCGTTTCCGGCATATCAAGAAAAAATATATTTTCACTCATAAGCATTGGTGTGCTTATATTAAAAATCTATAATGTATCGTGTGCCACACGACTTAATGTCCGTTTTACATTAACGAATTGCTGGACGAGTTGGTATAATTCGAGTTTTGAGGCGCTAGTGCCAGGCAGGAAGAAATATGATCAGTTTTGCTTAGAAATCGCTACACTTATATAAAAAATATCACAATTTCTTTATAAAGTTTTATGTATCCACTATAATATGCCGACATAAGAAGAGCTTTCATTTTTAGAATATTCATATCAAAACGGGATTAGCTTAGTGCAGCTATCGGGGTAAACCTGATCAAACGGCGAGACTACTGCAAAATGCTTTTCCAATAAGTACTTATACTGGAACCCTTGTTGTATACCTTGTTTTACCCAGAAGGTTAAGAGCAGTTTAATGTATGCATCAGCTATTGCATTACCGCTGTGTCGTGCCAGGGTTAACTCAATTAGGGGTCAAGAGATTAAACCTCAGGGCTACTGGTCTAGGAGACCGTGGTACATCGACGTTCACTCATCTGATAACCAGATGAGACATATTTTTTATAAAACATCTTTATAATATTATTTACAAACACGCCTGTAATAGCTTGCCTATCGAAAAGTGTTCATGGCTGTTTTTTAATGATTTGTTTTCATAACGGTTTTTTGCAGTCAAGCCTATACGAATGATTTTGTAATTTAATGATATCTATTACGATACCAATTTTTATTGGTTATCACATCGGTGTACTTATTTATATAGACCTACCATTTAATTTTTTTCGGTTATCAAAAGAGTGAAGGTAATGAAAATAATTAATTTAATTATAAATAGCTATGAAAACATTTCGATGGGCAAGCTATTATAGTCGTGTTCGTAAATAAATGATATTTGATAAAAAATATGCCTCATCTGGTTATCAGATGAGTGAAGGTCGATGTACCACGGTCTCCCTTACCATACGTTGGCCGGAAGTCGTGCCGGTTACTAGCGCGCCGCTTTATTATCTAAGAGGGGTTTGTTTACAAGGGAAATTAGGGTAAACGTGAGTTTACTTTTTATATTACGTTACCGGGTAAACCACTTTGTTTTGCTTTAAACAAAATGTACCTTAAAATAATGGGATTATGGATGACTTTATAGTACACTTTACAGAAATTAATTATTTTACTGACTGACTGCCTCGGTGGCGTGGTTTTATTTCGGTACGACTACAGTCCTGAGGTCTCGGGTTCAATCCTCAAGTCGGGCAAAGTGATATTGGATTTTTCCGTATCAGCCCGGAGTCTGGAATTTGTGTCCGATATGGCGATAGGCTCGCCCCCTATCACATCTGGGACGGAATTAAGCTCGGCGAAATGTGGGTGTATTAGTTCGCTAGTGCGCCTCTGCTCACCATGGATACAGGCGTGAGCTTACGTTATGTTATGTTTATTATTTTACGTTTCATATGCATGGTGTATTGCATAAAAGCGGACTAAATGCTATAAAAATTGCCTCCTAGTCAACCTTGAAGTGTTTCAGAAGTGTACAATGCTTTTTTTTAGCTAAAACCCTGCAGTAATTGAGTATAGCTCGGTAGGTACTCCTTCATCAGATCTTGACCTTATAAGGAACTGTCCTGAAAACACTGAAAAATTCTGATAATTGGTCTTCATTTGACGATGACATGCACAAAAATTACACAAAATAATACATAAAAAAATTAATAAAGAACCTCCAGCTTTTAAAGTCGTTTGAGAGAAGGAGCTTTTAGTAATAATACCTTATATGGAACTATCCTTAGAGTAAGCTTCATCAACCACAAAAATCTTCAAAATTGGTCTATATTTGAGGATGATAACACGCAACGTACATAAAAAAATCAATAAAGAACCTTCCGCTTCTAAAGTCGTTTGAGAAAAGAAGTTTTTAGTAATAATGTCAATATTCCAGATAAAAACTTGCTACATTCAATCCACTATCAAAGAAACTATCTCTAGAAACTCTTTAGTCGTAGAATAGAGTTCATTAAAAATATATCGCTAAACCGATTGGATGGAATTACGTTTACCTCTGGGTAGTGATAGGGCCGAAGGTACGATATCGAAGCATTCCCTAAGGATATATGAAACTTGTCTGATAACATTTCTTATTACGCGGTATTAATGTGTTATGAAAATATTATTGGTTTTCCGTTGGAATGGAATGGCTTTTTGTAAGGATATTATGACAAAGTAATAAGAGTCACGGTAGTTTCAGTATATGGAGCGATTGATAGGCTCCGGGTTCATTATGTTATGTTGGCAATTTATTTGGTATTTCCTTTTTAGAATGTTAAACATCGTGAGAACTTTTACATCTTTTTCTTTCTACCTGCTCTTATCCCACCTTAATGTGGGGTCGACGCAACACACTTTTTCAAGCATGTTGCAGAGAGGATTTGGCTAAGTTTTTACGACCGGCCGCCTGCCTGACGTCAACCCCCTATGAGGGATCCAGTCCCGGGAAAATTAAATCAGAAAATTTGCTTTGCCCGACCTGGGAATCGAATCCAGGACCTCCCGGTCCACAGCCTATTTACATACTAGAAAATATTCTTTAAGAATCTAGTAGGTATTTGCCAATCGGTATTAATCTAATTTCGTGCATTGAGTACTGATCAGAAAGAAAGAAAGGAAGAAAGTACTGATCACACTTATTAAAAAACGTTAATTTTTTTAAGCATGTTGAAGTGAGGATTCGGCTTAGTTTTTACGACGTCAACATGCCGCTGGGAGATCCTGTTCTAGGCAAATCGTGTTAGAAATTCGTCCGCTCGACTTGAAAATCGAACCCAGAATCGCTCCATCTACAGCACATATGTACACGCTGCCATTACAGTCCAGTGACTAAGCTAGACTAGGGGCGACGATTAAGATACTCTTCACTTTTTGTTTTACCCAGAATTCCATAATATAACATAACATAAGCTCACGCCTGTATCCCCGAAGGGATAGGCAGAGGCGCACTATCGAACTAATACACCCACATTTCGCCGAGCTTAGTTCCGTCCCAGATGTGATAGGGGGCGAGCCTATCGCCATATCGGGCACAAATTCCAGACTCCGTGCTGATGTGGAAAAACCCAATATCACTTTGCCCGACCCGGGGATCGAACCCGAGACCTCAGTAGTCGTACCGAAACACAAGCACGCCACCGAGGCAGTCTTCCAAGCATAAAATTAACCGTTTCCGATTTTAACAAAAAACAACACTCTGTATACATCCATTTTTATATAGAGGTACATGGCAGGGTTGTATGAGTTCCAAAACGTTGCACGAACGCTTTATACAACCAGTTTTAAAGAATGAATACTGGCTGACTGAAAAAGACAAACAAAGGGCTTTACTGAAAATGCCAAACATGAAAATTCTGCCGGATTTTCGAATAGCGCGTCTATACTATACATGATGTTATTGCTTGTGAAAATATAATATATTTTTCACATTTGTACACATCGCTTATTGTATTTTTAACAGAAATAATATTTTAAATAAAATTAATAATAAATAAATAAATACACCCAACAGACACACACATAGTCCTGACCCCACACTAGAAATGGATCCTATTAATAATATAAACGTGAAAGTTTGTGAGATTATGTCTGTCTGTATGTATGTTACTCTTTCACGCAAACTACTAACTACTAGTTATCATCAGATACATCATAATAATAAAAAGGCTACTTTTATCCCCGATAAATCGCGTGGGATATTTGAACACGGTCGAAGCCGCCGGTAACAGCTAGTAGTATCTAAAGCTGTACAGTTATACATTTCTCTATTATATTTGTTTTGTACCAGAAATGCATGGTATGCCTCTGACAAATTCCTCTCATTGAAGGACATGCTCTAATCACTAATTATACTATAATTACATATTATTATGTGATTTTGAAAGTCAAATTAAGCATAGCTTTGAAATCTACCCCTAATTTCGTATCCCTAAATACGATTAACGCAGTATTGATTAATCTGCCTAATTAGTTTACTATCCCCACGGACATAATAGATATACTTTTCCATACGAAAAGTGTGTGGGGGTGAGACACTGAAAGCACCATACGGCTTTCAGTGTCTCACCCCCACACACTTTATCAAAAGCAAAATTTTAAGTAAGGTATGAAATAACAGCAACGGTCGTTAACACTCGTCAATTTTAACTGTTGCTTTTATCGTTACTTTAACTATAACTTTTGATCTGTCAATTGCCAACGTATACATATTGCAAGTGAAATGTACTCATTACTTAACTGTAGTTTTATTATTACTTTAACTGTACATGAAGAAACTGGGGGTAAGCATTTAACTAATTCTTTATAATTTCTACTATATTCTATCAAAGACATTATATGATCAAACGAACTTCCCTGATGTGAAGTTCAATCATTATTATATGAGTCGCTTCATTCGAAGATATGATCTGAATACCATGTAGTCCCTCTATTTACCAGGCAACACTGCACAATTTTTAGAGTAGGTAACTCTTTTTTTTTTTTTTTTTTGTTCCGGTTTACCCTTTCCTAATCCATTTTGCGACGTCGAACTCATTCTTTAGAGTCTAAGTTGTGCACCTACGTACTCTTTAGCAAAACTTTCTTGTATTGGGATATATCAGGGTGGGAGGGTGATCATATCTTCGAATGAAGAGACTCATATAATAATGATCGAACTTCACATCAGGGAAGTTCGTTTGATCATATATTATATTTCTTCGCTTCATTCTTCAGATATGATCTGAATACCATGTAGATGTTAAGAGATGAAAGTTTTCAAATAATGAAATAGATATTATGCAATATCGATTTTATTTTGATACAATATACGTAGGTACATAATGTTTTTAATTAACTTGATTATAAGCATATCAATCATCTCATTTTCAATTATTTGATGATAAACAGACTGATCTAGCAAATTCGCCCTCATCGACAATTATTCTATTATAGAACCTGGCAAAAGTGTTAGATGAGCTAGACCACCCAGCAGTTTTTCGGATAACGTCTATGTTTACACCGGCGAGACTAGCGGCCGACGTTGATGCATGTCGGGTGCTGTGCGCACCGAACACGCCGATATCGACGCCGCTCTCGCATAGTACTTGTTTTACCCATCTACTAATGGTTTGAGTGGTGGCAGCTTTGTGTGGACGTTTGTATGTTAGTAATAGGTTACTTGTACTTTCAGATCTTATATTTCTAGTAATAGGAATATAGTCTGAGAGTGCGGTCGCGGGACAGATACTTCTATCTTCCCTGAAAAAAGGCAAAAACAAAAGTGGTTGTTGTCTACCTGATGCAGATGTTTTAATTATGTCCATAATTTTAATCGACACTCCATCCCGTGAAAATAACATGTTTTCAATTTTTATGAGAGAGAGTGTCTGCATTCTGTGGGCGGTACAGATTGCGAGTAGGATAATGACTTTTTTGGTGATCTTTTCTAGTGATAATTCGTTATTAGCAAACCATGAAGACACCAAATTTAAAACTAACTGAGGGTCCCATGTATTAGAGTACTTGGGTCTAGTAGGTCTCAATTTGAAAGCACCCTTAAGGAGGCGTTTAAGAAAGTAAGAACTGATGTAACCGGAGGTTCGTATATGTCAATGTCGTTAGCTAAACAAAACTGCCACCACAGTTTTAAAGAAGAATTGTATTGCTTGATTGTACTTTCCGATAGTGATGCTAGCATCAGTGTCGCAGATTCCGAGCATGCGCCACGTCGGGTGAATGCTCGCCGCAGAGTCTCTCGACACCCAGGGTAAGATTCTTGTGTAAGGGGTGATGATCTCTGAAATGAGATTGAAGGAGATATTTGTTTGGGTTTAAATAAAGTACATCTGAGACGATTAAGTTTTGTAGCAAAGGGAACCAGGGTTGGGATGGCCAGTGTGGATAAACTAATATACCCTTTGCTCCATCGTCAATAATTTTCCTTAAGCATTTTAGTATGAGGGAAAATGGAGGGAAGGCGTAGAAGTAATCTATATTCCAGTTTAGGGTAAAGGCATCTACGGCTGTTGCGTCCGGATCTTGTTTCCAAGAAACAAATCTAGCGCATTTTGCGTTTTCCCGGGATGCAAAAAGGTCAATATCGGGTTGGCCGAAATGTCGTACTATGTTCTTAAAGGCATAGCTGGACAGGGCCCATTCCGTATCGGGATTAATTACTCTAGAGGCGGCATCCGCTTTATTTTCTTTGGTATTGACGTATGAAGCAAATATCCAAAGATTGCGTTGCTCACACCATTGCCAGAGATCTCTCGCCAAGTTATTTAGGTGTGAATATTGTACGCCGCCCATGCGATTTATATAACTTATAGCGGTGGTGTTGTCAATGCGAAGTAAAATAGCATGGTTTCGAATTTCGCTTGCAAAAGATTTTAAACCTAAAAAAGCGGCCATTAATTCTAAGTAATTAATGTGATAAGACTTCTCGGTATCTTTCCACCGTCCGTTTCTTTTAGAACCATTATAAACGGCACCCCAACCTGAACGTGAGGCATCTGTATAAATTTCTAAATTGAAATTTGGTTGCCTAATAAAGTTACATGTATTTTCAATATTTGCTGACCACCAATGTAAATCTTTTAAGATTATATTGGGTAAGTTGATTTTAGACTCATAACTACCATGCTTTAATAAAGCTAGGTATTTTTGTTGTTCTAAAATCTTAGTATACACCCATCCATATTTAACCGCTGGGCAAGCAGCAACAAGGACACCAATTAGTTGGGCGAGTTCGCGTATAGAACAAGGCGGCAATTTGGAAAATTTATTTACTAATTGCGCAATCCTGCTTCGTTTATCGATCGGAAGATACATAGATAGATTGTTTGTGTCAAAACCAAAACCTAAAAACTTACAATTGTGTCGTGGGGTTAAATTACTCTTATCGTAATTTATAACAAACCCTAGGCAGTTAAGCAAGTCTAATGTTTCGTTTACGTTTCTTACACATTGTTCATATGTATCGCCGATACATAGAATGTCATCTAAATAAAAGACTGATTTATGTCCGCGATATCTTAAATACCCCATCACCTCTCTCATTATCTTTGTAAACACCCGTGGAGCTACGGATAGACCGAATGGCATGCCTGAGAACTGATATGTTAATGTTTTAGTTGAGCTATGTGGTTGAAACTGGAAGCTTAGGTATTTACGGTCCGAATGCCTAATTGGTACGAGAAAGTAAGCATCTTTTAAATCTATGGTGGCCAAATATCCATTATTGGGTATACCCAATAATGGATATTTGGATAGCATGCAAACTTATAAGTTTGCATGCTGTTCGGTAATCCTCCATTTTAAAATGGTCATTTTGGATGAATTTATTTAATGGTTTTAAATTCAATATAAAACGCTTATCGCCATTTGGTTTTGGGGTGAGGAACATACTAGATATAAAATGATTTCTTGTAGCTAGGCATTCGGAAATTACTCCTAACTTCTTTAGTTTATTTATTGCCATTAATATGTTTTCTTTTTCGGCCTGAGAAAAAATATTTTGAGGAATATTACTCTGTGTTACTAAACATTTAAAGGGTATAGCATAGCCATTTCGAATCCAGTCTAGAACAATGTTATTGTTCGTAATCTTTAGCCAACATTCATAAAAGTGGGTCAGTCGACCCGCGTGTACCTGCGCTAACGGCGACTTGGAGCCGACGCACGCGCCTTCTCCTGTGTCGCTGCTCGATGCGTCTGAGATGATGTCGTGTACGAGCGGCGCGTCCCCGTCAGCGGTGGCTTCCTGTAGCCTCCTCGCCCCCCCCTGTTTGCTGGCGGGTAACGAGGAGGCGCAGACCAGTTTCCCTGAACGGCTGTGGGTCGTGCGCTGGACGTGGCTGCTGTAGGCTTTTGAGGTTTAGTTACAGGTTTTTTAATTAGCTGGCTCTGCTTTTCAATAGCCTTTGCGGCTTTAATTTTTTCCGATAGTGACGAACCGAATAACGTTTCGTCCCTTTCAGTCTCCGATATCATATGGAGTATAGTTTTATCCAAACTAGGAGTAATAAGCTTAATTCGATTTGTTGTAGCTAAGTTATGTGAATCGCAAAGCAAGCGGCAGCCGTTGCTGAGGTGTTTCAACGCCTCTAATTTGTTATCGCTATTAAGGAGGATATCCATACCTTTATTAACTGCTGTGATGCCAACGCCAAGTTGATGTTGTGTTGCGGCGACGGTCTTGTCGCGGTTGCGCACCATGTCTGGCACGGCAGCATAGATCTCTGCGTTTAACTTGGGCGCTTGGAGCAGTTTACAATTTTCTGGGATTAAATAATCTCTTAGAATTTTATCTTTACTTTCTTTCGGCATACCCCTTCTTAAAAGAGGGAGCCACAGGTTAGATAAGTTGGGATGTATGCTATCACCATATTCTGGAATATCTGAAGTAGATTCCCCGAGGGCCGTTAAGAGTTCGGGGTCCAGTTCGTTATCTACGGTAACCGTGGGTTCCGACTGGTCTTCCTCGGGGACGAGTATCGGCTCCGGGTCTTGTGGAGTATCTGCTGGCGGCGTTGTTTCTTCAGTCGGTATGTTACAGTCGTTGTTAACGTACTGAGCTTCATTGCCTAGAATTGCAAAAATGCAATTTAGGTTGATTATTGTAACCGCCAAGTGGAGGGTAGTTGAGAAACGCAAAACGATACTAGTAATGCGTCCTTGATGTTTGCAGAGAACGATACAACTGTTTTAGTTTGTTCGTATTTTTCTGCTAATTGTCATCGTTGGAGACTCGCGGTCAACCCCGATGCAAAAAGTTAATCGCCCGGATTTTTGTTTCGGAGAATGTCAAAGTTATTGACTCTCGGTCAATCCCAAAGCATTCCGAAACTCATGTTAAATAATAATAATATATGCCACTTTAACACTTATTAACAAATGTTATTTGTTAATTTCTTACCTTCTATAGGTGGCTCAGACGGAGATATATTTCTACGTTGATTTTCTCGTTCCTCTAGTCTCCTGATTTTTCTTGCATAACGCTCGATCCGAGACTGCGCGCTCCTTTTTGGCATCGTTTTAACGATGTAATTTTAATACTATTACAACTGAGAATTTGCGACGCGTGCGAGTGTTACCGAGCACAACAGAGGAATGGGTTCGACGTCGCAAAATGGACGATTAGGAAAGGGTAAACCGGAACAAAAAAAAAAAAAAAAAAGAGTTACCTACTCTAAAAATTGTGCAGTGTTGCCTGGTAAATAGAGGGACTACATGGTATTCAGATCATATCTGAAGAATGAAGCGAAGAAATATAATCAACAGTAAATAGACGGGACAACAGCACATAACTCGTGATCCAAAAGTTATGACCAGTGGTCATAAGTCGCGTCAGTTTATTTGAAATATACACGCGCCAGGTCGTCCAGCGAAATAATATTGAGAGAATGAACTTATCTAACGGGATTCTTAACCCTTCACAAAATATTTTAGGGGGTAAATTGTAATAATCGTCCTCACATTGTAATAAATTGTTGATGGCGGCACCGAATATTTGAGATCAATTTTTTTGTGTAGAAACTTGCTTGATAGCCACTCTCTAGTTAGTAATATTAAATCTCTTTGGAGTGTAAGTGGGCCACCAACACCTCTAGGTCCAAAGCCAACCTCACCTGCACGTGGTACACTCTGCTGGTTAACCGACGAGGCTCTGGCGAAACCTAGGTTCCTGTCCTGCAGGTTGTGGGGGTCAGATGGCGGGTCGCCCCACGTAATACCTATTCCGTCAAATCATATGGACAGTACGAAAAAGATCTTGGGTACGGCTAGAGCGTCACCGCAAAATGACGCGCAGGAACATCGCCCTAAACCTGCGCCAAGTGCGCAAGGGCTACCGCGCACGGTACGGGCGCGGTTAAAGAAGTTAGTACCCATAAAGTTCCGCTTCGCCACCTGGAACATTGGCTCTCTCACCGGACGATGCCGTGAACTCGCAGATGTACTCGAGAGACGTCGGGTGAAAGTCGCGTTTCTTCAAGAAACGCGATGGAAGGGCAACAAATCCCGGAAGATCGGGCAAGGTTACCAGCTGATTTATAGTGGGTCCTCCTCCGGCCGGAACGGGGTGGCTGTGGTGTTGTCGTCGGAGCTCCAGGAGGGAATTCTTGAAATCGACAGACGGAGCTACCGGCTTGTGCGGGTTAAAGTACTGATTGAGGGGGTCACAACCAACTTAATCAGTGCTTACGCCCCTCAAGTAGGTTGCCCAGAGTCGGTGAAAGAGGCCTTCTGGACGCTCTTTGATGATACCATTCGCAGTGTACCCCAATCCGAGGGCATTGTGGTGGGTGGAGACCTAAATGGTCATGTTGGTGAGGACTCGGGCACTTATAGACGGGTTCGCGGCGGTTACGGGTTTGGAGCGCATAACGCAGAAGGAGAGTCTGTCCTCAGAGCCTGCGCCGCTTCAGACCTGGCCGTCGTGAACACGTTCTTCAAAAAGAAGCCCGACCACCTCATCACATACAAAAGTGGAAACCACTCATCACAAATAGATTACCTGCTCTTGAGGAGGTCTGACATCAGTAAGGTGACCAACTGCAAGGTCATTCCGGGGGAAAGTCTCGCACCACAGCACCGCCTCCTTGTCATGGACGTAAAGGTAGTACCGAGAAAGAAAATGACCGAGCGACGACTGCCAAGAATAAAGTGGTGGTTGCTGGATGGTCCCAAACAGCTGGACTTCCGCGAAGCCGCCATTACACAACTCGCGAGTGTGAAGGCTGGCTCCGTAGAGGAACAGTGGGAAGGGATACCAGTCAGCGATCACTATTCTTGGCAGATCGAAACTCGGTATCACCAAGGGAGGCCGAGTCCTTGATAGGGAGACGTGGTGGTGGAGCGATATGGTTCGGGAGGCGACTCGGGAGAAAAAGACGCAGTTCAAAGTGTGGCAAGCGACCAGATCTCCTGAAGATCGCGCTGCGTACCGAGCGGCCAAAAACACAGCAAAGCGAGCAGTGGCTAAGGCCCGACATGATCATCTGGCACCTCTATACGAGAAGTTAGAGACCGTGGAGGGCCAAAAGCTCATATATAGGCTCGCTAAGGCTCGGGAGAAAGCGACACTCGACATTACTAAATGTCGATGTGTCAGGGACTCCCGGGGTGTTTTGGTTTGTGAGGACAGCGCGGTAAAGGAGAGATGGCGCTCCTACTTCCACCGTCTGCTAAACACCCAGCATTTGGACGTGTCTTTCCCTGAGGTGCCTTCGAATCAGGGACTGGTTGCCCCGATTTCGTCCGACGAGGTTCTCGGTTGTCTCCGTCGCATGAAGAATCGGAAAGCGGTGGGGCCTGATAACATCCCTATCGAGGCGTGGAAAGCGATGGGCTCCCATGGTGTGGAGTTTCTTGCCGTCTTGTTTAACCGCATACTGAACACCAAAAAAATGCCTGACCCTTGGCGGTTGAGTTTTCTAACTCCCGTATACAAGGGTAAGGGTAGTGTTCAGGACTGTGGGAACTATCGCGGCATTAAACTCATGTGTCATACCATGAAGCTTTTCGAACGCGTCCTTGAATCCAGGCTCCGCCAAGAGTGTGATGTCTCTGGGTGTCAATATGGCTTCAAACCCGGATGTGGCACCATGGACCCAATTTTTGCTATTAGGTCGCTGGGCGAGGCATACAGGGCGAAGAAGAAACCTCTGCATATCGCCTTTTTAGATCTGCAGAAGGCCTTCGACTGTGTGCCCCGTCAGGCGATCTGGTGGGCATTAAGGGTAAAAGGAGTGCCAGAAACCTATGTTGACATCATAGGGGACATGTACCTCCGATCCGAGTCTTTGGTTCGGACCGCTGTTGGCGACACCAACTCCTTCCCGATAACCGTGGGGGTGCACCAGAGCTCGACGCTAAGTCCTCTTCTATTTAATATAGTGCTCGACGTCACAACGGCGGATGTACAGGAGCAGCCTCCGTGGGTGCTTATGTATGCCGATGACATAGCGCTAATAGATGGGGACAAACAGCGCCTAGAGCAAAGGGTAAACCAATGGAAGGAGACGCTTGAGAACGGCGGTCTGAAACTAAATGTGGCGAAGACCGAGTACATGGGCTGCGGGAGTGCAGACGCGGATAGTATCCGGATAGGTTGCGAGCTTGCCGTGAAAACGGACAAGTTCAAGTACCTAGGGTCTGTACTGCACGAGTCGGGTGATATCGACTCCGACGTCACGGCACGTATTGGCGCCGCCTGGGCTAAGTGGCGACAGGTCACGGGCGTCACTTGCGACCGAAAGATGCCGATGAGACTTAAAGGTCTCATTTACAAGACCATCATTCGGCCAGTACTTCTGTATGGGTGTGAGACGTGGCCTGCCCTAAAGCGTCATGTTAGGCAAATCCACGTCGCGGAAATGAAAATGTTGCGGTGGATGTGCAATGTTACACGACTGGATCGTATACGTAATGTGCACATCCGTGGCAGTCTTGGCGTCCGTGACGTGGCAGATAAACTGCAGGAATGTCGCTTGAGATGGTATGGCCACGTTTTGAGGAAGCCACAGGAGTACGTCGGTCGCATGTGTCTGGCCCAAATCATACCAGGGGTGCGCTCCCGTGGACGGCCTAAGAAGCGCTGGTTAGACGTTCTGGAGGAAGATATGAGAGCCAATGGCCTCACTGTGGAGGATGCTCAAGACCGGGCGAAGTGGAAGCGTTTAAGTAGGAAGGCGGACCCTGGCAGAAGGCCGGGATAACGCCAGGCAGAAAGAAAGAATTGTAATTAAAATTAAAAGATAAGTGAAAGTTGGAAAAGTTTTGTAATTGATATAACTTTTGCCTACAACATACATGGGTCTGCTTTACGAATCAATAAATCCACGTGAATTGACTCAGCTGACAACTGCTATTCAGATAATAACGTTTATCCTGTGCGTGGATACATATCCATTTGTATGGTCATATTAGTCTAGGACAAAAAAGGTGTTTGTGAGCAAAATACTATCCACTCAATGTCATTAAATGTATCAGCAAACCAAAAGGTGTTAAGAAATTGAGAGCATTCACTGTAAAATTCTTGGAAGGATCAAAGTAGCTGCCAGACCGAACAAATTTGCCAATCACTCGGAAATATATACATACTAAATTAAACGATGATAATAAGTTCCAAAAAGCACCAAATTCGGGCTGAGTTTTGATCTACTCGAACAATTGAAATATTTAATACTCGATATATTGTACCTCTGAATTGAGTAAGCTAAATGGAAATAATAGGATCCTTGAGTCGATATTATTATTTTTGATTGCTAGGTATTCTCGCGACTCAGTGTCGCCCGGATGTTTTTCATCTCTCCCGGGCATATGGCGCTGGGTCGTAAGACCGGTGACTCCGACATAACCGTAGCGTCATAACCCTAGGTGTGGCGGTAGTGGTAAAACACATTTCCCCGCGATAACAAAAAAAGGTATTCTTGGACTAGTAGGCACTTCTAGGTAATATTGTCGGCTACTTAGGTGGTGCTTGGCTTGACACTTAAGGTCGCCTTATGTCGTTTAAGGCCGCCTTATCTGTCAAAACTGTATGGCTAAAATCAATGTAAGAAGCCGTTAAAATTGAGTAGCGTTTGACCATTCGGGCGTAAGCGACATATAGTTTAAATAGGTATTAACTTCCACTCTTTATCTAAGGTATTAACTGCTTTATTGGACTAAGGACCTTAAAGCTAGTGATATTGGGCATTAAAATTATGTTCTTTGTTTACGGCGTTTACCAAGAAATCCAATCTTAATTTATACTAATGAAAAAAATCTAATTGCAACACTCAGAAATGGAGAAATGTGTGTTTCGTTTTATGTCCAAATGCTGGTGCTAGGTGAAATGATTATCAGCCTTATTTTACCTACATATATACATAAGACCACGCCTATATCCCTGATAGGGTATGCTGTGGTAAAATCGATAAGTAAACGTCGTATATTAGCCGAGCTTATAGTCAAGTCAAGTGTGATTTTTTAATTCAAAAACTAACACAAATTGCGCGACCTAGGACTTAAACCATGGATCTCACAGACGCTGTATATAAATCATATTTTTGTTGCAGGAATTAAATACACAAGTGAAGACGATAGCGTCTTTATCCGTGATAACGTTTGTGTTATCTATCGTGCTGTCCCTGGCGCTGTTCCCCGCGGCGGCTGAGTGGGAGGCCCTGGCTTTAGCCGGCTCTATGCTGGTCACCGTCAGCCTCGGTGTTGGTACGCTGATGGCCACGCACCATGCACCCCTGCCACTGTTTGCACTTATATTGGTAAGTAAACTTAAACTTCATTTTTTCCGAGCATGGCAAAGTGACTACACTACAGTGGCGTACGGTCCATATGACACGATTTCTACCGGCTTTTTCCCAGATTGTAGTCCAAAAAATAAGTATAATTTAGAAGAAAAAAACGATTGGCCTTCCTTTTGAAAATTGACACCGTTCGAACAAAAATACCGCGGCAATCGACAAACAATTATCGGTGGTCACCAGAATCATGCCGGCCTATTTATGCTCCTTCACACTCCGAAGAGGGAAGAAAGAAATCGAAAGGCTTGCGACAAGACAGGCGAAAATTCAGTCTCATTTACGGTCACGAACAGTGTTATCCAATTTGTAGTCACAAAATCGAACAGTAACTAATGAAATTCAGCCTGCTTTTTGTCGAAAACCGCAAACCGTAGGGGAACTTTTGACACTAGATTCGATTGTAATTACGATTCGGTTTCATTTATTGACTTATTATATTTTCACCGATATTGAGGTAAAAAGTGCACTAATGTCGCGTTAAAAACCACCAAATGACAAGTTTTCGAATGTAATGCGACATTGACACACTTTTTAACTCAATTTCGGTGGATTTTAAGTAAATAAATGAAACCGAATAAAAAAAAACTGAGTGTCAAAGTCATGGGGCAGGATTAGTATTAAAATACACGCACGACAAAACGGGATCCTGCAAAAAACTGTAACCCTAAATACTCAGTGTTTCTATGTGAACGTATCGTAAATGGAGCTTTTTGTTTGATGAAATAGCTTGGAGTCAACAATATAGTTTATTACTGATAGACGTTATAGAAGTAGTTTCATATATCAGTGAATAGTTGTTATAATGGACAATGCCCTCTAGATATATCTACGGTTAGTGTATTAGACAGCAATGGACGGACGATAAATTTTGTTCAAGGTACAGAATACTACGAATTTGAAAGAAGATTAAATCATGATAGAATCACGGCTAAGAACACGCCGGATGACACCTTTCAACAAAAAAATTTAATAAACGAAACTCTTTTCAATACGTTTAGGAGCTACGCTGCTACAGACAGATACACCCGTTAGACTTATAAAACCTCTCCGTGTCGATCGAGGTTGTCAAAACCAAAAATAAAATGTACATTGTGTCCATCAATATATTATACCCTAGATGCACAGTTTTTTGCAAATATCCTCCTAAAAAGTGGTCTCAGGAATAAAACAAAAAAAAACGATGACAAGTTGTAATTAAATCAACTCAAATATAACCCTAAGCACGTGTTATAAAGTAGGTTTTTAAACGAAATGATCGAGCGTTCTTTAATTTAAATTTTGAAATTTAGAATTCTATCGACTTCCGACTGCAGGCACAACGAGTGCTGAAGCACTTCTTTGCTGTCCCATTTTCCGAGCGTCAACTGTGCATCTAGGTAAATAATATATCGATGATTGTGTCCATTATTTTCCACGGCGTGATTCTACAATCAAAGGACAGCTAGTTAAGAATCCTGCACTCGCTTTCAAACAAGCTCTTCTTTAGAAAATTGACGCTAAGGAACTTAAACTTCTTATTTGTTATGAAAGGAATTCTAGACTGAAGTTTGCTGAGATCGTATAGATTCTAACAAAGTTTGTTGAATGCGCATTGCAAGGATCTAATTTCATTATAAAGTATTGAACAGTATTCGTGAGGGCGGAATATTATTTATCTAGAATTATTGTTGAACGAAAACAAAATGATCTATAAACTTGTTTAGATTATTAAAACATAATATAATCTTGCTAGCTAGTTAGTTGTTACTGCTGAGTTGTTTTAAGTTATAACTTTAAAGTTGTATTGCAAGCTGTGTTCGCCTATAATGGTTACCATGTTTAGAATATTACTGTTAGAATTAAGGTAATATTGTGTAATATAATGTAAAACCGCTGGTGGACCGAATAAATAAAATAAAAAATAAACTAACGCATAATTCGTATCCTATAATATATTCATAGTTAATTGTTTATTGTTGAAATAAAACTATTTTTACGAACTCTATCACGATTAGGTTTTAATTTTTATTCCCGACGTTTCGAAGGCTTTGCAGTCTTACCCGTGACAACGAAGACTGCAAAGCCTTCGAAACGTCGGGAATAAAAATTAAAACCTAATCGTGATAGAATTCGTAGAAATAGTTTTATTTCAATGTATAATATTCGCGTAAACTTAGAAATCAGTTTGTTTATTGTTGTTGTTGATATGGTTATTCGTTAATTATTCGTTTCTTCATTTAGAGTCTACACTGTACAGTAATCGAACTACAACTTTCCATCTACCCTTATCCCCACTCAATAAGGGATCACCGCAACATGCTTCTTCTTCGCCTTAATTTTTTCAACTGCTTGTCTGCTTGACGTTAACCCCCCTCTATGGAATTCAGCCCGGGCAAATCATTTTAGAAAACACCAGCCCTACTTATGAAATACACCCAGGACCTCACGATTCACAGCCCATATATTATATTATCACTAGACCAAAGAGTAAATAGCACTACATCTAGGTGAAAAATTAGAGGGTTGAAAGCCGTGGAGTTCCCTACTTTGTAAATAGATTATCCTTAAGCTCGCAGCACGGTAAGCCCGCTCGACTTAAGACTCCATTTCTCAGCACCATTGTCTTTTGAGATAATACTCGGTCATTCTTTAATTCGTTATTACTAATGTTCAAACAATGGGATTATACATCCGATTTGTTACGTATTCTTTTTTTATAGCTGAGACTAGCAAACGAGCAGATGGGTCCTGATGGTACCTAAGTGATCTCCACCGCCCATAGGTATCCAAGACATAAAAATAATCTTCGGTGCCAACTTAAAAAGAGGGAAACAAGTAAAAATAGTAAAAACAAAAATAATTCAGTCGGATTCTTGGTTTATCGTCATCCTACATGGTTTTGGCGTCAGGCACGCAATATGCTAGAAAAGTGTCTTGTGTCAATCCCACTTTGGAGTGGGATAAGGCCAGGTAGAAGATTAGATTAAATCTGATTGAATTGGGTATTTGACTAATTTTTTTAATGAATTTTATATAAAATATACGTCGCCTAAAATATAGAACAGAAAGAAATATTGAAATATTCTCAAAAATAAAAAAGTTCTAAGCCTTTGAAGTTTGGTGTTACCTTCAAAATGTAGGAAAGATAAGTATCAGTGTAACCACGTCACGTCATAATGGTACGAGTGTTGGAAAGGGATAGAAAGATATCTCCAATATACCCCCACTCCAGAGTTTAAAATATGAATTATTGCCTCATTTTTCAACCAATTTCGATGCAGTTTTTACAGAAGGGTTTTGTATTTGCTAATACATATAAATACGTGTATAAGTTCAAACATATAGTCAAGTACCCAATTGCTATTCCGTAGATAAATCGTTTTCGTATTTATTGACCGAGTAACATGTCGATATTATTATGTGCAGTGATGCTCAAAGATTGTGAGAGAGATCATTGCAAAATGATTGTTTAATAGTGCTGTGGTAAATTCTTATCAATATCCTAAATTAATTGATAATTATCATTGTCCAATAAGCGCGAAATGTTAAGGTACTCTAAAACTAATTGAATGAGCAATTTCGAAAAGGGCATATGTCTGAAAATTGAAAATGTTATGGAAACGAAAAAATCTTGCTTTCTTTATAGAGTAGAGTCCAATACAACAAAAATATTTCCAAGTTACAATTTAGGGTCAACTAGTAATCCAGAATTACAAAAAAATTATGTACTGAGTTCTTAAGTTTACGCGAATATTATACATTGAAATAAAACTATTTTGTCTGACCCGTGACAACGAAGACTGCAAAGCAAATAAGCAAACGTCGGGAATTTAATAAAAATTAAAACCTAATCGTGATAGAATCCGTAAAAATAGTTTTATTTCAAAAAAATTATGTACATTATACTTCTAGATAATTTATATTTTGAGATGTGCTATTTTCGAGATGGCCCATTCAGTTATTGATGATATCAGGTGCATAAGTACCTACGCCTTATCCGTTCTACGCGTACATATGTATATTGTACATACGCACACGTACACACATCCATTGTTTGCTATTTCTATTTTCCTTCTAAAACACAAATCGTACCGAGTGAAGAAGCTTAAAAACTTCACTCAAGTAGCCCTAAGTAGCTTAAGTAGTAAAAATAACACGAGTCTGTACCAAACAGGTGTATATTTCGCACAGGAATAAATGTGCTATTTTGGGTCATAAAGGGATTATGTTGGACAGTTTTAGACAACCTTTTTACAGACGTTGTCAACATATTTATTATTACTAAAACCACAATTCAAGGCTTGAAGCCATTGGCGCAATGTCGAAACGATAGTTTTTTAAACGCTCAATCAAAATCAAAAATCAAATCAAAATCATTTATTGAATCCATGAAATGTTCAAACATTATTTAGATTCCGTCAAATTTTAACTCTACCGCCTGTTCGGAAGGCTGTTTCGCCAGAGAAGAACGGGCAAGAAACTCTGACGTTGCTCTTTTTAACACCAATTTACAGTCAGCTACTAATAAAGTACAGCACCAGATACAGAAAGAGCTTGAATTAGAGCAGCTAAACCATGATAACAATAGTATAGGACATCTAATAATATAGGACAAAGTAACATACAAGATACACTGAGCGACCCCCGCAGCCACGGCAAGTTGAATTGACACAAGGGAAATAAAACAGTCCAGGCAGACCAGTCTCCACAAGCCGCACCCGTTCACGAGTATGACGCATGTGCCAGCCATCGACCTCCTCAACCATGTTGCAGGGAAGTGATCAACCCGGCACACGACGCCGCCACAAGCATAGACCTTAAGTGAGCATGACTACCTAGACTGATGCAATGGGCAAATAAAGTACGCCACAATACAACACCGCCGCCGCGAAAGCCACACAGCATCACTATAAATAAAACATATGAATAAACTAATAAGGCTCCCTGAAACAGCAACTGGTTATGCTCCTAAAATAGTTTCAACCTACTCCCAAGCCTCTTTATCATCTAGATGTTCAGAAAGCTTGTAGTAGGCTTTATTACACAACTTACGTTTAATTGTAATTTTAAATTCATTCAATTCTAGCTGTTTGATATGAGTGGGAACTTTATTATAAAGACGTGTACAAAGACCTTTAAAAGAATTGCCGATTTTATGGAGCCTGGTTTTGTGTTGAGCCAAATTATTTTTATTTCTGGTATTCAAATTATGTATATCAGAAACTTTGGGAAATATATCTATATTCTTCTTGACATACATTAAATTAGCGAATATGAATTGAGATGCTACTGTCATTATATTTATTTCTTTAAACTTTTCTTTCAAAGAACACCTGGAACTAAGCGAGTATATAGATCTTATGGCTCGCTTTTGGAGTACAAAAATAGTGTTAATGTCAGCAGCACCACCCCACAACAAAATTCCATAACACATCAAACTATGAAAGTACGCAAAATAAACTAATCTAGCCGTATTGACGTCTGTTAATTGACGTATCTTGCTCACTGCGTAGGATGCGGTACTTAATTTTTTGGCTAGCGTAGATAAATGGGGTCCCCATTGAAGTTTGGGGTCTAATGTAATACCTAAAAACTTGGTTGTCTCCACAAGGCTCAGCTGAACGCCATTCATAAAAATATTTGCGTCAGTCTTTTTAACATTAGGTGTCAAGAATCGAATGCATTTAGTTTTTTGACTACAATAGTAAGCTAACGCTAAATAGCTAAACGAGGCGGATTTTTTAGCATGATTTCCCGAGACTGGATCCTCGAGATATAAGAGCTATAGGACAATTTGTATAGGATTTAGCGCTTTTGCTATTTCACGTATTTTACGTCTAGCTTCTTTTAGACCCATTTCAGAGATATTCTGGTCTAATAACATTTACCTTTTAGATTAACTTCTCTACATCTGTGGTATAATAAAATCAAAGACTTCTACTACTTCTATACACTACTAGACAAGCTGTTTAAAAATAAAATCGTGTTACATTATAGCTAGTGTTTGACGTTTGACGACTAAAGAAAAAAATAGATCTTTATAGTGGAGTTGCGGTCAATTGACCGAAACTTTCTGTGCAATTTCTATGTACCGAACAGCCAGTCTAGTAGTTAGTATACATAGAAGTTTTTGACTAAAATAGATACGAAAAATGTATTCCATTATATAACACGTTCAAAATAACTATTCAGGCTACTTTCAAGCCGATATCGCTCCACGTAGGATCGACCGTAAACCGATGCGATTTGAAAGCTGAAAGTTGAAAGCATTGCCTCGTAAACATGATAGTATGGGCCTGAGCGGAATTTTTACATTCGCTAGCTAGATCGGAGATAAAGTTAGATATTCGAGGATCCTGTTTTATTCGGCGGATTTTGAAGTTGAGTGTAATATGTAACAAATTCTTGTTTAATAGCACGTATAGTTTAGTGTTCTGTATTTTTGTAGACCGATGGTACTCATAATAATTACATCTTAATAATATTAGCCATGGAATATTACGAACAAACATACTGTCCCACTGCTGGGCACGAGCCTTCTCTAAATGAGAGGAGTTAGGCCTTAGTCTACCACGCTCGCCTAATGCCGGTTGGTAGACTTCACATACCTTCGAAATTCTTGTGAAGAATTGTCTCAGGTATACAGGTTTCTTCACGATGTTTTGCTTCACCGTTAAAGCGTTAATTACATCTTACAGAATATAAAATTTTTAGAGTGATTCTAATACTTACTACACCATCTTTTAGCATTTTTTATAGTATAATTGAGTAATCATCAAGTCATCATGAAAGGATCGTGAAATTTTGTGGATTTGCGTTATTGGGTACTTGACTATAGTAACCAAAATCAATGAATTTCTGTAGGAACATAGATTTATCATCGAAATAACTGCAATAGGAATTTACTAAAAATACTCCTAGGAAAATTTAAATACATATTTTTTATCTGTGCGTCACGTGACTATAACCTCACCAGTTACAAAGATACTCCTAACAACATAAAAGAGAGTATAAAATTATGAGCGGTATTCGCATCCACAATATTCTTAATAACATTTATATTTGTAGATACAACAATGTGTATAAAAAGCTCACTGAATGAGTAAACATAAATTTGTTTAGAGCTACTTTAATATTCGTTTATATTTCATAAAGGAAGTATTGTATGTAGAACATTATGAGTCTTATAAAATTACACGAGCGTATGTCGTGATTGTCTTTAATATAAAATGATTATTCATACTTTTGTAGATGTATGAAACTTCCTTCATATTTTTATACGTATATTTTACTAGCTGTTGCCCGGGAATCCGTTCGCATGGGCTTTTATTTTCCGAGATAAAACATTGTGTTAATCCAGGGTGTCAGCTACCATACCAAATTTCATCAAAATTGGTCCAGCTGATTGAGCGTGAAGAAGTAACAAACATACACGCTCACATACGTCCGCTTTTATAATATTAGTGTGATAATATATTTGTTTATGAGCGTATACAATTTATCAGTCGTGATCTGTGAGGATACGAAACTGTTCCACCCACACACCCGCCACTGTAACTCCTGTAAGCCAGGAACAACAATGGCACGCATTGTGCGACACTGACCAATGAAGCTAGGTGAGTCTCTGAGAATGCAAAATTTAACGAAATTAATTAAACAGAATTATCTTTGTTTAAGAAGGATCTCTGGAAGAGTTGGAATTATAAATTTAGCTAGTACCATGTCTTAAATAATAAATAAAAATAAATATTAATTAACTAGATCCACCTTGGGGTTACAGGCTACAGCGAACCAAGTCTTCTCCGTGACATAGCATAATTAATTTTAAATCCACGGTTCATTCGCAAAGGGTTAATTTTTATTTGATTTGAAATATTTGCCGAGGTCTAAATGTAAATAAGGACACAGTTTACTGAATTTGCGTGGCCATTTAAAGCTTCTTACGGAGTGTATACTCACGGTATACAGAATGTGTGATTAGATTTAATGGACTTAATTAGTGATTTTATTGGTCTGATGGTTATGTTATCTTGCACTTAGTTTAGTGACAGCGATTAGCAGCTGTGGAACGGGGGTCTGGGGTTCGAATCTCAGGGCAACACGTATGAAGAACGTGTGATTAAAAATATACTTAATAAGTGACCTTCTCGGTCTGATCGTGATGTTATCTATATATTATATGGTATATATTATATGGTATGTTTCCTTAGTCTACTGCCATCGTTTATCGGCTGTGGAACGGGGGTCTGGGGTTCGAATCTCAGGGCCACGCGTGTTTTTCTGACATGTGAAAAATAGAGATATGGACTTACGTAAAAACACCTTAAATTAATTCCATCGTAAACCTTTTTTCTTTCCATCTGCTTTTATCCCACCTTAATGTGCGGTCGACTTAACACACTTATTCAAGCATGTTGTCGGAAAGATTTGGATTAGTTTTTACGACCGGATGCCTGCTTGACGTCAAACCACCTCTGAGGGAACCTAGGATTTACCGGAGTACAGTCTATATACGCTGACACTAGACCAAGGAGGCGATTCTTGCCGTCATAATACCACTCCTATTATAGAGAAATTACAGCAGTTTAAAGATGACCTAAAAATTTGGCATCTCATCTCCGAGGTAAACGCCTGATCTCGCATAATTAGCTTACATTTGCATATTTTGGCACGGTTTGGCGCTAAAGGTGTCCCGTCTTTGACCCGGATCTTAATTAAAATGTCGCGGACAATTTCAAAAGATATTGAAGAAAAAATTGTAATCTGAAGATTCAAGATTTACATAAAGATTAAGTTATGAAATTGATTTTGATGAACGAATTTTGTTATAGATTTAATATCAGGTTATTAACGCTATTTTTATCTTTAATAATACAAGATTGATTGTTTTTTATGAATGGGATAACTAAGCTGAACTAAGCTGGTCGCCTCCTTGGTCTAGTGGCAGTGTATATGGGCTGGAAACCGGGAGGAGGATTTTTCCATATCAGCCCGAAGTCTGGAATTTGTGCCCGATATGGCGATAGGCTCGCCCCCTATCACATCTGGAACGGAACTAAGCTCTGCAAAATGTGGGTGTACTAGTTCGCTAGCGCGCCTCTGCCTTCCCCTTCGGGGATACAGGCGTGAGCTTATGTATGTTATGATATGGTATGGTACCGTTACCAAGAAAACTGCAAAGCTTTCGAAACGTCGGGCACAAAAGATAAAACCAAATCGTGATAGAATCCGAAAAATAGTTTTATTTTAATGAATAACATTCGCGTAAACTTAGGAAATCATTATGATATGTTATGAAGAAAGCTTGAACACATCCTTACTTACTTATCCTTACTTAGCTTACAATATCTGAAAGGGACATATCTGTGGACAGGAATAATATTGGGGATGATAGTTATTCAGGAGTGCCTAAAATGTCATTCGCAATCACGCAAATCACCTTTTGCCGATATAACGGAAATAATTCCAGAAAACCCTTCCACATGGGCGAAACCTTGAGCAAAAGGTTGTACCCTATATTATCTTCAACGATTTAATTCAGTCACGTCGGTTCTTGCGTGTACACGATTGCTCGAGTGCTCAGCTGATGTTGATTGGCAGTTAATTCTAGCCCTTGTTCTTGACCTCGCTCGTAATTAATTACGATATCACCAACCGGGTGGGAAGTTTTCTTATATCAGAGGTTGCGAACGCGTGAATAACCGGTTAGTAGTTTCACTGGTCATGAATTTCAATTGCTAGAATGATAGTTGCCTATGAAATACGAGTTTTTGAGTGGTAGAGTCATGTTGTAGACAGCTACGTCTACAACGAATGAGTCGGCTCGACCGGTTTGATACCACTGTCTCACAGAAAACCGACGTCGACGTCGCGTTTCGTTCGGTGACTGAGATTTCCGGTGACTGAGATGGTCTGTGTACCGGGAGGTCTTGGTTTGGCCAAATAATTTTTATACTTCACTTAAACAACTAAGCCTGTAAAATAAAGCGGAATCCTTTAGCTTCATGCACCTATTTAAATTAACGCGAATATAGTACATTGAAAAAAAATAGATCAAAATAAACATCAAATATGCAGGCCTTAAAAGGTTTATACGTAATATGATAGGTTGCAGTTCACTGGACAACGACAGGAAAAAACAATCACGGCTGAAACTCAATTTGCTTTGAGCTTGGCGATGACAGCATGCATCCACGTAGTACGATACACAAAATACAGCTACTGCGATTTTAATTATGCGCTTCGACAAATTGTTTTTTAAGAAGAACAGTGCAGTGAAAGCTCTATTAAACATTAAAACCCAACAGTCACATACATAGTCCTGACCCCACACTAAGATCGAGTCTTGTGTCGTGGGTACTAGGAACTACGAGAGACTTTCGGTCTCACAACACCCAGACCCGAAACAAATATCTGTAGGCCATACAAACATTTTTCTCGGTGCGGGGAACGAACCCGCGGCCTCTCGATTCACAGCCGGCTCTTCACTTGCTGCGCCACGGAGGCTGTCGCTGCATTTGCAAATGTCGCATATTTAAGGAAATATTACAATAAATATCCAAAATCCTCGGGTCGGGCAATGTGATATTGGTTTTTTATACTCAGAATCGGCCAGTAATCTAGAACTTGTTTCACTTTATAACATTGTCTGGCGAACGAACAGGTGGGTCATCTGATAGTAAATGATCTTCATGCTCATAAACAGATGTAATCATGGGTGCGTAGCTTACCGAAAATGAGGGGAATAGGGATTGGGAAAGGAAGGGGGAATTGGGCCACCAGAAATCCATTTACCGAACGAAACGCAATAGCGAGAACTTTACGTCGGTTTTTCGTGAGACAGAGCTGTCAAACCGGTCGAGCCGACCCATTCGTGCTGCAGGCATTACTGTCTACAGCGTGGCTCTACCACTCAACTACCACTTGAGACCGATATGGCAATAAGTTCGCCTCCAGCACATCTGGGACGGAAAAGAGCTCAGTGAAACGTGGGTGTTTTAGTTAGGTAGTTCGCCTCTGCCTACCCCTTCAGGGATACAGGTGTGAGCCAATGTGTGTATTTTCAAGATTCTACATTATAAGTTTTCATCACAGTGTGTTTTCATAAAGAACATACGATAATGTAGGTTTCGTAGGCGTCGGAACATTGAATTCAATTTCCCTCACGTTGATATGCTTATAGGGCGTGCATAAATCACAATATATTGCATGATAAAACACTACAACACTTCCAGGGCGATTTATGGAGCATATTCATGACACTTCATGTTTTCTTACATGACATTTTGTATTGTAGTACCTATACTTACCTGTAAATATTTTCGAGCGACTTCCAAAAAGGAGAAGGTCCTCAATTCGTCTGTATTTTTTTTATTTAACGCGTGGTGTTTTTCTAACATTATTTTCCCGATACTGGATCCCCCAGATGATGATATCGTCAGGCAGGTAGCCGATCGTAAAAAACTAAGCCAAATCCTTCCTGCAACATTTTTGAAAAAGTGTGTTGCTCTGACCCCACATTAAGTTACCGACATTGTCTAAATATATTTCAACATCGTCATCAACATCATCAGCTATAGAACGTCCACTGCTGAACATAGGCTTTCCCCAAAGATTTCCAGGAAATCGTTGGATGCAGGCTGCTTCCAACAGCAGGGTTACCACCTCCTCTTATATCAGTATTATTATAATCGTTCTTCGTTTGTTTTGTATGGGAATCGGTACAAGTAAAATTATAATAATACTGCTATAAGAGGTTGTGGTAACCCCCCAGGTCGATCTGGAAATCTTTGGGGGAGGCCTAAATATATTAATAAATGTTAATTTTGTTGTAGATGGTGCACACAATGATGCCGATAGCGCGCTCACTGTCGCTGGGCATCGCCGCGGTATTGACAGCTGCCTACATAGCGCTCGCGATCGGACTGCGACCAGATGGCGAGGAGAGCCAGTTCTACCAGCAGGTAAATAAATAACACCGATTCCCGGGTCGTACAAAGTGATATTGGATTTTTCCATATCAGCTCGGAGTCTGGAATTTGTGCCTGATATGGCGATAGGCTCGCCCCCTATCACATCTGGGACGGAACTAAAATCGGCAAAATGTGGGTGTTCTAGTTCGCTAGTACGCCTCTGCCTACCCCTTCGGGGATACAGGCGTGAGCTTATGTTATGTTATGTAATCATAACTTTGCGTATTTTCGACCGACTTCCAAAAAGGAGGAGGTCCTCAATTCGTCTGTATTTTTTTTTATGTATGTTACGCGATATCTCTGCCAAATGTGGAGCGATTTTCAAAATTATTTTTGTGTTCGAAGGAGCTTATTTCAAGGGTGGCCCATATAAATTTGGTCACGATCGGATTTGAAGTCGGTCCGTAAAGTTTTTAAACTTGGGATTATTATGATCTTACGTAAGAACTATCAAGAATCCCTCCCGCCCCCTTGTAAGAAAAAAAAAGACATGCCCGCCTAGCATGCGCGCCACGAGAACGTTTTGTCTACGCTTTTTGTCCTGTTATAACCGGTTTTCTCTATTTCTCTACGGACATTAACATGCGTCCTCGTTTATTTTCATACAATATTGTAGACAACGCGTAGACAATATCTCGACTGTCGATTATCGGAATATCTCGTGGCGCGCATGCCAGGGGGGATGGTCGACCTCCTTCCCCCCCTAAAACGACTTACGCAATAAATGTATTGCCCCATACTCGTATGTATGATTTACATATTGCTACTTCTGATTTTAGGATCTCATGCGGTTTAAAAAGGTTCCCCTAATTAAACTATGAAATTAAACTTGAATGGCTGAATGTTGTACGCATAACATTAAATTCGTATATTATATGAACACAGGGTTAATTAAGAAAGGTAATGAGCATCGTAAATGTAATTAAACAAAATTAACGTATGCTTGATGTTGATTTATTGTATTCACTGAGCCGCATTAAATAGTCACGGGCGACTCGGCCTCCGGTGGCCCATAAGCTTATGTAACATATAGAGATATATGTGCCGCCTCCGACGGGTAAGATATAACTCGATTGTATGTCGGATATATCAGGAAATATACGAAAATATAATAACCAATATGTCCAGCAGTAGACGTCCTGTAGCTGATTATGATGATGATGATGATAACATAATATTTTTTAATTCTTAATTATACCCATGACCAACCCGCATTAGGCCAGCGTGGTAGAAGGCCTAACCCCTCTCATTAGCTGTGCCCAGCAGTGGAACAGTAATATTACAGGGTTAATATTATTTTATACCCACGATATCAAAAGAATATAGTGTACGTTTCAAGAAAGGGAATAGAGTTTTTAGAGAGACAATAGTTTAAAACTACGTCACAATCTTATACGGTAACATAATTGTGATTTCAAATTAACGGAGTCTATTCACTATTCTTTGGGGGAGGCCTATGTTCAGCAGTGGACGTCCTATGGCTGATGATGATGATGATGATGATGATTCACTATTTGGAATTTTGGAATAAGTAATATGAAAATATGTATAGTTAAATGGGGGTTGTGGGTGCTTATTGCACCTGTCTACCTTTGTATTTTCAACATTAATATAATACCAAAGAAATTTGATATTACCTATCAACTATATAGACTATCAAACAAGTTTCCATACAAAAAATTGATCTCGAACGTCAGCAGCGCCATCTACCACTTGTTACAATTCGAGGGCGCTTATTACAATTTATTCTGTAGAATGTTCTAGGATTTGTGAATGTTCAAGAATCACGTAAGACAATTTTATCGTCTAAACATTATTATTTATTACGCTGGCACGACTTTGCCTTGTATGTTTCAAATACGACTGAGTGACTTATGACCACGAGGTCATAACTTTTGGGCCACAAGTTTCGTGTTGTTGTATTGCTATTGCAAGTCTTTGTATATTACAAAGTACAGGTTCCCTCTAATATTTCCAGTTTTGTTATAAAGGCTACAAATTGTAGTAAATCTAAACCAGATACAAAATGAAGCCGCGAACTAACAGCCCGCAACATCTGTTGTAAACGCTTTATAATAAAACAACTTTGTCGCAATTTGGACGTTTAATGAAATGAGTATACACTTTATTTGTTCGGAAATTTCGTAACGGCTGTAGATAGATATTAACTTATTGAATACCTACCTACTGAATAAAGCAAGTTTTACTTTGGCATCGATGTTCTGTTAACTCTTAGGTACCTAGAAATCATAAAACCTTTATTATTGTAAACTTCTCTCTGCCTCTGTGGTGTGGTGGTATTTCGGTACGACTACGGTTCTGAGGTCTCGGGTTCGATCCCCGGGTCAGGCAAAGTGATATTGGATTTTTCCATATCAGCCCGGAGTCTGGAATTTGTGCCCGATGGCGATAGGCTCGTCCCCTATCACATCTGGGACGGAACTAAGCTCGGCGAAATGTGGGTGTTCTAGTTCGCTAGTACGCCTCGGCCTACCCCTTCGGGGATATAGGCGTGAGCTTATGTTATGTTATGTTATTGTAAACTCTTATAATAATTTCTTATATTTTATCCCCAACCGTATCATCCTACATCCTACTTACTACAGACGGATGACGAAACAATTAGGGTTCCGTTTTTGAAATTTGGCTTCGGAACCCTAAAAATTGATCTCAAACGTTAATAAGTCTACCACTTATTACAATGCGAAGGCGTTTATTACAATTGATACCCTAGAATGTTTTGTAAATATTAAAAATCATGTAAGACGTAATTTTGCTGTCTAAAAATTGCTATGCTGGCACGACCTTACGCGCGTGTGTTTCAAATACGACTGAGTGAATTATGACCACGAGGTCATAACTTTTGGATCACAAGTTTCGTGCTATTGTCCCATCTATGTACTGTTTAATGTCTTTGCTGTCAATCGACCTCTTACTTAGCTGTTAAAATAAAAAGAAATCTAGTTTAAATATCTTAAAAATAAATCTAATTTCTCGAACAAAAGCAATATGCACCCGTTACTTATTTGAAAGAGCAACGACCTACAATTGAGCAATTGCTTATCGTCGACTGTCAGGCGCTTTCAAAAACGTATTCGCTTTGAGCTCGGCTGAATGTCTGTATAGGTAGGAATAAACAAACAATAATGCTTTGTGTCGTGTTGTTATGAGAGTATGATTTATGTCTTGTAAATCTTGTAAATCTCCAGAAAATTGTGAAGATAATGTTGTTATTCGCTTTTAAGTAACCGTTCAGTTTTAGTTTGAAGGCAGGCTGTCGATTGTTCTTAATGAGCTCTCAGCGTTAGGGACTTAAGCGAATAAGAACGTATTTTAATAAAACATAACTAAGGCTGACTGCCTCGGTGGCGTAGTGGTATTTTGGTACGATTACAGTTCTGAGGTCTCGGGTTCGATCCCCGGGTCGGGCAAAGTGATACTGGATTTTTCCATATCAGCCCAGAGTCTGGAATTTGTGCCCGATATGGCGATAGGCTTGCCCATATCACATCTGGGACGGAAATAAGCTCGGCGAAATGTGGGTGTTCTAGTTCGCTAGTGCGCTTCTGCCTACCCCTTCTGGGATACAGGCGTGAGCTTATGTTATGTTATGTTAAGGCTGATATCTATAAAACGAACTTCGACTAAGTCTGAGTCAAAGAAACGAACACAGTGAGGATTTGGAATTTTTTAAATCGAACTTTGTCTTACTCTTGTTACGAATTCGGATAATTGTTGTGATTTAGTACACGATATTGAAGGGTAGTATGTTAATTATATTTATATTAACTACCCTCCAAGTAATTCATAATATTTGTAGAAGGTATTTCTGTATTAACTAAAGCAAAAGGTATAAAAGAGCGGGAGCTATCATTATTGAGTTAGTCTCCCTTTGGAGCTGGAAGAGTACACAACTAGTTTGAGATATACAGTAAAGTTGTGTAGCGAATATAGTGCATATAAGAGGCACGTTTTAACCAAGTCTTTTACACTCTGAGTCATTTTTTACAAGAAAATCCGTCAGTCCGTCTTTCAGTCTGTTTTTCTTGTAAAAATTGTCTCGGACTAAGTTGAAGTTTGATTTACAAATTTCAAAACCTGACAGAGTTCGTGTCTTTGACTCGGGCTTAGTCGAGGTCCGCTCTATACATCTCAGCCTAATATTACAAAGATTTTCTGGTACAATTATTAAGTTTTGAAAAAGAAATGTCATTATATTTTTACTTGCTTTGCTTAGCAATCGCCCCTTTCCTCTATGAAAGAAGGGACCTAGGTGAACCCCACAAACTAGTCCAGTAAGAGTTGGCAACATAATTGCATGTCGGTATTTAAAAGATACATAGGGTAGAGCTGCGGTTGTCGTACCTACTACTTATAGATGTTGTTTGAGACTTTCATGCCAAAAAAAACTCGGTAAAAAGTTAAATCAACGGAATATTTAGGTACCTGTAACCATACCTTTCGTGAACAAGGTGAGAAGGACAGACAGTGGTTGCGTGATCAAATTATGTGAAAAATACACGCGACAATAATTTAAAATGATTATATTACAGGGATACAGGCTTATGTATGTATTTAAGTATTATTTTGGTAGTTTGCATAGGTTTAGTGTCAAAAATAACATAATAATAACATAAGCTCACACCTGTATCCCCGAAGGGGTAGGCAGATGCGCACTAGCGAACTAGAATACCCACATTTCGCCGAGCTTAGTTCCTTCTCAGATGTGTCAAAAATCAAATTCAACATTATGCCTACAATCTGTGTAAAATGTATCTTATATATTTTTATTATTCATTCGCATTTTTGCGCCCATGAGACGTTCCAGAATCCCTTCGCCTATCAGGGTTGAAAAGAAGCTCATGTCACTATTCAGTTCCCAAAATAAGATAGAAATATATGTAGAAAAACTCGTATCGTCTATAATAAAAACATGCCGATGTTTTACTTATTTACTGTCGGAGATAAGGACAAATTCCTTCCAGACAGCCTCCGTGGCGCAGCGGGCGAGTAGCCGGTTGTGAAGGGGAAGGCCACAGATTCGATTCTCGCACCGAGACAAATGTTTGTGTGGCCCACAGATATTTGTTTCGGGTCTCCCGTAGTTCCTGATACCCACGACACAAGACTCGATCTTAGTGTGGTGTCAGAACTATGTGTTACTGTTGGGCGTTATTTATTATTATGATTATTTATAATTTTCACACCCTTATACGCAAATATATTACTTATAAATAAATAGAGTTTAGATTCCTAAATATAATGAATAATATATTAAATCTAAGTATAGTTAATGAAATAGCCACCTTCA
This sequence comes from Clanis bilineata, assembly GCA_036417725.1. Classification (NCBI taxonomy): domain Eukaryota; kingdom Metazoa; phylum Arthropoda; class Insecta; order Lepidoptera; family Sphingidae; genus Clanis; species Clanis bilineata. Next base: position 15,929,170 of record CM071147.1, read on the forward strand.
TAAACACCATTTCCTCTTTCAAATTCAATATCTCAAAGCGCCTGCGAGAATGTAAACAGCTAAATGTTATGTTTAACAGTAATAACCCTGACTTCTTTAGGAGTGCCTCAATCATTTTGTACAAGAGCTGCGAGTATACAAGTGCCTCGATAAATAACCGAAACCGCGTCGTTAGCTAAAAAGACAGGAGACGATAGTTTCGTGCTAAGCCGCAGTAAAAACGCGAAAATACCTTTAGTAATGCTCACAAATGTAAACGCGGTTCACACGAAATGTAGCCGTTCAGGCTGTAATATAAGATTGTTGCATGAATCTAGAGAATAAAAATATACCTCTATATATACTAGCGCTATGCGTGATGACGGCGCTTATGCGAACTAGCCTTCTCGAGCGAGGCGTTTGACATAAATGTATGGACATTGGTATTCTCTAAGACCCAACAACGTTGAACGTTCCAATGATCTCAACGATGTGCGCTGTGGGATCTCGTCGTCGATCGCAACGTTGTGACGTTTCTTTTTTTTTTATTGTTGCCAAAGTGGGCAGACGAGCTAGCGGTCCGCCTGATGGTAAGCGGGACCGCCTCCCATACACTTAAGCAATGCCAGGGGCACAGCCAAGCCGCTGCCTACCGTGAAGTGAGTACTCTTTTTAAACCTCGCTTCTTAGAGAATAGACCTGCAGCCTGTATCAAAAGTAGTTTACAATAAAATTCCATTTTCTATAGCTTATCTGCGAGCTGATTCTCTTGCTGTCGGCAAGCGGCATCGGGCTGTACTACCGCGCCCTCACCGAGCGCGCCCATCGGAACACCTTCGCTGGCACCAGGACCTGTCTTGAACAGCGCGTGAAGCTGGAGTGCGAGAGAGAGCAGCAGGAGCGGTTGTTGCTGTCCGTCATACCGGCTTATATAGCGGCTGAGGTAAGTGGAACCTTCAAACCAATACATGTTTCTCAGTCTTTTACCTTTCCTTTAGAGAACATAATATACTGACCTCCTTTAACAGCCCTCATGTTGCAGTAGCCGGCCGTGAAGTGAGAGATTGCGGATTCGATTTCCGAACCGAGATAAATGCGTGACATAAGCTTTTTTTTGCGGCACCTGTACATTGTTTCAAAGTGGTTACGAATAAAATATATACGTAAATTAAATATTTAAATTACTCCATTAACCACTCTTCTACTTAACGAATTGTTACTAACTAAATTTGTTAGTATCGGAAGTGTCTGAATTTTATTTTAGTGAAATATAGTTGTCATTATCTATTATACTAGTCGCCTTCTTGGCTGTGGACCGGGAGATCCTGGATTCGATTGCCAAGTCGGGCAAAATAAATTTTCTCATTTAATTTACCCGCGACTGGATCTCAGAGGGGGTTGACGTCAGGCAGGCAGCCGGTCGTAAAAACTAAGCCAAATCCATTCTACAACACGCTTTAAAAATGTGTTGCGCCGACCCCACATTAAGCTGGGATAAGGGCATGTAGAAATAAAAAGAAAAATAGCTGTCATTATCTAGGCGAATCTATCGAAGGTGGCAAATTAGGATATTTTATGAAACAGTTGTTAACTGGTTTTGAGATTGCGTGCAATAAATAATATTGTGTTAATTTGACCTTGATAACCGGATGTTGGTTATTACTTAACAGCTAACATATTGGGATCATAGTCACATAAACAGTTTCCTCACGATTTTTTTTACATACTACAAAAGTGTGAGGTTCTCAATTCGTCGGTATTTAATGAATTTCTTAGGTTTACGTGAATATTATTCATTGAAATAAAACTAGTTTTTACGGATTAGAAATCGCGATAGAATCCGTAAAAACTAGTTTTCAACCGACTTCCAAAAAGGACAGGGTCCTCAATTCGTCTTTTTTATGTATGTTACGCGATATTCTCCGCCAAATGTGGACCGGTTTTCAAAATTATTTTTGTTTTGGATAGAACTTTTTTCAAGGGTGGTCCCATATAAGTTTGGTCACGATCGGATTTGAAGTAGGTCTGTTAAGTTGTTTATTTCGTCAGTATCTTCTATGTACGCGATATCTACAACAAATGTGAATAAACAAGATTATTTTTATGTTTGATAGAGTTTACTTCCATAATCTATATATGGTGACAATCAGATGAATGAGTAAGGAGTAAACTCCTTGATAAACAACAGCTTAGCCGTTGTGATTGGGGTTTTTAAATTTTGAAGCCAAATGAAACGTATCTGAGAATCGTTGTATCCCGTAACTACGCATTTTGGATTGACAAAAGCGATTTGGCGCTTTTCTCTAATATTTTCCGTCATTCGCAAACAATGGGAGCGTTTGGGGCCGATAAGTGATTTTTTTAAATGTCTCAGGTCAGATGGTGGTGATAAAGAAGGGCCCACAAATTCTATTCGTGCTCAATTGCTTGCAAACGAGTTATCGATTTTCCATCTATTGAATTCATAGACTTTTTTAATTTTGTTCCTTTAACTCAGTCTTTTATTGATCTTCTCGACCGACTTCCAAAAAGGAGGAGGTCCTCAATTCGTCTGTATTTCGTTTATGTATGTTCGCGATATCTCCGCCAAATGTGGACCGATCTTCAAAATTCTTTTTGTGTTCTATAAAGCTTATTTTAAGGGTGGTTCCATATAAATTTGGTCACGATAAGATTTGAAGTCGGTCTGTTAAGTTTTTAAACTTGTGATTATTGTAACCGAGTTAAAAAAAGACGAGGTTCACGATTCAGACAGTTTTTGCGTATTTTTATACGAGCACCATAATATGACTATACTCCTGATGGTAAGGTAAGAAATAAAGGGCCTTACCTAAATAAACAGTTTGGCTGAGCAAATGGCTAAAAATAGTCCGTCACTTTTTTCCTTGTGTCACATTGTTTAAAAATAAAAGTGACAGACTATTCTTTACCATTTGCTCAGTTAAACTGCTTTTATAAGGCCTAAGTTTATCGGTAGCCACCAGAATAATGCCGGCCCGCGTAAATGCTTCATCATACTCCGAAGAGGGAAGAAGCATACCGAAGGGCATGTAAAGAAAGAAAGAAAGAAAGAAAGAAAGAAAGAAAGAAAGAAAGAAAGAAAGAAAGAAAGAAAGAAAGAAAGAAAGAAAGAAATTTTATGACAGGCGGATGACTAATGCAGGCACAGCGATACCAGAATATATCCCCATACCCGCCCGAACAAACCGGTTCAGGTTATGCACAAGCTCTTCGGGAGAAATAAATATACATTGGCTGATCCAGAGACGCGGACCACAGAAACTGTGTGGGTTATTGTGGTAGGTTTTGCCACTATACAGTACGCCATGTGGATACGGACGATTATGAATATCCTTTCACCAGCATTTGAAACTCGTTTAAAAACACGTTTAAGTTTTAATTTATTGAAGCAACTAGAAATAATGAGTATTGAACAGAACTCTAATTAATAAAACACTACTTATCTGAACTAATATTAAAAATGAAACTATGAAACACCAGCGACAAAACTTTAAAACTAATAAACTAAATGAAAACAAAGTTTGTCCATAACTCACGTCGAGGCGACTAATAAAACTCCCCGCACGTGTTGACTTTCCCGGACAATATGCTAGATTATTTTTATCCCTGAACATAGTCCCAACTTCATACTTCATACAACTTCATCAGTGAGGGAATTCTGATGTGTACGAATGGACCGGCGCGACTGTTAAAAACTTTGGTAGAAAGATATTCATGTGAATATTTCTAAGCCTAAAACTAGTACAGTTTCACTCTTCTTCTACCAGCCTTAATGCCACTTTAACGTGGGGTCCTCGCAGCATAATTTTTCAAGGATATTGCAGAAATGATTACGATTTAAAAAAAACAAGGACTGTTAGAAAAACAGTTCAGCCTGACCTGGGAAACAAACCCCGAACCTCTCGGTCCCCAGCCTATAACAACTAGACCAAGAAGGCGACAAAAACTTGCACAATATGACTATAATTTCTATAGGTTCACATAAGTTACACTTTTAAAGTATCATCGCCCTGTGAAGCCGGCGCGGTGTGTACATACAATTCTCAGACGATAACAGAAGTGTCACGAGTCAAACGGTAGTGGACCGCTTCAGACTTGAAAGTTTTTAATTATACAGTTATTTTACTGTTGGTAGCATTATGTTTTGTCTTTCCATATTTTTTATATCCGGACAATAATAACCATCAAACGGCGTCCTCGCCCAGATATTAAGGCTGAGATCTATAGAGCGAACTTCGACTAAGTCTGAGTCAAAGAAACGAACTCAGTAAGGATTTGGAAATTTGAATCGAACTTCGATTTATCCGAGCTATTTTTTTACAAGAAAAACAAACTGACAGACTAAGCAAAGATTTTCTTGTAATAAGTCAAAGCTAGATTTAGAAATTCCAAATCCTTACTGAGTCCGTTTGTTTGACTTAGACTTAGTCGAAGTTCGATCTATAGATTTCAGCCTTAATGTAGAGTAGGTATATTGATTTGAAGCAATTAAACCTGCATGAATGTAGTTAGTACAACGTCTTATATTAAAGGGTTTATGTTTTTTTTTCAATGTCTATTTTATTTTTCTTCATTTCGCTTTTCATTTTGCGTATCTTATTATAGGAAATTACTTGCTGATAGCTTTCAATCGTTTTAAGTGATGTACTCATTGATGTACTCTTTCTTTCTACCTGCCCTTATCCCAGCTTAATGTGGGGTCGACGCAACACTTTTTTTCAAGCATGTTGCATCAAGGATTTGGCTAATTTTTTACGGCCGGCTGCCTGCCTAACGTCAACCCTCTCTGAGGGATCCAGTCCCAGGCAAATTAAATTAGAAAATTAGCTTTGCCGGACCTGGGTATCGAACCCACGACCTTCCGCTCCACAGCCCACATGTGCTACCACTAGACCAAGGAGGCGACTAAAATATAATATGTGAAACAAAATATAAAACGTTACGTTGTTGAAATTAAACTATTAGCCTTCGTGGCCACGGGTCAGACCACGAAGGCTGCAAAGCTTTCGAAACGTCGGGCATAAAAATTAAAACCAAATCGTGATATAATCCGTAAAAATAGTTTAATTTCAATGAATAACATTCACCTAAACCTAAGAAATCATTACGTTACGTTGTGTTTAACTTAAACGGAGTTTTGTATCTTTCATCGACAAAATGTAGGTCCAACACCAAATACACCTACATTATTGATTTCAGTATATTATTGCCCCGGGTGTTTTCTTCACACAATTAAGTGTATTATTAGCGGCACTTTCTTTTAATATTTCGGGCAGGGAGCCTTAATTGCCGTGTAAATTTAACGTGGAGAAATAATGGGGGTCCATTTTACATTATGAATAAGTTATACAGTGTTAATGTCCGTTCAATCATATGATACGTCAAATTCAAATTCAAATTCAAAACATTTATTTATGAGATCGGGTATAATAGGTCTTAAAAAAATATAAGTACGTCAAGCATAAGGTTCAGAATAAAATTGAACATTAAATAATATGATGTCAATATTATGTGTCATACGATTGTCGTCTTTGATATAGTGACAACATGTCCTTTACATATTGAAGAACATGATGTTCTATGTTTCAGTCATCATCATCATCATCATCATTATCAGACATAGGACGTCCACTGCTGAACATAGGCCATAGATTTCCAATTTCCAATTATAGTTATTCATAATCTTAGAGTTTTCTCTCCTTTCATATTATAGGCTGCGGGTCTGTGCCGTACCAGGCACTGATTTTCAACCCTAGCATCTTATGTTTGATTTTACGAATCGAAAAAACATACTCACATTGTGATTGTTCAATCTGATGTTTGTAGTCAGGTCTTAGGTATCAACTTTTGTGTAAAGTAAGAAAAGAAAGAAAGAATTAAACTTTATTCAGCCAATGTCTCAGGCAGTGGGAGTGGGAGAGAACAAAGAGAATAAGACAGAATATGAAGCACTAAGAGGTAACAAATTGGTTAATTACTAATCATGTGTTGGATATTATTAATAAAATAAGCACAGACAACACCATGAACGTGCTTATATCTTGAATCATCCGTGCCAGTAGCCAAAAGAGTAGAGAGAGAGAGAGAGAGAGTAGAGTCGATAGGCTCGCCCCCTATCACACCTGGGACGGAACTAAGCTCGGCGAAATGTGGGTGTTCTAGTTCGCTAGTGCGCCTGTGCCTACCCCTTCGGGGATACAGGCGTGAGCTTATGTAGCCAAAAGAGTACTAACTGATTTCTAGATACAATGCCAAAAAATTTCGCATGACAATGAAAACGTAGACAGAATTCGTGAGCGGAATCCTAACAAGGGGCCGTTATTTCGTCCCAGTTAACCGACTTGTTACGTTTATGACATCCTGCCCTACTTCATATAAGTTTGTTTCTTAGCGTGTTAACGTGTGAACATTGCACCGTGTGGCTTACTTGCTTGAATTCTTGACTTTTACATCTGTCGCCTTATATTCATATCCGATTTCCATTATTGCAAAGTTCTTAATGTCCGTTTTTAAACTCGGTTTTTGTTTGATAAAGTTTGTAATTACTTCTTTTTCCTGTTTATATTCCACTCAATGTGGGGTCTGTGCAAAACACTGTACGCAAGTTGCTGAGGGATCTTGCTTAGTTATTACTAGCAGTGCCTAGCCTGGCGTCAACTCCATCTGTGTCTGCCAATCATTGGTAGATCCACACACTGTTGGGATTTGTATCCAGAACCTCTATTATATGGGATTATAACATTGCTATTAAAAATACATGAGCTAGGATTGCAGTTAATCAACTTCCTTTCATTTGTGATGCCCTTATTTCTTAATAGAAGTAAACCGAAACGTATAAAATATTTATATCATAAATAATGATCCCAAATTGTCCAAAATGAACGAAAAATAAATTATTCTCATATTCATATAACTTCGTATTAAACATATCATACATTAGCATTCATTGAATATTTAATTGCTATTTTTTTTTATTTTGGGATCGGTTAGATTATAATTCTCTTCATTTATTTATTGTTTAGAATGGTTAAAAGTCTTAGAAAGAACTCCATTTACGATGATTAAGTGAATGTGAACGATAATATTTTTCCTTTTTCTTGCTCTTAGCATGAAGTCAACTTAATAAAACGAAGAAATTAAGGATACAAACTCATTAACATTTTATGTTCGAGAAATCTGCGCTGTAGGGATTGTTGCAAAGTCGACTCAACTTTATTGGCTTAAGTTGTATTGTTGATTAACTTTTTTCCTTAATAACGAACAAGTTAAAATGTTAAGGCCAATTGAAGATTAAATTGGTAATTATTTCATTTACGTCGGCAGACATTTTGTTCCTGGTTTGGTGTTGTATTTCCTGTTATCAATAAACTGGAAATAGTTTATGGTCAGGGTTAAGTTTAGCTGCATCTCTAAAATCAATATAAATAACAATGTCTGCTTATTCGTAATTATTTGAAGACACCGTGGTTTTCCCATGTAAAATTCATTCCATGACTAATGCATTTTTATAAAAAAACGTAATGAGTACGTACTAGTTTTCAACATTAATTAGGAATTTCTGTTCAATTGATACACAATTTGGTCTTTATTTAAATATGTATGTACAATAAGATGTAAATGAAACAAGGAATGATTTTAATAGCTCTTGAGATTTTATTATCTCCTCTCATTCTCAAATGAAAATGCAAATACTTAAGAAAATACTACAAGTTTATTGTCTTCATTAACATCTTAAATACTATGATAAGTACGTTTATTCTACATCAGTCGATCTCATCCACTTCACGAAGGGGATCCGTTCATTTAGGATTCAGCTTGATTCATATCACGATCTATATTACTGATCACAGATGATCATACACTGCACGCCCATGAACACCACGATCCAATTATCGCATTCAATCAACATTTTTGAGCGTTCTTATATCGTTGTATAACAGTTCTTTAACATTTAACACTAAATGCATGGCTACAAGGAATGATTAATATGAGCCCTCCAAGGCTATGTCTCCGGGTAATCCTTTCTCAACATATCGGAATCAGATTTGCCTATGTTTACGTGAATTGTTATTGCTTCGTCATTATCTGCTTTCATAATAACATCGTTCCACTGTATCTCTGCCTTCTTTCCATAAGCCTCGTTTTCTATGAGTATCGCTGATTTTGTGCATAACGCCTTACTCTGGAATTCGATTAAGGCACAATATTCGCTCTTCTTACTTTCTGATTTCACATCTGCTATGTATCCCAGCTTTCGTCTCATCACTTCTACTCTCACGTGGTAGTTGTAGATACATACTTTGATTATGAAAGCGCTTTTCTGGTGAAGGAGTATGATCTTGTACTTAGTTCTGCAGCACGCAGTCTTCTTTAGCTTAGTTTGGAAATTCTCTATTAAAATCTTTATTTTCTGTGAGTAGACGGCGATTATATTGTGATTAGCTTGTAGGTGTGATGATAGTTCTTCGAAAGGTACTGAGCAGCAGTTTGCGGTAATAGGGCATATCATTGTGTCGAATTTGCAGTCTTCTTCGTGTTTTACTCTTGTGACCGCTGTCAGGAGTTCTATGCAACCGCGTCTGTGAACAAAAATAATTTATTTATTAGTACATGGAAATCACGAATGTAGAATCCTTCATCATCATCATCATTATCAGGCATAGGACGGCTACTGCTGGCTATATAGGCCTCCCTAAAGATTGACCTGTTGGAAGCGGCCTGCATCCAGCGACTTCCTGTGACCTTTATCAGGTCGTCGGTCCACCTTGTCCAATCCTTATATTCAAAAAAATATTTTTCTAAAATGACAAAGATTCCCCATTTATTTGTTAGAGCTCTTTGACCCAGTTGTATTTTGACTTCAGATGTATTTAATGTGGCACTAAAAAGGTAATAGACGGCTGATATGTTAAAGAAAGTATTTGTTACAGAAATTATAACGTAAGACGTTGAATATATATGTTTTAACTAGATGTTTTGCCTTTTTCCAATATGACTTATCCAAGCTATCTAAACTCTCACTAAAGTTAACAGGATTACATTTTATCAATTGTTGAAATACTTAATTGAAATAATATTTTGGTACACTAACACGGATAATTTCTGTAGAAAAGTTTCAGCAAATTATGTTATATTGATTATGGCTAATGTTATTTTCCATATATATCCAATTTTTTGAACTAGAAATAAAATTTATCATTCATTATTATGTAGTAATTTAAATTTATATTAAGAGAAATCAGAAAGGGAAGTGTGTATTATGGATTTAAAAGTCTTTCGTCGGTATTGTCTGACGTTAGTCTTTTATAAGCAATAATTTATATTCATTATAAATTGATTGTCGTTTAATAAGCTTATTTATTTCCGACGAAGGTCAAAAGTGAACAAATTTACAATATAATGGCAGGTTTGGTTTGCGTGTATCGAAAAGTTTTTGCTAAAAGAACTTGTTTCTTCCTAATTGGATGGATCGTAGATTCCGTAGACAAGTTAATTGTTGTTTATAATTTGTAACGATTTTTTCAAACCCAGCTGAATTTTATACGAATGATTGTTCATTACATTAGGATTACAAAACAAATTGTTTAAAGAGTTTAACTGGTAATATTATGGCATGATTACTCGACGTCTGAAAACCAGCGAATAGTACTTATGAAAAAAATATGTAATGCAAAACTTGAATAAATATTTTTATTTGTATTTACAAAAACATGTTTCATATCCTATTATGTAATATTATCTGTGAAGCACTAAAACTATACATTGTTTGTAGTTTGTACAGTGTACAGATCACGTAACCGTTGATAATTTTTACGAATATTTTTAATGGTTATAGCTGCACGGTTTGACTCATGAGTCATGACTGAATTACGTTGTATTAGTGTGACGAACCCTCAATTTCTTCATGTATAGCTGAAGTAATACCTAAGCTACAGTGAAAGTTAACTTTACATTACGTATTTGTTGGCAAATGACAGTTCAACGGTTAATAGCCAAAGTACCGAAGTAGCCAAAATTGTGAAGTGTCTAGCCATTTTATATTACTTTATACCTGACATTGACTTTTGCTATCGACGAAGAACTTGGGGGTGATTAAAAATTTTCGGATAAAACTGGCTAAAAATGAGGAGCTTATTATTTGGTCGGAATATGTATATTAAGTATCCTGTATCTTATCTGATTTTGGATTAATCATTCTGAACTCTAAGGATGGGTGGTCTATATGCACGGATATCAAATCTAAAACTTTTTGTTAGGTTGCTATATTTTCATTGATACAAACAAAAAATATTCATAATACAATATAATAAATAGTTTTTGTTTAATTATCATCTATTCATAATCAGATGGTTTTAAAGCAGCTATTAGTTTTTGTATGATTAATTTATTGAGATGAATGCTTATGTTAGATTTCATTTACGTTTAAAATCCAATTATTTATTTGGTAATAGAGGCACCAGCATCTGCATTATGACTGATACTTATACGCAATATGCTTATATTAATATTAATTAATTATTTTTTGTAATAGAGTACTAGATTTCAAGTGCTTTTTTATGAATAAACTTAGTTGTTTCACCAACACTTCCTATGATCAATTAAAATCAACTTTTTTGCTATTAAGTGTTTTGTCATACTTCTAAATAATATAATGAGTACTGAATATAATTATAAGATTAACTGAGACAAAACTGTCATTATTTAATGGATTACCAGAGATTAATATTAATTTATTTTCCGTGTTTTAAAGCTACATTTAATTAAGGCTTTTATTAAGAAACGATTTGTGTTTGATAATTATTTTGGTGCAATTGAGTCAATTTTAGTTTTTGTGTATCTAATATTTTTAATAATGCGTAGATGAAAGTTTTATATATTCCATAGGTACCCATATTATTGAGATAAGATAACCATTGAAGAAATATTTATCATCGATATTTTATGTTGGCCAGAGCTCTATACACCCTTCCAGACTTACCGTGTGTAATTATAATTTTAGTTTGTCCGTTCGCTCGCTCGTATGTTTGTTTGGACGCTTTAATGTGAATGATTTTGAAAATAATATCACTATAAGAAAGCTCTATTTAGATGTGGCGACATAGGATTATTTTTGCTAAAAGACGTTTATCACGGGAGCGGAGCCGCGAATAGTTACATGTTCGATTTTTAAAAACATAAAAAAACATGTTTTTAAAAAAAAAAAAATACATATATATTCACAAACACCGGGTAACGAAATATATCGTTAACTTTTAGTTTACACAAGGCTAATTGAAGCTAACAAGGCAGTCGTGACGATTAACATTCGGCGAGAAATTTGCTAGTCATTCTCCAATATTTTATACCACACAAGTATGGGGTAACAACATTAAGCAATTTCAAGCATGTTGTAGAAAAAACTCGGCTTAGATTTTACGACCGGCTAGCTACCTGACGTCAGCCCTCTTAGGGAACCAATTCCGGTCAAATCACGTTAGAAAGAGCACGTTGTCCGAATTAGTTTTCGAACCTAGGACATCCCGGTCTACAAATCATTCACGCTACCAAGACCAAGAAAATGACTTCTTAGTCATTAAATTATTCAAATAACACAGTATAGTTCACTTTTAGTGAATTGTCTATTTAGGACACTCGTTCGTTCAACATGCTTTTATCCCACCATAATACGGGGTCTTTTCAAGCATGTTACAGAAAGGATTTGGCTTAGTTTTTACGACCGGCCACCTTCCTGACGTCAACCCTTCTGGGGAATCTAGTCCAGGGCCAATTAAATTAGAAAATTTGTTTTGCCCGACCTAGGAATCGAACCCAGGCCCTCTCACTCTACAGCCTATACATGCTGCCGCTAGACCAACGAGACGACTATTTAGGACACTCATTTCTGAATATAGTATACCCATAATATAAAGAGGGAATGTTTATTTACAGAAACTTCAAGAAAGTGGTCAGTGACTGATATCATGTGAAAAATAAATATTGTTCTATAAATACAAGTTGATAAAACACGATAGCATCGCCGACTGAGAAATAATCTAGGGACATGTTTGTATTGATAAACGAATCAATTAGGTTTCAGTACATATCGTCTCAATTCTGGTATCGTTGTGGGAACTAACGCATGGTTCTGAAGGCTAATGTCCGTCCCATGTTGTGATAAGCCAAGTTACTCTCACCAAGCAAGTCTAGAATGGATAGGGCTTTGTTTTTACGACCGGTAGCCTGCCTGACTGCTTACCTTTAAGGTCCTGTGGCCCTCCACATATGTATACCTAGGCTAACTAGATTGGCTAATTGGATTGACAGGAGGTAGAAGGTAAGGAAACATGATTCTGGGATTGGAAACCACGCCAGGATAACGCCAGTCTATACAAATATTTAGTTATTAAATAAATAGATTATGCAAATAAGTGGAAAACTTGTCTAATGACATAATTTAAAAATAATACATAGACTGCCTCGGTGGCGTGGTGGTATTTCGGTACGACTACGGTTCTGAGGTCTCGGGTTCGATCCCCGGGTCGGGCAAAGTGATATTGGATTTTTGCATATCCGCCCGGAGTCTGGAATTTGTGCCCGATATGGCGATAGGCTCGCCCCCTATCACATCTGGCACGGAACTAAGCTCGGCGAAACGTGGGTGTACTAGTTCGCTAGTGCGCCTCTGCCTACCCCTTCGGGGATACAGGCGTGAGATTATGTTATGTGTTATGTGTATTACATATTATTTTTATGATAAAGTCGGTTATTATTGACAATTTTAATAATATAAACAGCAGTTACTTGAAGTTACAACGAAGACCCTTGACTTTTGACACTCGATTCGCTTTCGACTATGATTCGATTTGATTTAGTAACTTAAAATTCCACCGAAATCGAGTTGGAAAGTGCGCTAATGTCACGTTGGATTGGATAACTTGATATTTAGTCATTTTAACGCGACATTAGTTAAGTGCACTTTTTAATTTGATTTCAAAGGAATTTTAAATCACTAAACAAAATAGAATCGTACTCGGAGTCGAATAGTGTCAAAAGTTACCCTACAGCAAATATGCCGATAATGCGAACAATTTTTTAAAATATTTTGATGATTTTAAATCTGAATCGTCTCGGATTTTATTGGATGGAGTAGTAGAGTTCCACTGCTTGGCACGGGCCTGCCAAGCAGTGGAACATTATTATTACAGGGCTAATATTATTATTATATTTTATTTAAATCTGAATCGGTAGTATAATCACATGACGTTGTTAGTTAGAACTGGTTTTAATTATTTTGTTATACTGTTTTATTATTACGCGATGTATAATGTTACTGTCTGCGTCATTATGCAAATTAATGCTCATTTTAGCGCAGTTTTGAGACAAACTACGTAAACTCTGAAAATTATATTGACAATGACGATAAACGTTGGATAAAAATTAATTATAAACAGTTATTGTCATCGGTATGTTTAGTTCCATTTAAAAGATCCGTGCTTACAATAGTCATCTAACAATCACACTCATAGTCCTGTTCCCCAGACTAGGTTTAACCAGTATTGTAGTATGATAACCACAATTAGTATTTCCTGATGGAAATGCGAGAGACTTACGGGCCCAAAACACCCGGACCTGAAATAAATATCTGTGGTGCACGCAAATATGTATTGAATTCGAACGTGCGGCCTCGCATTATATTATTTTTAAATTTCAGCAAGAGGAGAATACCAAATTTTTTCACCATCATCATCAACCCCAGGACGTCCACTGCTAAACAGATAATCATATCCATAATATCAGAATATTATCGTCATTTTTATTTTATTCTTTCTTTTTACTGATGAAAAATGGTAATCAACAATTTTATCAAACTGAATAAATTCATAAATTATTTATTAATAGTTCTATACCTCTATATTCCTTTACGCTTAAAAATGTCAAGATCACAACTTCTTCAAACAAATTGTTGTCTCAACAAAGCACATCGTAAACATAAAAAACCTTTTTCCCACAAAGTACAATTTTATTGCAGTTTTATTTCGCAATAAATTATCTTAACGTCTCTAGATGTTAAAACGCTCTCAACAAAATAAAAATCGAAGGTTAATTAAGTTGGCTTTTAAAATTGATTAAAATTAACACCTAATAATAATTTTGCTGACGACCAGATAAAGGTCGTTAGAAGTCGTTGGATGCAGACCGCTACTAACAGTTCGATCTGGAAATATTTGGGGGAGGCCTGTTAATATTTTTGTTAGAGAGATATTATTTTTTTAGTACATTTCCATCCATCTAGTGAATAAATAATTTGATGAAATTTGGTATGAGTAATGCTTGTGTCTAGGGGAAGGACATATTTTATATTTAATTTTTTTTTTTTTTGTAAATAAACTTGACGGGATAAAAGTTATTCAAGAACGTCTTAGTTTTTGTGGGAAATTACGCCATTTTAAGTTCTAAAATTCAAAAATTGCGATATGAAGGAGACACAGAGTAGAGCTGCGTGTGAAAGCTATTAATGTAAAAAAAATGCTTCTGGGTGGACGTAAATACACACATTTACATAGACTGGACAGTATCATTACTTTCACACCTGCCACGTACATCTCTGCACCACCCCAAGGTTGACTGGCAGATAATGCTTGTAGCATTAAGTCCGCCTTTATACTTCGTGTATAACAAGTGTAAATAAATGAATAAATAAAAGAGCCGTTGAAACAATAGGCCGCGTGATTTTTATTGAGTGTTTAAATTTGATTTGTGTGGAATATATAGAAGTCTTTGGTCGTGATTACTTGTGAATCTTGATGTTGAGTGCCGTTTGTTTACTGTCTCCGAAAGTCAGTCATTTTTTACGATTATAGGTGTTTTTTGTCTGTTTTATTTAATAATATGGGACGTATTTTTAATGAGGTGTTTATCCGTTATTTTTAATAAAAGTTCAATTTATTACTTGACATAATTTTTTTTTAAATAAGCAGTGTATCAAGAAATATTAGGAAAATATGCAAAATTACTTTTTGTTGTTACGTATAAAATACTATTGTGCTTAGTTATAATGTGAAAGTCACAGAGTAAAATGATGAGCAAATTGTAAATCTAACAGAAGCTCACTCTTGTATCCCCGAAGGGGTAATTTTTTTGAACAATGGAAATTTGAATTTGTGACGTAAACATTTTTTCTGGCTTTTTATGTCAGGTGCAGTACATATGCAAACCACTTACGGGGTATTTTTAGCATACACAGAGCCATTCCTATGCGAATTGCGACGATTCACATGTCACATTCTGATTAAAATCCCCATGCTTATTTATATTGATTAAAAAATTAAGGTCAATTTTTTTATTTAACTTTACCATTGCTTTTGAATTGTTGTCCCTGTATGTGCAGTTGTTATTGATACCAACTGTATGATGCATACTGTATAATATTTACCTGTAATTCCGACACGGTAGCATGAGATCGTTGACGAGCCTCTGCAGCGCGAGGCAGGGCGCGGCGGGTGCCCGGAGCGCGCCCCGGCACCACGCGCAGCGCGACATCCTGCGCGAGCACCGCGCGCACCACACGCCGCCGCACCACGGGCAAACGCATGGTCCACAGCACTAAACACAAACAACACTATTAAAATACTGATTTCGTAGATAGTCACGGGCGGTTCGGCCTCCGGTGGCACATACGCTTATGTAACATTTATATGTATATATACCTCTATGTGCCGCCTCCAATGGGTTAAGTTTACGCGAATGTTAAACATTGAAATAAAACTAATTTTACGGATTCTATCACGATTTGGTTTTAATCCAACCCGTGACCACGAAGGCTGCAAAGCCTTCGAAACGCCGGGGAATAAAAATTAAAACCAAATCGTGATAGAATTCGTAAAAATAGTTTTATTTCAATTTATTACAATACTAGGACTTGCCCCGCCTTCGCACGAGTGCAATTTATACATATAAATTTTCCTCTTGGATTCTCTTCGGATTACTCTATCTATTAAAAAAACGCATCAAAATCCGTTGGGTAGTTTTAATGATCTAAGCATACATAGGGACAGACAGCGGGAAGAAACTTTATTTTATACTATGTAGCGATAGTCCGAAGTTATTAAGGCTTAAGTTTTTTTTTAATAGCAGAGAGTAGCAAACTAGGTGGGTCACCTGATGCTAAGGCTAGGCTAAGGATATCTATAGAGCGAACTTCGACTAAGTCTGAGTCAAAGAAACGAACTCGTGAGGATTTGAATTTTTTAAATCGAACTTCGACTTAATCCGAGCCATCTTTTCTAAGAAAAACAGACCAGCGGCCTGAGCAGGAAAATTTCTGACAACCGTAAATATATTCGAACTCGATGCGCGTCTATGAAATTTGTATGACAAATATTAACCAAACGTCATCAGTGCGCAGCGAACTCGAATACATTTACATTTACATTAGTTTTTCGTGCTCGGGCTACTGGTCACAGTCCGATTTAAAAATTTCCAACTTCCAAATTCAAATGCCCACTTTTCGTCGATTTTCTGTGAGACAATAGTATCAAACCGGTCGAATCGACTGATTTGTGATGTATACGTTACTGTCTATGATGATAAAAAGTACAAAGGCATTCTGTGTCTTGTGCATCAAAAAGGACATAAATTAATGCGCAGTAAACTACCTTTTATGGATACTAAAACATTTCTGCGTACCTAGAACTAGTTACAAAGTAAAGACATTTAACAGGTTTAAGTGTCCAGAAATACTTTAACATAGTTCAGAAGTAACTTCCAAGTAACTGAACTCATAAATGCTAACAATTCCCTCAACCAGTGACACTCCCGCGTGTTAAATTTATACTTTACACAAACTCTAAATTTAAGCTGTTATTCTGAGTAAAATGAACCTATGTTTCGTTGAGCCTCCGTGGCGCAGCGGGCGAGTAGCCGACTGTGAAATGTGAGGTCGCGGGTTTGATTCCCGCACCGAGACAAATGTCTGTGTGGCCCACATATTTGTTTCGGGTCTGGGTATTGTGAGACCGAAAGTCTCTCGTAGCTCCTATCCACGACACAAGACTCGAGCTTAGTGTGGGGTCAGGACTATGTGTGTGACTGTTGGGTGTATTTAATTATTTTATTTTATACAGCAAAAGTATAAAGTACATTATTATAGCAATTTTTTTGGTATTTTTTGTTATCAACCGGTTAACTATATTAAAGGAATTATTGAACAACAACCTATTTCAATTTTAGGGGATCTTCGGCCTCAGTACTAATACTTTTCACAATCTAATTCGAATCAAGACTACACTGAGCCAATGAAGAAGCCAATGAATGGCCAATCAAGAATTAATTAGGCAATCGACTTATATGCTAATACTCATTCGAATGTTTAAACTTTAAACTAAATATCTTGGACCACTGACAATAAAGTACTATTATCTAACTTAAAGTTTCAAGTTCAGTGATAAAGATAATGTTATATTCTACTGATTTCTTAAGTTTACGCGAATGTTATACATTCAAATAAAACAATTTTTACGGATTCTATCACGATTTGGTTTTAATTTTTCAAGAGATGAGTCCTACCTATTTTCACAAAGACAGCAAAGCCTTCGAAACGTCGGGAATAAAAATTAAAACCAAATCGTGATAGAATCCGTAAAAATAGTTTTATTTCCGTGTTATATTCTACATCTTTGCCTCCTTGGTCTAGTGGCAGCATATATGGGCTGTGGGCCGGGAGGTCGTGGGTTCGATTCCCAGGCCGAGCAAAGCGAATTTTCTAATTTAATTTGCAAAGTTAATTTAATAACATTTCAGTTGACGTCAGGCAGCTGGTCGTAAAAACTTAGCCAAATCCTTTCTGCAACATCCTTGAAAAAGTGTGTTGCATCGACCCCACATTAAGGTGGGATAAGGGCAGGTGGCAAGAAAGAAAGTTATATTCTACAGTAATTACACTTGAACAAATTCTAGGTATTGAAGTATTAAAGTCGCGTGTACAACGGAGCTATTAGAACACTTGAGTACACCTGACGTTACTGCATTAATGAGATTGTATAAACTTGCACCGCGTCGGGAAGTACGGCTTGTATCTGCAGAATATGTTTTAATTTTCGATCGACTTTCAAAAAGAAGGAGGTCCTCAATTCGTCTGTATATTTTTAATGTGACTGCCTCGGTGGCGTGGTGGTATTTCGGTACGACTACGATTCTGAGGTCTCGGGTTCGATCCCCGGGTCGGGCAAAGTGATATTGGATTTTTCCATATCAGCCCGGAGTCTGGAATTTGTGCCCGATATGGCGATAGGCTCGCCCCCTATCACATCTGGGACGGAACTAAGCTCGGCGAAATGTGGGTGTTCTAGTTCGCTAGTGCGCCTCTGCCTACCCCTTCGGGGATACAGGCGTGAGCTTATGTTATGTTATGTTATTTTTAATGTAAGTTAAGCGATATCTCCGCCAAATGTGGACCGATTATCAAAATTGTTTTTGTGTTCGATAGGGCTTATTTCAAGGGTGGTCCCATATTTGGTCACGATCTGATTTGAAGTCGGTCTGTTAAGTTTTTAAACTTGTGATTATTTTGGTACTTAAATACCAGGAGTTTTTGAGTGGTAGAGGCACACTATAGAGAGGTCTACAGCACGAAACACGAAGGGAGGCTGGCAACGTACCCATGATTCTTTTTTGTGTCTTGGGTGTCTATGGGCGGTGGAGATCACTTACCATCAGGTGACCCATGTGCTCGTTTGCTAGTCGAAGGCGAAGTTCATTAGAGTAGACGGTTGGCTGTTATTATGTATTAATTAAAAATAACTATCACAATTATGATTATAATATTTTTCATAAGATGAAACATCGACGGCTGAGTTTTTGAAAGTTTATTCCAAGATTTGTGCCCTTTTTGATTTGTCTTTACCAGTTTGAATAACATTTAAAACATAGGGGAGACCGGGTACAAAAGTAACGGCGGGTCGAAAGTAACAAACGCTCTGTAGGTTTATCCAATAGCCATACACCGCTTCATTGCTGTAAGGTGACAGTTGGTGGCGCCCCCCTCACTTGCATTCAACCACCGCGCGCGCCCCGCACTGTCAGGTTGTATGAGAGGACGTTATGTGATTTTGCAAATCAAAAGTAAGTTTTTTGACGTTTTCTTGTTTAATGTTTTCGTAGTCTTAAAAGGATGGTAACGTTCTGAATATTTGCATATTAATTCTTGATTAGATTAATTACATAGTGTTTTAATTCCTTTTTATGTAGCATGTTCCATTTTAAAGTTTTCTTTTATGTTGTAATAAAAATGTGGTCGGGTACAAAAGTAACATAGCCCTATGGGTACACAAGTAACATGTTACTTTTGAACCCGTATTGAATTGTTTACTTTATTATTACACAGAATGCCACCACAGCGCATAAGAATATAGTATAAGTCCATTTAATAGAGATATATTTACTGCTGTTGACTATGCACCATCATCTGTCTCCGACCGGCCTTTGCAATTTAGCAGTGAAATGCCACCAAATGATCTGTTGACCAGTTTTGATGCTATGTCCTCCATCCAAGTTGATCCGGATACTTCTATTGATAATTTTCCAACCTCTAGTGACCAGACTGTCCAGCGTACAGACAGCAATGATTTGTTAAAGAAATCATACAGTCATAGATCCAACATGCCAGTAGGTACCAGGACCTAGCGGACTGCAGCGAACAAATTCTTCTCAGTCGTTTGATTTCTAAAGATCTTAGATCTTTACCACAGGCGGGTTCGCGGACTGTAGCAAATAAAGGACGAAAAAAACGTAAGACAGCAATATTTACGGACACGCCCGAAAAAAACGCAATTGAAGAAGAATACCAACAAAACGGCGTAACAACCTGGGAATACAAATACTGGGAATGACAAGAAGAAGTTGATATTTTCGAAAAGGAAAGGAACAAATGAGACTATGAAGGCAGCTAAAGACAAAGAAAATAAATCTGACGACGAAGACTGCTACTATCTCGTTTGTTTAGAAACTTTTAGCAACAGTCGACCAAAATACTAATTTATGAATAGTTTGATTATAAAAAAAAATATTATCCCATTACAATAATTGATCTCATTACTTAAAGTAAGAATTTTAATTTGTTTAGTTTTTTAAAATGCAAATTTTTATCTGGGTTATTATTATAAAGTCTTTTAATAAATATTTTGCTGATTAAATATGTCATATTATATTCATTACAAACCCTTTTGTCCTGTTACTTTCGACCCACTACGTGTTACTTTCGGCCTGCCTACGTGGTCGAAAGTAACAACTGCCGATATTTTTTTAAGTCTCAATGATTCATATAAAATACACAATAATGAGGTATATTAAGATACTAATGTAAAGAACATAAACGGAATATATATATGGCTATATAAATTTCATTAAAATAATGACACCTAACCAGCAACCAAGGTAAAAGAGAAAATTGTTACTTTTGTACCCGGTCTCCCCTAAATACTTTAATGAGTAATATTAAAGTTACAAATACTAATACTTAATACATTATTATCTAACGTGTCAGAATAGACATAAATCCCAACTTCAGATAGATCAAAGTGTGTCTTATCTCAAGATTAATTCATATTGCCTTACAATGAGTTTCGCATACTTTATGATACGCATGAAGGTGATTATCATATCAAATACACGATATATTAATCTGTCACGTTTGTAGTATACAACCAGAAGGATTTGCTTCAGCCTATATTTAATCGTTGACAAATCTCATCCAATCTTTGAGAGCTTAACTTACTTCCAAATACATAACATAACATAACATAACATAAGCTCACGCCTGTATCCCCGAAGGGCTAGGCAGAGGCGCACTAGCGAACTAGAACACCCACATTTCGCCGAGCTTAGTTCCGTCCCAGATGTGATAGGGGGCGAGCCTATCAGCATGTCGGGCACAAATTCCAGACTCCGGGCTGATATGGAAAAATCCAATATCACTTTGCCCGACCCGGGGATCGAACCCGAGACCTCAGAACCATAGTCGTACCGAAATACCACCACGCCACCGAGGCAGTCCAGTCACTTCCAAATATTAAAGTTATAACAATGCATATAATAATCCATACTGATTATGTCGTTGATTATGCGCCGGAGAGTTTCACGATATAGGCCTAATTTTTTAAAATTTATATCTGAGACTGGCAAACGAGGAAGTGGGTTATCTGATGGTATGTAATCTCCCCGCCCATAGACACCCAAGACACAAAAATAATCAGGGGCGTGTTGCCTACTTAAAAGGACGGGAAAAGGAGGTGCGAATTGGGCAATCCAACTCACCATACGAAACTCAACAACGAGCTCCCACTTTACGTCGATTTCCTGTCAGACGGTGGTATAAAACCGGTCGAGCCGATCCATTCGTGCTGTAGGCATTACTGTCTTCAGTATGGCTCTACCACTCAACAATAAGAACTTCAAAATTTTTACTCTATTTGGGAAAAATACAAAATGAGTGGCAAAAATAGTTTTTGTTCTATTTAAATTATGCAAAGAATCTAGAGGTATTATCTGTTTTGTTTAAGAAAAAAAGATTCAACGTAAACCTTTAACACATTCATGTAAAATGTTTCGAAATGGAATTAGGATGCTTTCGATAATGTTGCTATAACTCGGAAATATGAAAAAGGGCTTAAACGCGGACGAAGCCATGTGTATCAGATAGTGATTAACAAATTATCTGTTGCGCTGAACGTCCATTTTGACAGATGCCCACTAATTACCAAAACCAGCATAGCATGTCTGTAGTGATATTTTATCAATGCCAACAAATTAACGGCGACAACACTCAAATAATATTAATAAACTTGATTTGACTGGTATTAGTTTGTACTTTGGTAATTTAATGTCGCGCATAATTTTATTTATGTAGTCACACAGAACTTGTGTTTCTTAGATAAGCTAATGATATTTTCAAATTATGTTGTAATATTTTAATTAGTCGAGTTAATTTATAGGGCGTGGATGATGTGTTTCTTCTATAAAATTATTATAAAAATATGTGACATATCAGGTTCCTAAGAATCGAGCAACGTACCTATCCAAAAATGAAATTAGTATCAAGATGTTTAATTAATTAGTAGGCCACACTTTGGTGACAATATTCTTTTTTATTATTATAGGTTGGAGCGTTTTTGCATAACTACATCCAAAATACATAATAATAAAAAATAAATATTTTTCTAAACAATAAAGTTGTATAGGAAACATAGCGCATAATATTATGTATAATTATTATATTATGCAAGAAAATAATTTAGTTTAAATATTCGTCGGATATGGGCGGCACGTTTTGCCTTTTAGTAGCATCCTAGGCGTTAACAGTGATTAAAATTTCCTTCGTCGTAGTTACAACACCTGTGATCTAAGGCGAAACTGTGGATTTCAACGTTATTTTATACCTCTATAGTAGCCATTGTCGTATTGTCTCTCTTATTTATGAGTAGATTGTTGTATTATCTCTAAAAATTAATAATCTTTGAAAATAGGTTTTTAATAAACAAAATACATATATGTCAATGTAAAGGCATAAATTTGAAAGAACTAGGTTTTGGATGAAACGGAAATAAGCTCGGCGAAATGTAGAGGCTTGAAAGGCGTACATAAATGTATAGAGGCGTGAGTCTAAGTATGTATGTTTTAAAAAAATATATTTCTACCTGCCCTTATCCCACCTTAATGTGGGGTCGGCGCAACACACTTTTTCAAGCATGTTGCAGAAAATATTTGGCTTAGTTTTTACTACCAGCTGCCTGCCTGGCCTCAACCCCCACTGAGGGATCCAGTCCCGGGCAAATTAAATAAGACAATTTGCTTTGCCCGACCTGGGAATCAAACCCAGGACTTATCGGTCCGCCACCCATATATGCTGCCACTAGACTTAGGAGGCGATCTTAAAATTTACATTATTGTTATACAGTGTGTTTCATAAAGTTGGTATCCATAAAAGGTACACAGATTGAGGTTCTGTCTAACAACATATCCGTGAAGAGAAAAAAAATTTATCAACGCGATTTCGAATTTGTATACGTTTCATACTTAATATTTGTGGAATAATAAATCGTGCAACCCTAATCAGCTGACTTCATTGACGACGCGACGCGCGGTGTAGGTACATGCACCACAGAGCGCGGTATTATCTTTGTACTCCAACAGATAGCACGGGCGGTGACGCCGCGGCAGCGTGGTGGCTTTCTATGAGGATTATTTTTTTATTAAATGTAATTTATTTCCTTTAATAGAAAAGAATCGTCATGTACTGAGTTTGAACAATGTATTAAAAGATTAGTAGTGTAATTGTCCACTTACCACATGTTGCGTTTCGTGCAGCAAGAACTTTGCACTACACTTTTCTATGAACACTTACTTCACAAATAGGGTTCGAAATGAGCTCCTCCTTTTTCCAAACACTTAATTATTCTGTGGTATATCAAGGACCTAGTGTTTCTTAACATTTGTGGGGTTACTGATTCAAAAGCGGATTTTGATAAAACGTGCCTCGATGAAACGCCACCGATACAGCTCCCGACCCCTACGACAGCTACCCCCAGCAGCACCGACACATAAAATCATTTCATAGTACTCGCTATTCAAATACACACTCGATCGCGACATTTTTATAAAAGTTGAGAGCGACTTCACAACTTTACGGTTAGTTAGCAACTGCCGAAATGAAGGTACATAATTTTCAATATGGCGGTAGAGTTCAACAAGGCATAATTAAGAAACCCCGATAGGCTACTATGAACTGAAGAAAAAAAAAACATCCAACGGAAATTTAAAAAAACTTCTTGATACGTTTTTATTTATCCGCATCAAGCATCATTAAAAAAAGTCAGTATTATAGGATAAAAATCAACATTAACTACAATTACAAAATTATGCAGAACCATTTTATCTATTTTCATAATTTTTTAGCGTTCTGTTGTGTAGTGTGTTTTTATTGACGGCGAAAAGTTTGCCGACAAGGAATGCGCCGGCTTCCTATCAAAGGATTGCCGCACGAAGCGGCGCATTGGCAAAGAGTTAAAAAAGTGCCGCGGAAATATGGCAGTTCGAACATAGTGATGCTTTAGTATGATCTATTCGGATAATCATTAGAACTAGGTACTACATATTCGAATAATTTTAATGGAAATTAATACTACCTTCAGGTAGGTGAAAAAAACCCTGTATGAATGCTTAACCGAAGTCCAGGTTTTGGGTAAAGTTATTGCAATCACCACATTATTCGTATCAGCTCAGAAAATAAAATAGTTCGTAAAGATTAAGACAATGCATTATATTCATACAAGTTGTACTTCATTTGTAGAAAGCGAAAATTACGATAAGTACGGATGTAAATTTTAATTAGAATAATGAACTAACTTTGGTATTAAATATTGAATCATTGTAATCGATTGAATCAATCAATTCATTGCATATTTAATATTTATCAACCGCCCATCCCTAGCGCGGTAATACAGGCAATACTCAAAAGACACAGCTACCGCTTTTGAAATATGTGCCGCTAATGTCTGATTGGCGATAAACTACCGACTTTTCTTTGAGTTCTTGCGACAGTACACGTGGACTTCATAGGTATAGCAAGAGACAGTGACCTACCCCTCTGCGCACGCGACTAACAAAGAGTAGTGAATGTTCGTTGTGAAATATGGGCGATTTGATACATGCCTAATTAGTTTAGACATGTAGAGGTGCTTTTAAATGAAAGAAGAGAAAAGTTGATCAATATTTTGTTGTCACTAAGCAAGTGTAATATTATAATTTACGCATTTACTTTAAAAAAATATTCGTAAAAATTTTAAGTATGTAAAATACTTCAATTTTAGTCATCGCGCACAAAACTAAATCGTTCCATTCGTTCATTTCGTTAAGTTAGTAAAGTTTTGTGTGCAGGTTTAGACACATCTAGTTTTATTTAGTCTTTGTAACCATGTGTTGTTGACCGCTGCCAGCTGATCTAGGGTCATCACAACGAAAGATTTCATATTATTTTCGAAGTCTGATTGCTCAGTAACTATAAGGCCTATGGAGTTTTTAACTTCAGGAAAAAGTTGCCAATCACCGGCTCTATGTGTGGACTTTTCATGGGTACCAACTTTATGAAACACCCTGTATATATTTAAATATAGTACAATAATGTAGAGGTAGATTTTAAGATTCTATGATCGAAACGAAACGTTTTATAAATATTCAAAAGTAACATTATAAATCATAATAATAATATAACGTGCGATCATTATATATTTTAAAAAGTCAAATTCCAATAGCTTCTAGTTTATAAAACCGAATTTGTATTCAGAAGAATATTTAAATAAGCTTTATCGATCTGTTTTGCTATGTTAGAGAGACGTGTAAATAGTATGTTAAGGACATGTTTGTTATTCTTTCATACAAAAACTACTGGATGGATTTTGATGGATCTTTACAGTCATATAGATTATACATCAGAATAACACATATGTGTGGCTGTTTTTTCCCCCTTTTGTTGTCCTGGAAAATAAATTTCCACGCAAACGGAGTCACGGGCAACAGCTAAACGCAACTTAACTGCCTAAATATTCAACGTGTGCTTTGTCCCAAGCTATATAATTTTTAACAGATAAGCTACTCTATTTTTTGGAACTTACATGCTTGTATTAATAAATTTAAACTTTGACTTTAGATCGTGCAGCATATTTTAATTAATTTTCAATGTGGTTCTGGTATCAGAAATTATTTCAACTGCAAAATAGTTCATTGATTTGGTAATATCGTCTATTTATGATTAAATGTCAAATGTGGATATTAAAAATACCTCCACTTCAAAATAGTTTCAAAACTAACTAACACGTGAGTAAAATGTCAGATTGAATAATAAACATAAACAAAGTCGATATAAAATATATTTTCGGTCCTAAATATAATACCCACGTGGTGTAAATTGATTTGCATAAATGGTTTCATCGTAAGAAGTAACTGATCATTTATTAGAGTTTGTATATGCAATTCACATATTAGTAGCTAATATTTAACATTTTGATTCGTTTGCTTTTTATGTTAGGGGGCAAGGATTTGCGTATTTAGTTTTTGCGTTTGTTGCAGCTCTGTTCTTATAAGAATAATTTATATTCTTATTTCCAAATGACTATTATTATCCTAATGGTTATTATAGTATAGGAAAATATCAATCTTCGAAAGATTACGTCCTTCGAAAGTTGTTAGAATTGCACCAATTGGATGTTATTGCGTATATGAACTAGCTGATCCGGCCCGCCTAGCATGCGTGCCACAAGATATCTCAATAATCGACTGTCGAGATGTTGTCCACATGTTGTCTACATTATTGTATGAAAATAAACGAGGATGCATGTTAGTGTTCGTAGACAAATAGAGAAAACCGGTTATAACAGGACAAAATGCGAAGACAAAATGTTCTCGTGGCGCGTATGCTAGGCGGGCAGGAAGACAATAGCCGTAGTCGAGTGTACAGTTGTATACAGCAGAGTACAAAAGGATCCAATAAAGACACGCTGTCTCAAATTTTTATCTGAGACAGCGTTATAAATTAAATTTCAATGATCATTGGCAATGTCTCACAGTGTGTGCATTTGTGTGTGTGTGGGTCACCTGATCGTTTGTCTTCCTAAGCAACGGCAGAATCTTACCTGTAAGGGTTCCAAGCATATGCTGCATTCGGAGAATCTGGAGAGGAGCTCGTCACAGTTGGGGCACGCGCATTGTGCGGCGTGGCCTTCTTCTGACGCCTCCAGTGCCGGGGGCTCCACTATGGGCAGGGATTTGTCTGCAAATAGAAACATCAAGCATTATTATTACCAGTAAATCAAACTAACAATACTTATCCTGTTGAATTATACTACAGTAGTTAAAGGTATCTAGGCTTTGCCCTCATATAGCAGAAGGTCGTCCATATCTATGTCATAATACTGGTAGTTTTTTATCACTCACTAGCATTAAGGATATAAAAAAAACTTATTTCTGCCTGACGTAAACCCTATCTGGGGGATTTAGCCCCGGGCAACTTGAATTAGTAAATTCACTTTGCCCGACTTTGGATTCGAACCCATGACCTCCCGATCCATAGCCCATATATGCCACTAGACCAAAGAGGCGACAAGAATCTATACTTCTATACTAATATTATAAAGCTGAAGAGTTTGTTTGTTTGTTTGTTTGATTGAACGCGCTAATCTCAGGAACTACTGGTTCGATTTGAAAAATTGTTTTTGTGTTGGATAGCCCAATTATCGACGGTGGCTATAGGCTATATATCATTACGCTTTGACCAATAGGAGTGGAGCAGAAATGAAAAATGTTACCAAATCGGGAAAATTTATATCTCAGACAGAAATTACTGGTTCGAATTGAAAAATTCTTTTTGTGTTGGATAGCCCAATTTTAGTGTTGACCAAGGGGATGAATGGTAGGGTGACTAAGGGGTGACTGACGGGGTGATTGATGGGGTGACTAATGGGATGACTGACGGGGTGACCGACGTGAGGAATGACGGGGTGACTGATAGGCTGACTGATGGGGTGGCGGACGGAGTGACTGACGAGGTGAATAACGGGGTGACAGACGGGGTGACAGATGGGGTGACCGACTGGGTGACAGCCGGGGTGACAGATGGGGTGACCGACTGGGTGACAGACGGGGTGACAGACGGGTGACAGAAGGGTGACAGACGGGGTGACGGACGTGTGTCAGACGGGGTGACAGACTGGGTGACAGACGGGGTGACAGACGGGGTGACAGGCGGGGTGACAGACGGGGTGACAGACGGGGTGACAGACGGGGTGACAGACGGGGTGACAGACGGGGTGACAGACGGGGTGACAGAAGGGGTGACAGACGGGGTGACGGACATGGTGACAGACGGGGTGACAGACGGGGTGATCGACTGGGTGACAGACGGGTGACAGACGGGTGACAGACGAGGTGACAGACGGGGTGACAGACGGGTGACAGAAGGGGTGACAGACGGGGTGACGGACGTGGTGACAGACTGGGTGACAGACGGGGTGACCGACTAGGTGACAGACGAGGTGACAGACGGGGTGACAGGCGGGGTGACGGACGTGGTGCCAGACGGTGTGAGAGACGGGGTGACTGACGGCCGAAGTAGATCATCCCATTACCTCTTTTAGAATTATTGTGCTATAGGTGCCTACGACTCACTCTTTCAACCCTCTCTCTCATAAGCAGACGAAGTTGCGCGGGTCAGCTAGTATAAAATAAAACTATTTATGTAAATTGAACTCTTGTTGTAGAATAGTGTTTACGTTTTATTTTTACGTCTGCCTTTTGTTTTTTTATTTGATTCACGATTTGATGTCCTGCTACATTATCGGCTATTAAGAGGTGGAGTTGTGGTGGAATTATTATTCAAGTATACCATTATTCTACAGTATTTATGAGTCTAAATAACTGATAATAATGTCAGTTATTTGATTGGTATTACATAATTTTAAATGTAATTAAATAATTGTATCTTTTTATATTTTTTTATTTCGTAATGTATACAATATTTTTAGTAGTATTACACAATATTTAGCTGTTTTTTTAAGTATTCAAATTCTTATTAAAATATTTAACCAAAGCAAAAACACACTATTATTATATCTAAACCCTCAATAAAACCTACCGTATAACATAAAGATATTATAAGATCATATTCCATTCTCAGTTGGTATTCGAATTGGACACCAATAATTCGACAAATGATCCAGTTGGTAATTAGAGTTATTAGTAAAACTGATATTCTGATAACGTTCAAACAGCCCTTATTTGGCAACTGATTACATAAATATGAATCTTATGAATCATACTCTAAAATAAGGAAGTGGTTTTAATGATAAACTTAAGTTTAATGTTCATGATTGAGATAAGAAACTACTTATTTACGAGACAAGATGACAGCGATCGCTAGTCTCTGTGCATGATGCTTTGTATGGAAATTGTTGCGAGTTTAACACATATCTATTTAAAACATACATACATAATATCACGCCTGTCTCCCTTAGGGGTAGGTAGAGACTATGGTTTGCCACTTCGCCCGATTCTGACATACTACTTTCTCATCATCAGGTTCATTCTGTTTAGGGTACTTTTTACCTGTCCTTTAGTTAATATATCATCGAAACTTAATATACGAAATATATATAAAGGTAGGCTGGAAGTGCCAGAGGTATTCTCTACCAGTCTACCCATGGGTGATACAAAGACGAGACAATGTGACAACGAATATATATTTTTATCTAAAAATGGCATAGTGACTGCATTACCGAATAGGAGGTAAGCGCAGTGCCGTCTAAGAATCCAGCGTAATACATTAGTTTACCGTTGGTCACCAAAATCATACCGGCTATCATAAAATCTTCTTTAATTTTTGTTTAATGGACTCAATGTCGTATAAAGAATGGAACATTTAAGTATTTGTTACATAACTTACCAGTAAGGTAATATAGATCTTAACCGCATTTTTAATTGCAACAAGCGACAATATTACGCGTACTGCACATTTTTGTGTTTAAAAATGTAATCCCTCATTGTGAAATGAGCAAGTGCAACGTTTTAATTCGATTGCGCAAGAAGCTAAGTGTGTCAGGCGTCGAAAGAGAAAGGCTAACAACCGCTAGCGAACTGGTTTGGTAGCGACTACCAACCGCCACCATCCTGCCATCTTTTTAAAATAAGGCAAAGGTTGACCAAGGTCGATGGCCTTGAGTTTTTGGTGTACTTAAAAAAGGCAGCCTAAGGGTAAAAATCCATAATGTCCACCTTCGCTGAACTTTGGTTCATAAAACCACATAACTTTAAAACAATAAACACAACTTAAAACAATAATATTAACTAATTTTAAGAAGCGAAGCTCTCTCTGTGAGACTTCCCGTCAAAATCTCCTCTGTAAGCGTCTGTAATTTGTTTCAAAGCGCTTATCTCTGAAACTTCAAAACCGATTACGTTAGAGGTATAATTTTATTATTATCGATATTTGGGAAAATCTTTTATCGCGAGAGCAGAGCCGCGAAAGCAGCTAGTTTAACATAAACGATGTTTGGTGTACTTAAAAAAGGGAGCCTAAGGGTCAAAATCCATAGTGCCCATCTTCGCTGAACTTTGGTTCATAAAACCACATAACTTTAAAACAACAAACACAACTTAAAACAATAATATTAACTAATTTTAAGAAGCGAAGCTCTCTCTGTGAGACTTCCCGTCAAAATCTCCTCTGTAAGCGTCTGTAATTTGTTTGAAAGCGCTTATCTCTGAAACTTCAAAACCGATTACGTTAGAGGTATAATTTTATTATTATCGATATTTGGGAAAATCTTTTATCGCGAGAGCAGAGCCGCGAAAGCAGCTAGTTTAACATAAACGATGGAAAAAATTATAGTCGTTTTTAACATACATATATAACATAACAAATTTATAAATAGGATATAAACAAGCATTTTTATGGAGTCTAAAAATATCTACAAAATCATTACGAAAATAACCAATCACTACTACTGATGCATTATGATAGTAGTTTAATAATCAAATCTATGTTCAAGTTTATTTTTTATTAATAATAAATGCAAATTTTATGACATTGGCGCCAAATTAAATAGTCACGCGCGGCTCGGCCTCCGGTGGCCCATACGCTTATGGAACATATATATGTGCCGCCTCTGACGGGTTAAAACCAGTTAGATCTCTCAATTCCCATTTTCGGATGCGGTTATTGCGCAATCAGATGTTAATGAGGGGATTTTAATGTCAAAAACTTTGTCGACTAGAGTAACCGATCAAAACCAAAGACTTCTATGTATTTACTAGACAAGCTGTTTCGAAGCAAAATTGTGGCACATGAGGTGTTTGACGTTCCACGGCTAAGGAAAAGAGCAGATTTCTATAGTGAGTTGAGGTCGATTAACAGAGACTTAAGGCGCACATTCTATGTACCGACCTTTCTCAAGTTTATCTCCTTACCCCTTTATTCATAATGAAATTCTGGTCTTATCGAACGCATAACTCTACTTTTGCCTACTTTAGCTAAAAGAGAACTAAAATATTTTTATTGAATACAATGTTGCTGGTTATAGAAAAAACATTATTTTTATCTTTGGCAAGCTTTGAAACAAATAGGAAGTCTTGGCTGGAAACAATCAAAGAAAAATATATATCAATCTTTAGATGGGGTCCTAGACTACAACAAAATTAATATCATTAAGAAAGAGCATCAAACTTGAAACAGCTGATCGGAATCGGCCATGTTTTCTCTATCGAACGTTGGAACGTTTTAACGCTATTGAACGATTATGATTTTTTTTTATGAAACCTACTATTGTGGTCTTATTATGCACTACTAAGTTATTAAGAGGGCTTTCGCGCCTTTCATTGAAATCGACGTTTTTGCTTGACTTTTGAAAGTGTCTCGCTGAAAATTTTTGTACCAAACAAATCCTAAAAACATATGCATTTTGAAGGTCATTTCATTCCGGACGTGGTGTACATCTTAATTTTTTCATTAAATAAGACAAAACCTTATGATTCCGCGTACTAGAAGAGGTGTTTTCGAAAATGTTACTTTTTACTGACTTTTGATAACTTTTTGAGAAACTATACATTAATATTATGACATACAATTGATGCACACACAACAAGAATATCTTCTTATCCGTGGTGGCTATTGTATTTTTTTCACGTTTTATACAAAAATGTCAAGAAAATAGCTTTTAAAACAAACACAATTTTGAAAACTGCGTCTGAAATCATAATTTATTTTGCGCAATATAAACTACACATGAAAATAAAAAATATCGCATAATAAAGTTTAATATCTTGGCTTTTATAAAAAAAAATATGAGGGCCAAATTATTTGATATAATATCCAAAATATGTTTTTGAAACCATAGCAAAAATCGATATAAACAGCGAATAAATAGCCAGCCATTTGAACAGTCAAGTCACACCGCGCTGAGCGGTCTCAGAGTGAGGACGTATCGCATTTTTTCGTCATTTTCAGTTGTTCGAATTACGAAATTTTCAATTATTTGTAGTAATTATAGCGCGACCATACTCGACTTGATATTAGACGATTTTTGTTTGTATTCATGTTTTGAGATTTTCTCTAACTACATTTTTATTGAATTACATAATTGGATTATGTTCTGATTTAAATTATTCATCTCATGATTATGATTGATTGTAATGAATTAAGCGATAGCAACTGAATAGAATTTAGAATGTGATATCTTTCTTTCTGCCTGTCCTTATCTCACGGCAGCGACCACGTGGGCTCAACATAACACACTTTTTCAAGCATGTTGCAGAAAGGATTTGGCTTTGTTTTTACGACAAATTGCTTGACATTAACCCCCCTCTGGAGTATAAAATGTAACAGGATATGGGAACTCTTTTTAGGTAATATAATATTCTCAACTGTTCCAACTAGGGGTCTTAAAATGAACATGCATAAGACGATGATCATGTCGAATTTTCATGTTGTGCACACTCGAAAATTAGTATAGGAAACTCTGGATATAGAAAAATGCCTATTACATGGGGTATCTACCTAAACAGGTTCGATTTTGAAAGAGGTCAATCATCAAATTCAGTTCGACTGGATAGCATTCGGCAAATTATGTTGTTGAGGTCATCCCGTGAAAAATACCTCAGTGCCTGAATACAAAAGTCTTTGATCATTGTGTGTTACCGTTACTAGTGACAACTTACGGCCATTGAAACGAGTTATTTGACTATGAGGAGGCCATTTTTGTATCATGTGTGCGATTGTTGGGAGTTCTATAAAGCCTGAAAGTGATTTTTAAGTTTATCAATAGATGGCGTTACCATATTTTCTGAGTCATATTGAATATTTTACGAATTCTGAACGATTTTAAAGTCGTTAAGTGATCCGCGGTCAAAATCTAAAAAGTGACCGCCATTTTGTTTTTCTTTGTTTTTGGGCCAATTGACTTCAAAATCGATATCTGGGTCACTCCGTGGTTCGAAACGACGCAACCAATATCAAAACTGTCAAAAGTGACCGCCATGTTGTTTTTCTTTGTTTCTGGGCTGATTGACTTCAAAATCGATATCTGTGTCCGCCCCGTGGATCTAAAGGACGGAATAGATGTCAAAACTGTCAAAATTGGCCGCCATTTTGTTTTTGGGCCGATTGACTTCAAAATCGATATCTGGGTCACCCCGTGGTTCCAAACGACGGAACCGATGTTAAAACTGTCAAAATGGGCCGTCATTTGTTTTTCTTTGTTTTTGGGCCAATTGACTTCAAAATCGATATCTGGGTCGCCCCGTTGTAGAATATTTAGACTAAAACGACATGGCTGATCGATAAATCAAAACCTTTGCCGTTGGCCCAACAAAATACGCGTGCGAAGCCGCGGGCAAAAGCTAATAATAAAATATAACACAAAACAATTATATAAATCAACCTTATATATATTTTTAGGTTAATATAAAAACAGTCAATACTTTAGTAACAGCAATTTTTTTTTAATTTATTTTGGAACTTGTGGAACACTGCCTGTGTTCCAAAATACTGCCTGTTGTCCTCTGTGCCCAGACGAAATATGAAAAACGATTACACGAAAAGAAACATAG
Organism: Clanis bilineata; assembly: GCA_036417725.1. Taxonomy (NCBI): domain Eukaryota; kingdom Metazoa; phylum Arthropoda; class Insecta; order Lepidoptera; family Sphingidae; genus Clanis; species Clanis bilineata. The sequence goes on from CM071147.1 coordinate 15,962,791, forward strand.
GTTCGATGCTAAGCTAAAAGGAGGGGAATAGGTATTGGGAAAGGGACGAGGGAATTGCGCTACCAGAGATCTCACTCAACGAACTAAACGCAATAGCAAACTGCTACTTTACGTCGGTTTTCTGTGAGTCAGGTATCAAATTTAACAAAAACAACAACTCCTACATTACTAGACGACGCTAGTGTAGAATTGAATATTGATTACCTGGTGTGAGTCTTAATTTAATTAAAACTTGACCCAACAAGAAGTTCGAACCAATTGTTTCCATACCGAATATTAAAGAAGGCGGCCACGTTCAACAAGGAGCAAATAGAACATTTGTGAGGTTGAAATTTTCGTAAGAAACATAAGCGTTCGGTGGCTCCGGCAATACCAACTACAAGATATTCCATTGTCTCTGAGGAGCCCGGCCCGTACCTTGCGAATTTTTCGTGTGGGGATACCTGAAAAGTTGTGTATATCTAAGAAACCGACGACAATATCCCGATTAAAATAAAACATCCACGAAAAAATCACCGGCAGCATGTGTCAGAGAGTTTTCAAAGACTTGCAAAGATGTTTGCTAGATTCCCGACGACGAGACATCATTAAAAAAACATAGATGTTTGTTACGTCGAAGGAATCATTTGTATCATTTCTAGTTTTAATTATATTCATGTTTCAAATTTGCAAACGATTTTGGTCCACCGTTTAGTTTGTCTGGCTCGGAAAAAACATTCTTATCTCTGTTGCGGATCTAATTCCCGGTAAATCTTGCTAGAACAATACACGTCTGACTTGAAAATCTATACCAGGACCTCCTGGTTCACAGCCTATTTACGCTATCACTAGATCAAAGAGGTTACAGACGTTTTATTATTATTTCCGAAGGGCAAGGCAAATAAATTATGCAATTTATTTATTTATTGTGCCTATAGGCATCGCTAACATAGACATTTAAACGAGCATGACTGCCCAGACTGAGTACAACAATCAGTTAGAAAGCACCTTTTAGCAACATGCTTGAAATAAAGCGTGTATAAATATGATGCGTCGATCCGACATTGAAGTTTATTTTTCTAACTACTAACTACTAAGGATCAAGATTTTTCAATCCAAGTATACATTGAGTTTACGTGCCGGATTGCAACTCGGGCATGTGTGCGACGCACACAGGTGCAGCGCTGTCATAAAATACCTAAACTTGAGCGGAAAGATTTTGCTAAAGCGCTCTTAAGAATAAGGGAGTTAGTATATACATCTACATTTAGTTAGAGAATGTTCGCTTTGGTCTTCCACTTCCAACTATATTATTATTATTACTACATTTAACCATTCCTTCGTATTGCGTCGTAATGTAGTCTCCTTCATTATACACGCAGCTTGAGTTTCAATTATAATTTGTTTTTAAATCCCATTGTTGACTGAGTTCATAAAAAAGGTTTAAGTTTATTTCCATTGACGAAACTTTGTTGAATAGTAATATCAAAGGGTTTCCTTGACTTTTGTCACGTACAATACTGTTTTGTTGCATTTTAATTGTCATTGAGATCATGATTGAATAAAGATTTTTTAATAATAATTAACATATGCACGTTTATTTGCTCTGGGATTGGGTTTTTTTCACAGCTTAATTGCTATATTGCTATAAACCATAAAGCAATATGACTAACGTCTAAGAATCAATTTCATAGTTTACGGATCTCACGAACACGATTGCCTACAAATCTATAATGATATTATATTTTCAACCGACTTTAATAAAGGAGGAGTTCCTCAATTCGTCTGTTTTTTATGTATTTTACGCGATATCTCCCCCAAATGTGGACCGATTTACAAAATTATTTTTGTGTTCGATAGTTTATTTCAAGGGTAGTCCCAACGTTGCGATCGGATTTGAAGTCGGTCCGTTATGTTTTTAAACTTGTGATTATATATATCTGGTTTCGCATCAGTATTTGCAATATAATATACTTCCACCTCCTATCTATCTTTCTATTTCCAAGAGTGTAATGACTAGAAAGAAGAAGAATTTCATAACAGATAAAGACGGTTTGCATTCCCACAAACTCCCTGAACTGCTCGCTGTGTTAGACGTGCCATTGTTGATCCTGCCATACTACCATTAGACTGTCCCGCCCACACACACACCCGCCACTGTAATTCCTGTAAGCCAGGATCAACAATGGCACGCATTTTACGACACCGAGCAATGAAGCTCGGCGAGTCTCAGATAATGCAAAATTGTCTTCATCCCGCAACGAAATTAATCAAACAGAAAGATAGGGAGGAGTTGGATTTATAAGGTTTCCACTTCCCTCCGTAAAAATGCAGGAGACAATGTAATGAACTAAAGAGGCATCAGCCTCATACATAGGGATATTTTCAACTGGAGAGGCCAGATGTAAAGCACCACGGAAATAATTTAACTGGGTGCTATCATGCGAGCTGTTAACCATTAGTCTACCATTACTACTAGTACTACCATTAGTCATTATTCCTGTAATGGAGTAACAGGGGCGGGTGGATGGACAGCATAGCGTCTATCTCGAAAAGTGTCTGACAGATTATCCCCTCCAAAAAGTAATGACGTAGGAACGTCACTACTTTTACCCGACAACACTATCTTAATAGACGATCAACGAAAAAAGCTCCAACAATGAACTCAATTTTGACATAGTAGAAACCGTTGCCAATCAACGAACGAAGCGAACTTGACATTGTGTAAAATAACGTGATTCAACATCACCTGCTAACGTACGTTTCCTACTTCTATTATTGTAATCACCATTCGGTATGCATTCGCATGACGTAAGACAACTTAAAACAAAAGAGTTTAACAAAGTAACTACGCTTTATACATCGTGTTTTATAGTTAACATAAACATAAGCTCACGCTTGCATCCCCGTAGGGGTAGGCAGAGGTGAAGTAGTGTACTAGAACACCCACATTTCACCGAGCTTAGTTACATCCTAGATGTTATAGGAGAGTCTATCGCCATATCGAGCACAAATTCCAGACTCCGGACTGATACTGAAAAACCTTATATCACTGCCCGACCCGGAGATTGAACCAGAGACCGAACCAGATACCTCAGGACGGTAGTCGTAACGCGCACGCAATACCACCACGCAACCGAGGCAGTATACCAAATATCACTAGCAACCTAATAATTTGTGTATAATTATTAAACCAGGTCAGGAATTCTGTAGGTGGTTTGGTCCTTGCAAAGCTGCAGTAGAAAGCAAGTTTGACTCCAGTCTTAGGAATGTAAATAGTTGGCCGCTAGCGTCATATCCTGCTGATTTGTTTTAACAATTTACATACATAACATCACGCCTATGTCATATAGGGGTAGGTAAAGAATATGCCATTCCACTCGCTTCTGACATATATTTTTAATTTATCTATTTTCATCAATATTTTCATGCATTCTTTTTGATTTAACTATTTAAGTTGATTAATCAGATATTTATTTTACTATTTATTTCTTTCTATTGGTCAATTCGAAACTTGGCTGAAATTACAGAGCTCCTAAGTTTAAATTCTAGGTCGCACATTCTTTGTGTTTAAAATCTTGTGCTAAAAATGTGGGTGCTATAGTGCCGATTTTTCTTATACTTTCGTTGATATAAGCTTATCCTAATATATACATGAAATAATAACTTTAATTCACATCTTTCTTTCTACCTGCCCTTATCCCACTTTTTAATGTGGGGTCTGCGCAACACACTTTTTCAAGCATGTTGCTAAGAGGATTTGGCTTAGTTTTTACGACCGGCCGCCTGCCTGACGTCAACCCCCTATGAGGGATCCAGTCCCGGGCAAATTAAATTAGAAAAATTACTTTGCCCGACCTGGGAATCGAACCCAGGACCTTCCGGTCTACAGCCCATACATGCTGCCACTAGACCAAGGAGGCGACTATTAACTTTAATTCACATCATTGATTTAAATTAAGTCGAATTAAGAGTAACCCATTCTTATTTTATAGCGTCATAAACATTGCAATAAAAATGGTCCCATTATCTGAAACCAGTTTTTAAATAATTTATTTAAAACAAATAATGGAATCACAAAACTCGTGATCTGTTAAACGTGTGCAATATTATTATTTACACAAAACAATTCATATGAAAATAACACTAAATTGTTTATTAATTTCTTTATCATGACGGATATCAGAACACGAAATATACATTAAGTATTTTGAATATTTTACAACGTGTGAGGCATTGCGCACAGTTTTGGTAACTAGTAACTCGTATGCCATGTTTTATATAACTAATTTCAAGAAATTGTGCACGAATTAGTCGAGAGTTTCGGTAATCGACTAAATTATTCTTAAGTTAGGGCTACCCTACCACTATTCCTAACCTACAGTTTGTCCTTACCTCAAGTTAAATTGAAAAAGAAATATATGAAGAACATGTAATTCATTACTTGTAATTAATTAGATGTCATTAAGTGATTAAATATATTCTTTATTGCCACAATAGAAACTTGCCAGTTTATTTTGTACTGGTTGTTTTAAGTTGCTAACTTCACGAACCGGTAATCGGGTTATTTGAATTTACTCCCGCCTATTACCCTCAGCTATGACAATATCCAATCACCATGACATTCAAGAAAAAGTTGCGGTTCCGTAAAATGATCCTTTTTGTGTCCACAACTGGCAACCTATAAAAACATCTTAGCTGGCAACCGATAACGGAAACTTTTGAAGTGTTGAGTTGAGTCAACTAAAGTTGCTTCGTATACACAGCGCCTAAAGCGTATCAATTGAAAATAAAAAAAAATATTTTTATTCTATTTTCAAATTTAAATTTATAAAAAAGTCGTAAAAGTTTTATTACTTACGTAACATTTAAAAAAAATATGCTGTCAATCCACAACCAAACAATTATCACCGAGCGTTAAATTTTTAAAAGGTTAGATTTTATTAAAAAAACAACGATCTACGCAAGATTTCTAACACCCGGTCTATGCTAACGTGAATCGTGCCTCAAAAATATACAGTTACATGTGAAAAAGACACTTGATGTATGTCAAGGTAAATGACGTATGACTCCGAGTCAGGCCTTCTCAGAAATCAATGTCATCATTACTAGAAATAAGGAATAAATTAAAGGTGCAAACAGATTATTGACACCTGACGCCACTCCACACGGGTATCGTCGCTCTTTCGATTTTTCGCTAGCGACTAAATATTTATATGTCAATCATTAATACTCGATGTAACCGCTATGAGCGTTCAGGTGTTTGTCATACAAATATTTGACGTAAAAGCTAGCGTGAAACGTGCAAAAATGTCTTTTTAATATTCGAAACAAACATTATTCGAAAATTATATCACTGCCTATGACAATACAACAATATTCAAATGGCATCATGATCACGTCATGACTTTCTGATAATGATTTCTACAAAACAAGATTCAATGAAGTGTGTTACTCATTATGTTTTTTCTGATTCACGAAATTTGATCAGCGATGTTGAGAATTGAGATAACAGGAATCGTGAGTCATAAGCCAAGCCCCCTAATGACGTGAAATTACAATCAGTTATCGTATTGCTACAACGATTTTCCTTAGCAATCAAAAAGATATATGATTATTTTATGGCGCCAGTGACGTTCGAACTCATCGCCTCTTTAGTCTAGTGGCAGTTTATGTGAGCTTCGAATCTAGAGGTCCAGAGTTCAAATCCTAGGCCTGGATTCTTTAGAGGGTATTGATGTCAGTTACGTTGAAAAATTAAGCCGAAACGTTTCTGCTAAGTTCTTTAACAAAGTGATGGGTCGATCACACATAGAAATGAGATAAGGGTAGGTGGACAGTAAGAAAGTAAAAACAGTGTATATTGTTAATAATAAATAACACCCATTAGTCACATAAATAGTCCTGATCCCACATTAAGATACGCGTCTTGTGTCGTGGGTATTAGGAACTACGAGAGATTTCGACTATCGTTCGGTGCGATTCCCGCACTGAGACAAATGTTTGTATGGCCCATAGATATTAAAATTAGTTTCGAGTCTGGGTGTTGTAGGATCGAAAGTGTCTCCTAGTTCTTGATATTCACGACACAAGACTCGTATCTTAATGTGGGGTCAGGACTATTGGGTGTCATTATTATTTATTTCATTATCATCATCATCAACATCAGCCACAGGACGTCCACCGTTGGACATAGCTATGATTATTTATTTATTGATTCCATATTATCGTGCGCTTATTAATGCGGGCATAGATTATTGGATGTGCGTCAATAGAGATCAAGGCCTAAGATTTTTATATTAGGCATAAAGCATTAAATTACACAATATTACAGTGAAATATGTATATTAGATAACGTTTTATCATAGACTGACGAAATATGACTTCATAATTAATGAGTGATTAATATTTATCTTATGACTTCATAACAGAATCCTTCATATCTAAAGTAAACCATGATAAATTTTACAGGAAACTGACAAAGATCTGAGTAAGAGTTAAAGATGTATCACCATTGAAGAATGAGGAAAATATAATTTATTTTACTGTTATACTGTCTTTGTTTGGTAGTGATAGTGGTCATGTGATAATGTATAATGAGGTTTACGATTTGAATGCAAGAATAGAATTCATGGACTTTCAAAGTGTTGAATTGGTTTATTTAAATTATAGTACTGTCTTTCTTTAACACACTTAAGGTCGCCTTATGTTGTTTAAGGCCGTCTTATCTGTTAAAATAATATGGCGACAATCAACGTAAGTAGTCGTTAAAGTTGAGTAGCGTTTGAACATTTGGGCCATTTAAAGTAGTACGTTTCTCGTTAATCTGCGATTTTCCCACTATTTAAGTATGTTGCAGAAATGATTTGGCTTTGTAGTATTACCTATATATATATATATAGCCTGCCCCACCTACTGGGGGATCCAGCACCGAGAAAATCCTATTAGAAAAACAGTTTTGCTCGACCTGGGAACCGAACCCAGGAACTTCCGGTTTACAGTCTATTTCCGGGCACTTACTCCTGAATCCGGGCGGATACTGAGTAGAAAAACACAATCATATGATCTGACTCGGGGATCGAACCCAGACCTCAGGATAGTAGTCGTACCGCGCACGCAACATAACTTCGGCATCAAGGCAAGCAGAGCAGAAAATTATTCTCATGCTTTGAAAATTATCATTTGTCAACGGATTTGCATATTTTAGTTTATTTATTATATTTTTTATCTGTGTGTCTAAAATGTTATCTGTATTATCTGAATATCTGAATAATTTTGCTCTTCGCATATTTAATTATGTTTCACATGTAGGCATAGCTAAATGTCTTGGCCAAATCTTGATGGAACTATGATTAAAATTACTGACATTATAAATAGTGATGTGGATAATCGAGTATTTTTTATAATCGATTATTCAATTTTATTTAAAGACGTGTGAGAGCCAAACCATCCCCGTCGATTAATGATAAATAATAATGCATCTTTAACAAATGATTGATTATGATAAATAATCGATTATTTATCACTAATTATAAGGCCTTATTCACACAAGAGATTTTCAATATGTCTGAATATAAGTGCTTGAAAATCATTCTTGTTCTGTTTTAGCGTTTAAAAACGCCGGACGTTGGGCGGTTTGTAGAGTATGCCTTAGAAACAAGACGAGAATGATTTTCAAGAACTTCAAGAACTCATATGAACAGACATGATGAGAGGCTTTTTTAACGCGCGTTGAAAATCTCTCAATAAATCAAATCTAAATAATTTATTCTCGTGCGAATGAGAGCTAATAGTAATAGCTAATAGTTACATAATAATATGGGTAATTTTGCATTCGACCATGTTTACCGTGGACGGCAGTTGACAGAAGCTTTATCACTTTGAATAAATCTTAGTTTTCGAAGTGGTAACGCTTCCGCATTAAACACTTGACTTGAATGAGGCCTCCGCTTAACCTCTGTTTTAAGGGTTTATTTTCATACTTTAGATTGTGTAAAAAATTACATCACGTACATACGTAGGTCTAAGCTTGTATCCCCGAAAGGATATGTAGAGGCAAACTAGAGAACTAGGATACCCACATACCGCCGAGCTCATTTCTGTCCCTGATGTGATAAGGGACGAGCCTATCTCCATATCGCACACAAATTCCAGACTCCGGGCTGACTATTTTTCTCAACCGATTTTAACTGAGCTTACTCCGAGATCCAAAAACAATTCTGATCAATGAGTAATATCGCTGTTGGGATTTATGATAGATTTTAAGTTTTGGTCAAAGTTTATATTTTTTAATTAAATTTTGAATTTTTGGTTATAAAGGTATATCATTGACCAATGTACAGTACATTTATATCGTGCCGGTCCCTTCACACTGTATCCAAAACTTCGTGCAAAGTACCTATACCATATTTAGATTATGTAAATTTTGTAATGTAGTAGGAGAGGAGAGAGACGTGTTGATAGGCCGCTGGTTAGTATAAGACCTTATTATAGACTATTCTTAACTTAGGTGATACGTACAACATATATACTAACGCGTACACACTACAATGTTATAGTCATGAACATTGTTGCGAATTTATGTCCATTGTTTATACTCTACAGCTTAGTTTGTAATACTTTATTCCCTTATTCGGAAATATTACATGGCGGTCTGACGTGTTCTTTGACCATGGTCTGATTCATTGGGCCTTTCCTTTTGCAATGGATTATAAGTTGTTATATCTGTTCTTAAACAATTACATAAGGCGGTAAAATTGTCACGAAGCCTCCTTGAGTGACGTTTGTAGGTGATTACTGTAATCAGTAAAATGTATGGAGAAAACACACACATAAGCTCACGCCTGTATCCCCGTAGGGGTAGGCAGAGGCGCACTAGCGAACTAGAACACCCACATTTCGCCGAGCTTAGTTCCGTCCCAGATGTGATAGGGGGCGAGCCTATCGCCATATCGGGCACAAATTCCAGACTTCGAGCTGATATGGAAAAATCCAATATCACTTTGCCCGACTCGGGGATCGAACCCGAGACCTCAGAACCGTAGTCGCACCGAATTACCACCACGCCACCGAGGCAGTCATCAGTATGGAGAAAAACAAAACTATAATCATTATTGAGAAGGGTCAAAATTCGTAATAATCACAAGTTTAAAAACTTAACGAACCTACTTCAACATTTATCAGATCAACACCTTATTTATATGGGACTACCTTTGAAATAAGCTCTATCGAAAACAAAAAGAATCTTGATAATTGGTCCACATTTGGCCGAGATATCGAGTAACATACGTAAAAAACATATAGACGAATTGAGGACCTTCTCCTTTTTTAATCGGTCTATAAGGACTCAGTCTAATTTCCGATTATCGGGCTCGTTGCACATGACATAAAATGATTAAAATCTAGTACAAATTTCGTGAGTGTTGCTAACTCGATTCGATTACATTTTCGATAGTTATTCGTGCTCGGGATGCTCGTCACTTCAGCCAGTTGTATAAAAAGAGAATTTAAATATAAAACGTAGATTAATTTGCGAACAAAGACCAGTAAATATAATCTACTTTAATACCTATTATTGTATTATTAGAAAATACTTTAAAGTTAATCTTGAGAGTTTGATTACGTTTACAATAACAATGGCTTTTGTTTGAAATTAAAAATGTAATCAAGTAGGGTAAATGGCCCGCTCAATAACGTACAATTTATTGCCTTTTGTATCGGACGTGAGGTTTTACCTCATAAAAGACTACGTTCTTTGAAGAATTACATCATTTATTTTGTGCATTTTTCCTCATATCAGCAGCCCGAGCACGAAAAACTAATGTAAATGTAAATGTATTCGAGTTCGCTGCGCACTGATGACATTTGGTTAATATTTCATACAAATTTCATAGACGCGCATCGAGTTCGAATACATTTACGGTTGTCAGAAATTTTCCTGCGCAGTATTTGAAACGTTAATTTAAACCACCGAAAATCTCACCGAACGAAACGCGAAAGCAAGATGCCACTTTACGTCGGTTTTCTCTGGAACAGTGGTATCAAACCGGTCGGGCCGGCCCATTCGTGCTGTAGATGTTACTGTCTAGTGGTAGAGACGCAAAAACAATTTAAAAATGTAATGTTATTAAGTGATGTACCTTCAATCTCAACGTTCTCCCCGCTGGATGAGTCTGAAGAATCATCTTCTATTTTCTTCTCTGTGACTATTGTGACACTATTCGCACCACAGTCGTTGTTCTGAGATCTCTTCTCCGTTACGGAATGAAACTGTGGACAAAACGAACAAATAATATAGCAACATATTTTTACATAAAATACTTATTTATTTATTTGAAATATTATAAGAACACTGCCTCGGCGGCGTGGTTGTATTTCGGTATTACTAGCGTCCTGGGGTCTCGGGTTCGATCCCCGGGTCGGGAAAGTGGTATTGGCTTTTTCCATATCAGCCCGAAGTCTGGAATTTATGCCCGATCTGAATCATATCATGTATCATATCGAGGCTCGCCCCCTATCACATCTGGGACGGAACTAAGCTCGGCGAAATGTGGGTGTCCTAGTTCGCTAGTGCACCTCTGCCTAACCCTTCGGGGATACAGGCGTGAGCTTATGTTATGTTATGTTATGTTATAAGAACAATTTTATAACAAGAACTTGTGTTTTTTTGGATATTTGTTTATGAACAGACTCAAGGACTATAGAACCGATTTTAAAAATTCTTTCACATATAGAGAGCTATTTTAACAGAGGCTACTTTTATGTCAGAAAAATGTACGGTTCCCGTGAGCTACATTTATTAAGTTTCCATGCGAACGAAATCGCATCAGCTAGTTTTGTATACGCAGATTGTATTTCTGTCTTTAAACCTAATTTTACTGGCTTATGATGAATCTCTACCGCTCAACAGACAATAAGAGCAAGCCTTGTATCTAGTAATACTATACAGTTCTTTCATAATATAGTTTGATGAAAAAATAACACGCTTGGTGGTTTTCTAAAACCAACAACCTATTTTTCGAAGCGTGACTAAAAAGGATTTTTTATTACAGAGTTTATTTTTGGCGTTTAATTGTTTGTTTTTACAAGAAATACTTTTGGAGAAATTTTAATTGAGTTAAAATTAGCTATCATTTATTTATTTTAGAAGAATCAAACAAGTAAAATTTTACATTCAAATAGAAGATGATTTTGTATTTTCTGTCTACACAAATGTTTTTGAAATCATATTTTACATATTATTCGGTTTCAAGCCGGAATTAGGTGTAAAATTGGAATGCAATTCATTAATAGAACACTGTCAGGTCGGATAACTCTCTTTCCCTAACACAATTTGAATGGAACTGAGTCCCTTAGAATATGTGGACATCAGTCGGCCCGGCGTAAAAAGTAAGCCAAATCCTTCCGGCAACATGCTTGAAGACCATGCTGCGTAGATGCGTCAAAAGTAGCGTAAGGGCAAAAATTCATAGAAAAGTGTTTTAGACAACCTCGTAGCCTTACATATTGGGCTTAAATTTTAATAATTGAAAGATCTAAGTCCGTACATAAAGCAAGGCATAAAATGACACAGACATTGCATAAGCAGTATTGCGCGGCTATCGGATAAACATGAGCACCTGGACAAGGTTGTACGATGCATGTTCTAGATATGTTTCATAACATTTGCTTCATATTATCCTGCTATACCTCATATAGAGTATTTCTGTAAACCTCTTCATTCTTATCTAGTGTTTTTTGACACACTTGTATGAAATCTCTCTCTTTATATTTTCAAACCCTTCTTAAGGTTTGCAACAATTTGATCTACAAGCTATTTCTTCGCAGATTGTATGGCCCCATCATAATTTTTTTTTAAGTTGTTCCTTTATAAAAACATCTACACTTACTAAAAAAGAAAGAAACAACTAGGTATTTTATATGAAGTATTACCCTGATTGTGGGTTACTTTCCCTCTGAAGGCGTTGCCGTCAGAAAGATAGCCTGTCATAATAACTAAGCTGAATCTTTCCGTAACATGACAAGGTGTTTCTATCGCCTCACATTTATGGAGGTAGAAAAAAAGAAGGTAGGTTTCTTATTATAACAATTATTATTCTATCTCGCGGGCAAATTATGAACCTGACATCCAAAAATATAGTATAGCAATTAGCATTCATATTTTAGGTACTAGCCTTCCGGGAGTGACGTGTTGGTAGCGATGCTGTTTTTCCCATGTCGTTTTTGGTCATTTTTATATTCAAGTAAATAAGAGCCAATAAATTAGGATATTATTATACCATAAACAAATTAGCGATAAATAACGTGGTCCGATTCTTCGCAACCTGTTTTTTTGCATTTGACGTCAATTCTAGGTGGTTTGTTTATGTCATTAAAGGTCAATATTCTCGTTATGTTTCGGTAAAATACCTACCTAAAAGAAATATGATTAGGGCTTCATATGAAACAGTAGCCGGCTGTGAAGCGAGAGGCCGCGGGTTCGATCCCCGCACCGAGACCAATGTTTGTATGTCCTACAGATATTTGTTTCGGGTCTGGGTGTTGTGAGATCGAAAGTCTCTCGTAATTCCTGATACCCACGACACAAGACTAGTTCTTAGTGTGGCGGTCAGGACTATGTATGTGATTGTTGGGTGTTATTTATTTATGTAATAATGATGATATTTGTCGGAATCAAACCCAGTAGAAGAGTACGTATGAAGATAATAATATGAGCTTATCATCAATAACCGAAATCTTCAAGGCTTTCAAGTGGTCGTTAGGTCAAGATTAAGATCGAAAAGACAATGTAATTAGACACGGCACACATTGTGAAGAGATTTTTTATTCTGAAGTACTAATCACTTATGAGTGATAATGTGGCTTTAGAGCCTTGACGGAAAATAATGTATATAAATATATTTTATATTATATAATGATTATAACTCTGTAATAGTACTGTCCTACTATTGGGCATGAGCCTCCTTCACTAATGAGAGGGGTTAGACCTTAGTCTACCACGCTGGCCTAAAGCGGATTGATAGACTTTACATACCTTCAAAATTCTCGGGTATGCAAGTTTCCTCACGATATTTTCCTGTACTGTTATACCAAGTGATAGTTCACAAAGTAAATACACATAACATAGAAAACCCAGAGGTGTGTGCTCCATTATGGGGTTGGTGTCGAACCTCTGACACTCGTCTCGGCAGTCCGTACCATTCCCAACTTTCCCAACAACATCAACTCATTTTCTTCAATCGCGAAATTATTAAAGAATATTCCTTATGTAATTGTTCAGCAGTGGAAATCCTGTGGCTGATGATGAGGATGATCATCATGATGATGATGATGATCATCATGATGATGATCATCATAATGATGATGATGACACGTTATATAAAGTACATCTTCCACGAGCAAGCGACAAACCTACAACCTATATTCTTGATAGTTGCATCACCACTTAGCTAATAATATTATTTACGTAATATTTTTCTTCTACAAGTATCAACGAGAGTTATATGTCTGTGTAATTGTTGAATCAGAGAAAAAAAAATATGTTACGTGGGAATCTGCTGTTCCATAAACATGGGAATTTCCTACTGATTTTCCTCGTATTTATTACAGGGGGAAAATGTGATGTAAGTTAATTTAATGCACACAATAACCAAATATTTATTATTATTAATAATGATGCTTGAAATATTTACATGTTCCTAGGGTGATTTATTGAAGTTATCGGTATTTTCGTGGATCCAATTTTGTTTCGCCGCTTTGTTTTCTTTTTCTATTATTTTTTTTAATTTATCATTAAATATAAATAAATAAATAACACCCAACAGACAGATACATAGTCCTGATCCCACACTAAGATCGAGTCTTATGTCGTGGGTATCAGGAACTACGAGAGCCTTTCGGTCTCACAACACCCAGACCCGACACAAATATCTGTAGGCCATACAAACCTTTGTCTCGGTGCGGGAATCGAACCCGCGGTCTCTCGCTTCACAGACGACTACTCGGCCGCTGCGCCACGGAGGCTCATTATCATTATTGACAGATAAGATAATAAATAAGTTTATTTGTATTTTTACTAAATGGCCGATTATTAATTTAGTGTTAACAATACTTGAATTCTTGTTAATTTATATTCATGCACAACCATAATTATTATCATTTTCATTCAGTAACCACAATTCACTTATCTACTATAAAATGTAGCAGAAATATTTAGTCATTTTGATTCTTGGAATGAAATATCCTTTAATATATGTTCACATATGTACCTATTTAATTATATTATTGCAATATTAAGTTTATTTAACAATATATTTTCTTTGTTTAAGGGAACCTTTTCTTTTTTTTAAAGCAAAGACTGACAAACCAGCACGAGGCTGAAACGTGGTAACTCTCTATAGACATAATATTTTATCATATGAGAATTACGTGCTAACTCCTTCTAAACACTCTAAACCTAGTTCCTGCTAGAGTTGGTCAACGTATATTACTGCAAAGACTAGATAAATGTATATCTTTTCGATTCGATGGCGCATCACATTTATATTAGGGCCTTTATTTTCTATAACCAAACGAAATTTATAAGAAACAGTATTATTTACACCGTTCTGTTTATCTATTTTCGACCGACTTCCACAAAAGGAGGAGGTCCTCAATTCGTCTGTATTTTTTTTATGTATGTTACTCGATATCTGCGCCAAATGTGGACCGATTTTCAGAATTATTTTGTGTTCGGTAGAGCTTATTTCAAGGGTGGTTCCATATAAATTTGGTCACGATCGGTAAATTGGAAGTCGGTCAGTTAAGTTTTTAAACTTGTGATTATCATAAATGCGATGAGGTGCGTTGCAAACTCGTTTTGATCTGTACTCAGAGTATCAGGCTCCTGTAGTTTCCGTCAGTGTTACGTAAAAACCCAAATCGAACCTTCCTTAAATAGTCACGGGCGGCTCGGCCTCCGGTGGCCCATACGCTTATGGAACATATATATGTGCCGCCTCTGACGGGTTAAACGTATAAAGTTATATTTTGATATGAATTCAGTTAATACATCAGCTATTCGGGAAAGATATACATACATAACATAACATAAGCTCACGCCTGTATCCCCGAAGGGGTAGGCAGAGGTGTACTAGCGAACTAGAACACCCACATTTCGCCGAGCTTACTTCCGTCCCAGATGTGATAGGGGGCGAGCCTATCGCCATATCGGGCACAAATTCCAGACTCCGGGCTGATATGGAAAATCCAATAACACTTTTGCCGACCCGGGGATCGAACCCGAGACCTCAGAAACGTAGTCGTACCGAAATACCATCACGCCACGGAGGGAAAGATATATAACATAAATATCAGTTAAATCACTAGTTCGCGAGCTATCCATCTCTAATTCCTACTAATAAAGGGTACAAAGGAGATCGTGCGCCAATAATATACAATGAAGGCTTCTTCCTATCACGATTGAAGCACGTGGCGGTAATAAATCTAGAGTATACTCGTTCAGTACTTGTTTGTAACCACAGCATGTTACCACGTGTTAATTTGTTCAATTTATTTCATATTACTACTATTAGAGTTGATGTCAAAAATTCACACCTTAGATTCGATAAATTCGTGTAATTAGCTTCTTAATGGCATCTCCTGGTTTGAAAGTATACTAAGTTATGCTCACGACTCCGTTTACATAAAAATAGTTTTCCATTGGATTTTTTTTATATTTTATTCTTTGCAACTGATGTGACTGTGGTGTGTTGTTTGATAGGAATTTGATCATTCAAAATGGTTTTTACTTTTTTATTTAGATAATTAGAAGTAGATTTATTATTATTGACTATTCGTGGTCATTCATGCACATTAAATAAAAATGTTGCTAAAAATGATGCAGGAAATGCTAATTGAAATGTCAAAGTAATTATTAAATAAATAATGCAGCTCGGTGACAGAATAAACAAATAATTAATATCTTGTGGACCAGTTATGTTCTGCAATAAAACCAGGATCCCTTATATTTTGACTTTCATAATACATCGTGCTATTTTTTATGTGTCTGACTTGTCATATTGTCATCTAATGATTCCAATGTATACCTATGTCATATGTCATCGAGAACTACACAAATCTAAGCAGCAGGGCTACTATTTTATAAAAAATATAAGCTCACGCCTGTATCCCCGAAGGGGCAGGCAGAAGTGCACTAGCAAACTAGAACACCCGCATTTCGCAGAGCTTAGTTCCGTTTTTTTATGTATATATATATTTTTTAAAACTATGTCGTTACCCTAGTCAAGCTTGTTCATTCATGACGACGAAACGGTGTTAACTGTTTCTCTACCACCTTTCAGTTCGACAGTTTTTTGGTATTATGATTTGGTTCCTAGATGGTGATCACTAACCATCAGATGAACCGTTTGATATTAAACGTCATCTATCATCAACTATACAGATTAGAAATAAAACAGTTGCCCACACACAACCACAAACCCTCTTGCGTAAAACACTTCTAATAAGTACTACTAAAAACAATCCGCAAAGTTTAACAAAAACAACAATCAAATGAACTTAATTGCATAATTTCAATTAAATGGAATCGAGAGGCGCAAGGTTATTTTCACGCTCACATTTTGGTCTGAAGGCTATATATTATGTCTAGAAACGACCTTGAGGCTTTCGGAGAGGTCGACTGACGCTGATATCTGGTCATCATATCTGTTGAAACTGAATAGAAATCTTGATTGAATTGCAAAAGTATTCTTACCGCAATCCTTAATATCTCAATAGAATGACCGGAATTTGGTTTATGTTGAATTGGATGATTTAGCTTCGTTTGCCGGTAAATGTTCACTGTTTAATGAGGTAAAGTATGAAAGCTTTTACCACCTATCACTTGTTGCTGTTCTTGCTTGCTGTGTGTACAATAGAGTGTTTCTATCTACTTATACCCATTCTTGCGTGATAGTGAGACAATATTATAAATTGTATCCGATCTCAATTCGTTAGTAATAATTGTTAAAATATCGAGGACTCCTGTTAGTTTATCGTTCATGACAGTCTGATTGAATACATGTATATCGTAATGAAGGTTGTTATTATTATTTATCTAGGTATTTATAGTAAAACATATAAATCCAATAATCACACATAGCCCTGAACTACGAGTTTTGTCGGTACTAGGAACTACAAAGACTTTTGTTCTAGGCTTGATACAAATGTCTAGATCACATAAATATTTACCTCAGTGCTATGATTAGTGTTTTACGTTTCACAATTAACTACCACTAGATTGCTGCATTACAGAGGCTGCCCGGTAGCTGATAGGTGTCAGTTTCAAGGTAATTAAAATCTAATACTGGGTTATAATTCTCATTTAAATTCATTATTTACACGTGCTAAAAAATATTTAAATTTGTGTAGCTCAAACATGTAGCTACATCTATAAAAACAATACCTGTGCTGGATATGCATAATTTTGCAGTTTTCAAAATGATTTTTTTGAACAAAGCAAGTATGCAGGAGGGCACACCCAAATTATTCTTAAATATTTTAAAATCTTCAATAATTTTATTCGATAATAAATGTCATATGTGTAAATTTGTATCTTTTTCAGATCTAAGTATTATTCATTACGCTATTTTTGGATAAATTATTAATTTCTCAAGCTAAACTAATTTGCGCAATCCTGATTTCTGTTTTGCCAGATTTTATTACAATCACTTCAATACTTTATTATGTTTATAGTCGGAAGGAACACACTCTAATTTTCACAGCATAATATGATCAGCTAGAAATTATGTATTTTCGATTTTATGACTGAGCACTAAAGTACAATGTCCTGGCTTACCGATCTTGCGAGTATAATCATTTTAGACTCTCGTCTTACAGTTTGAAAGTTTCTTATAGTATATAAGCAAGTTTCTTCATCGTCAGAACAATCACAATAAACCACATGCCGTCGCATTTTGGACACAATGTTCACTTTAAGATATTGTATTTGTTATTGTTCACTACTTAAATAGTTTCCAAACAAAATAACGCCTATGTCTGTATTTTCATGCAGTAGTTTATCCCAATCTTCTACATTATTCAAATCCAATTCATTTTTATATTCCACGTTTTATTATTTTAATTTATCTAATGTGCCAAAATTATCATAAGTTATTATTTATTTTTGTTGTAACTTAATATCTAAATGGCATGGACATCATTTATTTTTTGTTACAAACACGTTTCAAATGTTTCAATTATGCAGATATTTGTTCGACGGTGAGGAGACAACAAAAAAGGCTTCCATAGCAACAACAGCAATTATTGTGAAATCTGTTCCATTTGGTAGATCGTTATCAACTGTCATAGCATTGACAAGGAATGCAGGAATCTAATTAACATATTATTTTTTCCTCCATTTGTATGATAATAAAATTAATTTGCTTTGGAAGAATAATGTTATTATTAAAACGAAAAGATTAAATATATGTTTTTGATATCATTTTGGTAATTAAAGATATCGCCATTAACTCAGCGAAGGTGAAACAATATAAAGTAACTATGAATGAAAATGTTGATTTAGGCGTTAGTTTGCATGAAAACTTACTCCACAGTTCAGATCACAGAGTTAATACAACCGTTCAAATGCTTCGATAGTCGCCTACTGACCAATCTATCGCTTTCCCACCGAATCATTGCGAAGTCGTTCCATTGTACACCAGACAATGACCGTCAATTTTTTGTTTTTTTTCAATACAAAGCATGGTTATTTTGTCTTTGTACGCACGCTGTGAACGTACAATCGGACATACTTCCGTGCTTGAAGGATTTTTACGAAATATTGAAAGTGATTTTAGTCATGCAGAAAATTATGGAATTTGAATTGATTTTTTTAAGAAACCTTATAATGAGAATTCCGAAGATAGTTTATAAAAACGTAAACAAACGTTTTTAAGATGCTTATAAACTTCATTAATATGACGTAACTACCAGCGCGTTGTGATTTCATCATGCTTTTGTATCGTCGTTAATAGTAAGATATGTATGTACTATAACAGAATAAGACAAACCACAAGTAACGAATTAATTATGCATAGAATCTTAATCATCTAGTCTTTAATAAGAATACCAAACGACTCGACTTGGATATTGAACAGATTTCCGCATGCGTCAAATCTCGTGTCACATCTTCTGTATACTTCAGAATATGTGATGAGAATGGTGGAAGATAAGATTGTATAAGTAGACATAAGCACGCTGATAAATTAATTTCATTTGTTAAAGCCATATTTAGCTTTTTGATAATTTAATTCGACCGCAATCACTTTATCATTTCCTAAACATGACTTTGTAGACTCATAAAGATAACAGCACAATGCATCGTAGAATGTAGAACATGCTTTAGTTTACAGATAACGTTTGTAAATATTGAATATTGTATTCTTTAATCTTTGTCGTGGGAAATGTGTTCCACCTTTTTGTTTCACGACTTTGAATTGAATTTAAATCATTAAATTATTTGACAGCGTCCGTAGCGCAGTGGGCGCGTACCGGGTTGTGAAATGAGAACCCACGGGGTCGATTTCCGCACCGATAAGAATTTTTCTGTGACCTATCTATATGTTTCGGATCTGGGTGCTGTGAGACCGATAGTCTCTCGTTGTTTCTGATACCCACGATACAGTTTATACCTAATGTTGAGATAGGACTATGTGTGTGACTGTTGAGTGTATTTATTTATTATATCAAGTCTATATCCCCATATTTCTAGTCCTGTACCTGATGTCTCTTGCTACGTCTTTCATAGAGGTAGTATATTTACTCTATACTTGCTTTTATTTTTATACTACATATTCAAACGTATTTTAAATATTAAAAGTAGGTATATTAGGTAAAACTATGTGAGTGTATTTTATTATGCAAATATGATATAATTTCGATAGACTAATGTGTGCTTGTTCTGAGTGCCTACCTGGTTACTAGGTACTGGTACTAAGGTAAGTACAGTAACAAATGGCGTGATAAATTAAATCATCTAGTATGTAACTTATAACACTTTGTGGATACGTGGTTACAGTATGTCTAATTTTATTACAGTCATGGTCTGATTTTGCAATAATGTTTCCTGCTCTTATCTCAGTTGACGTATTATTTACGTCAGCATTATATAATTTATTAGTAGAGACGTATTAATTTGTGTGGACTTTTATTAATATTAATTGATAGTTTAATAAATCGAAGTTAAAATTAAATATAATTTTGTACTACAAATCTTATATGCATCAGCAACGTAATGACCATTAGATTGTCAGATTGTTATCAGGACAACTTGTTTTTTATTGGGTTGACTTTAAGCCTCAATTGATTATTTACTATTAATGTGGTATTTGTATTTAAATGAAAAAAAATATCACTGGAATCGTTTTTGTTATGGTACGCCATGTAACCTGCATCAGAACCCTTCTCTGTCTAGACTGTTTAGGCATGGTAATAATTATTCGTTTATATAACGATTTTCTCAGTTTCCACAAACTTATTAATCTACCTATTTCAGCGTCGTATTTATCCAAATTCCGGTCGTGGTGTGCATTTTTGTATCATACCGCTGAGCAGACGCACAGACAGACGCGTTTATTTTTGGCACAACGTGCGCCTGACTCATTCCGGATGACTGTCTCATAGCGGGAGTCTGTTTACACGAGATGCTAAACGCTTTCGTCATACCATCCGCGCCCTTTATAGAAATGCATTTGTGCTGCCGGGAATTTGTTATGCTCTATGAATTTGAATTTTGAACTGTAACAACGTTGGTGCGAAAGTCGAATCTTGAACCACTATCGAAATTAAGCTCATAGTTTAAGATTCGATTTGTAGATTCCTAACAAATAAACATTTCATCGCTCATCTCCGGTGTATTAATCTTAAAAAGTTCCTTTGTATATCGATCAGAAGAGGTTATTATCAGGCAGGCAGCTGGTCATAAAAACGAAGTCGAATCCTTTCTGCAACATTTTGGCAAATGTGTTTTGCAACCCCACATTGGAATAGTAAGAGAGTGGTCGGAAAAACAAAATATTTATCTTGGAGCAAAATTTAGCGCATGAAATACATGAAATACATAAATATTCCCGCGATACAGGTGCGCCTAGTGCGGAGACCGTTGCACAACTATTATTGTCATTACTATGTTTTTGGTACTCAATAAATTATTTGTATTTGTATTTGAAATTTAGGTTCGCATTCAATGAAGATATAGTTTATCGTACATTAAAACAAAATAATTACAACGAAATTAAGAACGTAAAAAAGTCGACAGTGAACATTAGTGGGTGATCTAGTTGCTGCTACTCACTTTGATATCATTTTAAGTTATTTTTCCACACTTCAAATAAGACATTTATTTCTATTTGAAATAAATAAATTACCTCACCAACTCATGTTTAGGTTTTATGTTAATCTTAACATTATTTCTTTCTCTGCGTCATCATTAACAGTAAATTCACAAAAAAACATGTCCTAATTCTCAGTGCAATAACCCCAGCATTGTAGTTAAAACTCTTAAAAACATAATGAGAAGCTCTTTAAAAGTACTCATAAAAACGTGTAAACATATTAAACAATTTTATTGATGTGTAGATAATAGTTACTGTATAGATTGAATACTTATATCTTAGGTTAAGATTTGAATTGTACAGTTTGGTGTCGATAGCGTCTCGTTGCCCTGTGAGCAAGTGGCAGCAAATATGATAATAATATTATAGAGAGATTTTTTGTTTATAATGGATGGTCTTACTATGGAGGATGCTCAAGACAGGGTATAGTGGAAGCGTTTTAGTGGGAAGGCGGACCCTGGCACTATGCCATAGTAACGCCAGGTAGAAAGAAAAAAAGAGAGAATTGATAAAACTACTGGACCTATTTCAGAACTTATTTCAGCTGCAGAAAGATAGATGCTAGGGATTAGAAGGTAATTGTCTCGGAAGTAGAGTCGCCGGCAACAGCAATGTATAAATTTAGTTGAAATCAGATTACTAAGTATTATTGATGTACGACATGTCCTACACACGCAGTACAAGATCACAAACAACTTGACGCGTGCAGCGTGTGTTATTCAAAGCAGCGTCCCCAAACATTTTGAGGCGTCACGTATTGCGATTCAATTGACCGAAAACGACTCGTAAATTGAAGTTAAAATATTGATCATTAAGCGAAGACAACATTGTGCTTTATTACTTTGAATATCCACCGAACAAAAGAAAACGCCGCTTTGTATTCAAGTTCGTATGAACATTTTTCCAAGAACTTTGGGTCATCTTTTATATTCAGCGCATGCTGCATGTCCCTTTAAGTTCCAAGACACACATCCGGCACTTAATTGTCCAAAATATAGAAAAAGTTATTGTTAAATAATTTGGGTTCATAAAGAAGACCTTCGTCTTATCTTTGTCATCTGTCTGGAATATTGTCTTGCTGGGGGATATTTAACGCCAGAGGAAACAAGACAAAACGTTAGATAGCTATGACATATAATAAATCATATATACACATAAAGGCGTAATTAGGTAGCCTTGTTTATTTTTCAATATTATCTTTATGATGGCTGTAGAATTGTTTGATTCTTTAAAATATATTTAATCACATACAAACTTTGTCTTAAATATTTCAATATCCCATTATTATTATGTTTGTTTTGTTATCAACATTCTTAGATTTATTGTCGAGACATTTAAGTGTAACTAATTTAATTCATTATTTATTATATTTATTGCATAAGATAGAGATGTATATAAATAGTTCTTATTAAATCAGCATTTATTTGCCTCCGTACCGCAACACGCGAGTAGCCGGCTGTGAAGCGACGGGCCGCGGATTCGATTCCTGTACCGAGACAAATGTTTATTTGCCCTACAGATATTAATTGTTTCGGGTCTGGGTGTTGTGAGACCGAATGTCTCTCGTAGTTCCTGATACCCACGACACAAGACTCGATCTTAGTGTGGGGTCAGGACTATGTATGTGACTGTTGATTGTTATTTTTATTTTTTTATCCAAGACATTAATTTAGTCACAGTCTGTTGCTATGACAATAGTTATATTATACTTAGTCATTCTCACATTAAATGAAACTAAATAGGATTAATGGCTACTGATATTAAAAATATATTAGTGTACAATAATATTTTGATTTCATTATATATGAAAATAATTTGGGCACATTATTATGTGATATATTTCTAACTCAAAGATACAGGTCTTTTATAGGGGGTTATATTTGAATCCGGACAATACTCTAACACCTAACAGGGAAAATATACACGATCCAACAATATCCACTTATCGCTAATTAATTATAAATCTTCATAACAACAGCATATTTTAAAGTAAGAATGTACAGTTGTTGCAATAAACTTATTATCAACATAGCAGTGTCATGCTGTAAACATGCACATTAAACTTGAAAAGGTACATTGAAGGAGAGCGCATGATTCATATTTGAGAATTTAACTCATCTTCTTTGTGACATTTGAATAACAGATCATGTAGATTTCGCATCAACTCTTCATTGTTTAATTAAAAATGTAGCAAAAGAAACACATTATATTTTTCATAATGGTGAAATATTTGAACCATTTGATATCGGTTAGGTTATATTTAAATACTACAGATTTCTCATTTTAAATAATGACATAACAATTATTTCATTCCATGGAAACAACATTCTTGAGTCTCGTGAAGATTTCAGTCAAATTAGTATGCCTATCAATCTTGTCTTAGATGATGGTAAGATTACGTCTTTATCAAGGAAATGTAATGTATGTTATGTCTATTAACCTACTTTAAAGCACATTGGTGGACAAAAGATGTCAACTCTTATAAAGAGAAGGCTTGTAACAATAAGCAATATTATATGCTGATAATATAATTATTATTCAAGAAGTTTAAAACATCATAAAATTCCAAACAAACATTTCTTCCTAAGATAAAATGTTTAAACA
Source organism: Clanis bilineata (assembly GCA_036417725.1). NCBI lineage: Eukaryota > Metazoa > Arthropoda > Insecta > Lepidoptera > Sphingidae > Clanis > Clanis bilineata. The sequence continues at coordinate 15,986,745 of CM071147.1, forward strand.
ATACACACAGCATGTTAATAAAGTGTATTGAGGAAAAAATATAACAATAAAATTATAACGGGATATCCACGTCGCGTAGGTTAGGTGCGCTAGTTGTCGTGAGTAGTTGTTGCTTTTGTCATAAAATTATCACAAAACAAAGTGAATGCGAATAAAGAGATTCATATCCTTTCGAGTTTAAAAAAGCAGACAATCCTATAAAACCAACGTATGAAGACATACTAAGAATTTTAGTCGATTGAAAAAAAAACAAATATATAAGATATGTACTGAATGATTATAATAATATACCTCTATAGTTTCGTATAATGAACCTCCTATTCTGAATGTAGCCAATAATTCAAAATATATTGATGATTAAACGACAGTGAATGACTTTCATAAACAACTTTGTGAAAGACAAACATTGCGACAAACTCTGAATCATAAAACAGTTATCGCGATCAATAATTTTACCATGATTCCATAAATAACCCTTTTAAGGTCTCTATAATAAGTTTTAAATATTGCCATGTCAGTACCTTATTACCTACGAGTACATCTTTCTTTACTGGTATATCCATATTTGTCTCAATTAGACTGTTTGCTATGTAAATATTCTTAGCAAACATTCAGCTAATTGTGGATTTAACAAACATTTATTTCGTACTCAAATATTTTAGGCAAACTTCTATAATCTACGACAGTGTGATTTCTAATATATTATTGTTTACTTAATTTGTTGTAACAATTATTGTTACCTGCATTTAAATCAACACCTTATCATTTCAAAAGGTCAATTCCTCGATATGTTTAAGTACGTTATCCAATATCTCCGGTAAATGAGGACCGATGTTCATGTTACTTTTTGTGTTCTGTACAGTTTACTCCAAGAAGGTACTATATAAATTTGGTCACAATTGAATACATTTTTACGACTGTGTTAAGGTTTTTAAACTTGTGAATATTTATTGAATTTTGATGCCCAGTAATCGCACGGACTATAATATCCTTTAAATTGGAATGCACCATTCTTGCACAATGCTGCAAGAGAGAAGCAGATATTGCGGAGGTACATATGCAGTAGGACTTGAGCATAATATGAGAGTTCCAGTACCACACATTTTAATACTTGAATTATTGATCATCTAAATGAAACATATCAGAACTGAAATGATCAACAACATTATCAAAGCCACGAAGTTCTATTATAGTACTGTCTTTCGGAGTGACAGTCAGTGTCTGTGAAATATGTGCTAAATGTATTTGCACATGCTATCTATACAAACGAACTAACAGACATTATAACCCCGTGACTTATTTCATTATGTTTGCAGGTATTTCAATTAGATCATCAATGCTTATATGAAGAATTCAGTTTTTATTTACTTTTTACTGTTATGATTTTTTATGTACGAATATTGTCATTCACCTACCCTTATCCAATGTGGAATGAGGAGTCCTAGTTCCTGACAAATTATATCAGAATGCTGCTTTGGTCGATCTGGAATTGGAACCCGGAGCTAAGATGGCTACTTTTCTATTACTGCTTTAATAACTTGACTTTGGATTTTGGTACTGCCATTTTGATTAAAAGATTTTAACATTAAGAAGATTTTTCATCCAGTTTTAGTAACCTTAACTTCAGTCGAAAGCCTATGATCAAACTAAATGAATTTATCAACAATACATAATACTCTAAATGAGTAGTGACTACTAGTAACTTATGGGATATTTGGAAATTGTGCCAGAATTCTACGTTATTTGATTTTAAAAGATTCGTATAAACATGGATCTTAATTTAATTATTATCACAATTGTGATGCGGAACTATTTTCGTATAGATAATTTAGTAGGAGGGGCACAGAACCGGAAAAAAAATATCTTCGAAAAGATAATATTCGATAAAACTATATTTAATAATGTATGATGTGATTGATAAAAGGTATTAATATTATGTTAAAGGTATTGTTATGTTTATTGAAAATAGTTGTATTTTGTTTATCCTCAATACCACCATTGTATGTAGATGATGATGGTCAACATAACTAGTGACAGATTTTTTCACGATTTTAACTTAAAAAACGAATTGGCAACAAAGCACCAACCACAACTTTGCAATGGATTTTTTTGCATCATATTTAAACATTTCTGCTTATATATTGTTTATTCATTGTAAATATTCTGAAGTCATAAAAGTCAACAACTTTTGCGCAGGTGAAGGACCTTAACCCGGTTGGGTTTTGTTTCACTTCCTCTTGCGTATGCGCAGGTTCAAAGGCACTACGCCCAAGGCCCTGTTTGCTCATTCTGTGCACAGTTATGTTTGTCTTGATTATGACAATGCTCAGCTGAAGGTCGAAAACCAGGAAGTCTGTGTCAACCCAATCAATAGCAATCATAATTTATAAACAAATCCTGGAAGAAGTAGAAGTACTAAAGAGATATCCAAATTTTGCTCATGTTATTTTTGAAGAATGGACAGGAATATAAACGAAATCACAAAAATATTTTAACTAAATAAAGAAAGTATATGAATTACAATTCATAAAAAAATCGATTGATTAACGGAAAGGTCATACAAAAATATAACTGCCAACACTGTTATTGATTTCAAATTATATGTATGTACTACTAGACAAGAGGTAATTATCGTCCAGAATAATTTGATGGTAAATGATCAATTATTTTTTTCTTCATCATATCTAATTAAAGGTGGGGTAATGCAATTGAGGGCAAGGCTAATTAAGATGTAGATAAAAGTTAGACGTATTAATTGATTGCTGCTTTAAGAAAAAAATATTGCAAATTCCGCGATAAGATTTTTTCAATGTACATTACGAATTCTTTTTATTTAATAAGTTTAACAATAATTAAATAGTTGTGCGCCGGACAATCAAGAAAACAGCTTATTATAATGTGTTTAAGTTTTTACACTTTTGCAAAGGTAAGCCGATAGAAATCGCATTATATAAACCCTTCATCATTGATAAAAAAAAATCGGGTACAATTTATGTCACATGATTCTACTTCATTATAATATGAGAGCCATTTGTGTAAAGGTAATCATCGACTTTCTACGACTTTTGCTACCTTTTTTCGAGGAAGCATCGTACATGAAATAAAAGATCATTAGTATTTACCTACAGTGTTTTCATATAGATGGTTCTCAATAAATCCCTGACACACCCAATTAACATTCTTTTCTTTAAAGGTCGGAAGCGCATCCTCAATTCCTCTGGCATTGTGGATGTAAGTGTCGAAAAAACTAAATTAAGATTCGGTATCGTAAAGTATAGTGTCAAATATTTTTGTTACTTTGCTGTTACTGAGGATTATGACGGCAAATTAACAGACAAAGAGTTAAGTTTGTCGTAATCGCTGTGTATACGTAGAGGGCTGGAGCCTTGACTTGTATCGTTTACTTTCGAAACGATTTACATATCATGCTCCGTCTGCGAAGGTAACAGTGAAGCAATCATCTCGGTGATCATTCTTGTTTTGTATATTTATGTTGTTGGAGACTTTTGTATTTGTTTTATGACAGTCGAATTCTGATCTTTCTGTCGATATCTATAAAATGTACGATATCTATAAACTGTTTCTTCCTTGATTCTTCTTATATTCGTATACTGACGAGTCATAAATTTCTTTCATTTGTCCTTATCCCACATTGGTTTGGGGTCGGCGCACCACACTTATTCAAGATTTATATATCAGTCTGTCTTTCGCCTTCTTTGATTTTTCTCACATTAATACACGAAGCCTTTCAACGTCCTGTCATTGGCACGTAGTTAAAATGCAACCTCAACATCCTCGGGAGGAGTGACCCTATACCAGTAACCGGCCACCTGCCCCGTATTCCCACAGGATATTGTTAATTAACCCCGGCTGGGTGCATGCGACCAGTTTTTCATACGCGCTTACTAAAAAACCCATAAGCTTTGTACGGCTTTGCATTGGAACAGGTTTGTCTGGTCCGAGTTACTTGTTAAGTTTTGTTTCTGAAGGTGGGAAGATTACTGTTCTTAAAATTTTAAGTAGTAATATAAATGCTTTAAATAGTAGCCTTATATATTAGTAGCAAATATGGACTGTAAACTGGAAGGTCTTATGTTTGAATCTCAGACCGAATAACACTTTATGTGGGTTTGAGAAAAATATTAGTTGGATGCGCCAGGAAAATGACAGGTCCTAAAACTATTCTCGATCCTTTTCATAACATGCTTTAAAAATAGTAAAATAAATTATTTAATATAATCTACCTTAAATATTACTTTTCTCTCGTATCTTGTAGTAGTAAGTTTTTTTTCAATTCTTATTCAAAAACATTATTTCTTTAGCTACTCTTCTAAACTTTTGTTTGTTAACAATTGTTTGTGATCACTTCATTTCTTATTTCATAATTATTATTCATGGAGCTCTCTGTATCATTGAAGTCACATTAATGTTGATTGTACGCATTATTTCTTTGTCGTTTAACATTAAGATGATAAAACAGCTCATGTAATACTTCATAAGTAGTAGTGTATTTAAAATATATTTACATTTTGCATACTTTAATTATGACGACTTCATAGTATTTTGTGACATACGTAGAATTGGCATGGTTTAGTGTTTAGCAATAGTGGTCGATTATCATTGTTATTATAATTTCACGCCTGTATCCCCTATGGAGAGATTGTAATATTATGTATTGTTCTCTAAGGATTTAATGGAAACGTTACCAATATTATTATTATAGATAATAACGATTTTATTCCTATTGCAATTGCAGTGTCTTTATTTTATATTTATTTGACGTGATGTTTCATAGTTTAAAACGGCTTTATTTGTTTAAAAGTTTAGGAACAGTCTCTGTCTCCATATGCTTATTTCCATCTGTTCACGTTTGATACAGGGCGGTCTTCCTTTATTCCCTGCCTCCCTCTTTGGAACTGAAGGCGTTTACTTATGCAATGTTTACGTAGCCAACGTCACAGCTGATTTAGTGTATTGACAAACTATAATTTTACGTCCTTAGTGATAAAAATGTTATCGCTAAATGTTGTTAAAATTAACAATGACATTAGACGGTATCATGCTTCGAGTGATTAGATAGCGTATACACTTATACAGATGTAATGGTAGTTGTAAAACTATATTATAATAAATGGTAGGTTTTTTGTGTGCAAAAGTCCGTAAGAGTAGTAATTTTGGTACCAGGCATTCTTTAAAGCTAATGTTATGGATGTGTGAAATTGTTAAGCATGTTAATTTACCGAGATGCACAATTGACGCTTGTAAAATGGGACAGCAAAGGAGTGCACTCTTTTTCCCTACAGTAGAACGCCGATAGAATTCTAAATTCAAATTTAAGAACGCTTGATCATTTCGTTTAAAAAGGGTCATCACGGGTCACAAAATTATGCTACGTACATCCTTAGCGTGCCTGCCGTAACATAAAGATGACATAGAACCACAGTTAAGTGTCCTTTTATATATACCTTTAAAAAACTCTCACATGATTATTCCTATTATAAACATGTACAAGAGTTTACTAACTTCTGTTTTTTGAGTGGAGAATCAAGCCAACATTTGATTAACAGAGCTTATTATTATTTCAGGATTATTAAATCATCAACAATGTTTTCAATGCATCATTAACGTTAGTAATAATAGAAGTAGGTACTAAGCGTTTTAGAAAAACTAAAGAATTGTATTCTATGTAAAAATGAATGATAAAAATTCATTGTACACACGATACGTTATGAAAACGGAAGTTGTGTTGCCACATCCTGTACTATCGATTACCGATAGTTTCCTCGGAACGCTGTCCAATCTGCGGTTAATGATCTCATTCTTTTTGTGCATAACATCACTACCCAAAAAGAGGCATGTTCTCACGATTCATCTTACCTTGAACTAATTTAAATATGTTTGATATAAAATTGGTATTGTCTCGATTGAAATTTTAATATTCAGATTGAATTACGAATATTAATATTATATTCAGTTCGGTAAGATACTCTTTGAAGTTAGTACCTATACCTACCCACTTGTATTTAAAGCCAAATAAATTATAGCTTATTTCAATATTATTCTTACCTTACTGTTGAAAAATAAGTCATACCCAGATTTTATTAGTTATTATTATTGATAAAATGATTTAATAAAAAAAAGTTTAGTTATTACGGACGCGAAGTTTAGACTCATTTATATGCCAAGGATAATAACCCTGTAAAGGCCTCTTACGATATTAAATCTATGATAATCTTTTTTAAACGACTTTTACACTTAAATCAAACAAATTGCAGATAAATATGTTAATATTCAAATTAGTAACCTATATCCCCAATTTGTGAGTAATAATGTAATTAAATTGTAATTAACATGTTGGCCGTGATAGTTTTCTTTCTTCTTTTTTCAACCAAATTTAAAAAGGGGTACTGTGCGTATCATAGGATTGATTTTGATTTGTGGACAGATTTTTTAAAAAATCCTTAATTTGTCTGTATTTTTTTTGTATGTTCCCGATATCTCCGCCAAATGTGGACGAATTTTCAAGATTTTTGTGTTCGATAGAGTTTATTCCAAGGGTGGTCCAAATTTGTTCACGATCGGATACATTTTGAAGTCGGTCCATTAAGTTTTTCGACTTGTGATTATTATTTCATATATTTCCTATAAAATTAGGATTAGGATTAGGGAGGCGGACCCTGGCAGAAGGCCGGGATAACGCCAGGCAGAAAGAAAAGATATTTCCTATAAAATTAAACATAACTCTGCGTGTAACTTTGATTTTATATACTAAATGGATTCAAACCTGTCTTATTGCATAATACTTAACTGTCCACTATGTTATATTACCGATTTAATATGCCTGTTACCGGTTCTCATACAGTTTTAATAATTCTGCTATATTATTATTGATGTTAGAGTGATTTTAATACCATTTTATACGTTCTTAAGTAGTTAAGAGAACTAGTTTGTGTTTTCCGAGAAACATTGTGTATTTTGTGACGTAATTCACGATTGATGACGCCGAAGCGAGAAAAAATATATTTGTTTGAGTGTAGAGTATTTAATTGGTGTATTTTTTAATTGATTAAAACTGAAAAAACGTGTTTCTTAAGACGAAAAAATATAATATAATTTTTTGGTTCGTGAGATAATGCCCCACTCATATTCATATAAACTCATAAACGCCCAAAAACTGGAACGCTACTCAACTTTAACGGCTCCTTACATTGTTTTTCACCATACAATTTTGGCAGATAAAGCGGCCTTAAATGATATAACACGACCTCAAGTGTTTGAATATTCGGAGAAAAATCTTATACATTTTAAAAAACAAGTAAAAAAGAAGACTGGATTAATTATAATATTTAAGGTTGACCGTAATTAAAACAAAAAAAAATACTTAATTTGAGCAATGGACTTAATGTAAACTAATATTAAAAAACTAATAGAATTAAAATTTATTATCGATAATTTGTTTAAATTTCTTACCCGTATACGTATCATGTCTACACTGCACAACAAAATACAAAACAAAACACATCGAACAAAAAATAAATAGTAATAACAATAAAAAACTGTTTACTGAAGAACAAAGACGGACAATGCGTGCGTTTAATTACTATAGATAAACGTGTTTTTATTATAAAGTACGCAGTAAGTACTTAAGTATATGTGACAGGTGGTTTACAAGGCTGATTAGGTAGATATATTTCAAGGCAGTGTCTAGTGCAAAATTGTAGAGCAATTTGCGTCACAAGAAACGTGTTTTTAGGGTTTCGTACTTATAAAACACTAACGGAATCGTTTTTAATAAACAAAGAGAAAAATAAATAAGTATGACACAAATTGATATAATTTTATCTGGCTGGCATTATCCCGGCTTAATGGCAATGCGTCCATAATGCCCAGTCTTAAGCATTCTTCTCAAATAAAACTATTTTACGGATTTTATCACGATTTGGTTTTAAGTTTTATGCCCGACGTTTTAAAAGCTTTGCAGCCTTCGTGGTCACTGGTCGGACTCAGTCCAACCCGATATAATCCGTGAAAATAGTTTTATTTCAATGAACAATGTTCGCGTAAACCTAAGATATCATTACATATGACAATAATTTTGGTCATGACTCATTATACTCGGGTAGTCTGAGAAAGGCTGGTAGGTTGGATAAGAAGGGCTTTATTGCAAGGACCACCCAGCGTTTTTACTTTTACCCCATTTCAAAACACTTACCTTTCCATATCATAATTTGTTTGGTTGGAATATAAGTATTGGAATATTATACAAATAATTCTACAGAAATAAAATCCCCAAGTACATATTGTTTCACGCTCACACATCAGCTAAAATGTTTTGTATAAATTTGCCAGAATGTTGAAATTATAAAAAAATCAAGTTTTACTACGCTTAACAAGTAAACAACATTCCTAATAGATGTTAGTCAGATAATTTTTTGTTGTCCAAAAAAACGGAATTACGTCGATTAATAGCTATAGATATAAGTTAAGCTTAAGCAGACGCCAGTGTTTCCAAATTAGTGGGCAGAAGGCTAGTCACTTGCGGTTTGAGGAACTTATATTTAAGTCATATATGGGAAAAAGTTCCTACTAGGCACTTTCAAATAAGGGCAACTTTAATGTTATTTTACAAATTTACATTAAAACTTTTTTTGTTGCCCAACCTTTGTTTGTTGTATTCGAAACAAAGTTACACAGTTTCTTATACTACGTAGACAACGATTCAATTCGTTACGTGATAATTTAATAACATAACATAAGGTCACGCCTGTATCCCCGAAGGGGTAGGCAGAGGCGCACTACCGAACTAGACACACCCACATTTCGTCGAGCTTAGTTTTGTCCCAGCTGTGATAGAGGGCGAGCGATTAATCGCGATAATAAATAAAAATATTTTTCAGATGATGTTATTCAACGAGATTACGCGGTGAAATTTGCATGCAATTTAATTATCCAAGATCGATAGCTCAATTAAATCAAGAGGCCTCGACTCAAATGAAGGATCGCCTCAATTTCACGCAAAATCTTGACCTCATAACGCTTTGATGGTCTAAAAAACAATTGTCTGGACCATATTATTAAAATTGTACAAAATATATTGTTTACACTCAAGTTTTTCAAGGCTTATGCATAATCAATACCATAATCAAGTAATTATCGGTTAAAATTAAAATGTAGTTGCTTAATGCGAAACTAGAATAATGCTTTCCAAATTATAATCCCTAAATGTTTTCACAGGGGTGTAAAAAGTGTCAATCGATTGAAATAAAACTATTCTGAACGGATTCTATCAGTCAGTCAGTCAGTCCCACCCGTGACCACGAAAGCTGCAAAGTATTCAAAACGTCGGATTTAAAAATAAAAAAAAAACATGATAGAATCCGTATAAAATAATTTTATTTCAATGTATAACATTCGGGTAAACTTAAAAAATCAGTAAGTGTCAATCGAATTTTTTTTTTTTTTATTGAAATTCAATTTTAGTGATCGAATACCGTACTATAGAGAGTTTTAATTATAAAACCTTTACATTAAAAAATCCTTTACAAGCACATAACTCAAATCGTATACAGACATTGCTCCTAAAATATTATAAGCGTTTGTGATCAAAATATAATGGTTTTGATACATAGGATATCGTTATAATTATATTACCAGCGATAAATATATCTTCGTGTCATATCAGTGCGATCAGCACTCATTGATTTTTAGATATCGGGAGCGATAGAGCATATCTCGATGGAGGGAAATTAGCACGCTAACGAATCTTTCTACAAAGATATCGCACGATCCACGAATTACATTCATTTAAAGGTGACTGGTTATCGAAACATAACATCTCGATTACAAATATCGATAATCGATTCAGAGATCAATAACTAATTTACTTTCATAATCGATTAAGTAATATTAATAATGTTGTGCTCGATATGGCGATTGGCTCGCCCTCTATCACATCAGGGACGGAACTAAGCTCGGCCAAATGTGGGTATTCTAGTTCGCTAGTGCGCCTCTGCCTACCTCTTCGGGGATACAGGCGTGAGCTTATGTTATGTTAGGTTATGTAATAATGTGGTCTGATCACATCATCGCGGACTCCAGATAAACTCTAGTATTACCCTGTGACGTATCCCAGTAATTACTAATAGTTATAATCGAGATATCTCGAAACATTTTGATTATCGAAAGATCCCATTTAACGCATAATTCTCACAACTTTCTACTATTCGAATAGCGCACCTTATCACATTTTTCTAAGTTTTAAACATTCGATTGAACAGTTGAAACTTATAAGATATTTCTGAAGAAGGATGTGAAATGCAAGTACCTACATACGTATTGACAACATGGACCTTAAAATAAAAGGTGGACTAACTTTAAATCTGGCTCAAATTGTATGTTGTTTCAAACCACGTCTAAAGTGAGACCACGTTTTGTAATAAGGCTGGGTGTATTTAATAATGATTCATTTGAATTTTCTGGCCTATAAATATAAGAAACTTATCCTTATCACTGAATTGATCAAGGATGGAATACTAACACAGGCAATGAGGCTTTTTATAGAATAATTGTATAAGAGTTACGACACATTTACGAATTTATATGACTGGTTTGTTCATGTCAACAATAATAATATGATTGAATTTAATTATTTTATGTTATAGAGAGCGAAAACAATTCCTTTAATACTGAGAACTACAATACGATGAATTAGACTGCATTTTCATAGTTGTTACGAAACAATTATTCAACAGAAATACATTTATGGTAAACTATAATATATATTACATTATTTTAGAATTCTATTTAGTCGAGTCACTTTGTTGTGGTCTCTTTCGTACATCTAGGTCAAAATGAATAGAAAAATGGGCCTCAAATCAGTCCTAGAACATTTTGTAGCGTAGGCTTTCACATCACCCAGCTTGAGTCATTTTAAATGACTCAATTTGTCCGTGACTAAGTAATGAGACGTTTTGGAATCAATTCAGTGAACTTATGGTTCCAAGAATACGGACCCTAGTTTAAGAATAGAATATAATAAGAGTTTTTTTAGCTGGGGATTAAGCCGAGCTTGACCGGGTCATAAAGGGTTGGCTTTTGACAATAACCACAGACAAATAATTATTTAAAATAATAATTATTTATTTACTGCCTCGGTGGCGTAGTTGTATTTCGGTATGACTACCGTCCTGAGGTCTTACCCCTTCAGGGATATAGGCGTGAGCTTATGTTATTATGTTTAAGTTTTAAAGTATGAATGTTTAAATGCGGCGTTAAGGCTTCATTTATATACCGATTCATTCCAAGTCGTATATTTTTATATCTCAGATACCAGAGAGGCGTTGTCCTAAGATGTTTATTATAAATACTACGTAGTTTTTATGTTTTTCCTGTCAATAGATACGTCTGATAATAATCTAAGATTCTAAAAATTACTCACTTCCAAATATAGCATGAATAATATCAAATGATCGCTATCTTCATTCGCAGTTATATTAGTCAATAATGGCGTCAAATTGTCGTCAATACATACATACATAAGCTCACGCCTGTTTCCCTGAAGGGGTAGGCAGAGGCGCCCTAGCGAACCAGAACACCCACATTTCGCCGAGCTTTGTTCCGTCCCAGATGTGATAGGGGGCGAGCCTATCGCCATATCGGGCACAAATTCCAGACTCCGGGCGGATATGGAAAAATCCAATATCACTTTACCCGACCCGGGAATCGAACCCGAGACCTCAGGACGGTAGTCGTACCGAAATACAACTAGGCCACCAAGGCAGTCGTCAATATACTGATGTAATTTAAATAAATTTATGATAAAGATATAGCTACTTAACTTTAAAACTAGTTTGTCTTTTCGCCTTTATACACAACGTATAAAAAGTGTAAATAAATAAAGTGGATTATCAATAAAAAATATGGCAAAAACGGGAAAATTAAGTCCTGATGCAGAGGAAGTTGCGCGGTTCAGCTAGTGTTTTTATAAGTAAAGCGCTATATCCCCTAAATCAGTGGTGTAGTAGAGGACCAGTAATCACATTTTGCTGATATGATTTCCTTCATGTATTAGGGCTAAACCTATTACCATACTAAGCAGAAAGAACTAAACGTCTTAAGTAATAAATAAGGATAAACGAACTCAGATTTACTAAATGTTTCCTCAATGCAACTACTTTACGTGAACTTATAACCGTTTGAAAATACCACGTGCTGACGTGCCGAGTTTGGAAATATCCTCATTGTAATACAGAGATCGAATTAATAACTATTTTAGTCATTATCTTTTCGTTGAGTTTGTTTCATGTCACGTGGTAATTTAAAGTACCATTAAATAATGTTACTATTGCAATGACGTATAACAAAAGTAAATGGCATGTTATTAAAAGCGATAATAATGGATAATGAGTCTTTAACTTAGACTCTCGAAAGGTACTTAGCTAATTAAGCCATAATAAATGTTAGTTAATTTTCTCATTATTGTTATCTTTGTTTGTTGGGCTTTACAAGCGTGGACTCACTTTAAACCTGGTTTAGAGAGATCATAATGAGTTACAATGGCATTTCATTTGAACCAGGTATAAAGTAAATCCATGTTTATAACGAAGCCGGTAAAGTTTAGTCGAATTGGCTTTATTGAACATCGCATTGGATTAAAACTGTACTTTTACTGTATAACATAAGTTAAAACGTATTACATAGAGTCTTTGTAAATGATTTTAAGTGCATATTGCACATAGCTACTTTAGTTCATGATAAAAACAAAAAAAAAATCAATATAATTATCATCAGCTAAGTCTTCGCTATAAATAAAGTTAGATTGCTCTTATGCATAATTTGAGTCATAGTCTTTTGTTTACACGTCACATCCCTTACTCTACCACCAAAAATCTATGAAAGTTTAAAAACAAATTACCACCCACGTCACGCACACCATTAATCAAGACAATAACCCCGAGGTAAATCTCTACCCTTATGAACGATACTCTATGATAGAGTCGGCTTTCCTCGCGAACGTGATGCTAAGGTGAAATCACATACGTGCGTGGAATTCTTAGTTTATACTTTCTATTTAGGTCAGTTATCGATATTAATTATTTATTGTTCTCTACATGGCATGTAGGTCAATTAATATGATAAATATTGTATTAAGAATACACACTTGAATTAATAGAGTTGGTAGAGTCTACATTTAATTTGTGTTTAAAATTAGTTCTTGGTTGTGGAACTGAAAATGTTTAATGTTCATTTTAAATTATTAAATTTAATTACAGTACGATGATTTTCCCGCATGTTCATTTTTTATTCATAATAAATTTAAATTTTAACTCTGAATTATTTGTAAATCTGGTATTTGTATATTATTATGTAATGTATATCTTACCAGTCCTTGTATTCTGGGAAACATTGTGTATATCACTGCACAACACAAACCACACAACACTCCACATTAACACTTGCGCACGAGTCGATGCGTCGGACGGTTCTGACTGCCTACTCTACGTAGAGTGGAGGGCCGAGGCGCGAGCGGTGCGTGCGTCGCGCAGCGTGCGGTGATTCAGTGGGGGCTTCACTCACCATTTTTGTTTACCTCGCTTTGTTTATGTAGGTCGTTTTACTGATCACCTACCGTTATGGTAGAGTTTGATCTACGTCTTTTTATTAGACGTGTGTGTTTTGTAGTTAAATTGATATTGAAACGGATTATTATTTTTGGTTTAGCTGATACCTGGGGATCGGCGTGGTTCTTTTTAAGAACAATAGAGAGTTTTGATCCTGTAGAAACAGATATAATAATATGTAATATATAATATTAGCCCTGTAATATTACTGTCCCACTGTTGGGCACGGGCCTACTCTACTAATGAGAGGGGTTAGGCCTTAGTCTACCACGTTGGCCTAATGCGGGTTGGTAGACTTGACATACCTTCGAAATTCCTGTGAAGGAATTCTCAGGTATGCAGATTTCCTCACGATGTTTTCCTCACCGTTATAGCAAGCGATATTTCACAATGAAAAAACACTTAACACAGAAAAGTCAGAGGTGTAAGAAACAGATATAAGGACATAAAATGATCGTTATTCAAAAGGAGGTGTTATTGTTATATCGCTGTAAATCGATTCAAAATTCTTGACCTATCATGTGAGTGCAACAAATATAACTACAAAAAATATACAATGGGCTTAAACATATAAATAAACATTAGTTTTTAGTGCTTTGATCTTGAAATCATTTCCTTACTCACGTCTAAGCGTTTTAGATACTTGATTTTTTGTCTCTGTTCCACATTATAAACGGATATGAATATTATACACAAGGTGATAATTAGAAATGTATACTAAAATCTACACGGTCATGAAGCTATGTTAATCGATTGTTTGGCATTTAAAATGATAAGAGTATTTTATCATCCATTTTTTTTATTTGAGTCTACCTCGGTGGTGTGGTTGTATTTGGGTACGACTACCATTCTGAGGTCTCGGGCTCGGTGCCCGGGTCGAGCAAAGTTATATTGGATCTTTTCATATCAGCCCGGAGTTTGGAATTTGTGCCCAATATAGCGATAGACTGGATACAAGCCTCCTCTTTTAACAAGATCAGTAAAGCCGTAGTTAACCACGCTGGCTTAATGTGGGTTGCTAGAGTCCACATACCTTAGAATTTCTTGTAAATATGTATATCTAAGGTTTTGTCTTCATGGTTTCCTTCAGTATCAAATATTTCTATTTTTTTCTACCTTCCCTAATCCCACGTTAATGTGGGGTCGGCGCAACACACATTTTTAAGCATGTTGCAAAGAGGATTTGGCTTAGTTTTTACGACCGGCTGCCTGCCTGACGTCAACCCCCTATGAGGGAGCCAGTCCCGGTCAAATTAAATTAGAAAATTTTCTTTGCCTGACCTGGGGATCGAACCCAGGATCTCCCGATCCACAGCCCATACATACTGCCACTAGCCCAAGGAGGCGACATCAAGTATTTCTATATAATATAATAATATATAATATACCTCTAATATTAGCCCTGTAATATTACTGTCCCACTGCTGGGTACGGGCCTCCTCTACTAATGAGAGGGGTTAGGCCTTAGTCTACCACGCTGGCCTAATGCGGGTTGGTAGACTTCACATACCTTCGCATTTCTTGAGGAGGAATTCTCGAGTATGCAGGTGTCCTCACGATGTTTTCCTTCACCTTTATAGCAAGCGGTATTTCACAATGAAAACACACTGAGAGGTGTATGCCCTATTTTGGGGTTGGTCTCGAACTTCCGACACTCGTCTCGGCAGTCCGTATCACACCCAACTGAGCTATCACTGCTACTATAGTTTCTATAGTTATCTTATTTTTATGATGTGCTATCATTTAATAACATTTATGAGTGATGTAAGTCGGGTCCATGTCTAGACTCTAGATATATCTGTGAAGCCGAGCTTGTTTACTGATGTAGGTACCTACTGCTGTATTTATTAAAAAGCTAAAAGTAAGACAAGCCTCCTAATTTATGTTATTTTGCAACCACATTATCTCATAAATTAAATGCCACACCTATTTCATTGACTTTTGACACGTGAGTTGCGTTGAGTGTAGCAACTAGCTATAAAAACATTTGATAATGAAGTTCAACGATCTTCTCTACATAGAGCCGTATACTTACAACACTGCAGTTGCATCATTGCATCAGTACTCTACAATATTGCTTCAGTGCTATTAGCTCTACGGTAGAGTTTCTTTGTTCCATAGCTTTTTGCAATGTTTTTGCTTATTTTGGTTTATATATGATTAAGTATAGAGGTATTTTTAAATTGCAATACCGAAATAGAACAAGAGAGGTTATAAAAAGTTATGTTAGTAAAAAAAAATGCTATAATGAGTATGCAATGTAGAAGATATATTTTTCTTGAGCCAGGAAGTTATTTGCTAGATTCCAATCAAATATAATTTATTGGGCCATTTCGAAAATGGCAGATATTTAAAAATCGAAATAAAGGTAACGTAAAAACATAGAGGTAATATTTGGTTCTGAGACAATGTAGGAGGAATCTAGAATTACAAACATTTTTTAATTTAAACACTAAACTTCCCCGGGGGAGTTGATGTCCGGCAAACAGCAAATAAATAAATAGAACTACTTTAAAACCTTTCATGTTGTCAACGAACATGTTTAAAGTACAAGAAGTTAAAGAAATAATTCGGCTTGGTTTTTACCTCCAGCCACCTGTCATGTCAACTTCCTTTGGCGGATCTAGCCTCGCACAAATCGTGTTACTAAATTCGACAGAAAGTGATGCCTGACTACTAAACTTAAGATAGCATTAGTATCATTATAAATACACGTATTAACTCATAATATTTTGCAACATAATAACAAAATCTACTCATAAAATAACTATCATTGTAATTTTTATCTGTCTGTAACCGTGTTAGCCAGTCTGAGACAGTCAGATTTCATCGCATGTTTACAATCAGTCATTGACTCTGTAAGGACCTCCCTACACAATCCTTTACGATGTATTGCACAATATCATTATTGAGTATTTTTATAACATAACATAACATAACAAGACACTACGGGTTCAGTCCCAGTATCGAGATAAATGATGACACCGAAATACGTGAGACATTTATGTCATCTACAAACAATTTTTTTTACTGATACATATATATTACATACATAAGCTCACGCCTGTTTCCCTGAAGAGGTAGGCACGGGTACACTAGCGAACTAGAACACCCATATTTCGCCGAGCTTAGTTCCGTCGCATATGTGATATCGCCATCGGGCACAAATTCCAGAATCCAGGCTGATATGGAAAAATCCAATATCACTTTGTCCGACCCGGGGATCGAACTCGAGACCTCGGGACGGTGAGCGTACCGAAATACAACCACGACACCGAGGCAGTTTTTTACTCGCTTTTAGAAATAAAAGGTTTATAGGTACTGTGCCAAGCAGGAAGGGTTCGGCTAAGTATTTACGAACGGCTGCCTGCCTGTCGTTCAACTCTCTAGGGAAATGTAATATCTGTATGATTACTTTATCATATTAATCTATTATCATTATTAATGTAATGGTCATTAAACCCTAATTAGTCCACATAAATTAATGTAAATAATAATTAATAGATGTCCAACATAATTATCATGATAATAACAACCTTAGTGGTTTAGTGGCAGCATACTTAGATTGAGAACCGCGAGGTTCTGGGTTCTTTACAATTATATTTGGTATTTGTGCCCGATATGACAATAAATCCGGCCCCATCACATGGACGCTGAGCGGTCGAAAATAAGCTTGAAATGAGGATATTCTATACACTAGTTCACCTCTGCGTACCTCTGTATTCATGTCTATGGGCGGTGGAGATCACTTACCATCAGGTGATCCATCTGGTCGTTGCCAAAATGATATACATATGTAACTCTGATATAAAAAAAAAAGTTATTATATCGAACGAAATATCAACATCTTTACTTTGATTTCTTAATCTAAATCACATGTTATGATATACCAGATTGTTAAAAAAACAATCAAAGAGATGTAACCCGGTCATTGTTATCTGGAAGTTCTTATCTTGTTTGATCATCTGACACGTGTATTTGGGACGGTAATTGACCCACTTCTTGCAGTAACCATTTTTAAGCAGAGCCTGGTAAAAGAGCTGGTGGACTACCTGATGGTAAGTGATCTCCACCGCCCATAGACAAATGTACCAGGAGAATCATAAGTATGTTCAATCTTAAAGTAAGTGTACCTCTATAAGGATTGGAAAATGGAGAGGGGATTTGGGCCTCCGGAAATGTCCTTATCCAAAAAAGGCCTGGTAAATGAGCTGGTGGATTACATCATGGTAAGTGATATATACCGCACTCAGACAAAGGTAGAATCATTGGTAAGTTCAACCTTAAACAAAGTGAATAAGGGATTGGAAAATGGAGAGGGGATTTGGGCCTCCGGAAATGTCTTTATCCCGGAAAAGACTTTCATCACGGAAACGAAGTAGAAAGTAACAACTAACATTATTTGGAACACTATATAACAATATCTAATATTGACTTAAGCCTTTAATAGTTAGTGTTGGTTTGACTGTTTCGAAAACGATACCAATTTTCGTTTTCTCCATATTGTTATGTTCGTTTCGACCAAACGAGCTGCTAGTCATATATGTATATGGAGAAAACAGAAACAATGACAATGATGAGGATTTGTGATTGCTTAAAGTTTGTAGGCCGGCCTGATTGTATCACTGGATTTCTATCACAAACGGATAGTCTCTTACTTTAATAAAACGTGGTCACATTAGTATAAAATGTTATCAAGGTAAAAATCAAAGTGATAACAGAAGACGAGACGTAATCGAAATAATTCGTATATTACATTCTTCGATATAAAATGAATAAACAGGAAAATGTATTTGCATAGATAAAAAAAAATTAAAAAGGTATTGAAGTCTGAGTGGCATTTTCATACTACAGACAGTTGTGTGAAGCACGGGCCAGTTCGACCGGTTCGATATCACTCTTTCTACCTGCCTTTATTCCACCTTAATATGGGGTCGACGCAACACACTTTATCAAGCATGTTGCAGAAATGATTTAGCTTAGTTTCTACGATCGGCTGCCTGCCTGACGTCAAACCCCCGCTCTGAGAGATCCAGTCCCGGGAAAAATTCAATAGAAAAATCGCTTTGCCCGACCTGGGAATTAAACCCAGGAACTCCAGGTCCACAGCCAATATATGCTGCCATCAAACCAAGAAGGCGACAGTAACTATGTGATACAAGGAAAAAGTGACAGATTATTCTTAACGTAACTTAACTTATGAGTAAGACCCAATATTAAGCCATTTATTCTGAATTAAAAGAACATTTCATTAAGTTATTTCCTAGCAAGATTTTGAATTTGAATAATTTAGCCCTGCTGTAAATGTCTGCACCACGAATGGGCCGCGGCCGGCTCGACCGATATGATACTAGTCTCCAGTAAATCGACGTAAGGTTGTGGTGGTCTTTATTAAATTTCATTATTTTCCACTAATTTTAATGACTGCCTCGGTGGCGCGGTGGTATTTCGGTACGACTACGGTTCTGAGGTCTCGGGTTCGATCCCCGGGTCGGGCAAAGTGATATTGGATTTTTCTATATCAGACCGGAGTCTGGAATTTGTGCCCGATATGGCGATAGGCTCGCCCCCTATCACATCTGGGACGGCTAAGCTCGGCGAAACGTGGGCGTACTAGTTCGCTAGTGCGCCTCTGCCTACCCCTTCGGGGATACAGACGTAAGCTTATGTATGTATGTAATTTTAATGACGATTTCATTCGCGGATTCCCGATTTATTCCGCATATAATTAACAGCCAAGACATTTGAAATTTCCCGGGAATTCCCGGGAACGGGAACGACATAATACTAGTATCGACCTATTCAGGTCTTGTAATTTTCACAAAAAAATGTACATAAAGTTAAATAATGAACAATGAAAAAAAGGCAAATGTTCCTATTACATATAAAATTAATTCTCACATTACCTAACTAGAGGAAGTGCGAATTGAAATGAGAGGTCGTGGGTTCCATTTCCGAACCGAGACAATATTTGTATGACACTTCTGAGACCGAAAGATTCTTGTAGTTCTAGTAGACTTTTTAGGCATTCTATATGGATATACCTATAATACTTAATAATTACTACGAGTAAATAAAGTAAATATTTACTTAGAGTTTGTGTCTAAAAGACTAAATACTTTTTGATGTAGTTAAGTAACAAAAACGGTCCTAAATGATTTGCGCATAAAAACCTATGCTGTTTTTATGCGCCAATATTTTTATATGCATTCCCAATGGGTTTGCTATACCAGTACCTAGTAAAGAACTGATAAGTGGGGTAAATGTTTCAATTTAAAATGTATGATACGTCCCCAGATATCGCAATGATCTGTAAAGGCTTTTAAGATAAACAAAGGATAAGTAAGTGATCAATAGCACCGTGGTGCAACGAGCGATTGTTGTGAACCTAGAGTAAGTGTAATCGAATCCCCCTCAGAGAAAAATGTGAGTTTAGTTCGCAAAAATAAAAAATAAAAATATTTAAAAAGGAAGCTTTTACCTAGGACAATGAACTAAAAAGTTAAAAATAAATTAATACGCCGGGCTATACCCTGGACTCCTTGGGCCGAGATTACACGGGAACACCAAATTTGAATCCAATCGGATATCGGGAAGTGGGTCTAATTTCGCTTGCAAGATTTGATTATAGACAACGGGACAGGTGAAACTAAATGAAAGCTTGTAATAATGTCGAAAAGTTTGTGGGGTGGAAACTCTCGTAGATTTTCCCCATAAGCCAAGGCTACCCATAAGACAAGGTAACTGTGTTGTTGTTCATTGTCCGCCATTTAATGATATGGTTTCTGTATCCAATTTAATAACCCGGTAACCGTAAATATTCGTAGATGGTTAAAAAGACGAGTCGAAGTTATTTAATCTATGTTTATTTTGTGACCTTTGCGTCTTTGGCGGTGACCTTAAACTCCTCCATTATGCCACTTAATAGATCGTTTATTTGTTAAATTGGCTTAGAATTGCTATTATATTTAATTTATGATAAGTTTTATACTCCAAAATAAAAAATATTGCAATATTATGCATTTATTATCGCAAGGCACCTGAATTGGTACCTCTCACTATGAGTCACACTTATTAATTACTATAAGTTCATTCAGTTAATAATCTTTATAGAGAATTAGAAATAAAAACCACAAAAAAGAAAAAGGAATAAATAAACTTTGAACTTTAAATTCCTTCCCTCTTTGACATTAATTTTTGCAACGTTATCTTCAAGATTATACAACATCATAATATGCATTATTTGTATTGAGAACCATTTGGAAATCTTCTTACGACGAGGTTACACAAAAAGACGAGGCATAATTACGAAAAAATTAACTTCTTTGCACTTCTTTATTACATTATCACAATTCGACTATGTCTATGGAGGTAATTGATTTATGTACAATATATACAAAGCAACGTAAAAATAAATATTACAATTGTCTCAAAACTTTTTTTATTTTGGTGCATTTAATGCGCCACAAACAAATAATAATTTATACTACTCTACTATGTAGTTTGTATGCCTAACGTATGGAGCGAAACCAAAATGGCGACTATACGAAAGAAAAATCCCATTAATATAGCACTTAGGAATCTTCTTCACATTCCGAAATTAGTATTTTTTTTAAATAAAACACCGTATTTATGATAAAATCAATAAGTTATACTTTATGTGTTATATAACACGATGACAACTTACATGTAAACAGTAGCCCGAGCACGAAAAACTAATGTAAATGTAAATGTATTCGAGTTCGCTGCGCACTGATGACGTTTGGTTAATATTTCATACAAATTTCATAGACGCGCATCGAGTTCGCATACATTTACGGTTGTCAGAAATTTTCCTGCTCAGGCCGCAGATCGCGAAACTAAAATGGCGGAACCGGCTACAAAGTAAACACGTACTTTTCGTATTTATGCCAAGTCCTCTTATTATTCGACCAACTTCCAAAAAGGCGGAGGTCCTCAATTCGTCTGTTTTTTATATATGTTATGCGATATCTCCGCCAAATGTGGACCGATTTTCAAAATTCTTTTTGTCTTCGAAAGAGCTTATTTCAAAGGTAATCCCATATAAATTTGGTTACGATCGGATTTGAAGTGAGTCCGTTAAGATTTTAAACTTGTGATTATATTTATCTTTAGTCATTGCTGTAAAAACATCCAAGGTCAGCATCGGGTGTTTATAAGTATGAGATATCCATTTTGTATTTTTACCAATATTTATACATAGAAATATACGTAATTACTCTAAGTATTTATACAAAAAAATTTAATTACCATTAGAAAGTGCATCCTAATGATGTTTTTCATAATAAACCAATCAAAACAAAGTGAGCAATTAATGATAATTATTATATTTTACTTCCAAGACTGTTTTTGTGCTGGCTTATTTGAATCACGAAATTATAGGCTTATTGATCTACACTGTGTTATTAAATCAGATGATGTACTAATTTAGATGGCTTTAATTTTGATTACTAATTTTGATTTTAATAGGATGAGAAATATTTTGAGTTTTGATACAAATCTCGCATAGGGGGGTTGGCGTCAGGCAGGCGGCCGGTCGTAAAAACTAAGCCAAATCCTCTCTGCAACATGCTTGAAAAAGTGTGTTGCGCCGACTCCACATTAAGGTGGGATAAGGGCAGGTAGAAAGAAAGATCAAAATAAGAAATAAAAATTTGGATCACGTAATCATGGAAAGATGACGGGAAATTAAGAATAAACCACAAGCAAATGTAGTTGACATGTTGACATGACATGTCCTACAAGGTGGACCGACGACCTGATAAAGGTCGCAGGAAGTCGCTTGATGCAGGCCGCTTCCAACAGGTCGATCTGGAAATCTTTGGGAGAGGCCTATGTTCAGCAGTGGACGTCCTATGGCTGATGATGATGATGATGATGATGATGATGATGATGATGACGATGATGATGATGATGATGATGATGATGATGATGATGATGATGATGATGATGATGATGATGATGATGATGATGATGATGATGATGAAATGTAGTTAAATAACACCCAACAGTCACATATACGTAGTCCCGACCATGGGGTAGCATTCAATTTTAAGTATGTACCTAAAATGTATCAGGATTTTAATTTTGACTCACAACACCCAGACTTAAAACAGATACTTGTGCCGCTGCGGGGATCAAACCTAGTGCCTTTCGCTTCACAACCGGCTGTTTGTTTCCTGCGTTACGGACGCTGTAACTATTTTTATAGTATTTTGAGGATAAAACAATTTTCCTTGAACAATATTGATCAGGAATTACACAATATAGTTTTAATCGACCTTAGACAATGTCAAACGATTGTTGTTCCGCAAGAAAGTAGGATTGACCTTCGCGTGGCGTGATGGTGGAAGTTCTGAGTCGAAGTAAGGACGTTCTAGTATCTATGTTTTCTATTATTTGCTTTTTAGTACAGTTTTAATCCAAGATTATTCGGCGATAGCTACAGTTTCGTCTGCGTAGAAATATCCCGCGGGGGCCACAGGATTTGTGCTTTTTTTTTATAGCACAGACTGGCAAACGAGCAGATGGGTCACCTGATGGTAAGTGATCTCCACCGCCCATAGGCATCCAAGACCCAAAAAGAATCATTGCATTGCCAATCGGAGGGAATGGAATAGAAGGGACACGGGATTGGGAAAGGGAGGGGGGGAAATGGGCCACCGGAAATCTCACTCACCGAACAAAACGCGACAGCAGGTTGTCACTTTACGTCGGTTTTCTGTGAGACAGTGGTATCAAACCGGTCGAGCCGGTCTATTCGTGCTGTAGACATTAGTGGCTCTACCACTCAAAACACTTTTTTTCACAATTTTTTCCAGGATAAAAATATATTATGAACTATTCTGATGTATAATCTATATACATAATTATAAAGTGTCATCAAAATCCACACACATGGCGGAATGTGCCCGGAATGACTCCCAACGTCGAGAATTGTGGTCTGTCAATTATAACGTGGGGACTCATAACAGTATATTAGCGTTTCCAAAATCAAAGAGAGCCATCAAATTGTGCGAATTGTATTTTTATTGCATGAGTGATAGAATACTCGCAGGATAACATGATTTTATGTAAAACGTGTAGTGTTTAGTTTTGTAAGATCTGTAATTTTGCTCTTATGGGGGTGACATCGTCATTTTTGACAAAACCCCTATTAAATAATAAATGGAAAAAAAAAAAAAAAAAAAAAAATCCACACACATAACATAAGCTCATGTCTGTATCCCTGAAGGGGTAGGCAGAGGCGCTCTAGCGGACTAGAACACTTACATTTCGCCGGGCATAGTTCAATCCCAAATGTTTTAGGGGCTGAGCCTATCGCCATATCAGGCACAAACTGCAGACTCCGGGTTGATACTGAAAAATTCAATATTACTTTCCCCGACCCGGGGATCGAACACAGGACCTCAGGACGATAGTCGTACCGCGCACGTAATACCACTACGCCACTAAGACAGTAAGTTATTGGCTAGTAGTACAAAGACAAAAACGTAAACGTATTGTGTAACCACGTTCCTGCACAAGTTTTTCTCGAAACAAAACACAAATACCTACACAAAACAATGTATTTTGCTGTCTCCTGCATGGAACAATGGACCATGGACCAAAATGTGTAGCGATACCTTGTTTTGTGTAGTAATGTTTCAGTGTAGGAGACGGGGCTTAAGATAATCATAGACAATAATAATCACAAGTTTAAATAGTCACGGGCGGCTCAGCCTCCGGTGGCCCATACGCTTATGTAACATATATATGTGCCGCCCCCGACGGGTTAAAAACTTAACTGACCGACTTCCAATTTACCGATCGTGACCTTTATATGGGAAATTTATATTGAAATAAGCCCTATCGAACACAAAAATAATTTCGGAAATCGGTCCACATTTGGCGGAGACATCGCGTAACATACATAAAAAAATACCGACGAATTGAGGACCTCCTCCTTTTTGGGAAGTCGGTCGATAGTGACTGAGTTTGATGTTAGTCTGACTCATTTCCTAATTAGATTGATATTTTATGAATTTGCAGTAGTTCTGTGAAACGTTAGAAATTCTGAGCTACATTTTTAACACATTGTTGTTAATGCTCTGGGGCTTTACCCGTTCGATAACAGTATCTCGCTGGAAATAGGATTGAACAATAACAAATTGTGACGGCATTTTGTATGATATTCGTGGTTATACACAGGTTTTTTTAAAAAACGTTATGAGATTTCGATTTTATCTTAGAGTTTTTGATATTAGCGGCGCGAGAGGGAAAATTTCCTACAATCGTAAATGTATTCAGCCCGGAGTCTGGAATTTGTGCCCGATATGGCGATAGGCTCGCTCCCTATCACATCTGGGACGGAACTAAACTCGGCGAAATGTGGGTATTCTAGTTCGTTAATGCGCCTCTGCCCACCCCTTCGGGGATTCGTGAGCTTATGTTATGTTATAACTGCATAAAAAATCTATTTGAATACCATTATGTTAATGTAAATGAATTTTTGCAAGCATTATCGAGGTGAGAGAAACTTCGCGTGCCATGTCTTGTGGCACGTAGATCCCAAGTTCATTAACACTTGAGTAATAATCATACTATACATCATCAATACTATATCTCTATTCGTTTCTGACTATTTACGTCACAATAACGTGATGGTTAGATAGAAGTAGGTCGATATAGTCTTTAGAGATAATATAAAAAGGTTACATAGAGCAAATCACAATGAATTATTACCAGGTATTAATGAATTAGTACAAAAGGCCAGAAAGTCGCTGGATGCAGGCAGGTTTCAATAGGTCGGGCTGAAAATCTTTGGAGGACGCCTATGTTCAGCAATGGACGTCCTGTAGCTGATAACGATGATTACATAACATAACATAACATAAGCTCACGCCTGTATCCCCGA
This sequence comes from Clanis bilineata, assembly GCA_036417725.1. Lineage (NCBI taxonomy): Eukaryota > Metazoa > Arthropoda > Insecta > Lepidoptera > Sphingidae > Clanis > Clanis bilineata. Next base: position 16,012,281 of record CM071147.1, read on the forward strand.
AGGGGTAGGCAGAGGCGCACTAGCGAACTAGAACACCCACATTTCGCCGAGCTTAGTTCCGTCCCAAATGTGATAGGGAGCGAGCCTATCGCCATATCGGGCACAAATTCCAGACTCCGGGCTGATATGGAAAAATCCAATATCACTTCGCCCGACCCGGGGATCGAACCCGAGACCTCAGAACCGTAGTCGTACCGAAATATCACCACGCCACCGAGGCAGTGACGAAGATTAGTACAAAGTATATGAAAACATAACTAACTCACCTTGCATTGCCTTATGCCATTACTAACTTTGCGCCCACGACGTTGGTCGCGTGGAAATTTATTAATTAATCTATCCCACGGAAATAGTTCATTTTTCCGAAATAAAAAGGGCCTATGTACTATTCAAGACTATAATCTATCTACCAAACTGGCATCTGTCTGGCGGGATTGAGTAACAAATATCCATACTTTAACATTTATAATGGAAGTAAGATAACAGATTCAATTTCAAGGGAGTGTTAGCGTAATAAACTTTTTAAGCATGTTGTAAAAGAATCAGACAGCCTTGTTGTATTTTGATACGACTTCCGTCCTGCGGTCTCGGGTTCGATCCCCGGGTCGGGCAAAGTGATATTGGATTTTCCAATAACAGCTCGAAGTCAGTCGAACATTCTACACTAGTAGCCTGTGGTCAAATCATACTCAGAAATCAGCAGATGCCCTGCGTATACAATATAATAACGCCTTCAGGGCTCTTTTGAGGCTTCCACCCTGCTGCAGCGCATCAGGTATGTTCGCCGATGCACACACGGACGATTATTTTGCGATAATGCGCAAAAAAGTAGCGTCTATTATACGCAGAGTGAGGGAGAGTACCAATAGTGTCCTTAAGGTTTTTGGTCAAAGGCTAGATGGGCCTACTATGAGTAGATTTATCAAACTGCATGTCTTACATGGGGTTTGATAAACCATACTAATTGCATTTTGTGTTCTATCTATTTATTATTGTATTATTACTAACATAGATCATAAGACATTTTGTTAACTAACACTATGGGTCATTGAAGCCTGAAAATTAAATATTTTTATTTTTATTTTTATTTTTTTATTTTATTTTATTTGTGCCCGATGTGACGATAGAATCGCCCCCTATCACATCTGGGACAGAACTAAGCTAGGTGAAATGTGGGTTTTCTAGTTCGATAGTACGCTTCTGCTTACCCCTTCGGGGTTTTGTTTGTTGTTTGGGCTCCTTTTTCCGCAATAAGCCTCATAAAAAGTGTACCTTTGCGCGTAACGCGAATGCCAGCTATGAAGCCAGTCTAGCCAGCCTAGCTCCGACCAGAAGCGCAGGATATTACTAGGGACTCCACAGGCTTCTCGACCTCGGCGTGTCGAGGATTGCCCGTTGTGCAGCAACGCCTTCGCGTTCATGACGTGGGCAGCTGTTTCGTCGGCCGACAGGCATCCCCTACACACGGGGCTGTCAGTCATACCTATTTTTTTTTTTGTAATCGCGGCGAAAAGTGTTTTACCACTACCGAGAACATACAACTTTTTGTTCCCCTTCGGAGATACAGGCGTGAGCTTATGTAGTTGTTGTTGTTGTAAAAGGATAAGACTTTTTACACAATACGACGCGGCTACACCCTTCTGGCACACGCTGCACACCTAATCTGTAGTAAATCGCGTCGAAAAACCAACAACACGTTTCACCCGTCATGGCATTCGAACCCAGGAGCCATCAATAAAATATACCCTAGATGCACAGTTCTTTGCAAATATCCTCCTAAAAAGTGGTCTCAGGAATAAAACAAAGAAAGAGATCACAAGTTCCAATTAAATCAACACAAATATAACCCTATGCACGTGTTATAAAGTAGCTTTTTAAATGAAATGAGCAAGCGTTCTTAAATTTGAATTTTGAAATTTAAAATTCCATCAGCGTCGGACTGTATGCAAAACGAGTGCTTAAGCACTCCTTTGCTGTCCCATTTTCCGAGCGTCAACTGTGCATCTAGGTAATTAATATATCGATGCCAGGAGCTCACAGTCCGCAGCCTATATACCTTGGCACTAGACATCGAGGCGCCTTTCATAACCCAATACTGCATGATATTAACTTTCTATACAATGAGTGGTTTCCCCTAACTTATTTGCATGTAGCGTGGACGTCATGCGACGCCGACGTCACTGTGCGTCATCCATTGACGATTAGGTTAGGAATGCCCCGCTTGACAAATACGGTCAACCGCCGACCGACTGACGTGTTTCCTCCATGGTTTTGATCGAATAACACCGGTCTGGATTCATTTTCAACCGATTTCGAAATTGAGGAGGTTCTCAATTCGGTTAATAACGTATGTTACGCGAGATCTCGGTCAAATGAGGGTTTTATAGGCTTACGAAGGCCTCGAGTTGTATTTCGGTACTTATACCGTTCTGAGGTCTCGGGTTCGATCCCCAGGTCAGGCTAAGTGGTATTTGATTTTGTCAATCAGCCCGGAATTTGGAATTTGTGCCCGATGTAGCCATAGGCTCAGCTCGGCGAAATGTGGTTAGTTCGCTAGTGCGCCTCTGCCTACCCCTTCAGGGATATAACAGGCACGAGCTTATTTTATGTTTATTAAAGTAGACGAGTGGGCGGCTCACTATAGTATGTTTGTTGTCGTTGCCCATGCCATCGACAATGCCAGGGGCACTGCCAGGCCTCTGCTTACCATGTAAAGCCAACGAAAAAATAGGGGTACGGGGTATTTACGAGAGAAATCTTTGACTTAACTATAACAAAAAGACAAGTATCACATTACACATAAGTAACAGTGGACGTTACTTATAACAATTTTAAGCACTACTTAAATTTTTTGAAGTTAGGAATATACGGATCATCGAGTTCTAAATATATGCACCGTTTAAAAATGTTTATAACGATTTTTTATGTCCGAAAAAACTAGCCATAAATACTGTGTTTCCTATAATTAAAAATAATTCTAAGTATAATTTTTATGCCGTGGAAATATGTGTGGAGTCACCCTTGCTGATCGTGTGAGGAATAGCATGATAAGGGATCGCTGTAAGTTGAAGGATGATGTGGTGACTAGAATTGATAAAGGGATGTTGAGATGATTTGGGCATGTGGAGAGGATGGATGAAAGGCGACATACGAAAGGTATTTATCGCGCGAAAGTAAATGGAAGAGCCGGAAGAGGGCGCCCGAGGCGGACATACATGGACCAAATAAGTGATCTTCTCCGAAAAGGGCAAGTGAGGAGTACTCTCAACCGGCAGAAATGTATGAAAAGATGCATGAGTGTGGAAGAGGCAAAAGAGATTTGTTCGGATCGTAGCTTGTGGCGCTCAATAGTCTCTGCCAACCCCCATGGGATACAGGCGTGAATGTGTATGTATGTATGTATGTATGTAATTTTATAGACCATAGAACAGCCAAGGATTTTTTTTATATCAGAGACTGGCAAACGAGCAGATGGGTCACCTGATGGTAAGTGATTTCCACCGCCCATAGACACCCGCCACAAAAATAATCATGGGTGCGTTGCCAACCTAAAGGGAGGAAATGGAAGGGGAGGGCAAATGGGATTGGGAAAGGAAGGGGGGAAAAGGGCCCCCAGAAATCTCACTCACCGAACGAAACGCGACAGCAAGCTGCCACTTTACGTCGGTTTTCTGTGAAACAGGGGTATCAAACTGGTCGAGCCGACCCATTCGTGCTGTAGACGTTACTGCCTACAGCGTGGCTCTACCACTCAAGGATATTTTTAAAACAAAGTTGTTAATATGGTAATTATTTTAATGATTCATTTGGTGGTCATATAATAGAGGTATATTAGAGGTAGATATGATATTCTGTTTATTTTCCATGAGGTCATATTATTACTGTTTTTCTTACAAATTATATAATTTAGTTATTACACAATAAGTAATTTACATAACAAACATAAGCTCACGCCTGTATCCTCGAAGGGGTAGGCAGAGGCGCACTAGCGAACTAGAACACCCACATTTCGCCGAGCTTAGTTGCGTCCCAGATGAGATAGGGGGCGAGCCTATCGACATATAGGGCACACATTCCAGACTCCGGGCTGATATGGAAAAATCCAATATCACTTTGCCCGACCCGGGGATCGAACCCGAGACCTCAGAACTGTAGTCGTACCGAAATACCACCACGCCACCGAGGCAGTAATTCAAAGTCATTCAAAATTTTATCATTCAAAGAAACAATAACTCAGCACTAGCTTACATAATTAGAATTTTACTACGTATGTTTACAAATTTCAGCTCAACCTTTCGACTAAATGTCTGTGTTAATAATTTTGCGTAAATAATCACAACAAATACGCGAAATGATAACAATGAAAATTACAAATATTACTTTTATTATTTGAGAAAAATTACGTTTCGCACTTTCATAGCTTTTGTAACTTTTGTTTATAATGAACCACGACTATAATTCCAGTAGACATGCCATAACTTAACAAGTAGTAATTTACTATGACTATAATTTAGTAGCCATGCACTAATCACACATTAAGCAGGATTTACGAGTTTGAGTTGGAATTTAGGAAATGAAAGAATGAAATGTTTATAATATAATCTTGATCTTTTTACCGCAGCACTATTTAAATTTCATATAAAAGTGGCAACATTCGAAATGTCAGTTTACTCCGTTTAATTAGCAACCCTACTATAGGTTATACTGCCTCGGAGGAGTAGCAGTATTGTGGTGCGACAACCTTCCCTTTGTTTTGAGTTCGATCCCCGTGTTGCCCAAAGGGGAATTTGTTTTTTTTTGCTCTTTATCAGTCTGGATTCTCGACTTCTGTGTCTGGCTCGCCTTTCATCATGGGAAATAAGGTTGTCGAAACATCGGTGCACTAGTTACGCCTCTGCCTACACCTTCGGGGATAACAAGCGTGAGTGTATATTAGATTCGCTCACAAAGGGTGTGGTCGAGGATACATTGCCCCTTACTTATAAAAATATTTAAGCGCTGCTTATCTTTATACCATAGGTTGTCCCTTTCATTTTTAAACAATGTAACGCAAGGAAAAAAGTGACAGGTTATCCTTAACCATTTGCTCAGCTAAAAATGCTGTTTTAAGTAAGGCCCAATGAGTGAGAATTTGTAATGAATCGGTACCTATCTAGTAATGACGTATAACGGTTGCGTCTGGAAAGTCTAATGATTCAGATGACCTAGCCTTTTTTCCTGTTTTTATAAGTAGGAAAATTACTGCATTTATTATTATTGCAATTTTTTGATTACACGGTAAATATATAAGACTGTCTCGGTGGCGTGGTTGTATTTCGGTACGACAACCGTCCTGAGGTCTCGGGTTCGATCCCCGGGTTGGGCAAAGTGATATTGGATTTTTCCATATCAGCAGTCTGGAATATGTGCCCGATATGGCGATAGGCTCGCCCCCTATAATATCTGGGACGGAACTAAGCTCGGCGAAATGTGAGTGTTCTAGTTCGCTAGTGCGCCTCTGCCTACCTCTCCGGGGATACAGGAGCTTTATGTTTGGTAAATCCTTACTAAATAATAAAAGCGAAAGTAACTCTGTCTGTCTGTCTGTCTATCTGTGGCGTTTTCACGTCTAAACCGCTGAACCGATTTTGATGAAATTTGGTATGTGGGTACCTTTAACCCCAAGGACGGACATAGGGTACTTTATTTTTTTTAAATGAACCCCTAAAGGGCTGAAATAGGGGATGAAAGTTTGTTTGGGGATTTTAGGTGCACTTAATGGATTTTTGTGAAATTTGGCATGGGATAGTGGATACCTTTGAGTTCAAAGACAAAAATGGGCTACTTTTTTAAAATCAATCCCTAATGGGATGAAATAGGGGATGAAAGTTTTTATGGGAATCCAGAAACCGCTGATTTTTAAGAAAGTTGGTATGAGGATAGTTAGATAGATAGTAACGCTAAGGACAGAAATGGGGTGTGTTATATTTTTATACTACAAAGGGATGCAATAGGGGTTGAAAATTTGTTTCATTGTTTTTGGGCCGATTGACTTCAAAATCGATATCTGAGTCACCCCGTGGTTCCAAACGACAGAACCGTTGTCAAACCTGTCAAATGCAGCCGCCATTTTGTTTTTCTTAGTTTTTGGGCCGATTGACTTCAAAATCGATATCTGAGTCACGCCGTGGTTCAGAACGACAGAACCGCTGTCAAACCTGTCAAATGCGGCCGCCATTTTGTTTTTCTTTCTTTTTGGGTCGATTGACTTCAAAATCGATATCTGAGTCGCCCCTTGGTTCTGAACTACAGAACCGCTTTCAAACCTGTCAAAAGTGGCCGCCATTTTGTTTTTCTTTGTTTTTGGGCCGGTTGACTTCAAAATCGATATCTGGGTCGCCCATATTTGGACTAAAACGACAGGACGGATCGACAAATCAAAAGTTTTTTCCGTTAGCCCTACAAAATACGCGTGCGGAGCCGCGAGCAATAGCTAGTATATAATAAAAATGAATATGTTTCTTTAATCTGAAATATCAGTAAAAGTGCTTGCGCTACTGTAGTGTAGTCACTTTACAGTGCTCAATAAAAATAATCACAAGTATAAAAGCTTAACGGACCGACTTGAAATCCGTTCGTAACCAAATTTACATGGGAACACAAAAAGTATTTTGAAAGATTGGTCCACATTTGGCGGAAATATCGCGTAACATACATAAAAAAGTACAGACGAATTGAGAACCTTCTCCTTTTTAGAAGTCGGTCGAAAAAATACAGACGAATTGAGGACCTTCTCCTTTTTGGAAGTCGGTCCAAAAAAGAATCTACCACCACCAACAACCAATCTACAACCCACTTGTAATAAGTTGTTATAGAACTTGTCCCACACTCTACAGTCATTTTTAATGCGCACTACTGTGCACATAACCGGTAGTACTGATGTGATTTGTTTTCAATTGCGACTGATTACCATGTGAAACAAGCTTTCGGTCACGTAGGCTCGTGCGCCGAAATTTTATTCATTTGATATTATGCATTGGATATGTTATTGACACCCTAGAGGCGTTGACGAAATTTAGCAGGGGATATCTAGTCCAGGGTAAAAGGTTAAAGTTACACCCGGGTAATTCAATCCGCCTTACCTTGGAATCGAAGCCAGGACCTTCTGGTTCACGGCCTATATGCTGCCACTTCGAGACGACCGAGGCGATGGGAGCAGAATTCATAACATAAGCTCACGCCTGTATCCCCGAAGGGGTAGGCAGAGGCGCACTAGCGAACTAGAACACCCACATTTCGCCGAGCTTAGTTCCGTCCCAGATGTGATAGAGGGCGAGCCTATCGCCATATCGGGCACAAATTCCAGACTCCGGGCTGATATGGAAAAATCCAATATCACTTTGCCCGACCCGGGGATCGAACCCGAGACCTCAGAACCGTAGTCGTACCGAAATACCACCACGCCACCGAGGCGGTCAATTCAGTAATTAAAATACATCCAGTAATACAGTATGGATGCCGGCCGCTTCCAACAGGTCGATCTGGAAATCTTTGGGGGAGGTCTATGTCCAACAGTGGCCGTTCTGTGACTGATAATGATGATGATGATGAATCAAAGAGATTTAATATTACTAACAATAGGGGCTATCAAACAAGTTTGCATTCAAAAAAATTTATCTCAAACTTCAGTACCGCCATCAACCACTTATTACAATGCGAAGGCGATGATTCCAATTTACACCATAGAATGTTCTGTAAATGGTTAAAAATCACGTAAGAGTTAAGACAAGTTTATTCTCTCAACATTATTACGCTGGCCGACCTGGCGCGCGTATATTTCAAATCAACTGAGCGACTTATGACCACGAGGTCATAACTTTTGGATCACAAGTTTTGTGCTGTTACCCCGTCTATATACTGTATACTATTGAATGTCTTTGTGATGAATTCAGTATCTAATATTTTCCAAAAACCTTACTTCCTTCAGAAGGTTGTCTGGAAGAGATCGCTTTAAGTGATAAGGCCGCCTATTGTAACATTGTATAGTTTAAGTTTCTTCGTTTTACTGTTTCAAAATTTTGGTGTTCAATAAAGTGTTATCTATCTATCTATCTATCTATCTATCTATCTATCTACTGTTACTTTACGACAACCTCCGTGGCGCAGTGGGCGAGTAGCCGGTTGTGAAGCGAGAGGCCGCGGGTTCGATTCCCGCATTGAGACAAATGTTTGTGTGGCCCACAGATATTTGTTTCAAGTCTGGGTGTTGTGAGACAGAAAGTCTCTCATAGTTTCTGATACCCACGATACAGGTTATACCTTTTTTTTTTTCCTCTTGGATCCCAGCTAATAGGCGCAGGGTATGCCGGATTCGTACCGGCTAAAAACCCCATGATTTACGCCATCTGCATTTAGAAAGGGTTCCGGGACCTCCAAACGGAACACGCCGAAACCCTTTTTAATGCTATGCTTTACAGCACGTCTCGGTAAGGCATGGATTTACCTACCAAACTAATAATGACCTCCCCCTCAGGCAGAGGAACCAGGGCGATCTCTGGTATTGCGTCGGTGTCTACGCCTCCGAGCGGGATCATTTCTCTCCCGATACGATACAGGTTATACCTAGTGTGGGGTCAGGACTAGTTGTGTGACTGTTGGGTGTATTCATTATTCACCTCTAAAATAAGCCTTTAACACCTACTTTCTATTACACGCGACGTTCCTAACAAGGCGTCACGTTTCAAAGTAACCCACGTGATTATCACATTATGTTTCGGCTTTCGTTTCCCAGTTTAAAGCGATATCACGGTTACGATAACTAGGTGACATTGGCAAACTAAATGTTATTGAACTCATTGTGATAAAATGTGTCCGTAAACAACATTCCTAGTTCACGCAGCGATATCAAGCACAGACAGATAGTAATATTAGACATTGAAATAAAACAATTTTTACGGATTCTATCACGATTAGGTTTTAATTATTATTCCCGACGTTTCGAAGGCCGAAGTCTGACCCGTGACAACGAAGACTGCAAAGCCTTCGAAACGTCGGGAATAATAAAAATTAAAACCTAATCGTGATAGAATTCGTAAAAATAGTTTTATTTCAATATTAGAGTTCTGTAAATATATTCGACAGCCTCCGTGGCGCAGCGGGCAAGTAGCCGGCTGTGACACGTGAGGTGCGGGTTCTATTCCCGCACCGAGACAAATGTCTGTATGGCCCATAGATATTTGTTTCGGGTCTAGGTGTTGTGAGACCGAAAGTCTTTCGTAATTCCTGATATCCACGACACAAGACTCGATCTTAGTGAGGGGTCAGGACTGTTTGTCACTGTTGGGTGTATTTATTACTCGATCTGCCTTTACTATAAAATCTTAACATAACATAAGTTCATGCCTGTATCCTCGAAGGGTTAGGCAGAGGCGCACTAGCGAACTAAACACCCTCATTTCGCCGAGCTTAGTTCCGTCCCAGATGTGATAGGGGGCGAGCCTATCGCCATATCGGACACAAATTCCAGTATCTAGGCTGATATTGTAAATCCGATATCATTGCCCGAGCCGGGTATCGAACCCGAGACCTCAAGACGATAGTCGAACCGCGCACGCAATACCACCACGCCACCAACGCAGTCGAACGAAGTCAAGACGAATTGAAGACCTTATACATATTTTGCAGTTGGTTAATAAAATCCCCATTGCATGTAAGCGGGCAAAGGGAATGTCACTTCTTGAATATGCGGGCGCTCGTAATTTGCACTTCTCGGAATTTTAATAACCAGACATGCGACATACTTCTGATTCATATACGTTTTTTTCCTCTAAAATAGAATATTTTATATGACGCGCATCACAACTTCTACGTAATTATTGCAAAAAAACGTCACTCAGATGTGATAATTTCTTAGAAGTGATTTCAAAGCACCTGACAAAAAAGGCATTGCAAATCAATTAACTAACAAAGCAATGTTTAAAACAGCGATATTACTATTATTTTTATATCAGGCGCTTGACAGCACGTCTTAGCTCATTTTGTTTATTTTTCAGCTATTTGTGTTATTTAGGCAGTACTTTAAAAACTATGTTGTAATCAGTACCGTCTTTACCATAAGAGCACACGGGGCCCGTGTCCAGGGCCCCCTGGCCCTAGGGGGCTGATAAGTAGTATAGAAAGGAAGAAAAGATCATTTAATGACACAAGTGTGGTGGCGTACAGGGACAAGACGTAGAAACATATATTAAACATAACATAAGCTCATGCCTGTGTCCCCGAAGGGATAGGCAGAGGTAAACTAGCGACCTAGAATACCCACATTTCGCCGAGCTTAGTTCCGTCCCAGATGTGATAGGGGGCGAGTCTATCGCCATATCGGGCACGAATTTCAGACTCCGGGCTGATATGGAAAAATCCAATATCACTTTGCCAGACCCGGGGATCGAACCCGAGATCTCAGGACGGTAGTCGTACCGAAATACAACCACGCAACCGAGGCAGTCATATATTAATTATACAGATATTTATGTATCTATGTACCTAATTATTAAATATCAATTATAAGATCACCCATACTGTGGATGATGATATATTTTCCACCACAACCGTGCCAAAAGGATCATCTAGATCATGTATACATGAACCAAGTAGTATATATGAACCAAGTTCGCAAAAAAAGGTGGCCGTCACCAGGCAATCTAATAGGTTTGCATACATCGAAGGGGAAGTGCCTATACATTTATTTAGAAGGGAGGCGTGAGACAGTAAGCTTTGGAACCCCTGTATTACACAATCTATTTTCTCTAAGGGGCCCCCAATTCTTGTGTGCCCAGGGGCCCATGCATGCCTTAAGACGGCCCGTTGTAATGTTCAAGTTTATGCCAGTGTTTTACGTTACTTTTTTCCACCTGCCTTTGTACTTTCAAATAAGTTCAGGAAAGGATTTAGTTCTAAGTTCAATCCCTTCTGGGGGATCCAGTTCCAGGCAATTCGTTTTTTTCAATTAGAAAAACCGCTTAGGCAAACCTGGAGTTGAATCTAGGACAATGGTACAGAACTTATTTACTCTGCCACAATACCAAAGAGACGATTACTAAGTTACAGGCAAGAGATGTTTATAACATTACTTAGATAGAAAGTCAAATAAGCATAAGAAATATCAGCTAGGAAGCTTACCTTAGTTTAGCAGCAGACGAGCAACTAAAATAAATAAATAAATAACACCCAACAGTCACACACATAGTCCTGACACCACACAAGATACTAGGTCTTGTGTCGTGGGTATCAGGAACTACGAGAGACTTTCGGTCTCACAACACCCAGACCCGAAACTAATATCTGTGTCACACAGACATTTGTCTCGGTGCGGGAATCGTACCCGCGACCTCACGTTTCATAGCCGGCTACTCGCCCACTGCGCCACGGTAGCTGTCTGTTTATAAATTATTAAGTTTGCAAAATAAATTCTCGTATCGCGTCGCCTTGAAAGATAATATATTCATGTACTTGCTTGTTCTGATAGAAAAATGATAACCACTTGGCATACTTATAGAGTTATTTGTCCTAAGGGGGCTGTAAAAGATTATGATACACAGTTTCATCAGACTTTTGCATCATAAATGTATTGAAGGTTCCTATTATTATAAAGGTTGCTTCAGATGGTGACTCAGTTTTACCTGGACCTTACATCTAATATCTCAGGGCGAGCACCGCAGTGCAGGACTACTTATTTATTTATTAAACTTTTTACACATATATTGTAAACGCGGACTTAATGCCAAGGGCATTCTTTACAGTAGGTGTGTAAATTTAATGAAGTAGTAATGGGGAAATTCAAAGTCCCAGGTATAATAAATACATAATTATGAATAAAATAATATGAATATTTTACAAAAAACTATATATTATAAATAAATGATGAATATAAAAATATATAAAGGTATACCTCTAGAATAAATAAATATTATATAGAATAGAAGAAGAGAAAGATGTCCGTCAAGTTTCTACCATACTATTCAAAAGCAAATCACGAACCTTCACTTTAACCGTATGACGATTCGCGCACATCCTGATCTCGAGAGGGAGAGTATTCCAGAGAAAAACAGATTGTACCGGGAAAGAGAAATGCACAATACCAGAAGTGTGATATGGTGCACTTAGTGTTTCGTTTTTCAAAATACGGGTGGTGTTGCTACTGTTCATTAGCAGTCGTATCGCAATCAGGCACGGGGTTTGCTTGTGCCATCATTCGAATGACATTAAAAAAAGGTTTTTTGTTGAAATCGGCTCACCAAAATATTTTGCGAATTGAAGATGCCTTGTTTTTGATAAGGAAAATCCCTTCTGTCCTACAGAATTGGGACTTGAGTACGGAAACGGTAATTGTTATTCATTTTGTGAAGGCGTTTGCTGAAACTAAGTTATTTGGCGGATGTTTGCGACAGATCCCGTTGATTGCGCCATGAGCACTCTTATTGTTTTCAACAATATCTTCGTAATTGTTCTCATTTCTACTGACTTTGAAACAATTACAAATACTATATTGCTTTCAATTTTGAATTGTTAATTGCTGGAATGTCTACGTAATTGTACATTTTTAATATTAACGTTTTGCCATATATTACATTACGTATATTTTATGCTTAAATGGAACTGACTGTTTTAGACTACATAATAATAACCCCCACCCTATATACACCATCTTTGCCTAAATTGGGATTTAAACTATAGCTGTTTTATCTCATTGGGAAAAGACCTATCGAAATTGCCGAGTCATTCGTCATCTACTCGTGAATATCCGTCATATAAAATCATAGTAGATAACATACATATTTTTCCGAATCAGCCCGGAGTGAATTTGTGCCCGATATGGCGATAGGCTCGCCTCCTATCACATCTGGGACGGAACTAAGCACCGCGAAATGTGGGTGTTCTACTTCGCTAGGGCGCCTCTATCTACCCCTTCGGGGATACAGATGTAAGCTTATGTAGTAGATCTTCATTGTAAAATTGTATCCCCAGGTCAAACGCTCCATCATGCTCAAGATGGCCGACGCCTGCGCAGAGCTTGGAGCTGCCAAGCAGACCCGCTTCCACGAGATGCATGTGCAGCGTCACAACAACGTCAGCATCCTGTACGCAGACATCGTCAACTTCACCCCGCTGTCGGAGAGACTCAGTGCCTCAGACCTGGTGAAGACCTTGAATGAACTGTTCGGGAGGTTCGATCAGATTGCTCAGGTTAGTGATTGTAATTGATTGATAGTGTTAGCAAGGCAGATTTTTTATAATAATAAAATAGGCAAGGCGTTTGACCATAATCACACCTGATGGAATGTGATGATGTAGTGGTCTACGTTGTTACACGCCTGCCCAAAAGAAACCTATTCACTCTAACCTTGAAGAGTCCCAGATTGTAGTGTTCAGGAAACAGAGTGCTGCAACGAATTCCATTCCTTAGCAGTACGTATGATTTCAGTGGGTCAATTAAAACTTAACCCATCTGGGAGTTTGTAGAAAAATACTGGAATTTGCCACACAAAAATAATGAACAAATTTTTTTGTAAAATTTTGCAAAAAAGAAAAACTATTTCAGATAAAGTCATTATAACTGTCTATGACTACGCCACCGGTGCAGCAGAAAAATTAAAAACCCACATGATTACAAATTAAATACACCCTACAGTTACACACATAGTCCTGACCCCACACTAAGATCGAGTCTTGTGTCGTGGGTATCAGGAACTACGAGAGACTTTCGGTCTCACAAACTGCTATATATCATCATCATCATCATCAGCCATAGGATATCCACTGCTGAAAATAGGCCTCCCCCAATGATTTCCAGATGGACCTGTTATATATACTGCTATGTAATTACACTAAAACTGCTATAATTTCTAGCTAGTGCTCTATCTTATCAAGAATCAGGGACTTCTTTAATTCTTGATTTTGTTAATCTCTAACTTAGCTTCTTTTTATATCGAGAATTACTAACCTTTTGACTTCAACAATTTATCAGAAAGTACCGATATTTCCATTTTTCTATAAGCCAGTTGAATTTACAAATACTCATTAGTACATGTCTGTTCCAACGGACTCGCAATCTCGCTCAATGACTGAACTCAACTAAGCTAGCAATCTTCGAAACAAGAAAACTAATCTTCGCTAACATCATAAATCTAAGAGTTAGTTTATTTGTTAGACTGAATAAGAGAAACTAGACTTTACTGAATTTGTTTTATTTCTAGAACTTAGATACTTTGTGTACAAAGTTTATAAGCTAATATATAATAATTTTTGTATTCAATCTGAGAACAATACCAATTTTCTTAACATTAAATCTAAAACGAATTAAGATTAATTATAAAAATGAGTTTCTCATACCATAAATCGAGACATTCTTGACGCTGAAACTAAGTAGGAATGGTATTGCAAATATTCTAAATAAGAAAATTATACCTTTGATATTGTTAAATCATTGTAATGATTGTACCTGACTTTAAATTGAAAATGAATAAGGTGTAAAACTTTTGGAGTATTTATATTTTGGATTATAATATATTCAGTGGCAATAGTCCTACAAAGTTCAGACTACATGTAGGATCTAAACTTGATCTTATAGGTGTTTTGTGACATTGTTGATGACAAACTTCTAAGTCCCGAAACTAAAATAGTACCAATTAATTAAATGTTACTATTGAAACTAAACCCCTAAGTTGGGATGTTCAAGCGTTGTTAGTGAAAATTTGAATTACAGATGAAGTTTGGGATAATGGTAGGTTAGTTTTGGATTAGACTAGACTTTTGGAACTCAACCTCTGGCGCTTTGCGGTAATGCATCTAGTTAGGAAAGTTTGTGAGCAAATATAAGCGATGCTTAATATGTTTAACTTACATACTGCAATTCTCTTGGTTGGTCTAATAGTACTGTACTTAAGCTGTAAAGTTGATGAGGTACATGTTACAATAATTGGATTTATCAATTAAAATCTGCGTGAAATTCGAAACTTCGCTTGCGACTAGAGACATAAAATAAATATCCAATAGTGCTAAAATAGAAGAGATTGATTGCGTTACAACTCAAAAAAATTTCGATCACTTATTTGAATTTTGAACAACTCGCGACGCATTTCGACATTATTATCGAATACAAAACTGATGTAAAGTGGCAGTATGCTGTTACATTTTTTGGTGAGCCGTAATATCCTGTAGCCCAAATACCCTTCCCCTTAGCAATACCTTTATACTTTTTTTGAAATCTATAGACATGTGGTGGTGATCACTTATCAACTGAAAAAAGTATGTTAAAAATTCCTGTTAAATTATTTAATAGATGCACAAACTAAGCAAGAAATACTTCTGTTTCCTCAACAAAGCAATAAAATCTCCAATGACTCTTAAGTTCCCAGCAAACAGGGTTAGTGTTTTATTTTCAGTGTTCAGGGCAAACGTCTCGTGAATGCGTTTTATTCCGTCTAGCAATCTTGTTACGAGGGAAGATTAAATAAAATCCGAGACTACTTGGACATTATGTTCAAATGAAGAACTATTAGAAAATATCTCATTTGTTGTAAATTGTGATTAATATAACTATCATTTGGTTTTGATAATATTTATTTTCGCCTTCCTATACGAAGTTATATTGGGATCTCCTGGGTTCAAACCCCAGATGGCAATTGTTCTAACAAGCTTAGTTTGATGCTGGACGCCTCAAGTAAATCAGGCAATCCTTTCTAAAACAAGTGGTGTTTAACATCCCACATTCGAGTGGGATAAGGGCAAAGACATTAAACAGTATAGTATACACTACTATACTGTTTAATATCTGTATGTAGTGTTAAATCTCTGGATAAGGGCAAAAAGAAATATGCAATAAGCTTAAATTCTTTTTAACACCTAAACAATCACAATTTTCTTTAACGAAAATTGTGGCACTCCAAACAGAGGTTCCCTCAATTTAATCCTAAGCCTTTGTTAAAAGAAAACAATTTTTAATTAACAGAATTACTCGTGGAAGAGATTAAAGCCTTTTTAAAAGATAGTTAATTGCTGTTTTTGTGTTGAGGTTTTTAATTTCTCAGAGGATTTGCGAGATTACCTTGTCTTTATTTTGTTTTTTAGTGTTTCTTCTTTGGTATTAACATTTTTACCAGTTTTTTCCCAATTGAATGTCATTTTATTCAGTTTTAGTACGAGTGTAATAACATTATGATAATTTTTATGGCTGATGAAATTTTCGTGAAGCATTAATATTTAATAATTTTTATTTTCTACTTGATTGATTGTATTTGTGATTAATGATGTTGCTATAGATATTTTATTAAAAAACTTTACGAGGAATATCCCAAACAATTTAGACTACAAAAACTTATTTATTCCATTTGCAAACGCAGAGCGAATTTTCTAGAAATTTAAACTATAAACGTTATTGAATAAGAAAATTTTCAAACTAGCTCCTTTGAAGAGAGTCACGTGCTTGAGTAAACACGACTTTGAGAATTCCTCACAAATAAACCCAATATAAATGTAAATAAAACACAGTAAATTGAAGGCGATAGGGTATATGCACCCATGACGAGCTATAAAAGGACATTTTTTTACATCACATTGTCACTCTCCATCGGGTGGTCAAATTTGCTGTTCCATAAATACTTAGGTGCTTTTTGTGATTGTAGTTTAATGTATAGTTTGATGCATTTTAATGTAAATTTCAATGTTAATACACGAAACTCCTATGTTACGTATTAATATAATATACATAAAAACTAAAACAACTCAAAATATTACCAACACATACTAAGACCTAACTGCTATCATTAGTAAGGAAGGCCCGTATTCAGTTCGCTGATAGGTTTCACATATCTAGGAAATTCTTCTAGATTATTCCTAGGTAATTATAGGCCTATGTTCAGCAGTAGACGTCCTATTACGATGATGATGATGATGAAGTATACAGTTTTCTGTCTAATCTTTATAGTGGCCGTTAAAAATGTAATAATTCGTAATTAATAGAGAGTCAGTTAACATAGAAAACAATAGAGATCCACGTGTATAGTGTTAGTTTCAAACTTGCGATATTCGTCTATTGCCTATTCAGTACTTTATTCGAGCTCCGCATCACTCTCGACCAAGATATCTTAACAATCCTATGAATCACCGGTATAAAAATGATATCACAACTCGAAATATTGCTTAGTCCTCTCTTGGTGCATTTACCCCATTAAAGTCACAATATCCATCTGCGGTATGCAAAATAATTTGTTTAAAGAGACAGTTTACACGAAGTTTGTTGTGGAGTGCAAAGCTAACATTCGATTTGGAATTCCATTTGGTAACTTTTCGTGTTGTATGTTGACCATACATTTCGCTACTGTCGCAGATATTGCATTTTTAAGTTAGTTTGCACTTTAAAGAATTATTAACCCAGTCTCTTTTATGCGGTAACATTTTCTTTCTTATGATTATTCTAGGAGTTCACGTCAGCCTGAATGATGCCTGGATAGATTTTACGACCGACTACCTAATTGACGTCAACCCCCCTCCGGGGATCTAGTCTCAGGCAAATAGTGTTAGAAAAAAACCACGTTCAACCTGGGAATCGAACCCAAGACGTCCTGGTTCACAGCAATCTACCATATATCGTCATCATCACCAGCCATAGGACGTCATCTATCACAAACGCTATTATTATTATTGTTATATACGTTACGTAAAAATACATTATGTATAACATAACATAAGCTCACGCCTGTATCCCCGCAGGGGTTGGTAGAGGCGCACTAGTGAACTAGAACAACCACATTTTGCCGAACGTAGTTCCGTCCCAGATGTGATAGAGGGCGAGCCTATCGCCATATCGGGCACAAATTCCAGACTCCTGGCTGATATGGAAAAAACCAATATCACATTGCCCGACCCGGGGATCGAACCCGAGACCTCAGAACGGTAGTCGTACCGAAATACAACCACGCAACCGAGGCAATCGAATATAATTTACATTATGTATACAATGAATACATTATGTATACAATATGAATTTTCAAACTATATTTACTATCATGAAGTAACCGTACGCATACTGTATAGGGATGAAAGACAAGGTTCAGTCGATCACTTGGTAGAGAGAGTATTTATCATCAAAGTCATCAATCAGCGGCGTCAACTGTGGTGTAGCGACGTTGTTTACATCTAAACACTTTAAATAAATTAATGATTGAAGTTTCCGAACAACTTCTATAGCAGATTCTCATTTCGTCAGCAATTATATGAACTATTTGCCATTATGAACTTAGATTCCAATGGCTGTGTACTAAATAAATATGTCATAACAATAATCACAAGTTCACAAGTTTTGGGTCTCAAGCCTCGTCATCGGGAGGGGGATATTTATTGTTTTTTATATTTTTAAATGTATTTATTTTTTTATATAACTTATATTTAAAAATGTAAAAAAAAAGAATAATTGAAATAATCACAAGTTTGAAAACTTAACAGACAAATTTTTTTGGGACCATTCTTGAATTAAGCTCTATCGAACACAAAAATAATTTTGAAAATCGGTCTACATTTGGCGAAGATATCGCGTAACTTACATAAACATAACTATTATATAAGCTTTTTTTGTGTTCTTTCATTTTCAGTTTATATTGATTTTGTAATAAATAAAATAAATGAAGGTGGTAGTAAGTCGCTGGATGCAAGCCGCTTCTAACAGCAGCTTGAACAGGAAAATTTCTGACAACCGGAAATGTATTCGTGCTCGATGCGCATCTATGAAATTTGTATGAAATATTAATCAAATGTCATCAGTGCGCAGCGAGTTTACATTTACATTAGTTTTTCGTGCTCGGGCTACTGGTCCAGATCGACCTAATCTTTGGAGGAGGCCTATGTCCAGCAGTGGGCGTCCTGGGGCTGATGATGAAATAAATAAAAAAATACAGACGAATTGAGGACCTTCTCTTTTTTTGAAGTTGGTCGATAAATAACACACATAGTCCTGACTAAGATACGACTGATACGAGTCTTGTGTCGTGGGTATCAGAAACTACGAGAGACTTTCGGTCTCACAACACCCAGACCAGAAACAACTAACTGGAGGTCATACAAACTTTCATCTTGGTGCAGGAATCGAACCCGCAACCTCTCGCTTCACAATGGGTTACTAGTCCATTGCGCCACGGAGGCTGTCACTGATGCTGTGCATACTTTGGTAAACAGCGTACTTAGGAAAATAGCGTATTTAGGCTTTGGCTTCAAATCGCAGGGCGAGATTTACAATTTGGGGTTGAGTTTTTAATTCGAAAAACACGCATGAGTTGCCCGGAATTGGAATTTCTGTCTGGTATGGCGATAGACTTGTCCCTTTCACATGAAGGGTTTTAAATAATTTCGGCGAGATATGGGTGCTCTAGTTCTCGTGGTGTGTTATGGTGATCTAGTTGTGGTTGATGCAACACACTGTTAGCATGATGCAGAAATGATTCGGCTTAATTTTTAACAGCAGCCTGCCTGCTATTAATCTAGAAGGGATCTTTAAGTGTAATTACATTAATTAATTTATTTCAATTTTATCGTCATACAAAGACCAAAGATAACTCTGACATAACATGTCTTAATATGTGGTATATTTCTGAGAATAAATATTTTTGTATCAACTAACTTAACAAATTGTTAAACAATAGCCCATTAGCACTGTTAATTTAAATCACCTTTAATAATAATTATGCTAATGAAGTTGGCTAATGTTTTGTTAAACTTGCGAGTTGTTGACACAACAAAACAAACTTAAACATGAGACAAGTTTACGAGACCTCAATCATACATTTTTAAGCATGCTGCAGAAAGGATTCGGCTTAGTTTTTAACACCAGCTACCTGTCTGATGTCTCCTCTCCTCTAGGGGATCCAGTCCAAGCAAATTGTGTTAGAAAAACACTCACTTGACCTTGGAATCGAAGTCAGGACCTCCTGGTTCACATACTATATCCGCTGTCTCTAGAATAAGGAGGCGCCAACTGACAGGAGAATCGTAAATTTGAACTTGGTTTCTTCCTACCCTTCCACATACGAGAGTCTGACTGGGTATGTTCTACTGCAATTTCTACTATGCATCATTATGCAAGCAATATTGTTTAAGGTTTGAAGGACATTACAGCTAGTGTAAATACTGGGCATCATGAGACAGTATAATATCTCAGAGTGACGCGGATAATGCTTCGTTATTTAAAATAGAGGTTATGTTTGCTAATGTTCCTAAATTGCTACTGTCCATGGCTTTATGAGTACTCAACGTGCGACTTTAATCTCGTCATATGATATGAAAATATAGAAAGGATATAAATTTAATCCATCATCACCATAATCATCAGCCTCAGGACGTCCAATGCTGCACGACATAGGACTTCCACAAAGATTTCCAGATTTACCTGTTGGAAGCAGTCTGCGTCCAGTGATATGCTACGATCTTTATCAACTATTCTATACTGCGTGCTCACCATGGACGCTATCCATTTTTCGAATGGGTATTCGAAATCGAATTTGGTTATTGAACAGTTAGCACCGCATGCACCGTCCACTGAAATACAATTATCCCTGCGGTCGAATCCGTGTGTGACGTATCAATTTTAATCAATCCATTGGTTATTAGTTGCGGGTTTATTGCTAACTTTGACATTGTTTATTTCATACTTGATATACTGTTCAGCAGTGGACGTTCTATGGCTGATGATGATGATGATTACTATTATTTATTTATAACAGTGAGAAGTTTCAGAGAAAGATATGGGAAGATATTAGACTAATAGCTTTACTAATGCATATGCTATAGCTATAGTGGAGAATTCTAAAGAGCGGGAGGAGTAAAGTAGGAAGGCAGCATTAGATCGGGATAAAGCTAGGCAGAAAGAAAGAATAGTATAGGTGAGGTTGTAATTATAACAAGTGTAGGTGTGTGAAACTGTAAATATGTGTTTTTTATTCGTGAGATACGGCCTGTAAGCTTGAGAGGGGGTGTTAGGTTAGAATCCCAATTTGCACTGGACTCAATCCCACAGAAGAGGTTCATTTTAGGTGGGCGATCGTAAAAACTAAGCCAAAATCTTTCTGCTACATTCTTGAAGTATGTTGCGTCGACCTCAGATTCGAGAAAGAAAAAGTTAAATTATATTTCTTACTACGTTCGTGTAGAGTAGAATCCCTATAAATATTTCACATGCCACATTGGAACAAACTATTCCATTAAATTCAATTAGTGAACAACTCATGCTTAATCCACTTAGATGAATATCACAGTGATCAATGTAATTGCCCTAGGGATGTGAACTAACTTTTTATTTAAGCATACCTCGGACGTTCGATATATTTATCACGTTACGAATAATAATATCTAAAATAATGCATAAAATCTCCATACAAAAGCCCACATGTCATGAACATATGATGCTTGTCATGATTGGCATCTCAATTTAATAAAATAATATAAGCCCTGTAATATTCTTATCCCACTGTTGGGCACGGGCCATCTCTACTATTGAGAAGGGTTATGCCTTAGTCGACCACGCTGGCTTTCCGTGGGTTTGGTGTCAGTTGAGTATAACAATAAGAATTACATAACATAACATAAGCTCACGCCTGTGTCCCCGAAGGGGTAGGCAGAGGCGCACTAGCGAACTAGTACATCCACGTTTCGCCGAGCTTAGTTCCGTCCCAGAAGTGATAGGGGGCGAGCCTATCGCCATATCGGGCACAAATTCCAGACTCCGGGCTGATATGGAAAAATCCAATACCACTTTGCTCGACCCGGGGATCGAACCCGAGACCTCAGGATGGGAGTCGTCCCGAAATACAACTACGCTACCGAGGCAGTATTACTTAAAATAACAAAAAAGCGTGTTGGGGCTGAGTGCATTGCATAAGCAATCGATAATGTTCAATGAATGTGATGGTGTCTACCAGTGTGATGTGATACTGTGGAGGAGTCGTATGGATAATATGCATTGAGGGTCTCGGAGAGTGGCCATTCTTTAGTAATATGCATTATGTGGTGTAACTACCTACTTTCAGCTATATAAGTGAAGTAGTTTCAAATTTCGAGTTTGTAAATGTCTTTTTGATTTTTAATTGACTTTAAAAATCAAACCTTAAAAGTAGAAAACAAATAAAATCTCTAAGTGGTAGAGCCACGCTGTAGACAGTAACGTCTATAGCACGAATGGGCCGGCTCGACCGGTTAGATACCACTGTGTCACAGAAAACCGACGTAAAATGGCAGCTTACTGTCGCGTTTCGTTCGGTGAGTGAGATTTCCGGTGGCCCATTTCCCCACTCCCTTTCCCAATCCCCTTCCCTCCCCTTCCATTCCCTCCTTTTAGGTTGGTAACGCACGCATGATTCATTTTGTGTCTTGGGTGTCTATGGCGGTGGAGATCACTTACCATCAGGTGACCCATCTGCTCGTTTGCCAATCTCTGCTATAAAAAAAAGTACAAAACTTTGTTTCATTGCGATTCACGCTCCACTGACTGGCTGTTATTGAAGTCGAGAGTGGATCAGGCTCAGTGAAAAGTAATTGATATTGTATAGATTTCATTTTAAAGGTGATTTTTTTCAATCAAAATCAATTATTTAGAAGTAGTCTTGAAAACTTAATGAATTTACGTTTGAAAGTAGTTACTACTAGTGGCATCTGCAATTGATATCTCGCAAGCCTATTAAGCCTATATAAGACGACCTGATAAAGGTCGCAGGAAGTCGACCTGTTGGTCGATCTGGATATCTTTGTGGGAGGCCTATGTCCAACAGTGGACGTTCTGGGGCTGATTATGATGAAGCCTATTATCAAACTAAATTATTTTTTCCACCTGCTATTATCCGTTTCCTATCCTTAAGCTTTGAAAGCGTGCTGCGGTGTTCCCACATTGATGTGGGATAAGGGCAGGTGTATGAAAGAAAGACTGGCAAATTCAGAAGGGATATGGTAGATTGAAGTTAACATTATTACTATAGTCAAATAAAATGTAAAGCTTTTCTTTTTGAAGAGTAATTATAACATACATAACATAAGCTCACGCCTGTATCCCCGAAGGGATAGGCAGAGGTGCACTAGCGAACTAGTGTGAACTTCTACCTACCCCTATGGGGGATACACGTCTGAGCTCATGTTATGTGTTATGTATAAAAAAGCTCTTTTTTGTTCAATTAACATAAAATCAGAATCTAGAAATGAACTGTATATTTGATAACTCCTAAATACAGAATCTGCAAAGTCCAGAGTTTTCTTAAAACTCAATAACTCGATGAATTGAACATTGAACTAAGTAAAAAAAAATACTTTTAAGGTAATACGATTTACAAAGATATTTTGTTTACAGGAAAACCAATGCATGCGCATCAAGATCCTCGGCGACTGTTACTACTGTGTGTCAGGACTGCCGGTGTCCAGGCCTAACCACGCGTACAACTGCGTCAACATGGGCTTGCAGATGATCGACGCTATTCGGTATGTCTGTACCAAGTTTTTTTTATAACAGAGACTGGCAAACGAGCAGATGGGTCACCTGATGGTTTAATGAAGTTCCTTTCTTTCTTTCTGATGGTAAGTGATCACCACCGCCCATAGATAGACACCCAAGATATAAAAATAATCATGGGTGCGTCGCCAACCTAAAAGGATGGAATGGAACGGGAGGGAAAAAGGACTGGGAAGGGCGGGGGAGGGGAATCTCTATCAAACTGGTCAAGCCGGCATATTTGTGCTGTAGACGTTACTGTTTACACCGTGGCGCTACTCATCTTTTGCCCGTGGCTAGACCTTCGTGAGAGTGAATCGCGTAATATTCTCATTTTCTCTATACAAACTTTCATCCCCCCATTACACCCCTTTAGGGGATGAATTTCTAAAATTCCTTTCTTAGTGCATTCATTTCACGTTCGTAGTTCCAATAGTTTCGGCTGTATGTTGATACGTCAGTCAGTCAGTTTCTCCTTTTATATACAGATTTCGAAATATCCTTACTGATTTTTGTATAAATCTTATAAGGAATTGTTGTGTAACAGCTCTCAAGGGCTAAGGTCTAAGGGTTTTGCTTGAGTATCCCTGAAGGTGTAACTAGAGAACCAGAAGAACATTTCGCCGAGCTCATTTCTGTCCCACGTGTGATAGAGGGCGAGCCTATCGCCATCGAGCCCAAATTCCAGACTGGTTAAATATATTGGGACTTTTTTACAGTCTAGATAAATTTATCTAGCTTAACCCAATAGAGAATTGAATAATTTTATAAAATATCACGAGCTCCCACGAAGTGCACTATTTATTTATTTATTAACCCTGCTTGTTTCTATTTTAAGTAAGTAAATTATATTATACATTACGTGGGAATAGCTTAAAAGGATTTCAAGAGATTGTTTTATACTGCGTAAAAATACATTTAAAAGAAAAAACATGTAATAGTATTTCAAAGTGTACCTGCACATATTTCGATTAATATTATAATGTACTAGCTGACCCGCGCAACTTCGTCTGCGTAGGAGAGAGAGGGTTGAAAGAATGAGTCGTAGGCACCTATAATCCAATAATTCTAAAGGAGGTAATGAGATGATCTACTTCGGTCCGGTTTCGTCAGTCACCCCGTCAGTCACCCACTCAGTACCCTCGTCAGTTACCCCGTCCATCACCCCGTCAGTTACCCCGTCAGTCACCCCGTCCATCACCCCGTCGGTCACCCCGACAGTCACCCTGTCGGTCAAGCCGTCGGTCACCTCATCTTTCTGCTCGATTGTCACCCCGTCTGTCACCCGTCTGTCACCCAGTCTGTCACTCCGTCTGTCACCCGTGTGTCACCCGTCTGTCACCCTGTATGTCGCTCGTCTGTCACCCAGTCTGTCACCTGTCTGTCACCCGTCTGTCACCCAGTCGGTCACCCCATCTGTCTGATCGATTGTCACCCCGTCTGTCACCCAGTCTGTCACCCGTCTGTTACCCAGTCTGTCACTCCGTCTGTTACTCGTGTGTCACCCGTCTGTCACCCTGTATGTCACTCGTCTGTCACCCAGTCTGTCACCTGTCTGTCACCCGTCTGTCACCCAGTCGGTCACCCCATCTGTCTGATCGATTGTCACCCCGTCTGTCACCCCGTCTGTCACCCGTCTGTCACCCCGTCTGTCACCCGTCTGTCACCCGTTTGTCACCCGTCTGTCAACCGTCTGTCACCCGTCTGTGAACCCGTCTGTCACCCGTCTGTCACCCATCTGTCACTCGTCTGCCATACGTCTGTCACTCGTCTGCCATACGTCTGTCACCCCGTCTGTCACCCATCTGTCACTCGTCTGCCATACGTCTGTCACCCCGTCTGTCACTCCGTCTGTGACCCCGTCGGTCACCCCGTCAGTCACCTCGTCAGTCATCTCGTCAGTCACCCCGTCCGCCACCCCATCAGTCACCCTGTCAGTCACCCCTTCAATCACCTCGTCAGTCAGCCCTTAGGTCATAGTGTGATGTTATATAGCCAATAGCCATCCTCGATAAATAGACTATCCCACAAAAAAGTATTTTTTCAATTCGAACCAGTAGTTTCTGAGATATCAACTTCCCCGCTTCTTAACATTTTTCATTTTTGCTCCGCTCCCATTCGGGACGCCGCGCCGGGTCAGAGTGACGTTACCATCGTATAAATATTGAC
Organism: Clanis bilineata; assembly: GCA_036417725.1. Lineage (NCBI taxonomy): Eukaryota > Metazoa > Arthropoda > Insecta > Lepidoptera > Sphingidae > Clanis > Clanis bilineata. The sequence continues at coordinate 16,037,938 of CM071147.1, forward strand.
AAATATTGACGTCACTCAATTGTTTTGCCTTCCCGGAACCTCTCCACTAAAATTTGAACTTTATCGTATGGTATTAAAGTTCAAATTGACTTTTAAGTATTATTACGAATCGATTGTATGGGAGTATAGAAAAGTGTTGTTTTTAGACTTTTTAGGCAATTTTTAAATTTTTTCTCTCCGTAAGAACCATCCTCGTACTTCGAGGAATATTCTAAAAAAAGAATTAACGAAATCGGTCCAGCCGTTCACGCGTGATGCCGTGACAACGGAAAACGGGTTTCATTTTTATATATATAGATTACTGACATTCTATTTCTATAAAAAAATACACCAACAGTCATTCACATAGTCGCCTCCTTGGTTTAGTGGCAGCGTATATGGGCTGTGAAACGAGAGGTCCCGGGTTCGATTCCCAAGTGAAGCGGGCTGTCTTTCTAATACGATTTGCCCGGGAATGGATGCCCAGAAGGGGATGACGTCAGGCAGGCAGCCAGTCGTAAATATTAAACCAAACCCTATCTGCAACATGCTTGCAAAAATATGTTGCGTTGATCACGTGGGATACGGGCAGATGGAAAGAAAAAGTCACACACATAATCCTGACATCACACTAGGTTGAATGCCAAAAAAAGAAATAAAAAAAATTAGTGCATGCCAAATATAATATTGACCATCAAGGAACATAGCAAGCTTAATAGCAAGATTAGAATTATGACAGCCATGAAACGAGACTAATCGATTCCCGCACCGAGACAGTTATTTTTTTTAACCAGGTACGGCAGTGACTACACTGCACCTGATGGTAAGAGTAGTGCAATCCAAAAAAAACTAGTGACCACTGACAAACAATGGGTTTATTAGTGATAATCAGAATCATGCCAGTCTATTTTTGCATCTTCACACTTCGAATCTGAAGAGGGAAAGGCAAATCGAGGGGCCTGCGACAACACAGGCGGGTGACTGATGCAGACACCGGGATGTACCCCGTTACCCATTCCGAACCATCAAGTCATGCCACAAGCACAAGTTATGTCCCAATTGAGAAAGAGATATTTGTGTGATTCAAAGATATTAGTTTGGGTCTGGGTACTTAGGGACCGTAAGTCCCTTGTAGTTCCTGATACCTACGATACAGGTTCAACCTAGTGTGGGGTCAGGTCTTTGAGTATAACTGGATTTATTTGTTTATTTAGTCTTTTCTTATCCAGGTTTGTTCGTGAAGCGACTGGCTTTAACGTGGATATGAGGATCGGCATACACACCGGAAACGTACTGTGCGGCGTGCTCGGACTTCGGAAGTGGCAGTTCGATGTCTGGAGCGATGACGTCACCCTGGCCAACCATATGGAATCCGGTGGGATTGCTGGGTGAGAAAAAAAATTTTGTACTAGCTATTGCCCGCGACTCCGTCCAAGTGGAAATTTATTTTCCGGGGTAAAATGTACCCTATATGTTAATTCAGGGTCTCGGCTACCTCCATACCAAATTTCATAAAAAATGATCAAATCAAATCAAATCAAAATATTTATTGAATCCATGAAATGTTGACTACATCATTTAGATTCCGTCAAAGTTCCTCTACTGCCAGCTCGGAAGTCCATTTTGCCACAAAAGAACAGGCAAGAAACTCCGGCGTTGCTCTTTTAAGGCAGTTCACAATAATTGCTTATAAAGTACCATATCCAAAAACAAGATATATAAATTAGAGCAGCTAAACCACCAATATCGAGCGTGAAGAGGTAACAGACATACAAATACACTCACAAACCTTCGCCTTTATAATATCAGTGTGATGTGTTCTGGATCTGAGGAGCAATAAGTTAAATTGTTCCAATATGCTAGTTCGAAATGGAGAGGGCCAGTGTGAGATGTACGTTTCTAGTCATAAAAGTCGACAGACGACAGCCGAGGAGTGGCGGGCTACGGAAGAATTTGACTTGATTTGTTGTTATTGGAACCACTGACACGAAAGAAGAAGTCATAAAAATTTACCCCTCTAAACTCAGAGAGTAAATTTTTATGATTTCTTCTTAATTTTTTTTGAATTTTTATGACTTCTGCTTTCGTGTATTGGAAACTTCCAACTATGAAATAAGAATACTGCTTCTAGCTAAATTGGACAAGACGTATTACCTAGTTTTAGAGAAAATAGGATTTTTCTAATTTATCTGAATTTTAACTGTGCTTAATGAGACCATTGGATGTTTTTCTTGATATTGTTTTTGCCTGGTATCCTAGGATAATGTCACTTCACTTTCCTACTATATGCTTCCAGTAAAAAAAAAAATGTTCTTGTTGTAGACGTGTGCACATCACAAAAGCGACGATGCTGCAATTGGGTGGCAGATTCGATGTGGAGCCTGGCGACGGCGCCTCTAGAGAAGGCTACCTCGCTGATCACAAAGTCGAGACATACCTAATTGTACCGCCTAGGGTAAGTAGTAGGTATTACATGATCATCATCAGCCATAGGACGTCCACTGCTGAATATAGGCCTCCCCAAAGATTTCCAGATCGACCTGTTAGACGCGGCCTGCATCCAGCTACTTCCTGCGACCTTTATCAGGTCGTCGGTCCACCTTGTAGTATAGAGGTATATACAATTATTTTTTTTATTTTTTTTGGCAAACGAACAGATGGGTCACCTGATGGTAAGTAATCACCATTGCCCATAGATACCCAAGACCCAAAAAAATTATGGATGCGGTGTCAATCTAAAAGGAGGGAATGGAAGAGGAGGGAAAAGGGATTGGGAACGGAAAGGGGCGGGACACCGGAAATCTCACTCACCGATTGAAACGTGAACTGCCACTTTACATCGGTTTATTTATTACCAGATTATAATAATGCTATAAGAAGTGGTGGTAAACCCCTTGGTTTCTCCAAAGAGGATTGACGTTAGACAATCAGTCGTAAAAATTAAAATGATGTAATTTTCTGAAAGTCTTGTTCCCAGCCAAAATATTTTGTCATTTTGTCATAAAAAAATTATTCAAACTATCATGGAATTAATATAACTCCTCGATGAATACTCTCTACCTGACGCTGGAAAGCTTTCCTTTCAAACCGAACCACGTTGTATCATACATTCTCAAGGATACAATAGGATACTGTGAGACTGTGAGTGTCAAGTGATAAATGATATCTATAGCTCCAAATACATTACTGGAGCATCATGACTAATGAACAGTATTGTTATGAACGTCATGTGTTTCGGTTCTTATCAGATTTCATGTATTTTCTTGCCATCCTACTAGTGTTTATAGTATATAGTGATACATACATAAGCTCACGCCTGTATCCCCGAAGTGGTAGGCAGAGGTGCACTAGCGAACTAGAACACCCACATTTCGCCGAGCTTAGTTTCGTCCCAGATGTGATAGGGGGCGAGCCTATCGCCATATCGGGCACAAATTGCAGACTCCGGGCTGATATGGAAAAATCAAATATCACTTTGCCCGACCCGGGATCGAACCCGAAACCTCAGAACTGTAGTCGTACCGAAATACCACCACGCCACCGAGGAATATAGTAATAGTTGTGGTTATATAATATTAATAATAATAATTGTAATATAATTATAGTAATATCTTATAAATATAAACACACAGATACTTCTGAGTCCTGACCCTACACTAAGATTGGGTTTTGTGTCGTGGGTATCAGAAACTATGTGAGACTTTCGGTCTCAACACCCAGACCCGAAACAAATATCTGTGGGCCACACAAATATTTGTCTCGGTGCGGGGATTAAACGCGCGGCTTATCGCTTCAGAGCCGGCCGAGGCTATTAAGTGACATAACATAAGCTCAGGCCTGTATCATCGAGGGGTAGGTAGAGGTGCACTAGCTAACTAGAACACACACATTATTTTTGTCATGCTTAGTTCCGTCCGAGATGAGAGCTTATCGCCATATCGGGCACAAATTCCAGACTCCGGGCTGATATGAAAAATAGTACAACTACGCCACCGAGGCTAGGAGTCTTGAAAATGACTCTAACAATCTTATTTTTTTTCCACCGGTCGTTATGCCACCTCAATATGGTATCCGTGGTGTGTCGAAATTGAACCCTGAACTGCCAGGTTCACGATAATCAAATCAAATTTTCAGCTATACTTTTGATACTAATTAAGAGGTATACAGATAATATGTGCATTACAATTTATGAATATTCATTGATCAAAGAGTGAAATTCGGAGCAGAATATCGAATTTGAAATGAATATGTCAACTCGAAACAGAATCGTACGGAATCAATTGAATTTGCGTCATTTTAAACGATTTTTCGGCGAAACGTAACTGAATATTGGAAAAATTGCTCTCGCGACTGGCGGACGGTCATACGTGTTTGATCGGTACTGTCCGGGGTTCCGTGATAGTAAAAGAACAGTTAGTTATAATGAGATAAGAAAGAAGAAGATAGAAGAAAAAAGTCTAACAAAAAATATTGTGTTGTCTAAATACGGCTAAAACGGGTAATTTTTGCAACAATTATAGACTTTTACCGAGTTAAATACGTACCATTATCACTATCGTGGGGATGACGTTACAACGTTCAAACATTGCAGGACAGATTCGGCTTTAATTTTGCGATCGGCTGCTTACCTGACGACGACTCGTTCTGGGAGATCCAATCCCGGGCAAATTGTATTAGAAAAACATTTTTGCCCAACTTGGAAGTCGAACCCAGGACCTCCCGGTCCATAGCCCATATACACTGCCACTAGACCAAGGAGGCGACTCGAGTTACATAAGTAATAACATAAGTTTATACCTGTATCCTTGAAGGAGTAGGTAGAGGTGCAGTAGCGAATTAGAACACCCACATTTCGCCGTGCTTAGTTCCGTCCCATAGGGGGCGAGCCTATCGCCATATCGGCCACAATTTTCAGACTCCGGGCTGATATGGAAAATCCAAAATCACTTTGCCCGATAAATAAGCAATATTAAGTGTATCAACGATTGGGGGCCCACGATGAGATTCGAATCTTGTTTTGTTTGGACTCACAACACTCTCACTTGTCGCGGTTCGGGGATCGAACTTGCTCCTAGTTTCACACCCTGGCGGTCAGTCGGCTACTCGCCCTCTGGTACATGAAGCCTACCTTTATTTATATTTCCTTGGAATTAAGGTCTACATCTGTCCAATATGCAGTGGAAATTCTTATTTTTACCACCTTCTATAAAATAATTTGTTTTCCTCACAGTTTTGGCCCAATTCCCCCTCCCTTTCCGAATCCCTGTTCCCCTCATTTTAAGTTGGCAAAGCACCATATGATTCTTTTTGTATCTAGGGTCTATCTATGGGCGGTGGAGATCACTTACCCATCTGCTGGTCTCTGTTATAAAAAAGTTATTATGAGTTATAAAAATCCCTTGTTTTTGATACCTTGTAACAACGCAACGTGAAAGCAAAATCCCTTTCCATCAGCATTATGAACCATTTGGGACTACTTTGATAATTTTATCCGAAAGTGGACTGTATGGATAATTGGGGCTTTTTCAGAACATACATATTTTTTTGTACAGCGCCCTCGGATTTTAATTAAAAGTTAATACTTTTTGTTAGAGTATGTTACTATGTATAATTGTTTTACATTAATATGTAAAACAATTATACATATATTTTAATTCCTTAAGGGTTATTTTTATGTATTACGCTTTTTATGATCGTCATGGTTTGGTTTGTAATTGCTGTATAATAATATACCGATAGTCTAGTCTAGTTTAGCCAAATGACTACTTGTCTTAATAACACATCACACCGAAAAATGGATCGTGGTGTTTGAGAAGAAGGCGCTTCCTTAGAAGCAGCGGCCTGCGATTTTCTCATTAGCTTTATAATAGTTAAATTAAAATCGACAGCAGTTCCATAAACGTTTCCACAAACTATTCCCCTTTAATATCTACACAAAGGTCTATCTTCAAACCCGCGTTTGAATTACTGGGACTAGTTAAGTCTAGTTTACCATAGTTTAGTAATTAGGACACCAATTTGGGTTAACGAATGCAGGCCCTTTGAAACATCTGATATCTTGAGTCGAGAATATAATTTTGATAGCCACCCTGAAACTTAAAATCGGCTTTAAAACCAGAGGTGGTAGGTATAATATCAACAATCCACATCCAAGAAATGTATACTATTACTATATTAGTACTGCAAATAGTCTTTCGCAATCCCAAGGTCTATGAATTCAAAGGTATCTGAGTGGTATAGCCAAGCTGTAAACAGTCTACAGCACAAATGGGCCGGCTCGACCGGTTTGATACCACTGTTTCACAGACAACCTACGTAAAATGGCAACTGTTGCGTTTCGTTCGGTGAATGAGATTTCTGGTGGCCCAATTCCCTCCTCCACTTCCCAGTCCCTATTTGTCTCTTAATGCACCCGTGAGTATTTTGATATCATGGTTGTCTATGGGCAGTGAAGATCCCCATCAGGTACCCCTAGAAACACACATAGTCATATTCACCACTCATGTTAGCCAGTTTGTGCTATAAAAAAGAATCTTTACATCACTAAACTTTTGTAAAAGCTTTACTCGATTTTAAATAAAAATTCTAGTTATACAAAACGGAACCCTCGTAAATGATTGCCCAATAAATGAACTATTCATATAGTGGATCAGATGGCTTGTTCAATCACCCAGCGCGATGTGTCATCGCATATTGGCAATTTCCTATGGTCGCCGGACTGTTACCCCCCTCCCGCGTTCCCCCTCCCTCTGCGGGGACCTCCACGACCACAGGGACTATAGTGGATTACAATGTGGTATTGATGACTTTCAATATTTCAATGCTATGTTACTACTTCGAAGGGTGTTTTAGTTCATTTGTATGTTTTTAACAGCTCGGAGCTGTTGGCAAGTAGCCAGCTGTGAGCAAGAGGCCGCGGGTTCGATTAAGACAAACGCAACGAGACAAATATTTGTATGACCCACAGATATTTCTATCGGGTCTGTTGTGATACCGAAAGTCTTCAGTAGCTTTTGATACCCACGACATGACACGTGTATCTTACTGTGGGGTCAGGACTATGTGCGTGATTGTCGGGTGTTATTTCTTTCTTTCTATATCTATAATCACACTTCTCGATTCGTCTCGATACGGGAATAGAACCCACGACCTATCGATCCACAGCCGGCTACTCTCCCTTCAGGTTTTATAATAAAACAGTACTAATTTCGTCTAGCCGAAATTAATTCCAGACAATATTATGAGTCAGACACATATGAATTATTACATTGTATAATTTTACCATCGGTTTTAATTGCAGAATTTAATTAAAGGTACTATGAGTGTATCTGACTGGACCGATTTTATGAAATTTAACTTTAACTACCTATGTTTTAAAAGAACAAATAGCACTTTAATTAATAAATACACCCACCCAACAGTCACACAATAGTCCTGACCCCAAACTAAGATCGTGTCTTGTGTCGTGGGTATCAGAAACTACGAGAGACTTTTGGTCTCACAACATCCAGGCTCAAAACAAATATCTGTGAGCCAGACAAATGTCTCAAAGCGGTGCTTGACATTAGCTAAATCATCGCAAATGCGTGGAAACCATAATTTTTAAAAGAAGTAGAGGTGGAGCTAAGCTTAGAGAAACTTGTGTTCGCAGTTTTATCTCTGCCTACCGCTTCGGGGATATACGCGTAATAAAAATACTAGCCCCGCATACTTACATATGTCCCGTATAACTTACGACTGTCCCGTATCACTTACTGTTCGGTTATTATTATTGGAGTGATATACCAAATGGGAAATTAGTTAGACAACACAATAAGTCCACAAAGTGTATATAGAAATAATGTTTATTGTAAATGGTATAAGTACAGAACACATATTAATAAGACAGACAATACGCGTGAACACAGTGCCGGACTCCACTGTACTCTACGAACTACTCGTCCTAACAACTAAGCATGCATGTGCTTACATTGCATTATAGCCGTTACACATACATATACATATGTACATAAATGCCCTACTGATAAGCACAATTCTCAAATTAAATATTTTTACACTACGCCAGAAAACCTTTGATGCGACCGTTTGGATGGAGAGATGACAAATCCGGATTACATATGGCACAGAGATAGATTATAGTCTGAAATAGCACATAGGCTACTTTTTATACCCTAAAAATGTATGGTTTCCGATCCCGATTTGTAAAGAGAATAATGGACTAAAGTAGGTTATTGATTTTGACTCGTAAAAACTAAGCCGAATCCTTTCTGTAACACATTTTAAAGTATGTATTACCGACCGATCTTTGAGTGGCATAAGATTCAATATAATATACCCTAGATGCACAGTTCTTTACTAATATCCTCTTAAAAAGTGATCTCAGGAATAAAACAAAGAAAAAGATCACAAGATCTAATTAAATCAACACAAATATAACCCTATGCACGCGTTATAAAGTATTGTTTGTTGTTTGTTTTATTCCTGAGACCACTTTTTAGAAGTATATTTGCAAAGAACTGTGCATCTAGGGTATATTAGATTGATGTTGAGACATAAGATGTTAAGGGCCTCGTTCACCACCCTCGAGTAAAGTGTCAAGTAGGCTAATCGTCAGTTAAAGTCACCCGTAACTGCACGTGTGAATTTCACGACGTTCGAGTAGCATGCATCTTATGATTAAACTGGCCAGTAAGCTACTTGCCACGTCGTCTGCCAAGTAGCGCGTTTACTTGACGGTTAAAGTATAAAGTAGGCAGTTAATTTTATCGTAGTTAAATAAACTATAAAATCAAATTATAGTAGTCATACCTTAATAACGATGTTTAACATTTTAAATGAACGTGTTAACTGTAAAATAGCCTTTCATTTAAAAAATCAAGTAGTTTCAACAAAAACAAACTGCAATTCGGGCGAAGCAAACACCAATGTCCGGAAGGGGTCACGCAAAACTCGACCTTATGGACACACGATTTAGTACCTGTGTAACTATTTATATAGTAAAAAAAGGGTCCGGTAGGTTTTTGTGTCATGTGGTGCGGACCCGGGATGACTCACGAGTGTTTTTTTTCCGTAATAAGATACTTTTGACGTAATATTGAACGAATGGGACGCAGGATTTGTGATATCATTCACTTAACCAGTAAGTTGCTACTCACAGCTCTAATTTTGCTTGTGAAATTAACAGAAGTTACTCGGAACTCTTACTTGTCAATTAACGCTAGTCAGAAAGTAACTAATCAACACTTTACTTGGAGTTGGTGAACGAGGCCCTAAGTCTCATTATGTCCAGTACAGTTACACTGGCTACAATGTTCAAAGTACAAACTTTATCATAACATGTGAAGTGAATCTTGGGTGTGGCAGAGGAAGCATGCAAGTAAGATAAATGCGGTGGAGATGAGATCGTTATGTGTGGGCTGAAGTTGAATGATAGAGTGAGGAATAGCAGTATAAGAGAGAAATGTGGATTGAAAGAAGATGTAGTGACGAGGATTGAGAAAGGAATGCTTCGGTGGTTCGGCCAAGTGGAAATGATGGATGAAAGTAGAGTGACGAAAGAAATGTATGTAGCGAAAGTGAATGGTAGTGTCGGCCGAGGACGTCCTAGACGTACCTTTAAGGACCAAATTGGCGATCTCCTGAAAAAGGGCCAAATAAGGAGTACCGACGAGCGTGCATGAAAAGACTGATGACTATGGAAGAAGCGAAAGAGGTGAGTTTGAACCAAGGCAATTGGCGCTCCTTAGTCTCTGCCTACCCCAACGGGAAACAGGCGTGAGTTTATGTATGGATCATAACAGTGCATGTACACTGCTGCTTGGCAGCAGAAATAGATATTGGTATCTATCCAGATGAATTCTTACATATTACGAGAGACCTACTACCATTAAAGTTTTCTATGGGATATGACCAGTTACACGTAGGTATATTGGGCTCAATAAGCTAATAAGTGCGGCCCGCCATTGCTTTATTTTGCCACCTTGTGGCCCTTGCCTGCCAAAAGGTTGCCGACCACTGTTTTAGACGTTATGCATAGATAATTTCGCGTTAGTTTAATAAACATTATCTTTTCAAAACTTAACTTTGATTTCTATTTAAATAAAGGAGAGAAACAGTTTTTCTTCCCACTGATCCTAAGCTCGGCGAAATGTGGGTGTTCTAGTTCGCTAGTGCGCCTCTGCCTACCCCTTCGGGGATACAGGCGTGAGCTTATGTTTATGTTTATGATCCTTTCTTTCTTTTTGTATTCCACTTCGTTTTATATTTTCTAGAGGTCGTCGCTCTATCTTCTCGTAGGACGTTCCACGTTTCGTCTAAACAGTTTCCATCCAGAATTCGTTTCTCCCGTGCAGTCTCTTCAATATTTATGCATAAATATCTTAACACATTTATAACTTCCACAGCGTCTCCTATTTATGAAGCGAAACATTTGCATACAAAGCATTCGTTTGAAGATGTCTCTTTATTAAAGTGCACATTCGTTTCGCAATTCTTTTCCCTTTGTTTTATTTTTAAGCGTCAGTGTCAGTTGGATTCTCTTTTATGATCACTTTGTGCTTTTGTAAGGACTACTCTGTCTAAATATGCATAAAGTTTTCAATTGGTTGCTCGTATTTATTTATTGGCGTGTCATGGCAAATGAGCACATAACGTATCTGCGGGTTTAAATTAGTGGCTTATGCGCTAGTCGAATAGAATCAATGTATGAGAATGACATAAGAGTACTGGATATGCGGCGTACTCTTATGTTATTCCCATACATTTATTATATTCGACTATTCTATTCCATTTGTCTAAGCCCGCGGATGGGAAGCAATTTTCGTCACAAACTAGAAATATCAAAGTCACAGCATAGCCACTGTCTCATTTAACTTCGTCACAATCTCATTTAAAGAAGAACATGTCAAAACACTGTAAAGACTCTGAGAAACTTTATGGGTTTCTGATTATTTCTACAAAAGCTATAACATCATTTCTAGCAAAGCAACTTAATTTTTTTAAATGTTTTATCGATTTTGGCATTATCGGGCTTTGATCATGTAACTAAACTTCTTTATTGACCTCCGAGACCAATTTAATTAGAACATTGTATTGCCAATACAAAATAGTATATATTACTCACAGAGCATCTAGGAACGAAACTCAATTAGAAAATGAAGACACAATCATATTTCACAGAAACCATCAGAGAACGGTCGTCTGTCAGTATGCACAGTGGATAGGAAAGCAAGCATCGTCTCGTCAATATACCAGGACGTGTCACCGACGAAACCCAAGGACAACATCAGCCCAGCTCCGTCACAGATAAGCTTTATAGAAGAGGGCACTACGAAAGTTCTCAGAACTGAATCTATGAGGACTACCACTTCTGGAGGTGAGTTGTAGTACCGGTATATGTTTGTTTATCCATAATGAATTACTTAATGCAAAGGTATCAGTCAAGTTCGCAGGTTTAAACGACTATAAATAATGAATAGGAAACAAATCCATCAGTCTGAATAGCTGTCATGGTGTAAATAATATATCTATTTATAATTCCAAATCTGGCAGATCTAATTGTAATATTAAGTATTTTGGAAAAGGCGATAGTGACTGCTATTGCGGTCAAGTAACAACAGGCAGTAGCGATGAAACTAGTGAGTCTAATTATGCTGCAGTCTTGTCGCTATTTACCCCCTAGTTTAGAATTAATAGAGCTCGCACTCTATTAAGTTAAATAATTTCTTGGAGTCTATCCGCCCACAACCTTTATACACTAAAATAAGAAAGGAAAAGGATTGCCTTCCTGATTCTTGATACCATTAAACCAAAGAACAATATTGTAAAATCCACATAGGTCGTCCCATTACAGATCTCAGCAGACGAGCATCAGTGAAAGTTGATGGACCGAAGACAGTGGCATTTGAAGGTGGTAATCTTGCTACAAGTCCTGCAGAAGGATTGACGAACGGCGGGGTTGCGACCGTTAAACCGAAGAGTAGAAGTGGATCTATTGCTGGAGCCATCAGTCCTATCATGGGAACAGGTATCTATTATACTTACGTTTCAAGATTTCGTTAATATCACCATATCTACTTCAATATAAGACCGCTCGGTGGCGTGGTTGTATTTCGGTACGACTACCGTCCTGAGGTCTCGGGTTCGATCCCCGGGTCGGGCAAAGTGATATTGGATTTTTCCATATCAGCCCGGAGTCTGGAATTTGTGCCCGATATGGCGATAGGCTCGCCCTCTATCACATCTGGGACGGAACTAAGCTCGGCGAAATGTGGGTGTACTAGTTCGCTAGTGCGCCTATGCCTACCCCTTCGGGGAACCAGGCGTGAGCTTATGTTATATAAGACCGCTGCACATATTTTATGCACGTTGCAGAAAAATTTTGGCTTTAGTTTTTACCACCGACTGTCTGCTGATATAATTATTTTCTAATTAATCAAGAGTTGTCTCAAAATCATCTTCATCATATTAATTAAATACTTCTACTAATAATCTTCTTCTACTATTAATTAAATAGGTCCTTAATAAATTAGAAAAGACTTTGAAAATAAAATGATTAATTGAGAAAGATATATCAACTAAAGTACAGGCTTATTTAACAATACTCAAAACCCGTTTGACAGATTGCATACGTTAATATCTATTGCAATATTTTTAGTTACTACATTAAGATATCTAACAAAAGATTTCTACCTTCAGAAGAGCCTTCATGTTCAAATGAAACAGCAAATTCGCCGCTATTTCTTAGAATGATAAGTACAATGTCTATGGAATCGATAATATGTTAGTTTTGTCTTTTTATGTGCTGTGTCGTGTTTACCATGTTTATGTGATAATTTAGTGGATTTAAGCATGATACCCTTTCGACAAACTAAGTGGAATAATATTAAAAACATATTTATCATTCCCAAATTAAGATGATTTAATTAATTCTCCATTAATATACTTAGAATAGATTAGGGGCATTCCATTGTGATGAAGAAGCATATATGAAGGATAGATTATCATGTTGTGCTTTTTGATAAAACTATCATATTTCAGAAAATTTTGTTCTTCAAATAATTTAGTCCCAGTTTAGCCAAATGACTACTCGTCTCAATAACACATTACAATATAAAAAGGATCATGGTATTTCAGAAGAACAAGCTATAGAAATTAATGTTCTCACTATGGAGGACGGTCAAAAATTGAATGTGTCTATGTATGACATCAGACCCTGGAATTAGGCAAACAAAATTCAATCTTTAAAAATACTAGATTAAGCTCAATGCAGGATAATAGCACCAAATTCTTAAGGTACATTTTTGCAGCCACTCCTGGTGTGCCAACCAGATCGCGTCCATCCAGTAAGATGACTAAGTACGTAGAGTGTTGGGGCGCGGACAAGCCTTTCGCAAACATCACAGATTCTACCCTCGCTAAGAACATTGGCATTTCTGTAAGTAGAAATATGATAGTAGCAAATTAGGAATTATTTTCTTTTGTAAATTGATACCATGCCATAATCACCACGTTTGTAAAAGAACACAAAAAGTGTCTAATTGCTATGACATCTACTGAATTTTGAATTATGTGAAGAGTGCGTAGATACTTTCTGATAAAAGATTCACGGCGAAGCTCTTCTTTTGAGTACTTCTATAGTAAAAACATTACTGTACTCCCGAGGCAGTCGGATAGAAATAAAAGCTTCATAAACTATGAAATGTGATGATCATGTCACCGTAAAATTAGTCTGGCATTCTAATGCCGTAATATCTGCTTTTCTAAAAGCAGATGTAACATTTACTACACGTAAAACGAATATGAATCATTTTGGGATTTAACAAGATTCAAAATTTTCAGCTCCACACTACAATATGTAATGAAATTGTTTTCTATTTTACAGAGTCTTGCAATGATTGAACAGAATTTGTTACCTCAGAGAACCACTTGCTGTGATTGTAGGTGAGAATTTATGAGTTTATAACAAAAAAATATTCAAATTGAGTGGTAGAGCCACGCTGTAGACAATTACGTCTACAGCACGAATGGGCGGGCTCAATCGGTTTGATACCACTGTCTCACAGAAAACCGACGTAAAGTGGCCGCTCGTTGTCGCGTTTCTATCGGTGAGTGAGATTTCCGATGGTCCAATTCCCCTATTACTTTTCTCAATTCCTATTTCCCTGTCTTTAGGTTCGCAACGCACCCATGATTCTTTTTGTGTCTTGAGTATCTATGGGCGGTGGAGATCACTTACCATAAGGTGACCCATCTGTTCGTTTGCCAGTCTCTGATATAAAAAAAATATATGGTTTTGTTGCTCCTTCAAATTTGTTTATTAACTTCCCGTTGCTTTTATCTTCTCCAATATGGAGTCGGCACTTTTTCAAGGATATTACATAGAATTCTTTTCTTCTTCTTCCAGTAACAACACAGAAGGAATGACCCCTCTTACTCTATGGTTCACGAACTCATCGCAAGAGCGTCAGTACCGGAGCCAGCCGGAGCCGCTGTTCAAGTACAACGTGGCGTGCGCCGCCATACTGTTCCTACTGCTCGCCTGCATGCAGCTGCTCACCGTGCACAAGTAAGTGGGGGGAGGGATATCCTCCATATTGGAAAGGTTTTTGTAGCAGACTAACAGAGAAGTAAGTGACTCATCTGGTGGTGAGTGATCTCCGCCGCACGTGGACACGATTCCAAAAAATAATAATAAATATCAAACTAAAAAGAGACTATGGGGAGGACGGGGAGCCACTGAAATCTTATTCACTAAACGAAATTCTTCAGCGAACTGTTACCCGTCATGTTGAATTTCTGTAGGGCAGTAGTATTGATCCGGTCAAATCCATTAGTGCTGTAGTTTTAATCTGCTTCGAAATCCGTAATGTCATGATTTAAAGTTGGCAACGCACCCATGACTTTTTGGTACCATCAAGTGACACAGCTGCTTCTTTGCAGCCTCTATTATCTAAAACGAGTTCAGTGGTTCAATTGATTATTTCCCAAGATATGATGATGCAGTGGCTACCATTAAATCTTATTAATTTTGTGAGTAACCATTAAAATGATTATTACTCATGAATTTAATATTGATAGCTGCTAAATCATTTAAACTTTATCTAACTTTGAAGACATTTCTTAAATGGAAATTCCGAAATTTGAAGGAAGACAAAACAAACAAATGCTTTTAAACTTATGAAATGGAAGATGTTTGGTGAAATAGCATAGAGTTTGCCATACGACAAAAGCGAATTGTCTTAGAAAGCTATTATCTACGAGGTTCTGTCATAACCATCGATGTGTACTTAGTTTTCGACCGATTTCAAAAAAGGAGAAGGTTCCCAATTCGTCTGTATTTTTTTTTATGTATGTTACGCGATATCTCCGCTAAATGTGGGCCGATTTTTTACGAGCTTATTCCAAGGGTGGTCCCATATAAATTTGGTAACGATCGTATAAGTTTTGAAGTCGGTTCGTTAAGTTTTTAAACTTGTGATTATTTGCTATGTCTCTGTCGTGTAATTAACCATCTCCGTCTAGACGGGGATTTTACTTCCGCCTGTCTTTATTTCACCCAGTGTGATTGGCAATTTTATCTACAATATAAATGGGCAAAAGAACAACTGATGGTCACCTGATAGTAGACAGCAACGTCTATAGCCCGAGTGGGCCGACTCGACCAGTTTGATACCACTGTCTCACAGAAAACCGACGTTTGCTAGCTGTTGCGTTTCCTCGGGGAGTGAGATTTCCGGTGGCCCAATTTCCTTCTACCTTTCCTAATCTCTATTCCCCACCGTTAAAGTTGGCAATGCACCCATGGTTCTTATGGTAGCATGAGGATCTATGGGCGGTGAACATCACTTACCATCAGGTGACCCATCTGCTCATTTGCCAGCCTCGGTTATAAAAAAAAGTCCTGTTTATACGTTTTTTTTCCAGAGGAATAGTGCTGTATGCTTCATTCGGGCCGACGTTCATAACATTAATGGTGTTCGTGTACCTGTCGTGGTACGACGGCCAGATGTTCAAGCGAGGGATGCTGCAGCTGTCTGATGTTCCTGCACTTGCTGATGATCTCTACTCAGATAACTGCACCAAGCCAGGCCAGGTTAGTTATATTGTGGTGTTTTTGGTACAGGCTAGGAAATGATTAACCCCCGAATACCAAAATGCTACTCAACTTTAACGGCTTCTTACATTATATTTCGCTATACAATTTTGACAGATAAGGAGGCCTCAAATTATATTACACAACCTGAAGTGTTTAATAGTAAGTGTTAATAAGTGTTTAGTGTACATACATACATAGATATTTGTATAATTAAATATATGTTTCCATGTCTTGTACCTGTACGCCACCACACTTGTGTCAATAAATAATTCTTTCTTTCTTTCTTTCTTTCTTTAAGATGCTTTTCAGTATTCGAGGCTAAAAGAGTCATCTGAATATGACATCTAGCGTCAGTAACAGGCTAGATTATTTTGATCGAATTTGTACAATCCATTACTTGATTATTTTCAGTCCTTATCACACATTAATGTGGGGTCAGTGCAACACACTTTTGTAGCATGTTGCTGAACGGATTCGACTTTAATTTATACAACTGATTGCCTACCTGACGTCAATCCCTTGGTCATCGTGTTAAAAATGGTTGTCAATTCAAATAATATAGCTATAGCCAGTACTGCTAGACCAAGAAGACGATTTTGTTCTTTCTTGATTTGTTACTCCTCGACTGCAAGGTCTTATATAAAAAAATCCCGCCCGACCTGGTAATCGAACCCCGGACATTAGTTTTCACAACCCATATACGAATTCACTGGACCAAGAAGAGGACCATTATAATTGAATTCAC
Source organism: Clanis bilineata (assembly GCA_036417725.1). NCBI lineage: Eukaryota > Metazoa > Arthropoda > Insecta > Lepidoptera > Sphingidae > Clanis > Clanis bilineata. The sequence continues at coordinate 16,054,758 of CM071147.1, forward strand.
AAACTTTCATAGTTGTATTATGATAGGATCATTTCTTATTATCTTCTTCCTGTTTCCTTGCAGGTAGTGATGAGCAATCGTTTCATCAGGCTGACGATGTTTTTAGTATCTGTTTTGCTAATAGGCGCTTGCGCTGTCATCAATTTAGTAAGTAAATGGTTCAAATCCTTCTTTTAAAACTTAAGCATAGCATTTTTAGTAATACCACTGACTTATTTTTTTTATAGCAGACATTTTTTTCTCTTTTTTTATTTCAAAGGCTGGCAAACGAGCAGATGTGTCGTCATCTGATGGTAAATGATCTCCACCGCCCATAGACACCCAAAACACAAGAAGAATCATAGATGTGTTGCTAACCTAAAAGGAGGGAAATGGGGATTGAGAAAGAATGGGAGGGAATTGGGCCACTTCATGTTTGTATACTTCATATATGAAAGTAGATGCAGATGGTCTCCCTGGTGGTAAGTAACCACTTACCACCATAGAGCCATAGATATAGCCAATGTGCCAGACAGGTAGCGTTAGATTAGAAACAGACGACTAACTGTACGAAACGAAACAGCAAGTTGTAACTTCAGGTCGGTTTTCTATGAGCAGGGGTAAAATAACTGTGGAGCCGATTCATCTAAGCTATAGAACAAAATTTTCTACAGCGTCAATCTAAAATAAACATTATACCTACTCAGTGATCTAGATTCAAAATAGACGAGTTGAAAACAGAGGGTTTTGAGTAGGTAAAAATATTACGGAATTGAGAATCTCTCCTTTTAGAAGTCGGTTGGAAAATAGACAAATTCAAAATCTCGTTCTTTTAAAGTTGGTTCAAAACTACAGAGGATTTGAACAACTCCTTCTTTAAATCTTTGAAAAACTATAGAAGAAAAACCTCAAGTCCGTTAAAAATTACAGAGGCTTGTGAACCTCGTTCTTTTGCAGTCGGGTACTGAATCAATGCTTATCGACTGTCTTCCAAAGAGGAGAAGGTCCTCAATTCGTCTGTATTTTTTGTTTATGTATGTTACCGATATCTCCGCCGAATGTGGAGCGATCTTCAAAATTATTTTTGTGTTCGATAGAGCTTCTTTCGAGGGTGGTCCCATATAAATTCGGTCACGATCGGATTTGAAGTCGGTCCGTTAAGTTTTTAAACTTGTGATTATTTTGCAACAGTTTCAGACACACCTAATAGAAGAATATTCGATGGACAACTACAACATGACGTCACAGAACTTGACCGGAAACACAACAGACACACTTCCGATGTCTGATTCTATAGTAGCACAAGTTGTTCCGAGCAGCATGTTCCAAGATGTTGATTCGGCGCCGGTATGTATTTAAATCAAAAATATTTTTTTTAGCAAAGACTGGCGATCTAGTAGATGAAGTCACCTGATGGTAAATGATCTCCACCACCCATAGACACCCAAGACATAAAAATAATCACGGGTATGTGGCCGACCTAAAAGTAGGGTATGGAAAGGGGAGGAAATGGATTGGGAAAGGGACGGGGTTGGAATGGGCCACCGGAAATCTCACTCACCATCGAAAAGCGACAGCGAGCTGCCACTTTACGTCGGTTTTCTGTGAGACAGTGGTATCAAACCGGTCGAGCCGGCGCATTCGTGCTGTAGACGTTAAATCGGTTGAAAATGGTGTATTTTACTCACTCATTTTACGTTTCTCCGAATAATTAATAAACTTCAAGAGCGTTTACTTTCAATAAGCATTTTAAAAGTTGTTTCACTAATTTCTTTTTAACCGACTCCCAAAAAGGATAGGGTCCTCAATTCCTCTGTATTTTTTACGTATGTATCTCCGCCAAATGTGAACGGATTTTCGGTGTAATTAAAGGTAATACACCTCAGTTTTTTTAGGGTTCCGAAGCTAAATGGCAAAAAAGGAACTGTTATAGTTTCGCCGTGTCCGTTCGTCTGTCTGTCTGACCACTCTTTATTTCAGAGACTATAAGTACTAGAGAGCTATAATTTAGCATGAGTATACATATCTATCACAAAAAAAGTCGTGAAAAATATTTTTTTTTAGAGTGCCTCTCACTTAATCTCTGTAAAGTTTTTAATTATGTAAAACAGGTAGTAAATATGAGTTTATGGACCACTGACTTAAAATTATGTCTATATTTAAGTAACAGTTACCCTTACCGTTACGACGGCTTCCGTGGCGCAGCGGGCGAGTAGCCGGCTGTGAAACGTGAGGTCGCGGGTTCGATTCCCGCACCTAGACAAATGTCTGTGTGCCCATAGAGATTTGTTTCGGGTCTGGGTGTTGTGAGACCGAAAGTCTCTCGTAGTTTCTGATACCCACGATACAGGTTACACCTAGTGTGCGGTCAGGACCTATGTATGTGACTGTTGGGTGTATTTATTTATTTATTATTTATTTATTACTTCGGAACCCTGTACTGTGCGTGATCATCTGTTCATCATCATCTGATATGCAGCATGCATTTGACTATTTTTTTTGTAAGTTTTCGTACCGTTTGCAGACGTACCTGTACAGTTCGGTGCTGACGTTATCGTCGATCTCAGTGTTCCTGCGCGTGGGCTACATGCTCAAGCTGGTGGTGACCGGCTTCACGCTGGTCGCGCACATCGCGCTCTTCGCCACCACACACATATTCTACGAGTATCACAAGAGAGACTTCAATAATGAGTTAGTTTGATTTAATAATAACAGACTTGTAAAGACAGCCTCCGTGGTGCAGTGGGCGAGTAGCCGGCTGTGAAGCGAGAGGCCGCGGGTTCGATCCCGCATTGAGACAAATGTTTGTGTACCCCACAGATATTTGTTTCGGGTCTGGGTGTTGTGAGACCGAAAGTCTCTCATAGTCTCTGACACTCACGATACAGGTTATACCTAGTGTGGGGTCAGGACTAGGTGTGTGACTGTTGGGTGTGTTTATTTATTTATTATTTATTTTATTACTGTCGCCTTCTTGGTCTAGTGGCAGTTTATATGAACTGTGGACCGGTCTTGGGTTTGATTCCCAGGTCGGGAAAGCGAAGTTTCTAATTTGATTTGCCCAGGACTGAATACCCAGAAGGAGGTTGACGTCAGGCAGGCCAGCCGGCCGTAAAAACTTAGCCAAATCATTTCTGCAACATGCTTCAAAAAGTGTGTTGCTCCGACTCCACATCAAGGTGGGATAAGAGCAGGTAGAAAGACTGCAAATTTGATCTGAAATTATTTTTATTAATGTTAAAACGGTTTTAATATATTCAAAGTTTTGTCGACCGCATTTAAAAAAGGAGAAGGTCCTCAATTCGTCTGCATTTTTTTATGTGTGTTACGCGATATCTCCGCCAAATGTCGACCGATTTTCAAAACGATTTTTGTATTGGATAGAGCTTATTTCAAGGGTGATCCCATATAAATTTGATCACGATCGGATTTTTAAAGTCAGTTAGATTTTGAAACTTGTGATTATTTCTTACTGCTATTTTTGAGCTTTTTAACTGATTTTCATGATCCACTGCTGAACATAGGCCTCCCCCAACCATTATCTGTTTATATTATAAACTGTTTTTATGAATGAATATAGTTAATAGTTTTGTTACACATCAACTGCAGGTTCTCGATGTTCCCGTACGCGGCGAAGGCGGGCCTGGTGCTGGTGTTCCTGGCTGCTCTGCTGCACATCCTCGACCGGCAGATCGAGTTCACCTCCAGGACCGACTTCCTCTGGAAGGACAAGCTCGAGTTCGAACAGGAGGAGGTGGAGACCATGCGCGGGATCAACAAGGTACCTACTGGCTTAGTCAACCTCTAGATCAGTTTTCCTCAGACATCCGCAGTATCGCCTCCTACAAATAAAGGCAATGGGTAAAGTAGCGCTCCATATCACATTTGGGACGGAACTAAGCTCGGCGAAATGTGAGTGTTCTAGTTCACTAATGCACCTCTGCCTACGGATACAGGTGTGACCTTATGTATGTGTACAAAAGTAAATGGAAAAAGACACGTTGGTAGAAGGAGGAAATCCTGGCTCAAGAATATAAGAGAATGGACAGGAATTACCAGAGTATTTTGACAATTATGACACCGGCTCCGACGTTTACAAATTCGGGGCAAACCAAACAAAAACAAAATGGCGGTCACTTTTGACCATTCTGATACCGGTTCCGACGTTTGGAACTATGGGTGACTCAAAAAATAAGAGAAAGAAAATAAGAGTACAGGAAATATACGACCTAGCAAGAAATATAAAGGGATATACGGGGTTGATATCTAAAATCCAGCTGTGGATAAGCACCAAGCAAGAGAGAGAGATCCTTATAAAATTTAGCAGCCTCCGTAGCGTACCAGGCGAGTAGTCGACTGTGAAACGAAAGGCAGCGGATTCGAGTCCCACATCGACTGTGTGAGCCATAAAAGATTATGTGTTCCACGAATGTCTGTGTCTTCCATTGATATTTATGTGATCCATAGATGTTTATTTGATCCACAGATATTTATGTGATTCACAAATGTTCGTGTGATGAATAGGTATTTGTGTGATTCAAGGATGTTTGTGTGATCTGCAAATGTTGATGTGATCCACAAATATTGGTGTGAACCACGAATGTTGGTCCGATCCACGGATGTCTATGCAATCCAAAAATGCTTATAATAATTATGATCCACGAATATTGAATAGTCTTGACAAACATTCATCCCCCATTACATCCCTTTAGCGGATGAACTTATGCATGTATTATATATATAAACCTTCCTCTTGAATCACTCTATCTATTAAAAAAACGCATCAAAATCCGTTGCGTAGTTTTAAACATCTAAGCATACAGACAGACAGCGAGAACCAACTTTATTTTATACTATGTAGTCAAGAAAAATAACATCACCACATTCACACACACACAAACACACATGAGCTCACGCCTGTACCCCCGAAGGGGTAGGCAGAGGTTCACTAGCGAACTAGAACATCCACATTTCGCCGAGCTCAGTTCCGTCCCAGATGTGATAGGGGGCGAGCCTATCGCCATATCGGGCACAAAATCCAGACTCCGGGCTGATATGGAAAATCCAATATCATTTTGCCCGACCCGGGGATCGAACCCGAGACCTCAGAACGGTAGTCATACTGAAATACAACTACGCCATCGAGGCAGTCATCATATTCATTGTTATTTAAAAACAATTCTGTTATCGCATCCGTTATACGATAATAGCTGGATAGGTATAAAAAGTCGTGTAAACATGGTTCAGATAGTACTGGGTAATTTGGGCAGGTCGCCCAATCGTCAGGATGGCCGAGCGGTCTAAGGCGCCAGACTCAAGGTTCCCTTACCCATCCGATGGGTCGAGTTGTTCTGGTCCTCTCTGAGGGCGTGGGTTCGAATCCCACTTCTGACATACACTTTTAAATTTTTGTATTGTATTTTAAATCAATATTAATATTATTTAAGATTGATAGCCAATTAGAAAACCGGTGATTTTAAAATCTTTGCATTCTTACGTCGATTTAAGAGACAAAACAGCGTTTAAAATGTTATGCACTGCCATATCATACTAATATTAGAGAGGTAAAGGTTTGTGTGTTTGTATGTTGGTTATTTCTTCACCCTCAAATGTACGGACCAGTTTTGATGAAATTTGGTATGGAGGTAGCTGAAATCCTGGATTAACAAATAGGTTACTTTTTATATATACTTATTTCATGAATAAACCCATTTTTTATTTGTTACAGATTCTGCTAGAAAACATTTTACCAGCTCACGTGGCGGAACATTTTCTTACTTCTGTCGCGTCGGAGGTAAGTTTTTTTTTAAATTAAAATCTTTACATATATTGTATGCCATTATTTATTGTATGACAACATCGAGGTCTTACATGCTATTACATTTTTTGAATTCATTAGATCTGTTTATAATTTATTACAATTTGAATTTGAAAATTTATTATAAATTGGAATTTGTGCCCGATATGGCGATAGGCTCGCCCCCTATCACATCTGGGACGGAATTGAGCTCGGCGAAACGTGGGTGTGTACTAGTGCGCCTCTGCCTACCCCTTCGGGGATACAGGCGTGAGCTTATGTTATGTTAATTACAATTTTTAATTTATTTTTATTATGCACTATAAAATACTGCTTAATAAATATGCAATTATTTAATAAAAAAAAAAGATTCCTGTTGGAATGTTCTTTTTAAATTTTCATTTCATTTTCGATATTGCATATTCTATTATTGTTCTCAATATTACGGCAACGAAATGAATTAATATTTACTAATTGAAACTATACTGTCAGTTATATAGTACTGAATGTAGGCAGATTTTAACAGGTCCATGTGATTTTTTTTTATGAAGGCCTATGTTCAGCAGTGCACTTGTGATGATGTTGGTAATATAATAACAATGATGATGCGAAGAGTTCTTCTTGAATATATTTACAGTTAAAGGTCTGCACAACAAGGACATATAAGACCAGGGGGTTACCACAACCTCTTATAGCAGTATTATTGTAATTTTACTTGTGCCGATTCCCATACAAAACAAACGAAGAACGATTATAATAATTAAGAGGTGGTGGTAACCCTACAGGACAAGGACAACAAAAAGTCTAGAGGAAAGCTCCTAGACATATCGTTGGTGGATATACTTGTTTGTAATCGACCGACTTCCAAAAAGGAGATGGTCCTCAATTCGTCTGTATTTTTTTGTATGTTACGCGATATCTCCGCCGAATGTGGATCGATCTTCAAAATTATTGTTGTGTTCAATAGAGCTTCTTTCATGGGTGGTCCCATATAAAGGTCACGATCGAATTTGAAGCCGGTCCGTTAAGTTTTATAAATTTGGGATTATTTATTGTTCCTAGCTGAACGGCTCGCTCCGTTAACGGCGAGCCCTGCATTATTTTTTTTCTTATTTTAAGTTATGGTTCGATTATGCCGTTATGATTATCAATGTCCTTATTTCTAAGTTTACGCGAATGCTATACATTGAAATAAAAGTATGTTTACGGACTACTGAGTCCAACCTGTGACCACGAAGACTGTAAAGCCTTCGAAATGTCGGGCATAAAAATTGAAACAAATAGTGATAGAATCCGTAAAAATAGTTTTATTTCAATTACCAATGTCCATCAGATGGTCCATCGTTGGTCTCACAAGCGTATATTCCAGGAGGATCTGTACCACGAGCGGTACAGCAGCATCGCCGTGATGTTCGCGTCCATCCCCAACTACAAGGAGTTCTACGACGAGACCGACGTCAACAAGCAGGGGCTCGAGTGTCTCCGGCTGCTCAACGAGATCATCTGCGACTTCGACAAGGTGACAAACTTCAAACTTCTTCCTTTTCCTAAAAAAATGGCTTCCACGGATTTCCAATGTCAAGGTAAATAGAACAATTTTCAAGTTTTTGCAATGACCACGAGATCCAGATTATTCCAGATGTGGACGATCTCATGGTCCTGCTAGTATTATGGCGGCCATTACACTTGAAACATCCGATCTTGAACAAATTAATTTGAGGCCACCTCAAAAATAATCTTCAAAATCCATCCACATTTATCGGTGATATCGGATATCGGCATTATAATATCATGGTGATATCCGATATCATGCAAAAACAAAGTAATTGAGAACTTCCTCCTTTTCGAACGATTTCAAAAGAAGAAGGTAATCAATTCGTCAGTATTTTTTATGTATGTTCGCCAATATCTCCGCCAAATGTAGACGGGTTTTCAAAATTCTATTTGTATTCAATAGACGTTGCTCCAAGGGTGGTCCCATATAATTTGGTCATACATTTTGAAGTCGGTCCGTTAAGTTTTTAAACTTGTGATTATTTGAAATCGGGTAGTAAATAATATTAATGTTTGTATTTCCAGTTATTATTAAAGCCGAAATTCAGTTGCATAGAGAAGATCAAAACGATCGGCAGCACTTACATGATAGCGTCGGGACTCCGGCCAGGGAAGGAAGACCAGACTGTAAGTGTTACATAATATTTTCAAATATCTCCATTCTTAGCCATGATTATTAATTATGCTCTAAAAATTAAATTAATTACTATTGATCGTCTTGTTGGATTGATAAAAGTCTTGTATCAGACACTCTAACTTTATCAAAATATTTTTTTTTTATCATATCATGCTTTTCTAGTGAGATAAGATCGCCATTTGTACTGAATTTGTTTTTATGTTCCTTGTATTATGTCCTAAATGTATAACAACATATAAATAAACCACTTTCCAATTATAGTGGCCGGGATTAATAACGTTTTTTTTGTAATATTAAATTGCCAAAAAGTATTTTTTTATATTTATTATATTTTCATTATTTTTAAAATCCGAATCCTGTGTTTAACATGAAAAAGTATGTTGATGATGATGTTGCATCTATCTCACAACTGACAAAAGAATAGGTGGAAGGCTAGAAATATTATTTATTTAGAAAATAATTTTGAATTAATATTTTTAATAGACATTTACGTCTTTACGTAAGACCGTCATTACGTAAGACCATCATTCGGCCTGTACTTCTGTATGGGTGTGAGACGTGGCCTGCCCTTAAGCGTCATGTTAGGCAAATCTACGTTGCGGAAATGAAGATGCTGCGGTGGATATGCAATGTTACACGACTGGATCGTATTCGTAACGTGCACATCCGCGGTAGTCTTGGCGTCCGCGACGTGGCAGATAAACTGCAGGAATGTCGCTTGAGATGGTATGGCCACGTTTTGAGGAAACCACAGGAGTACGTCGGTCGCATGTGTCTAGCACAGATCGTACCAGGGGTGCGTACCCGTGGACGGCCCAAAAAGCGCTGGCTGGACGTTTTGGAGGAAGATATGAGAGCCAATGGCCTCGCTAGGGAGGATGCTCAAGACCGGGCGAAGTGGAAGCGTTTAAGTGGGAAGGCGGACCCTGGCAGAAGGCCGGGATAACGCCAGGCAGAAAGAAAAAGAAGACATTTACGTCTACAACTTCGAGAGTTGAGTTTCCTATACTAATTCATCAACATAAACAACAAGCTCACAGTCACGCAGCGCGCTATGGAGAGGGCTATGCTCGGTGTTTCTCTACGTGATCAAATCAGGAATGAGGAGATCCGTAAAAGAACGAAAGTCACCGACATAGCCCAGAGGATTAGCAAGTAGGAATGGCAGTGGGCAGGGCACATAGCTCGTAGAACTGATAGCCGATGGGGCAGAAAAGTTCTCGAGTGGAGACCACGTACCGGCAAGCGCAGCGTAGGACGTCCACCTACAAGGTGGACCGACGACCTGATAAAGGTCGCAGGAAGTCGCTGGATGCAGGCCGCTTCCAACAGGTCGATCTGGAAATTTTGGGGGGGTTCAGCAGTGGAAGTCCTATGGCTGATGATGATGATTTTTAATATATGTTAATTGAATATTAATGTAATGTTGTGTATATTATTATTATTATCGAGGATGCGAACACCAAGGAGGAGCACACGGTCGCCATCCTGGTGGAGTTCGCGATCGCTCTCATGACCATCCTCGACCAGATCAACAGGGAGTCCTTCCAGAGGTTCAAACTTAGGATAGGTGAGATACATTGTTAGCAACACCTTCATTTTTAAACATTTGTAATAATATAATTTTTTTCGTATAGCAATAATTGGTAAACCAGCAAGTGGGTCACCTGATGGTAAATGATCTCCATAGGTGCATTGCTAACTTTATGTGCGGAAGGGGTAGGGAAGGGAAGTTGGGATTTGGGTCACCGGAATCGTTAGTCATTGCACAAAGTGCAACAGCAGTGTCATTACATTGACAAATTTATGCAAAAGAGTGGCAACGAACCGTGGTTCAGCCCATTAATGCTGTAGACAAAACTGTTTACAGGAAAGCCTTACTTACCATGTTGTGACGTGTGATATTCCCAGGTTTGAACCACGGTCCCGTGATAGCGGGTGTGGTGGGTGCTCAGAAGCCGCAGTACGATATTTGGGGGAACACCGTGAACGTCGCCTCCAGAATGGACTCCACAGGGATCATGGGAAGGATACAGGTCACCGAAGATACTGCCAAGTAAGGATATATCATATCACCATGTCATAACCATCCTTTCATATCTGTCCAGCCCTTTGAAAACAGACATGAACTTAGATAAAAACTTAACGGATCGACTTCAAATCCGATCGCGACCAAATTTATATGGGACCACCCTTGATATAAGCTCTATCGATCACAAAAATAAATTTTGAGATTTGGCGGAGATATCGCGTAACATACATAAAAAACAGACGAATTGAGGACCTCCTCCTTTCTGGAAGTCGGTCGAAAATTAATTAGGATTTGAAAAAAATATCACCCATTTGATGTTACAGTTAATTACAAAGTAAAGTTTGCTCAAATATTTATAACAGGCTCTTACTGCTTCTGAGGCGTGATAACTTCAAACGTGTTACTAACTTAACTGATCAGGCGAGTTAACTGAAAAGCCGCGGGTTCGATTCCTGTTTGTTTCTGATTTGTTTCGAGTTTATAAGTTAGTCTCTCATAGTTTGCCTGCCTCGGTGGCGTGGTGGTATTTCGGTACGACTACGGTTCTGAGGTCTCGGGTTCGATCCCCGGGTCGGACAAAGTGATATTGGATTTTTCCATATCAGCCCGGAGTCTGGAATTTGTGCCCGATAGGGCTATATCAGCGATAGGCTCGCCCCCAATGACATCTGGGACGGAACTAAGCTCGGCGAAATGTGGGTGTTCTAGTTGGCTAATACGCCTCTGCCTACCCCTTCGGAGATACAGGCGTGAGCTTATGATATGTCTCTCATAGTTTCTAAAAGAAGACTCGTATCCTAATGTGTAGTTAGATCTTAGAACTGGTGGTTATTGTTAGATTATTTATTATTGTGACATAACAGATGACAGCCTCCTTGGTACAGCGGCCGAGTAGCCGGCTGTGAAACGTGAGATCGTGGGTTCGATTCCCGCACCAAGACAAATATCTGTGGGACCCAAAAATATTTGTTTCGGGTCTGGTCAAATCTTTTCTTAAAAATGTGTTATCATCACCATCATCAGCCATTGGACGTCCATTGCTAACACAGGTCTCCGCTAAAGATTTCCAGATCAGATGTTGGAAGTGGCCTGCATGCCTGTTATGCTGACCCCAAATTAGAGTTGATTCAGGTTAAAAGGGTTATGTTTTTCATTTCCAGGGTCCTCATGAACGCAGGATATGTGTGTGAATGTCGAGGGCCGACCTATGTCAAGGGAAAAGGAACTCTCACTACATACTTCGTCAAAACACACAATAACACCGGCGGACTTTAAATACAAAAATAATAATATATTTAATATTAGACAAAACAAAGAGATATGTCTTCTGAATACACAATAAAATAATCACCAAAAATTAATTCATTTATACAAAAAGAAATCATAGTTGCTATGATTATCTTTAAATGATATTAATAAGCCAGAAAAATATTGTTTTCCTAATTATTATTTGTTTTCAGCTATTTTATAATAATTTATCTATTTCATTTTTTAATGTATGGATTTATTTTGTTTTATTGTATTTTTTTATTTATTTAATAATACCAAACGTAAATTAATACTCAATGCTATTTCTAATAGTCATGCTAAACTTATTGATCCTCTATGATTTTTGGTTGACATTTTATATATTATTTTTATAATAATATAATATTTATATCGCTATTATTTTGGAATAAGATTCATTGCCACTAATATTAGTTTAATTTATAGAATAAAATGGATCCTGTGCAAGTTTGAAATATATTATTAAAACGTTAAATCATAAGGATGTTCAATAGATCGCTTAGTATTTTATTGTAATAGGCCTAATTTTGTAAATATTGTTGTGTTATGTGGAATTTGACGATGTGACGTCATTACCTAATAAATGTTATAGACTTAAGGGGTCTTACTTATAAAAACATTTTAAATGGTTAAGAATTGTCTGTCCCTTTTATTTTTAAACAATGTGACACAAGAAAAAAGTTTTTATGAGTAAGGCCCAAGAATATAGCCATAGATAATGTAGTATATCTATACTATAAACAGAGTTATTATTTTATTACAATAAAAAATTCAAGGTTGGAAAACATTTAAAATATATTTTTGAAAAAAAATTTAGATAGATAAGAAATCAAATTATTTTGACATTGCCTTATTATTTGCGTTTTAGCCTCATAGTGAACACATTTGTTCTTTTAATTTACGACAAAATTTTATGTTTCTAACGCGGTAATAATAATATAATTACTGTTTTATATTTTATATAATTGGTAATTATATCTATGCTATCTAATCGCCGGCAGCCGGTCGTAAAAACTTAGCCAAATCCTTTCAGCAACATGCTAGAAAAGTGTGTTGCGCCGACCCCACATTAAGGTGGGATAAGGGGCGGTAGAAAGAAAGGTAATTATATTTAAAACAGTGCATGATTAATATTTCGTGTATTAAGTATAATAGTAATTTCATAACATCCTTCAATGGTAAAAATATTTGAATCACTATAAAAATAAACAATATAGATTTCCTCCATATATAACAATAAGCCAAAAAACCATATCACGAGTATGACAATTAATACTAAGAAAATAATATAAGTATAATAAAATAATGAACAATTATTGCATAATATAAAACGAATGCATAATATTTTTAGATAGAAAATTATACGTTTTGTAAATATTAATTTAATTGTAGTTAAATAAAATGTTAAGGATATAAGCGTGGATAAATATTTAGATACGTTCAAATAGACACCAATTTCTTTAAAATATTCACCTAAATATGTGATACTTCTTACCACCAAATTATTTAAAATCTAACATAACATAACATAAGCTCACGCCTGTATCCCCGAAGGGGTAGGCAGAGGCGCACTAGTGAACTATTACACCCACATTTCGCCGAGCTTAGCTCCGTCCCAGATGTGATAGGGGGCGAGCCTATCGCTATATCAGGCACAAATTCCAGACTCCGGGCTGATACGGAAAAATCCAATATCACTTTGCCCGACCCGGGGATCGAACCCGAGACCTCAGAACCGTAGTCGTACCGAACTACACCACGCCACCGAGGCAGTCCATTTAAAATCTTTTGTATATATATTTTTTTTATAGCAGAGACTGGCAAACGAGCAGATGGGTCAGCTGATGGTAAGTGATCTCCACCGCCCATAGACACCCGAGACTCAAAAAGAATCATGGGAGCGTTGCCAACATTAAAGGATGGAATTTCATTAGTTCTCTTAATTAAATTTTAATAAAATATACATACTTTGAGGTGCTAAAACTGTGGGTATTCTTAAAAATACTCCACTTTATCACACTAAAATGTGAAGATTAATTATTTTTGATATTTATTATCCATTTCTGCTTGAGCATATCTAAATGTTTATTTAAACAGCGTATATTTTGTGAGTTCTAGTTAATTTGTGCATTTATCAGTGTGTTTTTGAATAGTGTTTTATGTATAGAATGCTTAAATACTCTTTTATATTGTGGTGCTAAAATTAAAAAATGACATTAAAATTTTAAAGTTTAGAATCAAAATTCGTTACATTTTGCTTTGAAATTGTTATTTAAGTTTTATTGTAAGTGAATTATTATTAAGCTATAATAAATATTGCAACAATAATACAAAGCAACAAACATTATCATGATATCTGATGCAGTATTTTATATTAATATTTAAAATATCTACGAATAAAATTGTTTGATTTTTATATTTATTATTATAAGTCACAGATATTTTATTCAGTTTAAAAGTAGAAAGTTATTTGAAATTCGAAGAAAAATATATTTTTAAATTCACTTCTTCAGCCTACTTATTATAATCTATGTTAGTAGAACCCGGCCTACGTTAAAAGTGATTCGTATCTTGAATAATTCAAACAAATATAATAATAATACGTAAATAATAAAATATTATTAATATTGTAAACAATATTTTGAAAATATAAAAGAATTAAAACATACGTAATGAAACATGGTTTTTATTTCGTTCGGAAACCTCCATATCTCTTTTTATAATAATTGTTACTGGAAGGAATTGACGCCAAAATTCTAGCAGGGCCTTGAAATCGACCAGAAGCCCTAGACAAAAACCAAGCGTGACGTTTGATAATGCTAGGCATTGACGCTAATGTTTTTTTTGTATGGAGTTGAAACTGGCGTCTGAAAAATCAACATGACTGTTGCCAATTTTGGTTGATACAAAATAATCACAAGTTTAAAAACTTAACTGACCGACTTCCAAATTACCGATCATGACCAAATTTATACCCTTGAAATAAGCTCTATCGAACACAAAAAGAATTTTGAAAATCGGTCCACATTTGGCGGAGATATCGAGTAACATACATAAAAAAAAACCGACGAATTGAGGACCTCCTCCTTTTTGGGAAGTCGGCCGAAAATAAAGACAAAAAACAAGCACATAAGACGAGGCTGTATGGGCTAGATCCCATTGCCTTTCTGATAGGGAAAATAAAATAAAATATAATAATTGTTTTTAGAGGGTAGTTGTGAAATTCGCTGAAAAGGAAAACCGCGCTCCGGCGGTTCGCGTCGGTTATTTCTTGAGTTTGTTCTAATGGAGTTATCTTAGGTGTCTTTTCAGGTAACTTTCGATCGAACTATAGTTATTGTGTTTTCAAGTAATTTTAGTGAATAATCGCGTATGTGCAGTGAAGTGATTATAATGTAAAGTCGCGAGTGATTAGTGGGAATTGTGAGACGACAAAGTACCGTGGTATTAGACTTGTAATTTACCACAGGCTTGAAAAATGCGGTTGTCAGTTCGTATATTTCGCGATTTTTGAACAAATTACCTACGTAACCGACTTTCGTGACTTTCGACCGACTTCCAAAAAAGAGGAGGTACTCAATTCGCCTGTATATTTTTATGTATGTTACGCGATATCTCAGCAAAATGTGGATCGATTTTTAAAAATTCTTTTCAGAGTTCAGAGTTCGACAGATCGATTCTTTCAAGTGTGGTCCCATATAAATTTGGTCACGATCAGATTTGAAGTCTGATCATTAAGTTTTAAACTTTGGATTATATTCGATAGGGTTTTTATGGTTAGTTACTATGTCCCCCTACTTTTAAAAACAGTTACACACTACCTAACTTTTGAACTAGTTTGTCTCTTTAATTTTAAATAATATGACAAGGAAAAAAGTTACTATTCTTAAAGTTAGGATCCGCGTAAATGTTTTTATAAGGGGCTTTGTGATTACCTACCGCCTTGAACTTTGAAAAAGTGTGTTACGCCTACCCCATATTATGAGTAAAGGGCGGGTTTAAAGAAAGATTGTCGATATCAGTATATTCACCATTTTCCGCTCTTGGCAGCGGTCGCTCTCGGACGTATTGTCACTGCACCTGCAGTGATTTTACAACCGATTACCGGCCTGTTTGTCAGGTCGGATTGCAGCCCCGCGCTGCCGTCTCGGTAATCCGACCATAAAACAAAGCTCCGCTTTGTTTTGTCGGTTACCAGACAAAGGGCCCATCCGCGTCCTTTTCAGGACAGGGATTAGCCCGAATTCTCGGTATATTGTTTATTGTCCCCTTCAGGGAATTAGCTCGGTGGTAAACCTCACGGTGTCAACAAGCCGAAGCTAGCGGTGACCCGGCCCGCGCCACGCCCCTTCAGGGCTGAAGCAAGCCGGACGGGTGCGGATAAGGAATTAGTGGAGGCACACCACTCTTTCCCCCGCATATCTCCTTCCCAACCCTACCCATCCCGATTTCCATCCCGTGTATCCGGTTGAGTGTGCGGTCCTCGGACCAATACCACTTACGGTGCACGGACTGTTAGGAACCCTTTCGCACATTAAGATTGGCAAAGGGATACCAGCTTAGGGCACACCTAATTTTAAGTACACCCCCCCTCGCCTATACCCGGCGAGGAGGGTCATTCACCAACTCAGCCCCGGGCACACCCACCCGGGGACGTAAATTCACGCGTCCCACCGCGACCCGCGACCCGCGATCCGCGACCGTACGTCAGTGCGAGCGCCGCCCGGTTTCTTCTAGTGTGTTCTTTCCCGGGCGGAACGCACCCCGCGTCGGAACACACTCGCGCCTTAAACCTCGACTTCCCAAGCACTCGCGATGGCCCCGCCAAAACAGAAGCTTGTCGTGGCCCTCGCGAAGGCGGCGGAAAACCCACTCGCGTGGGCTCGTATTGAAACTCTCTTTAGAGAGATTATGCCGGACCTTTTTGCCGACGAGACGGAGAGCCCGTCA
Organism: Clanis bilineata; assembly: GCA_036417725.1. NCBI lineage: Eukaryota > Metazoa > Arthropoda > Insecta > Lepidoptera > Sphingidae > Clanis > Clanis bilineata. Next base: position 16,070,994 of record CM071147.1, read on the forward strand.
ACGGACGACGGACCCTCCGCCTCGCCCACCGCTCCCTCGGGGCCCATCGCTACGGCGATGGAAACCGATTCACCCGCATCCACCAAGAGGCCCGCGGCTTCTTCAACCTCCGGCGATTCTCGGTCGGAATCATCGTCATCCGAGCAGGATGACGACGGTTTCACGACCGTGAAGCGCGGGAGGCGGAAGAAGCCGCGATCGGCCACCGCCGTGTCGGTGGCAACTCCGGCGCCCTCTGCGCTGGCCTTCGACACCGACTCGCCGGCTTCCCCCTCACCCCCGTCCTCACCAGCCGCACCCTCTAGGCCCTCCGCTCCCTCTGAGCCAAAGGGCAAAAAACCTCCCCCAATCAACATCCGCGTCCCGGATGGTAGCTCCTTACCCACCCTTCTCGCGAAAATACAGTCTCAGGGCATCACCCTGAGAAACAATAGGTGGAATAGCCTCCACAAAACAGTCACCGTCATGCCGGATACGGTGGCCGACCACCGCGCCCTTACCAAGTGGATGTCTTCCGGAGACATCAACTATTACACTTACGCCCTCCCCGAGGAGCGCACCTACCGCTTTGTTATACGCGGAATCCCCCTAGAAATGTCGACCGATGAAGTCACATTAGGCCTTCAAGAGAAAGGCATCTCTTGCGTCCGGGTTACCCGTATGCACCGTCCCGCCCGCGCAGACGCCACTCAGCAGCCCTACGAGATGGTCCTCGTAGAATTGGAGACCCCCGCTGATGCCAAACATCTGTTTGCCATCAGCGACATTCTTGGATTCCGCGGCTTCACCGTGGAGACCCCCCACCGCAAACGGCTAATCGGGTAGTGCCACAACTGCCAACTGTATGGCCATTCATCGCTGCGTTGTCGCATGCCCGCCAGGTGCGTTAAGTGCCTCGGAAATCATGGAACTGCACAGTGCCCACGTCCCAAAGATAGGACCCAGTGCACGGAGCCGCCTTCGTGCACCAATTGCCGCCAAGTAGGCCATCCGGCTAGTTATCGTGGGTGCACGCATGCCCCCAAAAAACCGACCCGAGCTCCTAAAGCTCTACCCCCCAAGGCCCCTCAGGCTAAATTCATCCCTGCACCCATCCCGGCGCGCAACCATTGGCAGTTGCCAAGCAAGCAAGCCGAAGAGGTAGCAGCCACCACCCAGGCCCTCGGCGGAGTCACTCCCCGCCACCCCGGCCACACCTCCCGCCACTCCCAGTCAACCCACCGCGGTTCCTACCACTCCTGCTCCAGCTCCCACTCCTGCGGCCTCCCGGGCTAACCCTCCCAGGGCAGCCCAGCCGCGCCCCAAAAACCCTGCACCCCCTACCGCGGCGGGTCGCACACTCTCTAAGGCTGAAGTAGATGCCATCTACGACGCCATCATAAACCCCCCGATCGACTACTACACCCTTATCTCTGATAAAATAAGGGAAATAGCAGCCAAGGGCCACCCGGACGCAAGACTGGTGTCTGAGTTAGAACTTCTGTATAGGGAACAGCGATCCTACATCGCTGACTTAATTTTACCGCCTTCCGATGGCTAACAACAATAATATTTTTTCCCCCCCGTCGCGGACCAAGCCTCGCTCCCTCAGAGTGGGCTTTTTCAATACCAATGGTATTCGCGGCCAATGTGCCGAAATCGCACACTTTGTCCGCGATAACAATCTGGACGTTTTCCTCATCCAGGAAACGTTCCTCAAACCTGCTCACCGAAACCCTAATATCCCCAATTTCAAAATGGTGCGGAACGACCGCACTACTGGCCCTTTTGGTGGCACCCTAATATACTTTAAAAGGTCCCTGCACTGCATACCTCTAGACCCCCCCGAAAACCTGACGAACATTGAGGCTTCAGTCTGCAGGCTAGCAATGACAGGACATCCGCCGATCACCATCATCTCGGCTTACCTTTCACCCAAAAAGGAGCTTCACTCCAATGAAATTTCGACCCTACTGAGCATGGGGGAGTCTGTCCTTCTGGCGGGCGACCTCAACGCCAAGAACACGCTCTGGAACTGCAACTCTACCAACAGCAGAGGTGCAGCACTAGAGCGGTGTTTAGACACTATTGATATGGAAATTCTAGTTCCATCAGAACCCACCCATTATAGTACAATTAACGACAATCACCGACCTGACATACTCGACATAGCGCTTGCAAGGAACGTATGCCTACGCGTGCGTTCCATGCAGGTGCTACAAGAGTTGGACTCTGACCACAGACCTGTGATCCTAGATCTAGTCCCTATAAACGGTCCCACAGACACAGGTCCTAACGTACCGATGAAGGTGAAAACGAACTGGCGTCTCCTAGGCACCAAGCTCGAGGACACCTCATCCCCTGATCTCTCCGCGATCCCGACCAACATAGTTACTCCTGAAGAAACGTCCGGCGCGATTCGCTCCTTCACCGCACATATCCAAAACGTCGTGAGCGACAGCTCCGAGAGGGTGCCGGAGGCTATGCTTAGCCATTGGCACCTTCCCGAAGACGTGAAATGTGTGGTGAGGAGGCGAAACGCCGCGCTGAGAGCCTGTAAGACGAATCCCTCCCCGGATCAACGGCATCTAACGCGTTTCCTCCAACGCGAGGCCAAACGTCGCATCCAAGAGGCCGTCGATTCGAGGTGGGAAACTCACCTATCAGAGCTAGATCCAACTCACCAGGCTTTCTGGCAGTTGTGCCGTTCCTTCAGGAGAAATGATACAGTCACCATGCCCCCGCTCAATCGTCCGAATCAACGCCCGGCGTTTGACGACGACGAGAAAGCGGAATTGCTTGCCGACAGCCTGGAGGCTCAATGTTCACTCACCTCAGTTCCCATTGACCCAGAGCATCTCGTTGCGGTTGACACTTTTGTCGAAAGTAGGAACGCAATCCCGCCGCCACCGATACCGGTTCCGCGTCCGCGCCCGACAAACGTCGACCCGGATGTCGACCAACCGCCCGACCCACTCGCGCCGGTGACAATCGAAGAAGTCAGTTCTCTGATCAAGGCGCTCAAAAGACGAAAAGCCCCCGGGGGTGACGGTATATCCAATAGAGTCATGAAAATGCTCCCGGAGCATCTAGTTAAAATTCTCGCTGACATCTTCAATGCAGCGTTCCAAAACAGCCTCTTTCCAGACGTCTGGAAAGAGGCGGTTGTGATAGGTATTCACAAGCCGGGGAAACCCGCTTTCGAACCCTCCTCTTACCGTCCCATCAGTTTACTCAGCGCTCTGGGTAAACTCTACGAGCGAATCGTCCTCGATCGCATCAAGATAGTCGCCCACCTTCACCATCTGCTCCCTCCAGAGCAGTTTGGTTTTCGTAGTAGGCACAGTTGCGTGAATCAGATCCTCCGCATCACGGAGCATGTCCACGACAACTTTAGGCGCGGAAACCCTACCGGTGCTCTTTTCTTTGATATTGAAAAAGCATTCGACAAAGTGTGGCACAACGGCTTGCTCTACAAGTTGTATACCTTCAATGTGCCCACACAGCTCGTGCACATCATACGAGAATTTTTGTCGAATCGCGGTTTCAAATATCGCGTGGAGGGAACTCTTTCCTCCCGACACACCATCACTGCCGGAGTCCCGCAAGGCTCCGCTTTGTCCCCTTTTCTTTTCTCGCTATACACAAGCGATATCCCTAAACCGAAAGACGCCCATCTGGCGCTCTTCGCTGACGACACGGCAATCTACGCTTCACGTAGAGACCCGGACAAAGTGATTCGCATTTTGCAAACCGCAGCCGATGAACTCGGTGAGTGGTTCCGCAAATGGCGAATCACTGTCAACCCCGCCAAAAGTCAGGCAATTCTCTTTACCAAGAGAATTTTCACCCAAAAGCCTAACGCTTCAGTCACCATGGCCAATAAGGCTATCCCTTGGACCAACAACGCCAAATATCTAGGAGTCAACCTTGATCGGAGACTGAACTTCATCACTCATGTAAATGCGGTACGCGCGCGAGCCGCAATCGCGTTAGCACGATTACATTTTCTCTTAAACCGTAAGAGCAAGTTGTCAGTCCGCAACAAGATTAGGATCTACACAACGTGTATTAGGCCGATAATGACTTACGCGTCGCCCGTGTTCGCTCACATACCGCCCGCTCGACTTAAGCGTATGCAAGTCCTGCAAAACGTCTTTTTAAGATGAGCGCTTAACGCTCCGTGGTACATACGTAACCACGACCTCCACGTGGACACCAACTTGCCGACCATCAGGCATTTTATGCAGATGGCTAGCAGACGCTACTTCGATCGGGCGGCACACCACCCAAACACGCTTGTCCGTCAAGCGTCAATATACACTCCATTTGACCGTGCGAAATGGAGACGTCCTAGATCCGTTTTGTCAGACCCTGATGACGCCATCACTCTGGCCATTCAACGTAAGATCGAGCATCTTAAATCGCTCCCACACTCCACACGACCGATGTTCCGTCCCCGCCGACGAGGACCACGCCGCGCTCCCAGTAGCAGCCCCCCCGACCCTGTTAACAATTCCGGCCCGCGTGCCGATGACAGAAATGGATAGTTAGGAAAACACGTCCACACTCCCCTAATCGTTGATGTCTTCAACATCACCCTCTCAGTGACCGTCCTGAGCCGAGGTTCGTAACCCGTTAGTGGGTTGCCCTCAGCGTGGTCACCTAACTTTATGGGTTGGGCGCACCTGCGTTCATCCCAACAGACCGGTGTGGCTGAATTTGCCGACTCGGTTAGGCAAGCAGCTGTAGGGCCAAAAAAAAAAAAAAAAAAAAAAAAAAAAAAATCAGTATATTGGTTACCTGCCTAATCTAGTCCACAGAGGTGCTCAGGGGTGGTAGGACGGCAAGTCCTGCAGCCATCTCCCCTCCCCTTCGGATAGGAAGTATTAGTAAAAGGAGGATTCTTGAAAATCACCTGCACTTGTATATCGAGTAACAAACATAAAAAAAAATCCTCTTTACGGGGCAGTCGAGCAGAATAATGCTGACGATTTGAGAACCTCCTTTTTGAAGTCGGTTGAAATTTATAACTCAATCGTACCGCTTTTTAATCGGTTGTTTTTAGTTAAGTGCCTGACTTAGGATCACTTGCAGTTCCGCGATAAACCTCTATTTATCCCAAATCTTTATTTAAAAATAAGATTGAGCTGTAGGATAAATCGAGATAAGGTGTAACTCTAGATTAGTAATAGCGCTGCAAGTCGCCCTTAGTTTAGTCATTTCTTTGCGAGTTTATCAAGTATTACAGTGTCGGGTGTAGGTAGTTGGCAGTGATTGTGAGTTATCAACTTAGATTGAAACTTGAAGGAGCTACGAAGCTAGGTGAGTATACCTACTTATTATTTACGTTTTTTTACACATATAGACATGCGTCTGTTATTCAGAAAGAATAGATAGAAGCGCTATATAAAACTAAAACACCCACATCACTCGCGCTTATTTTTTTACCAAGCGCAAAGCGAGTATCATTCTCTGATGTGGTCTTATTAATATCCTTCATGTGATCCGGAATTCTAGATTCTAGGTTGCTATTGAGAAAAAACAAAATATAATTTTACCTGACCCTTCGCATACTGCCTTGGTGGCGTCGTTGTATTTCGGTACGACTACCGTATTGAGCTCTCTGGTTCGATTTCGGGTTGGACAAAGTGATATTGGATTTTTCTATATCAGCCCAGAGTCTGGAATTTGTGCCCGATATGGCGATAGGCTCGCCCCCATCACATCTGGGACGGAACTAAGCTCGGCGAAATGTGGGTGTACTAGTTCGCTAGTGCCTCTGCCTACCCCTTCGGGGATACAGGCGTGAGCTTATGTTATGTTGTTCGTATACTGTTTTTTATAGGGACTGGCGAATGAGTATCTTTGACTTTAGATATAATTTACAAGCAAAGACATTCAACGGTACACAGATTAGATAACAGCATGAAACTTGTGATTGAAAGTTGTGACCTCGTGGACATAAATCACTCGGTCGTATTTGAAAGGCAAGCAAGGTCATGCTAGCGTAATAACGTTGAGATTATAAAATTATCTTACTTGATTCTAGAACATTCACAGAACATTCTAGGGCGGAAATGTTATAAGCGCCCTCCCATTGTAACAAGTGGTAGATGGTATTACTGACGTTTGAGATAATTTTTTTTTTAAATAAGTACACCCAACAGTCACATACATACTCCTGACACTAGATGTAACTTGTATCGTGGGTATCAGAAACTACGAGAGACTATCGGTCTCACAACACCCAGACCCGAAACAAATATCTACGGGCCACACAGACAGTTGTATCGGTGCGGGAATCGAACCCGCGACCTCACGTTTCACAGCCGGCTACTGGCCCGCTGCGCCACGGAGGCTGTCTGTTTTGTATGGAAACCGGCTTGCCCCTCTATAGTTTATTATAAAGCCCTGTAATATTACTGTCCCACTGCTGGGCACGGGCCTCCTCTACCAATGAGGGGGGTTAGGCCTTAGTCTACCACGCTGGCCTAATTTGGGTTGGTAGACTTCACATACCTTCGAAATTCTTGTGAAGAATTTTCTCAGGTATGCAGGTTTCCTCACGATGTTTTATACAGCTATCTCTATATATCAATAGTAATATTAAATCTCTTTTTTCACAAGTATCTGCTATTCCTATGAGTTTTGTCATTCGAATATAAAAGTATTTTGACCTTTCAACTTCGTATTGGCCATGTCCAAAGTTACTCGCCAAAGGTACTTGAACAATTCGTAAAAAAAAAATTAAAACCAAATCGTGATAGAATCCGTAAAAATAGTTTTATTCCAATGAATAACATACGCGTAAACCTAAGAAATCATTATGTAAACTCGTAAAAAGAGATTTTTTTGTTTATGTATATTTTAAATAACCCATCAGTGAAACAAACCCAACACCAACACTCCAGCATAATTTCCACATTTTAATATCGAATTTCGGTATTTAGATGTACACGGATTTCACGCTACCATTTCGGTTTTGTTCGTCGGTCCGTACGGAGATCGTATATGAGCCGATGTTAATTGGTAATTGCAGGGCGGCCCACCTACGCGGTTTTGATTTATTCTGGTTGCAACGCCCGACGTAGAGATGGGATGCAATGTTGGGTATAATAATAAATAAATAATAAATAACACCCAACAGTCACGTACAAAGTCCCAACCCCACACTTAAGATCGAGTCTTGTGTTGTGGGTATCAGGAGCTACGAGAGAATTTCGGTCTCACAACACCCAGACCCGAAACAAATATCTGTAGGCCATACAAACATTTGTGTCGGTGCGGGGATCGAACCCGCGGCCTCTCGCTTCACAGCCGGCTACTCGTCCGCTGCGCCACGTAGGCTAGGTATCCGACCGACTTCAAAAAAGGAGGTCCTCAATTCGTCTGTATTTTTATAACAACGCGATATCTCCGCCAAATGTGGACCAATTTTCAAGATTCAGATTTTTGAGTGATAGAGGCACGCAGTACGTCTATAGCATGAATGGGCCGGCTCGACCGGTTTGATACCACTGTCTAACAGAAAACTAACGTAAGTGGCAGCTCGCTGTCGCGTTTCCCTCGGTGAGTAAGATTTCCAGTGGCCCAATTACCCCCTTCCATTCCCAATCCCCATTTCCCCCTCCTGTTGGCAACGCACCCATGATTATATTGGTGTCTTGGATGTCTATGGATGGTGGAGATCACTTACCATCCGGTGACCCATATGCTCGTTTGCCAGTCTCTGCTATAAAAAAAACTTTTTGTGTTCCATAGAGCTTATTTCATGGGTGGTTCCATATTTGGCCACGATCGGATAAATTTTGAAGTCGGTCTGTTAAGTTTTTAAACTTATGATTATGACATGGCTTTTTCTTTATGGTAAATTAAATTAATGGTAAGATGTCACCGTCCATAGACAGTCATCCTTGACGCCAATAGGATCATGGGTGAAGAGCTTTAAAAGAGGCAATAATCTTTCAATTTGTTTCTTCATTTCTTCTTAGGGTTAGCCACGAAATGCTGATGCCATTTATTTAAAAAATAGAATTGTCATGTAAAAGTGTTATACAATATCCTATTTGCAGAATAAATTAAAGAACGGGAAAATAGGTTAGGGTGGTTGAAGATCCTGGGTTCGATTCGCAGGTCTGGCGGGTGTTTTCTAACACAATATGCTCGGGGCTGGATGGAGTCCGGCACGTAGCATGTAGAATATTTTCTGCAAAATGGTTGATATAGACTGCCTCGGTAGCGTGGTTGTATTTCGGTACAGCTACAGTCTTGAGGTCTAGGGTTCGATCCCCGGGTCGGGCAAAATGATATTGGATTTTTCCATATCAGCCTGGAGTTTGGAATTTGTACCTGATATGGCGATAGACCCTCCCCCTATTACATCTGGGACGGAACTAAGCTCGGCGAAATGTGGGTGTTCTAGTTCAGTGGTGCACCTCTGCCTACTCCTTCGGGGATATAGGCGTGAGCTTATGTTAGGCTTGATAAATTGCTGCGCCGACTCCACATTTAGGTGGGATAAGGGCAAGTGAAAATGGGTTATGCGGTACACCACTAGTGGTGTTATGAAATATGTTTGTGTGCCGTGTGAATGGACTGCATGCTTAATTAATGCACGAGTAGGTGAGCTTAAACACTACTTAAACTAATTAAAACAGTAAGTACTAGGGTCCTGTTTATTTATAGGTTCTACTTTACTTGGTTCTATTGCTATTTCATTAATATTTTAATTATTTCTTGCACTTGTATCTGTACTAATCTATACTAATATTATAAAGCTGAAGAGTTTGTTTGTTTGATTGATCGCGCTAATCTCAGGATCAACTGGTTCGATTTAAAAAAATCTCTTTGTGTTGGATAGCCCAATTATCGAGGATAGCTATAGGCTATATAATATCACGCTATGATCAATAAAAAATGTTGCAAAAGCAGGGAAATTTATATCTCAGAAACTACTGAATCTAATTGTTACTTATTAAACCAGCGATAGCTCAGTTGGGAATGGTACGGACTGCCGGGACAAGCGTCGGAGGTTCGAGACCAACCCCAAAAATGGAGCATACACATCTGACTTTTCTATTTTATATGTGTTTTCTTTGTGAATTATCGCTTGCTTTAATGGTGAAGGAAAACATTGTGAGGAAACCTGCATACCTTAGAATTTGGAAGGTGTGTGAAGTCTACCAACCCGCATTAGGCCAGCATGACAGACTGAGGCCTAAACCCCTCTTATTAGTAGAGGAGGCCCGTGCCCAGCAGTGGGACAGTAATGATTACAGGGCTTATATTGTTATATTATTACTTGTATTTAACCCATTCCAATAGAAGGTCAACACACGCTTTTGCTATCATGTTTCAGATATAATTTGGTTTTGGTTTTTGAGGCTCGCTTGCCTGCAGGATTTTTTTTATTACGTGTTTCATTTTCCTTATAAGTTAAACTTCACAATTTCACTCCATTTTGTTTATGTTCTTAATGTCCCTTTAAAAAAATACTAGCAACACAGGACCGAAATATTTTGACTATACGATTACTTGTAGGCGTAGGCAATCCAGGATTTTGATCAGATGCATCATGTGACGAAAACAAAATTCCCATTTTGACTCCTTATTTCAACCTGTCCTTATCCCACCTTAATGTGGGGTCGGTACAATACGCTTTTTCAAGCATGTTGCAGAAAGGATTTGGCTTAGTGGTTGTAACCACTAAGCTGCTACCTGCTACCTGCCTGACATCAACTCCCCTCTCGGAGATCCAGTTCCAGGCAAATCAAATTAGAAAAATCGCTTTTTCCAACCTGGAAATGGAACCAGAACCTCCCGGTCCACATCCCAAAAACCAGGCATTGCATTGACCGATGCATGGATCGATTTAGATGGTTAATTTCAAAAGAATATTATGCGGAAATAATCCCCTAATACGTATTTTGAAACAACAATTTCTTACTATATTTCTAACAAAGAGATTTAATATTACTAACTATAGAGGGGCTATCGAGCAAGTTTCCATACAAAACAAAAAATGTTCTCAAACGTCAGTAACGCAATCTACCACTTCTTACAATACGAGAGTGCTTATAATTATAACACCCTAGAATATTCACAACTTTTGGACCACAATTTTGAAGCTGATTTCCCGTCTATCTGATTTATAAGACTTTTGACTGCGGTTGCTTTTATCTAACAATTCTCCCTTTCAGATCGAATACTACATCTAAAAACTTATACCTCTTACTCAAGCGATGTCCAATCACCACTTAAAAATGTAAACATTTCCCAAATAAATATAAAATGCACATAAATAAAACCGGTGACAATAAAACGCACAACAAATTCGAAATTATCAAACGTATCGATTCATAAAACCGTAGCAGCGCAAACGCAATATGTCATGAGTTCGTATAAAGCGGGTGTACACGACACAACTCCGGCTCGGTAACCGGAAATCGTATGTTCCACCTCACAATGGCCGGCGTAATATATGGCTCTGCATTTATTCGGCTAAGACGAATCGTCTCATATATTATTTAGCGTAATAATGTTCAAAGATTATTTAATTACGATTTGTTTTGTTGCAGATGTGGCAGGCGTTTGTTGGCGAATTTAAGGTACGTTTTTATATATGTAAAATGACCAATTGCTTTTACGTATCGTGACATGCTAAGGCTCCATGTAATAATGATTATGTTTTATTTTTACGTAAAATAAATTAATAAAACATTGTAGTCTTTAGGCAGTACTATTCTATAACGTAAAAAGTAATAAGTAATATTATTGTAAGAGTTGAAATAAAAAACATGATTATTAATATCTACTTAAAAAATCATGAAACTCTCGAGAACTTAATAGGTTATAATAATTAATGTTTGTTAATTATGAATATTTTATTATTAAGTAAGTGCCAATTTGGTGAAAGTGTTGGAAATGTATCTTTGAGCGAACGACGTTCAATATTTTATCTACTATTATGGGAATTGTATTGTCATGTGACTGTTGTTTTTTTTTAAGAATACATTTCTTTAAACCTTTCTGTAGAAAAATGTTACAGATGTTTACATGTGAACCATATTATTGTTTATCTTTATGATACTTAAAGAAATTTAGCAAAATGCCTCTCAGAGGACGAAACTTTGTAGGCATTATGAAAATACAGGAAACATTCTACAACATTCCTGCAATTATCTCATCTATGTTAACTACTGGGAGTCCAGGACAAGAGATAGTGCATCTAAGCCCGCGTTGGTAATCTTTGATTAATGCAGACCTCCCCCCTCTCTCCCCCCGGCTACCGGTGTTGCGTTTTATGTGTTTATTATGCGATGCTGATCCGACCACGTAATTCTAGGTTACTAATTGGATTATAAAGTGTTTACTGCTTTAGTTTTGTTTTGAAAATACTTACATACATACATAAGCTCACGCCTGTATCCCCGAAGGGGTAGGCAGAGGCGCACTAGCGAACTAGAACACCCACATTTCGCCGAGCTTAGTTCCGTCCCAGATGTGATAGGGGGCGAGCCTATCGCCATATCGGGCACAAATTCAAATGTTTTGAAAATATTTCGGGATATTTGCTATGATTTTAAAAATATTCCTTCAACAAAAATTATATACTTACTAGCTTTTTTTTTTGTTATCGCGGGGAAAAGTGTTTTATCACTGCCGTTACGCCTGGGGGGAGATGTAACGGTTATGTCGGAGTCACCGGTCTTACGGCCCAGCGCCATAATGCCCGGGAGAGATGGAAACATCCGGGCGACACTGGGCCGAGTCCCTATTAGTATGTACACCCTACACCGGCAATACCGACTAAAAACCCCGCGGTGGCCCTCTTCGGCGCTTTAGGGACGGCTCCGGGTTTCCCTAGGCGAGAAGCGCCCAGGCTTCGGCCGGAACCGCCCCTGCGCGGTGCCGCCTTGCGGCCTATCACCAGTTGTGGGGGGGCTCATAAACCCCCGCCGCCGAAGGACGCCAACGGCGTCAACGACAGCACGAGGCCGACGACAATATACTTACTAGCTGACCCGCGCAACTTCGTCTGCGTATGAGAGAGAGGGTTGAAAGAGTGAGTCGTAGGCACCTATAGCACAATAATTCTAAAAAGGTAATGATATGTTTTGCTAAACTTCAAGAGATAGTACGTGACTTCGGTGCGGTTCCGTCAATCACCCCGTCTGTCACCCCGCCTGTCACCTCGTCTGTCACCCCGTCTGTCACCCCGTCTGTTACCCCGTCTGTCACCCCGTCTGTCACCGCGTCTGTCTTCCCGTCTGTCACCCCGTCTGTAATCCGTCTGTCACATCGGCTGACACCCCATCACTCACCCTGTCTGTCACCCTGCCTGTCACCTTGTCTGTCACCCTGCCTGTCACCCCGCCTGACACCCGTCTGTCACCCCATCAGTCACCCTGTCTGTCACCCCGTCTGTCACCCCGCCTGTCACCCATCTGTCACCCCGTCTGTCACCCCGTCTGTCACCCGTCTGTCACCCCGTCTGTCACCCCGTCGGTCACCCCGTCGGTCACCCCGCCTGTCACCCCATCTGTCACCCAGCCTGTCACCCATCTGTCACCCCGGCTGTCACCCGTCTGTCACCCCGCATGTCACCCGTCTGTCACCCCGTCTGTAACCCGTCTGTCACCCCGTCAGTCACCCCATCAGTCACCCCGTCAGGTATCCCTTAGTCAGCCCATCATTCAACCCGTCGGTCAACACTAAAAGAATTTTTCACATCGAACCAGTAGTTTCCGAGATATCAACTTCCCCGCTTTAAAACATTTTTCATTTCTGCTCCGCTCCTATTGGTCATAGCGTGATGTTATATAGCTTCTAGCCATCCTCGATAAATGGGCTATCCAACACAAAAATATTTTTTCGATTCGAACCAGTAGTTTCTGTCTGAGATATAAACTTTATAACTTTTGCAGAATTTTTAATTTCTGCTCCGCTCCTATTGGTCAAAGCGTGATGTTATATAGCCTATAGCCATCTTCGATAAATAGGCTATCCAACACAAAAAGAATTTTTCAATTCGAACCAGTAGTTTCTGAGATACCAACTTCGCCGGCTTTAAACATTTTTCATTTCTGCTCCGCTCCTATTGGTCATAGCGTGATGTTATATAGCCTATAGCCACCGTCGATAATTGGGCTATCCAACACAAAAAGAATTTTTCAAATCGAACCAGTAGATACTAACGACACTCAATTGTTTTGCCTTCCCGGAACCTCTCAACTAATACTTGAACTTTATGGTATGGTATTAAAGTTCAAATTGACTTTTAAGTATTATTACGAATCGATTGTATGGGAGTACAGAAAAGTGTTGTTTTTAGACAATTTCAGACAATTTTTCATTTTTTTCTCTCCGTAAGAACCATCCTCGTACTTCGAGGAATATTCTAAAAAAAGAATTAGCGAAATCGGTCTAGCCGTTCACGCGTGATGGCGTGACAACGGAAAACGGGTTTCATTTTTATATATATAGATGAATGCCTTTCGTACATATACTAGTATAGGTTTATGCCCACGACAGTATTACCAAATAGGTAGGCAGAGGTTTGACTAGACCATCGATTATGAACATTAACGCTGACAAACGAGCAGGTCATATATGATAGTAAGTGATGTCCACCGCCCATAGATACCCAAGTGTATCAAATTAATCATGGGTGAGTTGTCAACCTAAAAGGAGATATAGGGATTGGGAAATGTAGGGGAGAATTGGGCCATCGGAAATCTGCCACTTTACGTCGGCTTTCTGTGAGAAAGTGGTATGAACCCAATCGAGCAGGTCCATTCGTGCTGAACGTATATATGGATAGTTATCCACAGCGTATTTTGGTGTATTTTGATCTAATTTTAAGTCATCTTTATGAACCCAAACACCTCATCAAAACTTCCATTACGAAACCTGAACCATTAAAAGGGCCAAAAAATATTCATAATGCATTGAATACCGCAATTAATCATATTCTTGCCCGTTAAGGACACGAAATTGGCCACCGTTGGATGCCACCCTAAAGAGCGTGTAAACGGTAAAAAATTGGTCCGGGCAATAAAAATGTCCGTGCGATCTGGTTTGTGCGTTTCCCTGAAATGATTTTCGGCGTCGAACGCGGCCGACGTTAACTGCATTTAATATTTAACAATTATATTTCATTGAATTCAATTTGCGGACGTGATGTGATTTCACTAGTTTTTCGTAGCGATATGGATGCAGCTATGAGTGGTTGAGCCACGCTGTAGGCAGTTATGTCTACAGCACGAATGGGCCGCCTCGACCGGTTCGATACCACTGTCTCACAGAAAACCGACGTAAAGTGGCAGCTTGCTGTCGCGTTTCGTTTGGTGAGTGATATTTCTGGTGGCCCATTTCCCCCTTCCCTTTCCCAAATCCTTTTCCCTCCCTTTCCATTCCGTCCTTTTAGATTGGCAACGCACCCATGATTCTTTTTGTGTCGTGGGTATCTATGGGCGGTGGAGATCACTTACCATCAGGTAACCTATCTGCTCGTTTGCAAGTCTCTGCTATAAAAAGATTCATTTCTTAGAACTGAATTATAAAAAGTTTAAATATTATAAGTATATTAATAAAAATAACTTACTGAACCAACTCCAAAATTTAATCGATTGTGACCAAATGGGGCCACCCTTGGAATAGGCTCTATCGAACACAAAAATATTTTTAAAAATTGGTCCACATTTGATGGAGATATCGCATAATATACATTTTTTTTATAGCAGAGATTGGCAAACGAGCAGATGGGTCACCTGATGGTAAGTGATCTCCACCGCCCATAGACACCCAAGACACAAAAAGAATCATGGGTGAGTTGCCAACCTAAAAGGAGATAATGGAATGGGAGGGAAGGGGATTGGGAAAGGGAGTGGGGAAATGGGCCACCGGAAATCTCACTCACCGAACGAAACACGACAGCAAGCTGCCACTTTACGTCGGTTTTCTGTGAGACAGTGGTATCTAACCGGTGGAGCCGACACATTCGTGCTATAAACGTTACTGTCTACAGCGTGGCTCTACCACTTGAAAACATAAATAATACAGACGAGTTGAGGACCTTCTTTTTGAAGTTAGTCGAAAATAGGGTCCTTCCTGATGGTCAGACTGAGATTGTCAAACAGGAATTATTTTCGTGGTCAAACTGCTTAAGAAGAACTGTTGGAAGGGGAAGACCTCATCGAACATTCTCTGACCAAGTCAGAGATTTACTCGAGAAAGGTCAAGTTAAAAGTACCCTAAACCGACGCATGCATGAAGAATGTAATGAGACTGCATGAGGCGAAAGAGGTGTGTAAGGATCGTAGCAAGTGGAAATCCGTTGTCTCTGCCTACCCCTATGGGAAAAAGGCGTGAGTTATCTATGTATGTATGTAAACTGCTTAACTGCTATTTTTCAATAATGCCACAAATATTTTGTACAATGATGGTTTAGAATTTCAATAACATTTGTGGTTTGTGATAAACCTGTCGTTGTTTCATTTTTGCAAAAGAACCCTAAAATATACGTAGCATTACAAAAATATTTAACTCCGCAGTTATACAGCCAATAAGTAATTCTGATTTGTGGGCTACTGCGGTACAATTATCTCAAATTAACACCCCTCGTGTTATTTAATCGTAAATAACGTATAAATAACATATTATAAGGCCTTTGAATATCTACATACTGATGTTTAAATCGATTCGCGTGAATTATTCCCGCCATTTGTTTTAGGGTTGAATGTGTAACAACAGGTAAAAGAAAACCATTGATATTCAAGTATTAATAATATTATATAGATTTTCTTTCAATCTACATTATCTAACTCTTAATATAGGGTGGATGTAAACTTCAGTACTAACGACAGATCAGGCTGGAAAACCACCGACTGACCTGGTATGAACCCAGAATCTCCCAGGAACATAATTACATTGATGATCTCTGGTTTTTTCGCCCCTATGGTCTAGTTGCAGCTTAGATGGGCTGTGGACCGGAGTTCGTGGGTTTGATTCCCAGGTCGGGCAAAAACTAAGATCCTTTCTGCACAACATGCTTGAAAAAGTGTGTTGCGCCGATCCCACATTAAGGTGGGATAAGGGCAGGTAGAAAGAAAGGTGGTCTCTGTTTTTTTGACTGCAATGAGCTTATCTTCTTCCTCTATCCATTCTAGAACTACAGAAGAAGGTCGCTTTTAGCTATAATGACGTAGTTTATGGCACAATTACTTTCATGTTTTATTGTTACCTGTTTTATGTGTAATAATAATATTAGCCCTGTAATATTACTGTCCCACTGCTGGGCACGGGCCTCCTCTACTAATGAGAGGGGTTAGGCCTTAGTCTACCACGCTGGCCTGATGCGGGTTGGTAGACTTCACATACCTTCGAAATTCCTGTGAAGAAATTCTCAGGTATGCAGGTTTCCTCACGATGTTTTCCTTCACCGTTATAGCAAGCGATATTTCACAATGAAAATACACTTAACATAGAAAAGTCAGAGGTGTATGCTCCATTTTTTTTTTTGGGGTTGGTCTCGAACCGCCGACACTTGTCTCGGAAGTCCGTACCATTCCCAACTGAGCTATCGCTGCTTGTATGTGTATCTCTACTATAAAAAAGTTTCTATCTATATATCTACCTAATCTGCCTTTTTCATGCAACTTACCTTAAAAAATCGAATAGAAAAAGGATAACAAATCGATCCCAAAGCATTCATTTAATAGCTCACATAATTCATTATTAACATACGGAACCCGTAAATTTCCATAACAAAACATTCTCTCTGGCCGTACCATCGATATACGAAAGCGTCAATTTGTAAATGATAAATGTATTGCTGGAATAAATAAAAATAAATACACTTTCTGTTCGCGACACGCCTTTCCTTTTGTTGTTTTAGCGGTATTTATCATCGATATATTATTTACCTAGATGCACAGTTGACGCTCGGAAAATGGGACAGCAAAGAAGTGCTTAAGCACTCCTTTTGCCTACAGTCAGACGCCGATAGAATTCTAAATTTCAAAATTCAAATTTAAGAACGCTTGCTCATTTCATTTAAAAAGCTACTTTATAACACTTGCATAGGGTTATGTTTGTGTTGATTTAATTAGAACTTGTGATCTTTTTCTTTGTTTTATTCCTGAGACCACTTTTTAGGAAGATATTTGCAAAGAACTGTGCATCTAAGGTATATTATATTGATGGTATTTATGTTAGTTTTCGGTTGGTGAAGTTTTTACATACATACATACATAAGCTCACACCTGTATCCCCGAAGGGGTAGGCAGAGGCGCACTAGCGAACTAGAACACCCACATTTCGCCGAGCTTAGTTCCGTCCCAGATGTGATAGGGGGCGAGCCTATCGCCATATCGGGCACAAATTCCAGACTCCGGGCTGATATGGAAAAATCCAATATCACTTGCCCGACCCGGGGATCGAACCCGAGACCTCAGAACCATAGTCGTACCGAAATACCACCACGCCACCGAGGCAGTCTGTGGTGGCAGGTGAAGTTTTTAAAAGATAAATTCTTTAATAATTAAGATGGAAAAAGGAAATAATTTGAACAACAATTAGAAGACAGCCTCCGTGGCGCAGCGGGTGGGTAGCCGGCTGTGAAACGTGAGGTCGCGGGTTCGATTCCCACACCGAGACAAATGTCTGTGTGGCCCATAGATATTTGTTTCGGGTCTGGGTGTTGTGAGACCGAAAGTCTCTCGTAGTTCCTGATACCCACGATACAAGACTCGATCTTAGTGTGGGGTCAGGACTATGTGACTGTTGGGTGTATTTATTTATTTAAGACATTATTTAAAAATCGAAAGCATATAATGTTGAACGTCACTAATTTTGAGTAGTTGTATTTATCTAATTAATTAACTGCAATTAAGGTTCTAATTTAACAGAATCCTGATTTTGTTAATACATCTTTACAACTTTTAAACATTAAAATCAAATGACGAGCTTTCAATATTCGTTCACGATTTCACCCTCTTGAAATGGAGTTAAAACGTTTTTACATTTCTTGAAACCCACCGAAGTCATTACTTATAAAGCCTTCCATATATTTTGGGTCCTTTAACAGAAAATAATGACGATATTAACTTCCAAAAACTGCACCAAAAAACTGTAACATTGTTAACTCTCGATTGTTCGTTAATATATAGTCTTTTCGCCACATTTTTCACAATAAAGGGATACTTACATTATCTCTTTGGTTTGTTTCGACCAATTTATTTATACACTGGCCAATAAACATAATGCTTTTGGTACTCTTTTACTTTTTGTGTACATGAAAAATATGTATTGAATCGAATTTCGTAAGTGTATCAACGTGGATCCGTTGCTTTTGGAATGGCATTCTGCTTAATTTTTTTTAATTGAAAATTTTCTATATATTTTTTTAATATTACTTTGCCTAAAAAAAGTATTTTATTTTAATTTTATTTAAAAGCATGCATAAAAACACAATAAAAGGACATCGTTAAAGTATTTTTGCTTTGATTAACAGTGGCGAGTGGTGACAATTTATTGAATGCGAATGCGAATGCTACTTTCTCTTCTAGATCATGCCTTTTTTCGTAGGAAATTTTTATTTATTAACCTACAGACTGGGAAAGGAAAGGCGGTAGGAATCGGGTTATAAGGAATGTTCGCCACTGCTACTTAATTATCACAAAATATGGTAAACTAACACAGTATGCTCGTATAGACCTAGAGGCGTCATTGAATTGTTTATAATATAACAAAACATAACATAAGCTCACGCCTGTATCACCGAAGTGGTAGGTCAAGGCGAACTAGAACATCCACATTTCGCCGAGCTCATTTCCGTCCTAAATGTAATAGGGGGCGAGTCTATCGCCATATCGGGCACAAATTCCAGTTTCCTGGCTGATAATGAATAGAAAAACAATATCACTTTGCCCGACCTGGGATCGAACCCAAAACCTAAGAACGGTAGTCATAGCTCGCAAGCAATACACGGCACCGAGACTATTTCAGCAAGAAGCAATCACCATGAGATGCATATCATTTAGAAAATCATCATGATCTCAGCCTATCACCCTCTATTTTTAGACAGTTACGTCTACAGCATGAATGGCTCGACCGGTTTAATATCACTGTCTCACAGAAAACCAACGTAAAGTGGTAGCTTGCTCTCGTGTTTCGTTCGGTGAGTGAGATTTCCGGTGGCCCATTTCACCCCTCCCTTGCCCAATCCCTTTTCCATCCCCTTCGATTCCCTCCTTTAAGGTTGGCAACGCACCCAAGATTCTTTGTGTCTCTGTCTATGGGCGATGGAGATCACTTAACATCAGATGACCCATCTGCTAGTTTGCAAGTCTCTGCTATAAAATAATCGCAAGTTTAAAAAACTTAACGGATCGACTTCAAAACTTATCTGATCGGGACCAAATTTATATGGGACCACCCTTGAAATAAACTCTATCGAACACATAAAGAATTCGATCGGTCCATATTCGGCGGAGATATCGCGTAACATACAAAAAGAAATACAGACGAATTGAGGACCTTCTCCTTTTTGGAAATCGGTCGAAAAAATGAAATAAAGATTTTATAAATAAATCCAATCCAACCGCTAAAATTCCGTGGTTTTTGAAAGAATGCTCTCATTTCGTTCGGCGGTCCCCACGTCCGGACTCCGGTAATGCAGATCGGGATCATATTTACGAGCACTGACGCGTGCTAAACTTATCGACGGGACGCAAATAATTGGCTTCGGATAAACCTTTAAACCGGCCTCCGAGGGCCCAACAAATTGGTGTTGATAAGGAGAAGTTTTTGTATTGCATGGGTGTTATTTTTGATAAGATTGTGTGTCTAAGTGTGAAATAATTCGTATTAAAGGTTTTATTTTATTTTAAAGACTAATAAATCAAGATTGGTTTACGAGGCAGCGTCATGTAATGAAAACTGAATTTTATGACGTTATCTCGCTGGAAGTAACTGTAGTAAATAGGTCCAGCCTCCCTAATTTTCGACCAACTTCCAAAAAGGAGGAGGTCCTCAATTCGTCTGTATTTTTTTTGTATGTTACGCGATATCTCCGCCAAATGTGGACCGATTTCCAAAATTATTTTTGTGTTCGATAGAGCCATATATGTGTATATATTTGGTGATTTGAAGTCGGACTGTTAAGTTTTTAAACTTGTGATTATTGACACTCGATTCTATTTTGACTACAATTCGATTTCACATTATTGCATTTTTAACTCATTCTAATTAATTAATATAATTTGCGATGTATACAGTGATAGAATAAAGTGACTTACAATTAGGATTATTACAAGCTAGTTTTTAACTCTATTTCGATGAAATTTTAAGTCACTAAATGAGATCATCTAGCCACTTATTGGGACCTTTATCAGGTCGTCTGTCCATCTTGTAGGTGGACGTTAAACGCAGGTGGTCGTCCAACGTCCAAAGAAAGTCGCCGGATGCAGGCCGCTTCCAACAGGTCGATCTGGAAATCTTTAGGGAGGCCTATTTTTTTTATCTAAAACGAGCAAGTGGGTCATCTGATGTTAAGTGATCACCGCCTATGTCCAGCAGTGGACGTCCTGTTACTGATGATGATGATGATGATGAAATTAAATCAAATGACAAAAGTTACCCTTCAGGCTTCGATTTCCAATTTGTGTGGATGTTTTACTGACACGATTTTCTAGGACTGTATACGCCTGAGGTAGACGTCAGGCAAGCCGCTCGTAAAAACTAAGCCGAATCCTTTCTCCAACATCCTTGAAATAATGCGTTACGCCGTCCCCACATTGTCGGATATGGGCAGATTGAAAGTAAAATAACTGACCGATTTCTAAATTAATCCCATTGTGACTAAATTTATATATGACCACCTTGAAATAAGCTCTATCGAATACAAAAAGAATCTTGAAAATGGGTCTACAATTGACGGAGATAAAAAATACAGAATTGAGTATTTTTGAAGTTGGTCGAAAAATGAAAAAAAAAACAGACCGGAATTAAATTACACGTGTAAAAATGACAAAATACCCAATTTAATTAATTTAAATACCAACAACGCACCCACGTACGACCAAATCAAGGGGCTCTGCTAAAACACCATAAAATATTTAACAAATTTATTTATTGCCGCCAATAAATCATAGACAACAAGGTCCCGAAATAGAGATCTCGTGTTTATGGCCGCCGAAAGATGTAGGCTCTAATGTGTTTAATATGAAATCCATTTGTTTTGTATGTCCGTTTGAATAATTCGATAAGAATTGATTGGCTGAGTTAACATAACGTGTTTTTATAAACATGGCGACCCGGTTGGTGCAAATGTTGCCAAGCATTTGAGAAATATTTAGTACACCCAATAGTCACATAATTGTGACCCTAAGTAAGGTTTAAACTGCACCGAAATATTTGAAATAATAGTTTTCCTTACACCAGTAGCCCGAGCACGAAAAACTAATGTAAATGTAAATGTATTCGAGTTCGCTGCGCACTGATGACGTTTGGTTAATATTTCATACAAATTTCATAGACGCGCATCGAGTTCGAATACATTTACATTTACATTAGTTTTTCGTGCTTAGGCTACTGTAGCTTCTTACTAGACTAACGCCCGAATGGTTCAAATGTTACTTAACTTTAACACTGATTTTCGCCATGCATTTTGGACAGATAAGGCGGCCTTAAACGACATAAGGCGAACCTAAGTTTATGCACATTCGGCGATAATCCCTGAATACTCAAACATTACTCAACTTTAACGGCTACTAAGACGGCCCTAAATGAAACAGGCCCTCAAATGTTTGTGCGTTTGAATAATGGAAGGTAAAGAGACTAGACTACATGGATGCGACTAGAAAGATGTACATTGTAAAGTGAACACACATACGTTTTGTCTCCTCTGGAATTTTACCCTCACCAATGATCATGTCGCAAGCCCTCTGGGACAGTCTGGGAAGATTGGATATACATAACTCTTTTCGGTAACTAAGCGCGATCTAAAAATCCTTTAATCCAACTAAAGACATTCAACAGTACGTAGACGGGAGAACAGCACGAAACTTGTGATCCAAAAGATGTTACCTCGTGGTCATAAGTCAGTCGTATTTGAAGCATAGGCGCCAAGGTCGTGCCAGCGTAATAAAATTTAGACAATAAAATTGTCTTACGTGATTCTTGATCATTCACATAACATTCTTCATTTTGACAGCCTTTGTAGCGCAGCTGGCGAGCAGCCGGCTGTGAAGCGAGAGGCCGCGGGATCGATCCCCGCACTGAGACAAATGTTTGTATGGCCTATAGATATTTGTTTCGGGTCTGGGTGATGTGAGACCGAAAGTCTCTCGTAGTTCCTGATACCCACGACACAAGTCTGGATCTTAGTGTGTGTGTGGGTCAGGACTATGCATGTGACTGTTGGGTGTTATTTATTATTTCTTTATTTATTTATTCTAGGTTGTAAATTGTAATAGGCTCCCTCGCATTGTAATAAGTGTATTATTAAGTTGTATATTGTTTTTTTTTTTTTTTTTTATACAAATACAGGCAAAGCGTTTGACCATAATCACACCTGATGGAAAGTGATGATATGTTCTACGATGTTACACGCCTGCCCAAAAGATACCTATTCACTCTAACCTTGAAGAGTCCCAGATTGTAGTGCTCAGGAAACACAGAGTCCGGCAACGAATTCCATTCCTTAGCAGTACGCATGATAAAAGATGAGGCAAATCTCTTCGTGCGGATATGTGGAATGTCAACTATGTAAGGATGGAATCCGGCCGTTCTTCTAGTTGTTCGCAGGTAAAATGGAGATGGTGGGATTAAGTCATGTAGAACCTGCGCACAATCACCGAAGTGCAACCGATAAAACACCGACAGTCTAGCAACATTACGCCGGTGGTCAAGACTCAGAAGTTTAGCGTTCACAAGAGGGTCATTGCCTATAAGCCTCTTTGCACGTCGCTCGATCATATTGTAATAATATGTACTGATTGTAGTGAGTTTTTTGTATGGAAACTTGCTTGATATGCCCTCTATAGTTAGTAATATTAAATCTCTTTGCCCCACGCTCTTTGGGAAGACTGAATGTACACTGACTGGTGCTAGAACGCGTAAGGTGTCTGGATCACTGTGTCAGATTTCACCATGTGAATATTTACCTTCAGTAATTCTGTTTATTTAGTAATATTAAACATTAATCTCTTTGCCCCACGCTCTTTGGGAAGACTTAATGAATGGACACTGACTGGTGCTAGAACGCATAAGGTGTGTGGATCACTGTGTCAGGTTTTACCATGTGAATATTCTGTTTTCGATAACTCAAAACCAAATCCCTATAATCCAAGTAAAACCGAACCCAAAACTAGTTGCATGTAATACCGATGATTTATTACAGAAAATCCGTATTGACGTGAGTAAAAAGCAACATCCTAATAAGTGTGATACGTTTTATAATAACCAAAACGATCTTTATGCTAGACCGATGGTTGTAAATCTGTCGTTTTCAATCGGATTTACTCGGCCACGGTCGTTTCGGGATATTAATTGGTTGATAATCACGATTGTAAAATAGAAAGTAGAAATGGGGATGTAATTTGGTTGATCTAGTTGAAGCGGATTTTTACCCTACTGCCTCGGAAGAGAGGTTGTTTTTCGAGTGTATGTATTTATTCATACATACTCACGCCTGTTATCCCCGAAGAGGCACTAGCGAACTAGAACACCCACATTTCGCAGAACTTAGTTCCGCCCCAGATGTGATATGGGATGAGTTATCGCTATATTAAGTACAAATTCTAGACTCCGGTCTGATATAGAACAGAAAAATAATATCACCACCCGGAGATCGAACCTGAGACCTCAGGACGATGGTCGTACCTCAATACAAATACGCTACCGAGGCAGTTGTATGAATTTAATTCAATTTTATAACAGAAACTGGCAAATGAGAAGATGGGTCACGTGTTACGTTCACGGCAGTCACGTTCGTGCTGTAGACGTAATTGTCTACAGCGTGGCTCCACCATTCAAAATTCACATTTACGATTGTCAGATTTTTTCTGCTCCTCTGCCGCCTGGCCGCTGGTTACCAAAACAATCATGACCGCATGGATAAATAGAAAATGCGTAAATAGGTTTTAGGCCACCTGAAATCAATCTCTGCGAACGAGACGCAATAGCCGCTGCCACTTCAAGTCAGTTTTCTGTGAGGCAGTGGCAACTAGCCAGTCGAGACCGCTCCGACTTTTTTTTTATTGGCAGAGACTGGCACACGAGCAGGTGGGTCACCTGATGGTAAGTGATCTCCACCGCCCATAGACATCCAAGACACAAAAGGAATCATGGGTGCGTTGCCAACCTAAAAGGAAGAAATGGAAGGGGAGGGAAAAGGGGATTGGGAAAGGAAGGGGGGAAATGGGCGACCGGAAATCTCACTCACCGAACGAAACGCGACAGCAAGCTGCCACTTTCTGTGAGACTGTGGTATCAAACCGGTCGAGCCGGCCCATTCGTGCTGTAGGCGTTACTGTCTACAGCATGACTACCACTCAAAAAAGACTTAGACAGTATGTCGACATGGCTTTACCAATCGTAATTTTTCCCACGAGATTGAAATTATTTTATACCATTACTTAAGTGTAGTTTATCTTTGTTCCTTCATCTGGATTTATTGTTATTGGTATGTCAAAGTATATCAGCGCTTACGATGAATAGATCATTATTGATCTACATTATTGAATTGTTGCTCTACCTTTAATATTCTCTATGGATTGACGTAAGAGGATTATAGGCAACAAGATCTTG
The DNA here is from genome assembly GCA_036417725.1 of Clanis bilineata. Taxonomy (NCBI): domain Eukaryota; kingdom Metazoa; phylum Arthropoda; class Insecta; order Lepidoptera; family Sphingidae; genus Clanis; species Clanis bilineata. Next base: position 16,095,789 of record CM071147.1, read on the forward strand.
GGGCTTTATATACTGCTAGATATGTATTAGACTTTGTTTTCGACCGACTTCCCAAAAAGGAGGAGGTCCTCAATTCGTCGGTATTTATGTATGTTACGCGATGTCTCCGCCAAATATGAACCGATTTTCAAAATTCTTTGTGTGTTCGAAGGAGCTTATTTCAAGGGTGGTCCCATATACATTTGGTCACGATTGGTAAATTGGAATTCGGTCAGTTCAGTTTTTAAACTTGTGATTATGTTCACTATATTTCAAATGTAGAGTATTATTATAATGAGTTTCAATTTAAGTAATAGTTGTAATGTCGACCTTCCAAAAGAAGATCACAATTATTAACAGAATTATGCTGGCCTGGTGTTATTGAGTACGCACTAGGAGATCTCTAAAGGCGACTGGACTGGTTAATACTAAGCTTATTTGAAACCACATGTTCACACAGTCATCTGTCCACAGTCTTCTAACTAATTGAGATTTGACAGTAGGGTCATTTTGCCTTCAAGAAACTCGGCGTCGAAGTTGAACATTCACAAAAACTCCCACGTTTCGCGATTCAAACAGCTCGATATCAATGTTAATTACGATGTTCAGTTTCATCGGACATTCGCAATTAGTGGCGATAATTATTTCGACGCGGTCATGTGTACCAATTAATTACAGTTGAAATGTATTTTTGTTATCGGTGAAGGTTTGTGTGAGGTTTTGGCATGCTTTTTAAGAAATTTCATAGTCGCAAACATATTCCTGATCGTCCAACTGAAACTGTTTGTTTTCCTATATTGCTATATCCCCATTTATGGAAATTAAAAAAAAAAACACGTAACATAAGCTCACGCCGGTATCCCCGAAGGGGTAGGCAAAGACGCATTAGCCAACTCGTATACCCACATTTCGCTGTGCTTAGTTCCGTTCCAGATGTGATAGGGGGCAAGCCTATTGCCATATCGGGCACAAATTCCAGACTCCGGGCGGACAGGAAATTACCAAATTTATTCTTGTATATAATATTAAAATAAAGATCCAATCTGATATACCTCTCTAGACCTGGAATTCTGTGGGAGAGGCCTATATTCAGCGGCTGATATTGATACCTCTCCAGGAATACAGGCATGAGTGTATGTATGTACATAAATTTAAACTCGTCTTGTGCAAACATGTTAACGGGTAATTCATAGGAGGCTGACCATTTAATACTAGAAAGCATAAAAATAAGTTGTAATATGTTTAACAAGCGCATACCGTCACGAGAGCTACGTGCGGGCTCGCGACCGCGGCTAATGAGCCATTGAAACTCATTCTAATAACTAGGATATCTGGGCCAATTTATGGATTTGTCGAAGTTCTATCTAATGGCTTCGTTGGAACGGAATCAAAGAGTATTACCGCGTTTGTGAACAGTTTTCTGTATATCTTGATTGGATGCGTAGCTTTCTGTTTAATAAAATAGTATTTCTTATGACTGCCTCAGTGGCACACGGTACGACTTTCGTCTTGAGGTCTCGGATTCAATCGCCGGGCCGTGCAGTGATTTTTGACCGACTTCCACAAAAGGAGGAGGTCCTGAATTCGTCTGTATTTATTTATGTATGTTACTCGATATCTCCGCCAAATGTAGAACGATTTTCAAAATTATTTTTGTGTTCGATAGAGCTTATTTCAAAGGTGGCCATATCAATTTGGTCACGATCGGTAAATTGGAAGTCGGTCAGTTAAGTCTTTAAACTTGTTCGGTATCAGCTCCGAGTCTGGAATTTGTCGACCTCACATCACGCATGGAACCTTAATCTTTCTTTCTTTCTATCTGCCCTACCCTACCTTAATGTGGGGTCGGCGCAACACACTTTTTCAAGATCCAGTTCCGGGCAAATTAAATTACAAAATTTGCTTCGCCCGATCTGGGAAGAGAACCCAGGACCTCCCGGTCCACAGCACATATATGCTGTTAGTGGACTAAGGAGATGACTAAACCGGACGGAACCTCAATGAAACATCGTTACGAATCTTAACCATCCTAGCTTCTAATAAAAACATCTAGCTCAAAAGTTAAGAGTTTGATATTTTCCTGTTAATTTTTCAAAAGAAAGCACACTAAATTGTATGTAACATCGTGTCGGTTGTTTTGAACGTCGCGTCGTGCGTCATGTCATGTGTGGTGTGTTGCTGGACTAGTTCCGAGTGGTTTATTGTTCAAGAGAACTGCGCGCGACGGTCACGTACAGAGTTTTAGAAGACTTTTTAATGTTAAGGATTTGGGACGTGAGCATGAGGGTTCTGCACAAAAAGAAAAGAGTTACGTCAAAGTTTGCTTGTCTGGTCTCTGTCGAACCACTTTTATGAAATAGTGACAGATTAAAATTACGGAATCTAAATGATTAAAACATTTTAAGGAATTTATAAAATGAATTAAATATTTGATTTAAATACACACTTATATGATAGAAAATAATGTAGTACCTTACTATGCCCGGAAACAATTTTTTTTTTTCTTAACGCAGAGACTGACAAACTAGCAGGTAGGTCACCTGACGGTAAGTGATCTTTACCGCCCATAGACACCGAAGACACAAAAATAATCATGGGTGCGATGCCAACCTAAAATGAGGCAATGGAAGGGGAGGGAAAAGGGATTGGGAAAGGGAGAGAAACGGGATTGGGAAAGCGAGGGAAGAGGAATTGAGAAAGAGAGGGATAAGGAATTGGGAAAGGGAGGATTGAAATGGGCCACTGGACAACTTAAAAATATTTCCAACTTCTTCTTCTACCTGCCCTTCATCATCATCATTATCATCATCAGCCATAGGACGTCCACTGCTGAACATAGGCCTCTCCCAAAGACTTCCAGATCGATCTGTTAGAAGCGGCATGCATCCAGCGACTTCCTGCGACCTTTATTAGGTCGTCGGACGTCCTACGCTGCGCTTGCCGGTACGTGGTCTCCACTCGAGAACTTTTCTGGCCCATCGCTTATCAGTTCTACGAGCTATGTGCCCTACCTGCCCTTATCCTATCTTAATATACGAGATCCAATTTCGGGCAAATTAAATAATAAAAAAATATTTCCAACTTACGGAACTCTAAATCGTGTGTAATCATACACGACTCACATGAAGTTAACACATAACTAAGTGTTCAAATAAGAACCGCAGAATTCATTGAAACAATTCGGTTTGAGGAAACTTTGTTTTAATATTCACAAACTTTTGAAATCTGATACACATGCTAGATGTATGAGATACAAAATATGTTTTTTTTATATAACTTTTTATTATATATTTATTTTAACAGACTGCCTCGGTGGCGTGGTGTCGGTACGACTACGGTTCTGAGGTCTCGGGTTCGATCCCCGGGTCGGGCAAAGTGATATTGGATTTTTTCATATCAACCCGGAGTCTGGAATTTGTGCCCAATATGGCGATAGGCTCGCCCCCTATCGCATTTGGGGCGGAACTAAGCTCGGCGAAATGTGGGTGTTCTAGTTCAATAGTGCGCCTCTGCCTACCCCTTCGAGATACAGGCGTGAGCTTATGTTTTATGTTTGTTTATATTAAAAAACAATCACAAGTTTAAAAACTTAACGGAACGACTGCAAATTCGATCGTAACCAAATGTATATGGGACCACCCTTCAAATAAGCTCTATCGAACACAAAAAGAACTTTGAAAATCGGTCTATATTTGGCGGAGATATCGCGTAACATACATAAAAAATACAGACGAATTGAGGACCTTCTTCTTTTTGGAAGTCTGTCGAAAAATCGATTACTTATAAACATTTTAAATCGGTGAATAACTTTGAAACTATATTACGTCTAGTCAAAGACTTCTATGTATACTACTAGACTGGCTGTTCGGTACATAGAATGTGCGCATCAAGTCTCTGTTAATCGACCTCAACTCATTATAGAAATCTGCCCTTTTCCTTAGCCGTAAAACGTCAAACACTCACTGTCATGTGCCACATTTTGACTTCGAAACAGCTTGTCTAGTAAATACATAGAAGTCTTTGCGTGTAGTAGTTTAAAGGAGAATGCCCATATCGAGTATAGTTTGACAGATATATGTGATAGTTTGTGTCTCAACAATGGTACCACTGGAAAAAAGGGAAAAAAAAATCATAATGTTTGGTGCGGGTCTTAGCTGAATCTGCATTGGGAAACAAGAATAATTAATAGATTTCTGCAAAAATTAAATACACCATTTTTTATTGTTACTATGGTAACTTGTCAATAATCAAATGATTTTGAAGATATCAAATGTTAAAAAGCTAGTGCACACAGATGACTTTTGTCACCGTGACTCTTGTACAGTCTCGAGTAATGAAAAGGGAAATGTTTCGATGTCATCCAGTCGTCGCCTCGTAACTTTACGCATGCATACACACATACATTGACTTACGCCTGTATCCCCGAAGGGGTAGGCAGGGGCGAACTAGAGAACTAGAGGTAGAATACCCACATTTCGCCGCGCTCATATACGTCCCAGATGTGATAGGGGCGAGCCTATCGGCATTTCGGGCACAAATTCCAGACTCCGGGCTGATACTGAAAAATTCAATATCACTTTGCCCGACCCGGGGATCCAACCCGAGACCTCAGAATGGTAGGTCAGGATGGTAGGCATTTCGTAATTTATACTCTACACCGGAAATACGAACAAAAACCCCGCAGTGGCCTTCTTCGGTGCGTTAGGAACGGCCCCAGATTTCCAAAACAAGAAGCGCCTCGGCTTTCGCCGAAGCCGCCTTTGCGCATTGCCGCCTTGTGGCCCATCCTCGTTTATGGGCCCTCTCATCCTCAAACGGCCACCGTACACCAGGACCTCTTGCTGTCGATTATGGCTCCCACAATTGCTACGAGAGCGCTGCGCTCTTCATGGAAGGGGCAAGTGACAAAAGTCAACTGTACGTGTTACGATACACTAGAAAGACACGCTTTGCCATATGGAGTCACATTTCATACATTTGAGAAGAGTTACGAAAAATCACTAGTGCCCACATACCCTTATATTAAACATCCCTTTCTCGTTATTTGGACAGATTACCTGAATAACAAACCAACGTCGCCATAGCAACTGACCATAGTGTATACGTATCCAAAAAGGATACATTAAAGAGTCTAGATATCACATACTATGAATTAGAGATGTGTAGAATCATTACTTAGGTAGACGTTACTTAAATATCGACCAACTAGCATTTATCAGTAGCTTTGTTTGTATGATGAAGATTATCCCGGTAGCGTCTGCATACGTTAAATGGTCATCACGACTGGGGCGTAAGGTGATAAAAAGAAAACAGTGAAATACACCAGCATCGTAATCCTGACAGAAAATGTACTTAGCAAAGATTTAACTAATTCGGAAGTACCTACCTTTATATTCAAAGATGATTAAATCCATCCGTAGATAAAAAGTACCAATATAGTAGTTTAATGATGAACCGTACCTCAAGTAAACAGTATAATTATGTATTAACTAATTTAATGTATATTATATATTGCGTCAGAAGAGGAACGCCAAGAATTTTTGGTCAGGTTTTTCTTCAGGTAAAACTGTATTCCCAAATAGTGCTAGATTTAAATAATAAGCAAAGGCAGCTGCAAATCATAAAACCTGGGTTCATTTCATCACTTTGCTTTATCTGCCATCATCATAGTCATCATAGCTTGTGTTTCAACTTTTCCAATTCGAAAAATCATAACATAAAGTGCTTGGGATCAATTAATTGTTGCGACAGGCTCGTCGGAAGTTACTTAAAGTGACTAAAATACGCTCGGCCCGATGTGGGTGTTTTAATTCACCTGTGTTTATCCCTTAGAGACACAAGCGTGAGCTTATTTACACATGTAAAATAAACTAATCTACGAATAATTTATGTGTTGTTTGTAACAATACTTGCATACAACTTGCATTGCAAACATTCACAACTATGTGACTAGTGCTATCACCTGTCCTGAAGAAAATGCAAGGACTTTGCGTAGTGAATGCAATGGATTATTTTCGTTTTACGCTAAAAAACAAGCCACCTATAGGCAACAGAATTCTTTGCATAACTAAAACACACTTAAATCTCACGTACATTAGGGCAGGCCGCTGTAGTCTCTTATAGGAATTAAAAAGTATATTAGTCGAACAAAAGTTATCGATTATTGACGATATATGTATGTTAACATCCCTACTTTAGCGGTCACGTTAAGTTAAATACTTTTTGATGCCAAGCTGTGTACTTCAAGTCTTTCCAAAAAGAACATTATCAATGTCATAATATTGTTATCAGTCGTCCAATGGAAGTGAAATGCTGTTAGAAATTCCCAATAATTTTCCGATTTAGACAGGTTTAGGACATAGTTTGTTAATAATTGAAATGTGGATACTAAAATAGTTTGTGCATACATTTAGCAATAGAAAATCTAGGGTATGGCTTCGTAATTCAATTTAAGGTTATGATGAACGTCAAAATGTATTTTATTTTATTTTTCAAATATTTCTTAAACCCTAATATCAATTGAATCCCTATTTCTACAGTAGTATTTAGGGACATCTTAGAGTAGAATAGACATAATTTGATGTTGACACAACAATCTTGAGGTGTATACTTTTTCCCATATAGAATGGGCATTCTCCTTTAAGCCAGAAAATACTTGAATAGCTTAATTTAAGATAAATATACTATAACTTCATTTACTAAATCACTGATCTTTGACCCAACCGACATATAAAGTTTAATGTAACCACAATATGAAATTCAAATAATTCCCAAAAGGAATTTACACGAATGACATACGCCCTAATAGTCAATCGCTACTCAACTTTGACGGCTTCTTACATTGATTTTCGCCATACAATTTTGACAGATAAGGCGACCTTAAAAAACATAAGGTGACTTTAAGTGTATGAACATTCGGCGGTAAATGTTCTAATCCGCCAATAGTTCACTTAATTTTATCGAAATTTTTAAAGCGATTAAAATGTATTCAAAGTAGAAGCGATATTTCGTATACGCCGTTTGTTAGAGATAAATTTAAAATTCTAATGCACGTGGGATCTTGATGCGGAATCGATAAGCATCTACGATCGGATAGCGTACAGTTTGTCAGTCATTTGTCCTCATCTGTCAGTCCGTCATGTCAGTATAGTTTGTCAACATAACCGACGGTCTAACAAAAAGCGGCGTCTTTTTATAGTAGGATTTTTAATTAAACGGAGTAAACTGACATTTTGAATGTTGCAACTTTTTCATGAAATTAAATAGTGCTGTGGCAAAAAGATCAAGATTATTTAAACATTTCAATTAAGTGAACCATTTCATTCTTTCATTTTTTAAAGTCCGACTCAAATTCGTAATTTCTGCCTAATGTGTGATCAGTACTGCAGGTCTACTGAATTATAGTCATAGTAAATTACAGCATGCTAAATTATGGCATATCTACTGGAATTATAGCCATGGTACATTATAAACAAAACTTACAAAAGCTATGAATGTGCGGAACGTAGTTTTTCCTCAAATAATAAAAGGATTATTTGTAATTTTCATTGTTATAATTTCGCGTACCTGTTGTGATTAATTAAGCAAAATTATTTACACAGATATTTAGTCAAAGGGTTAAGCTGAAATTTCTAAAAATACGCAATAAAATTCTGATTTTGCAAGCTGGTGCCGAGTTATTGTTTCTTTGAATGACAAAAATTTTAATAGGTCAATCACTATGTTTTGAAAGTAAGCAACATTATTTTGGAAAGTGACATTACAATCTGTCAGTTTACTCCGTTTAATTAGCAACCGGACTATAGTACTTTTTACTGCTTTCTTGTTGATATTTTTTTTATTTATTATATATCTTTATAGCCTGCCTTTATAGACTGCCTCGGTGGCGTGGTGGTATTTCGGTACGACCACGGTTCTGAGGTCTCGGGTTCGATCCCCGGGTCGGGCAAAGTGATATTGGATTTTTCCATATCAGCCCGGAGTCTAGAATTTGTGCCCGATATGGCGATAGGCTCGCCCCCTATCACATCTGGGACGGAACTAAGCTCGGCGAAATGTGGGTGTTCTAGTTCGCTAGTGCGCTTCTGCCTACCCCTTCGAAGATACAGGCGTGAGCTTATGTTATGTTATCTTATTTCTTTATAGCATTTAAGTGTTTTATCGCCTCCTTGGTCTAGTGGTCCATATACCGTATTTTTATACATCCAAGGCATATAGAGGTAGTTTATAATAATTTCATACACAACGAAATGAATACGCGCCCACGTGTTTTAAATTCATTTCATATAATATGAAAACGTACATTCGTGTCATTGTAATGTGCCCTTTTGACCGAAAAAACATTTGCTGTCTCATAAATATAAACAAACGATGTTGATCCAATAACTTCCACTATGTTATGTGGTTTCATATTATATTTTACTTCTATTTTCATCTTGAAAGGTTTTGGATTTTTTTTATATAGCAGAGACTAGCAGATGGGTCACCTGATGGTACGTGATCTCCACGGCCCGTATACACCTAAGACACAAAAAGAATCATAGGCGCGTCAACCTAATAGGAGGGAATGGAAGGGGAGGGAAAAGGGATTGGGAAAGGAAGGGGGGAATGGGCCACCGGAAATGTCACTCACCGAATGGAACGCGACAGCGAGCTGCCACTTACGTCGGTTTTCTGAGCGACAGTGGTATCAAACCGGTCGAGCCGGCCCATTCGTGCTGTAGACGTAACTGTCTACAATGTGGCTCCACCACTCAAAAAAATGATATTTGCTAGAGATATTTAGCAACATATGTACATTAATGATTTCTTAGGTTTACGTGAATGTTATTCATTGAAATTAAACTATTTTTACGGATTATATCACGATTTAGTTTTAATTTTTATGCCCGACGTTTCGAAAGCTTTGCAGCCTTCGTGGTCACGGGTCAGACCCGTCTTCAACATACATTAAACATACCGATTGATAAATTCCGCCTGTTGAGGTTGGTTAAAAACTGTTAGGGATAAATATTTTTTGTTTGATGCAACACGTTAACTGATCTGTTTTTATGTTACTCACAAAAAACCTGAAACACATTTCTTGATCCAAAGATAAGGATCATCACGTAACTGCGGTTCATGATGACGTCAAAAACCAGGAAAAAATTGACCTAAATTCATTTTTACCCGACTCACCGACCGCTTTGGAAAGTTATGTTTTTATGAATGTGCATTCTGGGAACAATATTGCCTACAACATAGTGACTATACCTTTGGCATTGCCAATGATCAGGCGCAACGATGACCACTTTTTTCTTTTTTTTATTCGGGTACGGCAAAGACTACACTGCACCTGATGGTAAGCGTAGTGCATTCCAAAAATAATAGCGACCACTGGCAAACAATGGGTTTATCAGTGGTCGTCAGAATCATGTCGGCCTATTTATGCTTCTTCACACTCCGAATCCGAAGAGGGAAGAAGCAAATCGAGGGGCTTGCGACAAGACAGGCGGATGACCGATGCAGATACAGAGATACCCCCATACCCGTCTCAACCAACCATCAAGTCATGCCGCAAGCTCCTCGAGAAAACCAGATGTACATGTGATGTGATGTGATGATGTGGCTGATCCTGGAACGAGAATCACACACGGAGTGTGGGTCACTATGGCAGGTTTTAGCACCGTGTGGTCGACATCTGGTCAGATACGAATATCCTACCACCAGCAACCACCACTTACCATCAGGTGGGCCATCTGCCTGTCTAGTGTCTACCCTCGTAAACGAATAAGAAATACCTTTATCTACTGATTTCTTAAGTTTACGCGAATATTATACATCGAAATAAAACTATTTTTACGGATTCTATCACGATTAGGTTTTAATTTTTAATCCCAAAAAAAAAATTAAAACCTAATCGTGATAGAATCTGTAAAAATAGTTTTATTTCAATACCTTTATCCTTGAAACAGTCTACAAATTGATTATAATGTAACGACTTTGTCGCAACCCATAATCCCATATAATGCACATATCAAAATATTACGAGCGTGACCCTTCATAAAACGAATGTCCCTAATTATCGTACCAATGTAATAAACATAAAAATTTAACGAGCGACGTGAAAATAATTATTAATTAAAAATAATTATTAAAATCGACATTAACGAGACGCGTACACTTGGTTTTATTAATTTTGTTTAACCAACTGATTAATTAATTTATACGGTGAATCGTTTTGTTATTAACAAAAATAATAATGTCCCAATGATTTTTATTGGTGATTAAATTAAATTAATCGTTTTTGATTTTGTAAAATATTGTAAGGAAGCTCGTATGGGATTTTACTAAGTGATTAATGGGACAATTAAATTGTAAAGTCACGGAGAGATTTTTACGGATATGAAACAATGAAAGGAAAGTAATGACAAAAATATGGTTATTGTTTTGTGGGTGACAGGTATAAAATTGATTCTTTGCTCTAGAAACACCTTGCGTGTGCTGAGAAAATTAAAAAGAGGTATTAAAAAGAACAACGACGGAGTTTCTAGAACGTTCTTCTCTGGCAAAACAGCCTTCCGAACAGGCGGTAGAGTTAAAATTTGTCGGAATCTAAATAATGTTTGAACATTTTATGAATTCAATAAATGATTTGATTTGAAATGAGACCCTGGGTTAACAACAAAATTTGTAAGGTTTTTAAAAATATAATAAAAATTCATATACATAATTATGTAATGTTATATGTACGATAAAGGAATTGGCGATTGGCTATTTGTTGTTGCCTCCTTGGTCTAGTGGCAGCATATACGGGATGTGAACCGGGAGGTCCTGGATTCAATTCCCAATTCGGGCAAAACGAATTTTCTAATTTAATTTGCCCGGGACCGGATCTCAAAGAGGGATTGTCACGAAGCCAGTCGTAAAAACCAAGCCAAATCCTTTCATAAATGCTTCAAAAAGTGTGTTGCGTTGACCCCACATTAAGGTGGGATAAGGGCAAGTAGAATGGCGATTGGCTGGCTATATCATTTTCTTTTCTAAATGCCGTTTTCCCACATAAATAGGAAGTCAGCGTAACACACTTTTTGAAGCATCATTATCATCATCATCATCAGCCATTGGACGTCCACTGCTGAACATAGGCCTCACATAAAGATTTCCAGATCGACCTGTTTCAAGCAGCGATAGCTCAGTTGGGAATGGTACGGATTGCCGAAACAATTGTCGGAGGTTCGAGACCAACCCCAAAATTGAGCATACACCTCTGACTTTCTATGTTAAGTGTGTTTTCATTGTGAAATATCGCTTGCTATAACAATGAAAGAAAACATCGTATGGAAACCTGCGTACCCGAGAATTTCTTTACAGGAATTTCGAAGGTATGTGAAGTCTACCAACCCGCATTAGGCCAGCGTGGTAGACTATGGCCTAACCCCTCTCATTAGTAGAGAAGGCCCGTGCCCAGCAGTTTCAAGCATACATTTCGGCTTGGTTTTTGTCCTTACTAACACTAGTTATCACTAGTTGCACTCCACTCTAACCGTATGTGAGGTTTTGTACAACATTAAGGTCACTTTGTTTCGGCTGTAGATGTGAATGGCATATTTGGTGTTGCCGATTGTAAATTTTGAGACTACTTTATTGAGGATATCTGCTACTGTTTGCTTTAATAAAAATATGATTATAACGTTAAGAATTTTATGGCCAGCCCATATATGCGTTGGCGAGTTTTGACATCCTTTGACTAAGTGACAGTGGATTTAAAGCATATTTTACGAGTTTTTTTTGTTTATAGCAGAGAGTGGCAAACGAGCAGATGGGTCATCTGATAGTACACTTACTATCTCTATCGCCCATAGACAAAGTCAAAAAATCATGGGTGCGTTGCCAACCTAACAGAGGAAGAGGGAATGGGAAAGGAAGGGGAGAATTGGGTCATCGGAAACCTCGGCTTTCGGGGCAGGTTCTTTTTTTATTATGACTATGTGTTTGTGAGACGCGTGTGCAGTTTTCTTAGTGGAATTCATGTGGTAATGTTTTGTTGTAATGGATTATTTTAGGTCAATATGACTGCCTCGATGGCGTAGTGGTATTGCGTGCGCGGTACGACTATGGTTCTGAGGTCTGGGGTTTGATCCCGGGGTCGGACAAAGTGATATTGGATTTTTCAGTATCAACCCAGAGTCTGGAATTTGTGCTCGATATGGAAAAAGGCTCGCCCCCTATCACATCTGGGATGGAACTAAGCTCGGTGAAATGTGGGTGTTCGTCCCAGATGTGGCCCCTATCACATCGAGCGATCCTATCGCCATATCGGGCACAGATTCCAAACTCCGGGCTGATATTGAAAAATTCAATATCACTTTGCCCGACGCGGGGATCGCACCCGAGATCTCAGGACAGTAGTCGTACCGAAATACATCCACGACACAGAGGCAGTCCGAATGTTTATAAGCTTTATATAGGATATGTTTATATGTGAATTTTACATTAATCTGACTTTTAAGATGGGTCATTCAATCATAGTCATTAGGATTTTTATAACCTCCATGAGCCTTATTCATGCGCCTTTTACGGCATACAAGCAGATTAATACACCATTGTACGGATATTTATAGTTCACTAATACAATTACGGTCGGCATTTACTCCAACTCAATATTTTACGCGAAATGGCAACATTAGTTTATAATTTCCATGTCTGTAAATGCACGGAAGCGTTGACTTTGGATCTGAAGGCCGCTTTTACACTGTGTCGAATAACTTTATAAATAAATAACACCCAACTGTCACATACATAGTCCTGACCCCACACTAAGATCGAGTCTTGTGTCGTGGGTATCAGGAACTATAAGAGACTTTCGGTCTCACAACACCCAGACCCGAAACAAATATCTATATATATGTAGCTACACAAATATTTGTCTGGGTGCGGGAATCGAACCCGCGGCCTCTCGCTTCATAGCCGGCTGCTCGCCCGCTGCGCCACGGAGGCTGTCTTTGTCTTACATTGTGTTCGAAGTAATATTTAGTATGATATTTTCCACTGCTCTGCCTTGGTGGCCTTGTTGTATTTCGCTACGACTACCGTCCTGAGGTCTTAGGTTTGATCCCCGGGGCGGACAAAATGAGCTTGGGTTTTTTAATTCGGTATCATCCCGGACTCTGGAATTTGTGCCCGATATAGCGATAGGCTCGCCGCTGATCACATATGGGACGGAAGTAAGGTCAGTGAAATGGGGGTGTTCTAGTACGCCTGTGCCTATCCTTTCGGGGAGACAGGCATGAGCTTATGTTATGGTATGTTAAATTTCCCACTTTTCGAAACTTTAATATATTTTTCAATTAGATTCCGAATTCAGAAGGTGTTCTCGATTCGTTGGTATTTGTTTTATGTTACTCGATATCACCGATTTTTTAAATATTCGTGTTCCATAGAGCTTACTTCAAGGATGGTCCCAAATTTTGACTAAGTTTCGATATGTCTATAGCGTAGCTCTATCGCTCAAAAGTTGTTGCGAGTTGTTTTCCACTTCACTTCGGTGTTATGGTCAGACGTGCATCGTTTGATATACTGCCTTATTTACATGCGCTCCTTGCGAGGTGCCAAGAATTATGCATCTGACCCCAGTGGTGGGCATTTGTGACCTCATACTTTCCGTCTGGATGTGTGCATCGTGTAAAGAGACGAATGTTTGAAAAATGTACCTTTAGTTTTGTTTTGAACTTCTGATGTTTGTTTTGTTAGTTAGTTTTGTTCTCATCTTCTGAGGTTGAATATCTTTTAACATTCACAAGAAATACTATTGGTTATCATTATTTCAATTGCTCAAGCATATTTTATAGTTGCGTAATTTAAATTCTCCGTCACATTGGTGTATTGGCATAACTAGGCTGAGAACTGTCAGGCTCTGGAATCAAATTCCACGTCGGACAGCCACAGTTTGTAAAAATAACAAAAAAGCACACATGAGCCGGCTCGCTCCTTAACATAAGCGGCGAAAATAAAGTTACCAAAATATGTGTGATTCTCTAGTTAGTTGTTGGATTTTTCCATATCAGTCCGGAGTCTGGAATTTGTGCCCGATATGGCGATAGGCTCGCCCCCTATCACATCTGGGACGGAACTAAGCTCGGCGAAATGTGGGTGTTCTAGTTCGCTTGTCCGCCTATGCCTACCCCTTCGGGAATACAGGCGTTAGCTTATGTTTATGTCTCTAGTTCACCTCTGCGTATCTTTTAATGTACCTTTAGTTGATTTATTTAATTTAATTTTAAATACTAAGGTTTATGCCAATTTTGTTTAATTGTGAACGAATATCTTTTCTTAGGTAACTACTTTTAATTTCAATTGATTACAAATACGAGTGTAATCTTTTACCGCATTAGTATGCCCCAAAGCTGTCTCTTTAAACTGGCCTTTAAAATTATCCTCACATATAACACACATAGATATCCAGTTACCACCGAAAAATATGCGACATTTCCTTACACATAAAACGCCTATAATCATAAACTCTGCCTACCCTTCAATGTTCCGCCACGGATGTCAAAATCTTTAAAATAGACGAATTTGTAAATACTATTTATGCCAATTTTGTTTAATTGTGAACGAAAATATTTTCTAAAGTTATTTTGATTTTAATTGATGATAAATACGAGTGTAATCATTTATCTGATCAATATGGCCCAAAGCTGTCTCTTCAAACTGGCCTTTAAAACTATCCTCACATAATACACATAGATGAAAAGCCAGTTAGCACCTAAAAACAAACATTTCCTTATACAGAAAACGACTATAATTATAAACGTTATGTATCTTGAATCGATTCACTAATTGCCCTTTGAAAATCAACCAAAGCGCGATATTTCGCGATATTTCCACCGTCGTGAGAAATAACTCTCACTTTAAACACTAGCTGGGGATTTACTTGCTTCATACATTATCCATAATGCTGAGTTTCCGAGGCTTTGAATGACGCGAAATGACTTTACCCTTAATTGTAATCATCATCAGTGGACGAGTTTTGATTTTTAGGGATCTTTGGGTGAAAACCCTTGATTTTTTCAGTTTAACGAATATGAGAAAATAAGTACCGAAAACGTAGTTGATAGTGTTGAAGAAAAATGGATATCCACTTTTACTTTTTAATATTCTTTTGCATTTGAAAAAGACCTTATCGCCTCTCAATACGTTTCAATTGCGTTTGTTGGCATGCTTTATCAAAGGGTGACTGTTATTTACTTACTTTTAATTAATTTTAGGAAAAAAACTATTATAAAAATACTGAAATCGGTTCAGAAGCCTATTCTGCACAAACTACCATTAGGGTGTCCGTTAATTATCTTACACTTTGTATATAGCACTATACTAAATATACAGTTCCACAAAACAACAAGAAATGGAAGACATTAAATTAACAATAACATTTATGTACAAACAGATATCTCTCATGGAGCTACATGCTGCGTACAATAAAGATGACTTGTAGCACTATTGGTAGAGTTAGTCCTAAACTTGATTTATTGTACAGCTCATTTCTATATTTAAATTGAGATTTGGGATAAATGGAAATTTATCGAAGTGCTGCGAGTCGCCCTAAGTTTAATAGTCATGGATTAACAAAATTTCAAATACAGAAACATACAAACATTCGACTTTTACATTTATACGGAACCAAAACATTTCACAAAATCTCACCCGCTTAACTTAATTCCGTCATAACCGTTATAACATCTGAAATTATAACGAGTCGGTAAAATATTGATGGGTCCGAGTGATGATGTATGGGGACATTAACTGTCGAAATGTTTCGGGCACAGCACCCGGCTGCACATCCTTCATAAATGTTTAAAACCGGGCCTTTTTAGGGTTCTGTATAACAGGTGGGCGAATTCGTAATAAAATGATATCATTTTTTACACAAATGTCTCAGGTCGGGTCAAGGCGGTCAACCGGTCGTAAAAACTAAGCCGAATTATTTCTGTATATTTTTGACCGACTTCCAAAGAGGAGAAGGTCCTCAATTCGTCTGTATTTTTTTGTATATGTATGTTACGCGATATCTCCGACAAATGTGAACCAATTTTCAAATTTCTTTTTGTGTTCGATAGAGCTTGTTTCAAGGGTGGTCCCTTATAAATTTAGTTTCGATCGGATTTGAAGTCGGTCCGTTAAGTTTTTAAGCTTGTGATTATTTTTAACATTGTTTTGAAAACATTTTTTTAACTAAGTGAATATTAGACAAAAATAATATTTTTCTTTTCTCATATCAGACTTTTCGAAAACCAAAGAAATAACTTGTATAATTATTTTTTCTTTAAAACCTTCTTTATTTTTTTATATTACTACGATTTCCCGCGACTTTACTGCACTATTTTGGACTATCATAATCTATCTCAGTGCAAAATATCATCCGGATCCGTAAAACCGGCCTGGCGCGATTGAAAACGAACATCCATCATTTCGCATTTATTTTATTATTAGATTGAGTACGGAACCCTCAAAGCGCAAGATCCACTCTAGCTTAAGATTTTGTTCATGATGTATGATTATGTACTGAATATGTTTCAGAAAAAATGGGTTAATGTTTTGCTTAAATTTTTGTATATGTTAATTATTCGTGAATAATGGTAGTTGTAAATTAAAATATTAATGGTTAATTAATTAAAGTATACTGATTTTCAATCGTGGCAGCATTATAATGAAAAATGCGTGTTATAAAATATAATCTAAAATACTTATTTCTTCTTGCCCTAGACGGTAAATTCTATGGGCTATGTACCATATGATCTTGGGTTCATATCCTAGGTCGGGAATTTGTGTGTTTTTTCAACATAGTTTCACCAGGATTGGATTTCCCAAGCGGGTTTATTTCTAGCAGATAGCTGGTCGGTAAAACTAAGCCTAATCTTTTGAGTATCATGCTTACAAGTGTATTGTGCTTACCTCACATTAGAGTAAGATAAACACCGGTGGAAGGTTTTATTTTAATTTGAAGCATAGGCTGGCAAACAAGCAGATGAGTAACCTAATGGTAAGCGATCTCCACCACCCATAGATACCCAAGACACAAAAGAATCATGGGTGCGTTGCCTACCTAAAAAGAGGGAAATAGGGACTGGAAAAGGAAGGGGGCAATTGGGCCACCAGAAATCTCACTCACCGAACGAAACTACACAAAGCTGCCACTTTATGATGATTTCCTGTGAGCCAGTGACATCAAACCGGTCGAGCCGGCCCATTCGTGCTGTAGACGTAACTGTCTACAGCGAGGCTCTACCACTCATATAGTATGTGTGTTTTGGAATTCTATTAACCCTAAACATCTTACAACCGAGTCGCAGAAATAGTCTAAAGAGTTTCCAGCTTGGCATCCTATAATTAAGCCATTGAAATGTGAGGTTAAATATCGCATAAACATCAGCTCTCTTCAGAAACAGTTTTCCATTCTTAATATTGCATTCATGGATAAATCGCATTCACACTGTTATTTCATCATAGTGAGCTGGAGTTAGGGACCGTATACATTTGCCAATGAAATAATGATAAATACACCCAGCAGTCATAAACATAATTCTGGCCCCACACTAGGTTTTAAACCTGTATGAACTACGATGGATTTTATAATTGAAAGAAACAACGTCTATTTTTCTGTCTGTCTTGCAATCTCCACACATAGACGCCCAGATTACCAAAAACAACATAACATAAGCTCAAGCCCCGAAGGGGTAGGCAGAGGCGCACTAGCGAACTAGAACACCCACTTTTCGCCGATCTTAGTTCCGTCCCAGATGTGATAGGAGGCGAGCCTATCGCCATATCGGGCACAAATTCCAGACTCCGGGCTGATATGGAAAAATCCAATATCACCACGCCACCAAGGCAGTCAATTACCAAAAAGACATGACCAAATGGCCACTCAGAGCTTTGTAGTTCAGTAACCCGAGCACGAAAAACTAATGTAAATGTAAATGTATTCGAGTTCGCTGCGCACTGATGACGTTTGGTTAATATTTCATACAAATTTCATAGACGCGCATCGAGTTCGAATACATTTACGGTTGTCAGAAATTTTCCTGCTCAGGCCGCAGGTGAATTGCTTTTTCGATCAAAGTGGGCAAAGTGATATTAAATTTTTCTACTCAGTATTAGCCCGGAGTCGATTTGTGCCCGATTTGGTAATAGGCTCGCCCTTTATCACATATGGGACGAAAATGAGCTCATTCCCACATTCTAGTTCTTAAGTCTGCCTAAAGTGCCTAAACATGTGATGAATACCTCGAATGTGTACCTCCTTTTACGTTACAGATATGAATAATATTCAATCACTGAGCACAATGTCGAGCGGTGATTTATACATTCCATCGAGCTGAATGCAGCTTTCATTCCGATCGTATTAACCCGAGGTATCAATTCACGAATAGGTGATAAACGGAATCGAAAATTTACTAATTTTTTTTAGTTCGACGAGTTTTTGCTCCGCCCGCTTAAAGGTTTCTCTGAAATTCCTTTATATGGTGCTAAATTGCAGATTTGCGTAGTTGCGAATAAAATTTTGTATGGTGCTTCTGAATAATAAACTTTTGTCATCATCTTTATAACCCCTATCAGGATCAAGCGAGACTCGAATCCACACGTATTTGTTTCAGGTGTGGGTGTTGTGGGACCATAAGTCTTTGGGGAAGGACTATATCCAGCAGGGTTACCACGACCTCTTATAGCAGTATTATTATAATCGTTCTTCGTTTGTTTTGTATGGGAATATTGACAAGTGAAATTATAATAATACTGCTATAAGAGGTGATGGTAACCCCCCTGTGGCTGATGATGATGATGATGTAATCCCTTGTAATTCCTGATATTCACGATATAATTTATTTATGACTCATCTACTCCATGCCATTCTGATCTATTTTCAAAGCCTCGAATCTACCTATACACATCTACATTGAATAACATAGACATATCATCTATATTATGGCACGAAAAAACAACTGCTCACTAAACTACAATCAATAACACCTAAGTGAATTACAAGTTCTTGTTTATAAACTGTATCGATCAATCTAGATAATTCGCTTAGCTTATAATTCGTCTGTCTGCCCCGAGGCGACACGGCTTCTGGATTGATGATACCGTGAGAAACGACGCTCGTTTTTGCTTTGTTTGATCTGCTGGCATACTAGTCTTGCTTTCTTGTTTGCTTCTTAATCTCCCGTGCTTATTTTCACTGTTGGAAAATTGGTTCTATTTTATTATATACTTGTTTTTGCACATCAATTGTGGTCAAAATTGGTAGGTGCTATAAACATTTTTGGTGAGTAACTTTAAAATTTGTTTTAAAAAAAGATAAAAAGCTATGAACCTTTTACCATAACTTTTTACCTTAGTATTTATTTACAAAGTAATTTATTATGTCACGTAATACCTCAGAATTATCCTGTATGCAGCAAGCTGTATTTGAATACAAATATTCAATTTTATGATATTTTTCCTGTAATATTTTATAAACTAATCTTGAAAATTTGTTCGGAGGACCTGTCAAAGTAACTCTACTTTACTTTAGAGATGTAATCACTTTGCCGTGTTAAAAAAATGTTATAACTAATTATTAGTAAAACAGTATCATCTATGTACATGTTCTTGAATACGTATACTCAATTAGCTCTTGAAATAAAACTATTTTTACTGACAGTCCGACCCGTGACCACGAAGACTGCAAAGCCTTCGAAACGTTGGGCATAAAGATTAAAACAAATCGTGATAGAATCCGTAAAAATGTAAACTTAATCGTGTAAACTTAAATAATCAGTATATCAATTAGCTCTTGCTAGGTGGTAAGATAAATTGAAGTTAAAATTGAAGATCGTAAACTATTACGATGGTTATCTAGTTTCCTCTCATAAAGATCTACCTCTATATTAAGATATATCTGTCCATGTCACAAATATGCTCGAAGTTAATGATGACAAACTAACAAACCTACAATTGAACAAGGATTAAGTATAGCTATAAGTCAGAATAATGGATTGATTATTAACCCATCGGAGAGTGACCTCCGACTTCATAACGGATGTATCGCTATCCATCTCGCTCGATTAAATTACATCTTGTGTTCTAATACATTTTACACGTTAGAAATTTTCCTTTACTCTGATTTAATCAATTACTTTGATTTAGTTCAAAGGTTGGCTTGCTTAAGAAATTATTATTCTCATAGATATTTGAAAGCACGTAATCACCATCGTCCTATCTAAATTCTTATTCTATTTGTGGTCGAGGCAGTTATGATTGCTCCTTCTATTCTATAAATGTCTATCAGCCATCATCTTATCATACATCGTTTTCTCTTTCATGTCCTCCTTAACACAGTCCATTAACTTTAGCTTTGGCCTTCCCCTACCTTACAAATTAACAACGTGTATAGTTGACTAAAGTTAATTATAGATATTATCTATGGGATTCGAACCCAGAAACCCGAAAAAAAAACCCGAAAACCTTACGGTCCATCCCATATTATAAATCTCGACCTGACTAGACCAAGAAAATTGCTCATAGACACCTGCCTTAAAATCTCAACCTAGTATTGCGTAGATAAACTTTATGAAAAACTACTAATTTCGGACATTACTTGATGATATTTCGATATGATACGTAAACTATTATTAATAAAGAATAAATGCAACTTTAAAAAGTGTTTACATTTATATGAGGCATATAATATGTAAGGCATATGCTCATAGGATATAAAAGATTCTTTAAACAAATAAAAATGAATTGAGTTAAATCGACTCTACAAATGGTATTTCATCTGAAAAAAACTATCTAATTCAATATACATTAGGCGCCTAAAAGTACCTGCTATTCGTAATATAATATTAAGTTCAATGACCCATACCATAAATACCTGCTACATTTACAACAAGACCTCATCACAATAAGACCACACAATCATCTAATTAAATTAGTTAAGAACAGTGATTTAGCTGAATTATAACAATGATTCGATTTCTCTTTCTGACTACATGAATGCAAATCTACCATCTCTTTCTAATATAGCGGACCCTTGAGGCTTTAATTAAGCGATTTTGTGAATAATGAGCGTGGTTTGGTTAACAGGCATTGATTTTTCAAGTGGATTGAATACGAAACTTGTCCCAATTTTTTGTGATACTTAATCTAACAATGACAAGATAATCAGATATGAAATGATCGACATGTGTATTGCGGAAATCAGAAAGCTTCTGGCATTCATATTATTTATTTATTTATTTTTATTTATTTAAACTTTATATACATGAAATGTATAAAGGCGGACTTAATGCCGAAGGCATTCTCTACCAGTCTACCTGAGGGTGATGCAGAGACGACAATGTGGGTGTATATAAATAGACGTAAAGAAAAATATATTTTAAACATACTGATTAAATACACTACATATAAAACTACATATACAGTTACACACAAATAAAATACCTCTACTATATCGTATATATTATAGAACTATACATATAAAATATATACATAAAGTAATACATACATATAGTATGAATATGCTGAAGTTATGATTCTGCAACTCCATCAGCTAACAACATTCGTACTTTCAATTTGAAAGTGAGCCGGCTGGTGGACGCCCTGATTTCGAGTGGGAGCGCATTCCATAATAGTATTGATTGTACAGCGAAGGAGGAGTGAATAAAATCAGAGTTGTGGGAAGGACACTGAAGAAGAAGATTGCTTGAGGAGCGTAGATTTCTCTCGTGGTTAGATCCCATGTATTGAAAATAGGAAATTAAGTAAGATGGGGGAGTGGGTGAAGTAAGGATAGAGAAAAGTGTAGTGAGTGCATGCAGATTTCGGCGCTGACGAATGGGTAACCACTTAAGTTGAGAGCGGTAAGAAGACACATGGTCATACTTACGAAGATTAAAAACGAATCGAATGCAGTTATTAAGAAGACGGTCAAGTTTGTTGAGCAGTACTGCATTCAGATCAAAATAGCACACATCACCATAGTCTAGGATAGGGAAAATTAAGGTCTGCACAAGCATCTTCTTGGTTGTACACGGGAGGAAGTTCTTCAGGCGATAGAGAGCGCGAAGCGTGCCTGTAACCTTTTGACTGACAGAAGTGACTTGTGGTTGCCAGCTCAGTGTGGAGTCTATAATTAGTCCTAAATCTTTTACAGAGGGGCACAGAGTAATAACCGTGCCATTGTACAACACTGGAGGCAGACTTGAAGTGTCCAGTCTACTGACTAACCGCGAACTACCAACAATGATAGCCTGGCATTTATCTGGGTTCACACTCAAACCGAAACGGTCTGACCAGTTTTTGATGTGATCCAGATCCTTGTTTACTTCGGCTATAGCGGCAGCCACATCGTCGACGCCTGCCTGAGCATAGATTTGAAGGTCATCAGCGTATAGATGATACGCACACTGAAGATTTAGGACAATGGAATTAATAAAGACAGAAAATAATAAAGGAGAAAGTATACCGCCTTGAGGGACACCAGACAGTAGATCACGCCAGCTTGACGAAGCCTCACCAAGACGCACCGACTGTTGGCGCCCTTGAAGATAAGTCGAGAACCAATCCAGCGCTTCAGCAGAGATCATTAAGTTGGAAAGGATAGAGAGTAGGATATCGTGACTGACGGTATTAAAAGCGTTCGAGAAGTCCACCAAGATCAGCACAGTGACCTTAGTGTCCTGCATCCCAGTTCTAATATCGTCAGTCACTTTAAGGAGTGCGGAAACGGTGCTGTGACCAGGCCTGAAACCAGATTGCCTCGTGCTTAACAAGCTGTTCATGTGTACAAACCTGGATAGTTGTTTGTGGGCACAGGCCTCGAGCACCTTGGATAGAAAGGGAAGAAGGGATATGGGTCGGAAATGGTTGACAAGAGTTGGGTTAGGAATCTTAGGCAGGGGTGCGAAGTCAGGAAACCTCCACGTGGTGCACCCTGGGCAACGGCGGTCACGGATGAAGACGGTTTCGAATTTTCGTCTGCTTTCATCCGTGACCACGGCTAATATCCTGACGAGGCTGGTTGGCGGTCGTCGCCTGTTGCGGCGGCCGACGTCTAGTGGGGAGGGTTCTTGGGGCACCCCTGGGTTCTGTCCTGGGGGCGTCGGCGGGCTCGGTGTGCGCTAATCCCGCCGCCGAGCAGACAGTGGAGGGGATGCTCCTCTTTACTGTCACCGTCGAATATCGTAATCCGGTCTCGGAGGTCTGTGGTCATGTCTCGCGCTTCGACCGGACCGAGGGTCTTGGCTTAACCGCCCGGACCGCGAGGGAGAAAACCTCTATAAAAAGTCACCCCGAATCCCAAGCGGCGGCGCACCGCGAGGGGATGCATGGCCGATGGGTAGTTCGGTCTCTAGTGCGACCCCCGTCGGAGTACCGGCCGACACTCCGGCGGGTTACACCATAGGCTTACCCAGGTACAGGGGGCTCTGCCTGGGTGGACCTTTTATTTCCCCCATTCTCGTGGGAATAACATGAAAAATTCTATTATTAAAAAATCTATCGTTGTTGTGGAGAGGATGCCTTCCTCCGGGGTCGCTGGCGGCTCTGGAAGAAAGGAGTCCGATGGGCAAATGCCCGGGAAAAAACAGAGTGCCAGGACTGCTTCCCCAGTCCTGGCATCCGAATCGGAGGGTGGATCGCGGTGTTCTTCATCGCGGTCCAAAAGAGGCCGCAGAGAGGAGGCTGAGAGGGAGAATGCTTCCTCTAGCGAAGGTGAGCAAGAGCCGGCTCAGAAGGTACTTGTCGTATCTGGTGACAGGGCTGAGCCGGTAGAAGTCGCAGAGGTGCCAGAGGAGCAGCTGGACTGGCACCTGCGGCTTGCCGCGGTGATAAGGAACGTGTCTCATAGGTCTCGTAACCTGAAAGGCACGTTCCAACAGAGACTGAACATGGCGGCGAATGAATTGGAGACGAGGGCCCAAGAAACTCCTTCCGCGGAGGTGGCACGCCTCCAGGTGGAGAAGGTCGTAATGGCGCGAGAAATCGTCAAGTTAAAGGCGGCGCAGGCGGCCCAAGGGAAAATCCTCGAGGATGTCCTTGAGACTGTGAGGTCGATTGGCGGTTCGCAGCCGCCTCCTTCTTCATCGGGGCGCAATGATGTCGCGGGAGACAAGTTTGAGGAGTTCGAGCATCGGCTCCTCAATATCTTGGACGCCCGCCTGGAGGCGTTGTCGATGCGGCTGCCACCAGAGCCCATCGTCCGGCCACCTCTGGCTGCCGACAAGGCCAGAGCCCGGAGGGAGGAGTGGCCCTCGCTGCCACCTGTAGTTGCGGGGCCATCACACGCCCAGCCTGCTGCCACCGTCCCGCCGGCAGCTACAAAGGATAAGGGCAAGGGTAAGGGCAAAAAAACTGCCCAGCCCGTCCCAGTAGTTGCCTCTCGGCCCGCCCCTGCCACCGCGCCTCGGCCCGCCTCGGCCAGGCCCGCCCCAGTCGCTGCGCCTAGGAAGCTTCCCCCCCAGCAAGCTGCACGCAAGGGGGGAAGCAAAAAGAAGAGTGGCCCTATCCCGGCCCAGCCGGTTCCGGTGCCTCGTCCCCTGCCGCCAGCCCCTCAGTCGATAGACGAGGGGTGGAATGTGGTAACGCGGAAGGGGAAGAGGCAGAAGAAGGCCCCTCAGCCTATGGCGGCTGTTCCAGTGCCGACGCAGCGGCCTCAGCCGCAGCAGCGCCGACCGGAGCCCAAAATTCGCCTGCCCCGAAAGGCAGCTGTCACCGTGACAGTGTCGCCCGAGGGGCTGGCGAAGGGTATTACATATGCCCAGGTCCTCCGTGAGGTGATGGCCAACGTCCGCCTCACTGACCTGGGCATATCGGAGATGCGGGCCCATCTAATGGCCACGGGCGGGTACCTCTATGAGGTGCCCGGCCCAGAGACGGAGGCGAGGGCGGACACCCTCGCCGAGCGCATGAGGGCCGTATTCCGCGGCACGGAGCTGGAGACCGTCGTTCGGGTCTCCCGCCCATGTAAGACCGCGGAATTGCGCATCTCCGGGCTGGACGCGTCCGCTGACCTGGAGATGATCGCGGTGGCCCTCGCGGGGGCGGGCGGATGTGCGTCGGCGGACATTAAGGTCGGGGAGATCCGCCCCGACCGTTCCGGCCTTGGTGCGGCATGGGTGCGGTGCCCAGCCAAGGCCGCGGACAAGGTTTTTAGGGCGGGACGCGTCCTAATTGGTTGGGTGTCGGCACGGGTCCAGCTCCTTGAGCCTAGGCCCATGCGGTGCTTCCGCTGCCTCTTTAGGGGGCACGTACGGTTGCACTGCAGTGACGAATGTGACCGTAGCGGGATCTGCTACCGCTGCGGTCAGTCGGGCCACAAGGCCAGGGAGTGCTCCGCGGAGCCGCATTGCACAATCTGTGCAAATGCCGGTAAACCCGCGGGGCACCAGGTGGGCGCAAAGGCTTGCGTCGCCTCCGCTCGTCCCCGCCGCGGTAATCGCGGTGGAGACGTTGCGGTTGTGACGCGGCCGGACCCGTCCCACCGAGAGGCACCCATGGAGATCGCCCAATAATATGGCGCAACGATTCCTCCAGGCGAATGTTAACCACTGCGCCAGGGCCCAGGACCTGCTGGTCCAAAGCCTCGCGCAGTGGTCGATACAAGTGGCTGTGGTCGCCGAGCCGTACTTTGTTCCCCCCAGGGACGACTGGGCGGGGGACCTGGACGGATCGGTGGCAGTCATCACCCGGGGCGCCGCCGGCTCCCAGCCCTTTGAAAAAGTAGCGAAGGGCTCGGGATGTGTGGCGGTTCTGTTGGGGGGGGTCTGGATTGTGGGAGTGTATTTCTCCCCCAACAGATCCCAAGCCGAGTTTGAGCATTTCCTCACTCGGCTGGGGGCCCTGGTGGTGCAAGACAGTCAGCCTCGCCCCGTCCTCGTCGCCGGCGACTTCAACGCCAAGTCTTTGGCTTGGGGTTCGTCGGCGACCGACGTGCGCGGCGAGGCCCTGGAGGAATGGGCGATCTCGTCCGGCTTGGCCGTCGTGAATCGCGGGACCGAGGACACGTGCGTGAGGCATAACGGCGGTTCGGTGGTGGACATAACGTTCGCCACCCCGGCCCTAGCCCGCCGTGTCCGGGACTGGAGGGTCCTGGTGGGCGAGGAGACGTTGTCGGATCACCGATACATTCGGTTCGACGTCGCCTCGTCTCCAACCACCCGGTCGGGTGGGGGACCGACCGTCCCGCGGTCGGACGGCCCACGCTGGGCAATAAGTCGCCTCGGTGTTGAGGCCCTGAAGGAGGCCGCTCTGGCCCAGGCGCTGGTGCCCGTACCGGACGGGCCGGTACGGGTCGAGGAGGAGGCGAAGTGGTTCGGGGCGGCGATGTCGCGCGTCTGCGACGCTGCCATGCCCCGGGTCCGACGCCTCCCGGAGAAGCGCCAGGTGTTCTGGTGGTCGGCGGAGCTCACGCGGCTGCGCGCGTCCTGCGTAGCCGCCCTCCGTCAGCTGTCCAGGCACCGTCGTCGCCGGATTCGTCTGCCCGGCGACGAGGACCAGGAGCGGCTGCTTCACGGCCTCCACAGGGAGGCTAAGAGAGCGCTGCATGTGGCCATCGCGAGGGCAAAGTCCGCGGCTCAGGCAGAGTCCCGGAGCACTCTCGACAGCGACCCGTGGGGGCGTCCATACCGTGTGGCGTTGAGAAAGCTCCGCCCATGGGCGCCCCCGCTGACGCAGAGTCTCCGGGGCGACCTCGTGCAGGAGGTCGTCGCGGCTTTGTTCCCGGCCACGGAGGATGTCACTCCTCCACCGATGGCGTCGCGCTCGCCGACGCCGTCGTCGTTGGATTCGGCAAGGGTTATTTCGGAGGTTTCACCCGAAGAAATGAGGGTGGCGGTGCTTCGGCTGCGGGCCAAGAAAGCCGCCCCGGGTCTCGACAGCATCCCCGGACGCGCTTGGGTGTTAGCCGTCGAGCATCTGGGAGTGAGGCTCCGCGGCCTCTTCTCCGCGTGCCTGGAGCGGGGCCAGTTTCCATCCCGGTGGAAAACCGGAAAGCTGGTCCTGCTCAAGAAGGAGGGTCGACCCGTAGAATCGCCATCGGCCTACCGGCCAATCGTGTTGCTCGACGAGGTCTGCAAGCTCTTCGAGCGGATCGTGCACGCTCGCCTCGTCGAGCACCTAGAGGGGGCCGGGCCGGACTTGGCGGACTGCCAGTTCGGTTTCCGGCATGGCCGGTCCACGGTGCATGCGATTCTGCGGGTCAAGGCGCACGCGGAGGATGCAGTTGCCCGGGGTAAGGTGGTGGTGGCGGTGTCGCTCGACATCGCCAACGCCTTCAACACCTTGCCCTGGGCCTGCATACATGAGGCACTGCGGTACCACATGGTGCCACTTTATTTGCGTCGTCTGGTGCACTCGTACCTATCTGATAGGTATGTAGTGTATCCGGGCGCCGCTGGGTGGCACCGGAGGGCCATGTCTGCCGGTGTTCCACAGGGCTCAGTTCTGGGCCCGCTACTGTGGAACATCGGTTATGACTGGGTTCTCCGTGGTACCAACCCCCGAGGCGTCGCTGTTGTCTGCTACGCGGACGACACCCTGGTGACAGCGACGTCGGGATGCTTCGAGGATGCCATCCTGCTCGCCTCGTTCGGAACCGAACAGGTGGTGGGCAGGATTCGGCGACTGGGCCTCTCGGTGGCCCTGGGGAAAACCGAGGCCCTGTGTTTTCACGGGCCTCGGCGTGGGCCACCTGCAGGGGCTCACATTACAGTGGAGGGGGTGCGGATTCCCATCGGCACCACAATGAAGTATTTGGGTTTGGTATTGAGTAGCCGGTGGGATTTCCGCGCCCACTTTGAGTTGTTGTCGCCGAAGTTGGTGCGGGCAGCGGGCGCGCTTGGGAGCCTGCTGCCGAACCTCGAAGGTCCCGGTAACCCTTGCCGGAGTCTGTACGCTGGAGTCGTGCGGTCCATGGCCCTGTACGGTTCACCCGTATGGGCCGGGTCCCTGAGCGCCCGCTGCGTCGCCTTGCTGCGCAAACCGCAGCGTCTCGTGGCGCAGCGGATAATCAGGGGCTACCGCACGGTCTCCCACGAGGCGGCCTGCGTGTTGGCCGGCACTCTCCCTTGGGACTTGGACGCCCGGTCCCTCTCGTCAGCGTTCCACTGGCGGGAGGGGGTGTCCCGTCATGGGGAAAGGTTTGCCCCGAGGGAGATTGCGGCCAGGTTCCGCAGAGCCGCCGTGGAGGAGTGGCATGCCAGGCTGGAGAGCCCGAGTTCGGGCTTGAGGACCGTCGCGGCAGTGCGACCTGTCCTCGGACAGTGGTTGGATAGGCGCCACGGTGCGCCTACATTCCGGCTGACACAGGTGCTGACGGGCCACGGGTGTTTCGGCTCGTACCTGTGTCGTATAGCCGGAAAAGAGGCGTCCGCCGTGTGCCACCACTGTGGCAACTGCCGCGAGGACACGGCCCAACACACTCTAGAGGAGTGCCCAGCCTGGGTGGAGGAGCGCAGCGCTCTCATAGCAGTCGTCGGAGGAGACCTCTCGCTGCCGGCCGTGGTGTCCGCCATGGTCGGCAGCCGGAGGTCCTGGCGAGCGGTGGTCTCCTTCTGTGAGCGCGTCATCTCGCAGAAGGAGAGCGCCGAGCGGGATCGTGAGCAGAGCGATCCCGCCCGCCGCCAAAGGAGACGTAGGAGGCGCCGGGTGGACGACTGACCGGCGTCTCCCGCCCTGTGGAATGGGGGCGTTTGGAGAATTCCACCACGGTAACCCCTGCCTGTCGTAAGAGGCGACTAATAGGGGCCTTCCGGGGTCGCGGGCGCGCAGCGGGGGGCTGTGCGCCCCTCATAGTACTATTGTACTTGCGACCCCGGGACGGACGGCAGCACGGACGGTTGGCCTCGTGCTGCCGTAGACGCCGAGGGCGTCCTTCGGCGGCGGGGGCTTTTGAGCCCCCCCAAATCGGAGACGGGCCGCAAGGCGGCACCGCGCAGGGGCGGTTCCGGTAGCAATCCGAGGCTATCTCAGGATACCCCGGGGCCGCCCCACTCATGCGCCGAAGTAGGCCACCGCGGGGTTTTTAGTCGGTATTGCCGGTGTAGGGCATTTGTTAGGGACTCGGCCCAGCGTCGCCCGGATGTCGAACATCTCTCCCGGGCATCACGGCGCTGGGTCGTAAGGCCGGCGAACCCGACATACCCGCCGCGTCCACCCCCCCGGGCGCGGCGGCAGTGGTAAAACACTTTTCCCCGCGACAAAAAAAAAAAAAAAAAAAAGGAATCTTAGGCAGTGTCGTAAGAGGCGACTAATAGGGGCCTTCCGGGGTCGCGGGCGTGCAGCGGGGGGCTGTGCGCCCCTTATAGTACTATCGTACTTGCGACCCCGGGACGGACGGCAGCACGGACGGTCGGCCTCGTGCTGCCGTAGACGCCGAGGGCGTCCTTCGGCGGCGGGGGCTTCTGAGCCCCCCCCAAATCGGAGACGGGCCGCAAGGCGGCACCGCGCAGGGGCGGTTCCGGTAGCAATCCGAGGCTATCTCAGGATACCCCGGGGCCGCCCCACTCATGCGCCGAAGTAGGCCACCGCGGGGTTTTTAGTCGGTATTGCCGGTGTAGGGCATTTGTTAGGGACGCGGCTCAGCGTCGCCCGGATGTCGACCATCTCTCCCGGGCATCACGGCGCTGGGTCGTAGGGCCGGCGAACCCGACATACCCGCCGCGTCCACCCCCCCGGGCGCGGCGGCAGTGGTAAAACACTTTTCCCCGCGACAAAAAAAAAAAAAAAAAAAAAAAAAAAAAAAAGGAATCTTAGGCAGGGGTGCGAAGTCAGGAAACCTCCACGTGGTGCACCCTGGGCAACGGCGGTCACGGATGAAGACGGTTTCGAATTTTCGCCTGCTTTCATCCGTGACCACGGCTAATATCCTGACGAGGCTGGTTGGCGGTCGTCGCCTGTTGCGGCGGCCGTCGTCTAGTGGGGAGGGTTCTTGGGGCACCCCTGGGTTCTGTCCTGGGGGCATCGGCGGGCTCGGTGTGCGCTAATCCCGCCGCCGAGCAGACAGTGGAGGGGATGCTCCTCTTTACTGTCACCGTCGAATATCGTAATCCGGTCTCGGAGGTCTGTGGTCATGTCTCGCGCTTCGACCGGACCGAGGGTCTTGGCTTAACCGCCCGGACCGCGAGGGAGAAATCCTCTATAAAAAGTTACCCCGAATCCCAAGCGGCGGCGCACCGCGAGGGGATGCATGGCCGATGGGTAGTTCGGTCTCTAGTGCGACCCCCGTCGGAGTACCGGCCGACGCTTCGGCGGGTTACACCATAGGCTTACCCAGGTACAGGGGGCTCTGCCTGGGTGGACCTTTTATTTCCCCCATACTCGTGGGATCAGTATGAAGTTATCCTTTACAAATAATAAAAATAAAAAAAATCCAGTTGTGCGTGTGGAGAAAGTATCTCTCCCGGGGCCCGCCTGTGGGTCTGCGCAGACAAATGAGGGAGAGCTCACGCTCTCCAAAGGTAGTTCCCTGGCGTCTTCGCGCGCCCCGAGCCTCGAGTCCGTGGCCGGGTCGTGTGGAGTCGCCTCGGGTAAAAAGAGGAGTCGCCGAGATCGTGCGGATGGCGGGATCTCGAGCGACAGTGACCAGGGGCCGGCGGAGAAGGTGGTGCTCAGAGCCGAACATGATGGCGGGGCGATAGAGCCCGCTGAGGTGCCAGCTGACCAACTTGACTGGCGCCTTCGGTTGGCGGCCAGTATCCGGGACGTCTCCAGTAAGTCCCGGAACCTAAAGGGGACCTTTCAGCGGGAGCTGAACCTTGCGGCCCAGGAACTCATTTCCAGGGCCGGGGAGACGGCACCCGCTGAGGTAACTCGGCTGGAGGTGGAAAAAATGGCGATGGTTCGTCAAATCGCCCTGCTCAAGGCTGCCCAGGCGGCCCAACAGAAGGTGTTGGACGAGGTCCTCGCTACGTTGCGGGCTCTCGGGCAGGCACAGCCGGTAGCCTCATCAGAGGTAACACCTGGTCGAGTGGATCGCCTCGAGGAGCTGGAGCGCCGTCTAATTAATATTTTAGACGCGCGCCTCGAGGCGATAACGATGCGGCTGCCCCGGGAGCCAATCGTCCGGCCCCCATTAGCCGCGGACAGGGCGAAGGAGCGGAGAGAGAGGGGAGATTGGCCCTCTCTGCCCGCCACGGGACCTCTGGCCCCATGTTTTGCGGAGGCTGGGCCATCTGGTGCCCCACATGTTGCTGCTCCGGCAGCCTCGAAAGGGAAGGGGAAGGGCAAGGGGAAAAAATCTGCCCATGCCCCAATTACCGCTGCAGCAGCTGCTACTCGGCCTGCCCTTGTAGCCGCGCCTAAGTCCGCCCCGGCCAGGCCCGCCCCAGTGGCCCAGCCGCAAACTGTCCCCCCACCCCGAAAGGGGGGGAAGAAGAAGAGTGGCATTGTTCAGGCACAG
Organism: Clanis bilineata; assembly: GCA_036417725.1. Taxonomy (NCBI): domain Eukaryota; kingdom Metazoa; phylum Arthropoda; class Insecta; order Lepidoptera; family Sphingidae; genus Clanis; species Clanis bilineata. The sequence goes on from CM071147.1 coordinate 16,127,185, forward strand.
CCTGTCCCTGCACCCCGTGCACTCCCGCCACCCCCCACGTCTATGGATGACGGCTGGGTGGTGGTGGCCAGGAAGGGGAAGAAGACCCCTCGGCCCGCATCGGTTGCTCCGGCCGTCGCGCTATCGCAGCGACGGCCTCAGTCGCAGCAGCGCCGGCCGGAGCCCAAAATTCGCCTGCCCCGCAAGGCAGCAGTAACTATTACTGTGTCGCCTGAGGGGCTGGCGAATGGAGTAAGTTATGCCCGGGTCCTTCGGGAGGTGATGGCCAACGTGCGCCTCACGGACCTGGGCATCTCTGAGATGCGGGCCCACTTAATGGCTACGGGCGGGTACCTCTACGAGGTGCCCGGCCCAGAGACGGAGGCGAGGGCGGACACCCTCGCCGAACGCATCAGGGCCGTATTCCGTGGCACGGAGCTGGAGACCGTGGTTCGCGTCTCCCGCCCGTGCAAGACCGCGGAGATGCGCATCTCCGGGTTAGACGCGTCCGCTGACCCGGAGATGATCGCGGTGGCCCTCGCAGGGGCGGGCGGATGTTCTTCGGTGGACATTAAGGTCGGGGAGATCCGCCCCGACCGTTCCGGCCTTGGTGCGGCATGGGTGCGGTGCCCAGCCAAGGCCGCGGACAAGGTTATTAGGGCAGGACGCGTCCTAATTGGCTGGGTGTCGGCGCGGGTCCAGCTCCTGGCGCCAAGGCCCATGCGGTGTTTCCGGTGCCTCTTTCGGGGGCACGTACGGACGCACTGCAGTGACGAATGTGACCGTAGCGGGATCTGCTACCACTGCGGTCAGTCGGGCCATAAGGCCAGAGAGTGCTCCGCGGAGCCGCATTGCACAATCTGTGCAGATGCCGGCAAACCCGCGGGGCACCAGGTGGGCGCCAAGGCTTGCGTCGCCTCCGCTCGTCCCCGCCGCGGTAATCGTGGTGGAGGCGTTGCGGTTGTGACGCGGCCCGACCCGTCCACCCGCGCTGCACCCATGGAGATCGCCCAATAATATGGCGCAACGATTCCTCCAGGCGAATGTTAACCACTGCGCCAGGGCCCAGGACCTGCTGGTCCAAAGCCTCGCGCAGTGGTTGATACAAGTGGCTGTGGTCGCTGAGCCGTACTTTGTTCCCCCCAGGGACGACTGGGCCGGGGACCTGGACGGCTCGGTGGCCGTCATCACCCGGGGCGCCGCTGGCTCCCAGCCCTTTGAAAAAGTAGCGAAGGGCTCGGGATGTGTGGCGGTTCTGTTGGGGGGGGTCTGGATTATGGGAGTGTATTTCTCCCCCAATAGATCCCAAGCCGAGTTTGAGCACTTCCTCACTCGGCTGGGGGCCCTGGTGGTGCAAGACAGTCAGCCTCGCCCCGTGCTCGTCGCCGGCGACTTCAACGCCAAGTCTTTGGCTTGGGGTTCGTCGGCGACCGACGTGCGCGGCGAGGCCCTGGAGGAATGGGCGATCTCGTCCGGCTTGGCCGTCGTGAATCGCGGGACTGAGGACACGTGCGTGAGGCATAACGGCGGTTCGGTGGTGGACATCACGTTCGCCACCCCGGCCCTAGCCCGCCGTGTCCGGGACTGGAGGGTCCTGGTGGGCGAGGAGACGTTGTCGGATCACCGATACATTCGGTTCGACGTCGCCTCGTCCCCAACCACCCGGTCGGGTGGGGGACCGACCGTCCCGCGGTCGGACGGCCCACGCTGGGCAGTAAGTCGCCTCGGTGTTGAGGCCTTGAAGGAGGCCGCTCTGGCCCAGGCGCTGGTGCCCGTACCGGACGGGCCGGTACGGGTCGAGGAGGAGGCGGCGTGGTTCGGGGCGGCGATGTCGCGAGTCTGCGACGCTGCCATGCCCCGGGTCCGACGCCTCCCGGAGAAGCGCCAGGTGTTCTGGTGGTCGGCGGAGCTCACGCGGCTGCGCGCGTCCTGCGTGGCCGCCCTCCGCCAGCTGTCCAGACACCGTCGTCGCCGGATTCGTCTGCCCGGCGACGAGGACCAGGAGCGGCTGCTTCACGGCCTCCACAGGGAGGCTAAGAGAGCGCTGCACGTGGCCATAGCGAGGGCAAAGTCTGCGGCTCAAACTGAGTTCCGGGGTACTCTCGACAGCGACCCGTGGGGGCGTCCATACCGTGTGGCGTTGAGAAAGCTCCGCCCATGGGCGCCCCCGCTGACGCAGAGTCTCCGGGGCGACCTCGTGCAGGAGGTCGTCGCGGCTTTGTTCCCGGCCACGGAGGATGTCACTCCTCCACCGATGGCGTCGCACTCGTCGACGCCGTCGTCGTTGGATTCGGCAAGGGTTATTTCGGAGGTTTCACCCGAAGAAATGAGGGTGGCGGTGCTTCGGCTGCGGGCCAAGAAAGCCGCCCCGGGTCTCGACGGCATCCCCGGACGCGCTTGGGTGTTAGCCGTCGAGCATCTGGGTGCGAGGCTCCGCGGCCTCTTCTCCGCGTGCCTGGAGCAGGGCCAGTTTCCATCCCGGTGGAAAACCGGTAAGCTGGTCCTGCTCAAGAAGGAGGGTCGACCCGTAGAATCGCCATCGGCCTACCGGCCCATTGTGTTGCTCGACGAGGTCTGCAAGCTCTTCGAGCGGATTGTGCACGCTCGCCTCGTCGAGCACCTGGAGGGGGCCGGGCCGGACCTGGCGGATTGCCAGTTCGGCTTCCGGCATGGCCGGTCAACGGTGCATGCGATTCTGCGGGTCAAGGCGCACGCGGAAGATGCAGTTGCCCGGGGTAAGGTGGTGGTGGCGGTGTCGCTCGACATCGCCAACGCCTTCAACACCTTGCCCTGGGCCTGCATACATGAGGCACTGCGGTACCACATGGTGCCACTTTATTTGCGTCGTCTGGTGCACTCGTACCTATCCAATAGGTATGTAGTGTATCCGGGCGCCGCTGGGTGGCACCGGAGGGCCATGTCTGCCGGTGTTCCACAGGGCTCAGTTCTGGGCCCGCTACTGTGGAACATCGGTTATGACTGGGTTCTCCGTGGTACCAACCCCCGAGGCGTCGCTGTCGTCTGCTACGCGGACGACACCTTGGTGACAGCGACGTCGGGATGTTTCGAGGATGCCATCCTGCTCGCCTCGTTCGGAACCGAACAGGTGGTGGGCAGGATTCGGCGACTGGGCCTCTCGGTGGCACTGGGGAAAACCGAGGCCCTGTGTTTTCACGGGCCTCGGCGTGGGCCACCTGCAGGGGCTCACATTACAGTGGAGGGGGTGCGGATTCCCATCGGCACCACAATGAAGTATTTGGGATTGATATTGAGTAGCCGGTGGGACTTCCGCGCCCACTTTGAGATGTTGTCGCCGAAGTTGGTGCGGGCAGCGGGCGCGCTTGGGAGCCTGCTGCCGAACCTCGAAGGTCCCGGTAACCCTTGCCGGAGTCTGTACGCCGGAGTCGTGCGGTCCATGGCCCTGTACGGTTCACCCGTATGGGCCGGGTCCCTGAGCGCCCGCTGTGTCGCCTTGCTGCGCCAACCGCAGCGTCTGGTGGCGCAGCGGATAATCAGGGGCTACCGCACGGTCTCTCACGAGGCGGCCTGCGTGTTGGCCGGCACTCTCCCTTGGGACTTGGACGCCCGGTCCCTCTCGTCAGCGTTCCACTGGCGGGAGGAGGCGTCCCGTCATCGGGAGAGGCTTGCCCCGAGGGAGATTGCGGCCAGGTTCCGCAGAGCCGCCGTGGAGGAGTGGCATGCCAGGCTGGAGAGCCCGAGCTCGGGCTTGAGGACCGTCGCGGCAGTGCGACCTGTCCTAAGAGAGTGGTTAGACAGGCGCCACGGTGCGCCTACATTCCGGCTGACACAGGTGCTGACGGGCCACGGGTGTTTCGGCTCGTACCTGTGTCGTATAGCCGGAAAAGAGGCGTCCGCCGTGTGCCACCATTGTGGCAACTGCCGCGAGGACACGGCCCAACACACTCTAGAGGAGTGCCCAGCCTGGGTGGAGGAGCGCAGCGCTCTCATAGCAGTCGTCGGAGGAGACCTCTCGCTGCCGGCCGTGGTGTCCGCCATGGTCGGCAGCCGGAGGTCATGGCGTGCGATGGTCTCCTTCTGCGAGCGCGCCATCTCGCAGAAGGAGAGCGCCGAGCGGGATCGTGAGCAGAGCGATCCCGCCCGCCGCCAAAGGAGACGTAGGAGGCGCCGGGTGGACGACTGACCGGCGTCTCCCGCCCTGTGGAATGGGGGCGTTTGGAGAATTCCACCACGGTAACCCCTGCCTGTCGTAAGAGGCGACTAATAGGGGACTTCCGGGGTCGCGGGCGCGCAGCGGGGGGCTGTGCGCCCCTTATAGTACTATTGTACTTGCGACCCCGGGACGGACGGCAGCACGGACGGTCGGCCTCGTGCTGCCGTAGACGCCGAGGGCGTCCTTCGGCGGCGGGGGCTTCTGAGCCCCCCCAAATCGGAGACGGGCCGCAAGGCGGCACCGCGCAGGGGCGGTTCCGGTAGCAATCCGAGGCTATCTCAGGATACCCCGGGACCGCCCCACTCATGCGCCGAAGTAGGCCACCGCGGGGTTTTTAGTCGGTATTGCCGGTGTAGGGCATTTGTTAGGGACGCGGCCCAGCGTCGCCCGGATGTCGACCATCTCTCCCGGGCATCACGGCGCTGGGTCGTAAGGCCGGCGAACCCGACATACCCGCCGCGTCCACCCCCCCGGGCGCGGCGGCAGTGGTAAAACACTTTTCCCCGCGACAAAAAAAAAAAAAAAGGAATCTTAGGCAGGGGTGCGAAGTCAGGAAACCTCCACGTGGTGCACCCTGGGCAACGGCGGTCACGGATGAAGACGGTTTCGAATTTTCGTCTGCTTTCATCCGTGACCACGGCTAATATCCTGACGAGGCTGGTTGGCGGTCGTCGCCTGTTGCGGCGGCCGTCGTCTAGTGGGGAGGGTTTTTGGGGACACCCCTGGGTTCTGTCCTGGGGGCATCGGCGGGCTCGGTGTGCACTTACCTGCCGCCGAGCAGGCAGTGGAGAGGACGCTCTCCTTCACTGCCACCGTCGAATATCGTAATCCGGTCTCGGAGGTCTGTGGTCATGTCTCGCGCTTCGACCGGACCGAGGGTCTTGGCTTAACCGCCCGGACCGCGAGGGAGAAAACCTCTATAAAAAGTCACCCCGAATCCCAAGCGGCGGCGCACCGCGAGGGGATGCATGGCCGATGGGTAGTTCGGTCTCTAGTGCGACCCCCGTCGGAGTACCGGCCGACACTCCGGCGGGTTACACCATAGGCTTACCCAGGTACAGGGGGCTCTGCCTGGGTGGACCGTATATTTCCCCCACACTCGTGGGAACACTATGAAGTTAAATTTTCCTAAACCTAAAACACCTGTAGTGCGATTGGAGAAAATGAATGTCCCGGGGACTATAAGTGACCCTGGACAGTCAGTAGTGGAAGAGCGCATGCGCTCTAAAGAAAGCTCCGTGGCGTCTTCGCGCGCCCCGAGCCTCGAGTCCGTGGCCGGGTCGTGTGGAGTCGTCTCGGGTACGAAGAGGAGTCGCCGAGATCGTGCAGATGGCGCGATTTCGAGCGACAGTGACCAAGGGCCGGCGGAGAAGGTAATCGTCAGAGCCGAGCGCGATGCCGAGTCGAGAGAGGCCGCCGAGGTGCCAGCTGACCAACTCGACTGGCGCCTTCGGTTGGCGGCCAGTATCCGGGACGTCTCCAGTAAGTCCCGGAACCTAAAGGGGACCTTTCAGCGGGAGCTGAACCTTGCGGCCCAGGAACTCATTTCCAGGGCCGGGGAGACGGCTCCCGCTGAGGTAACTCGGCTGGAAGTGGAGAAGATGGCGATGGTTCGCCAAATCGCCCTGCTCAAGGCCGCCCAGGCGGCCCAGCAGAAAGTGTTGGACGAGGTCCTCGCCACCCTGCGGGCCCTCGGGCAGGCACAGCCGGTGGCCTCATCGGAGGTCACACCTGGTCGGGCGGATCGCCTTGAGGAGCTAGAACGCCGCCTAATTAATATTTTAGACGCGCGCCTCGAGGCGATATCGATGAGGCTGCCCCGGGAGCCAATCGTCCGGCCCCCATTGGCCGCGGACAGGGCGAAGGAGCGGAGAGAGAGGGGAGATTGGCACTCTCTGCCCGCCACGGGGCCTCTGGCCCCATGTTTTGCGGTGGCTGGGCCTTCTCGCCCTCCGCCTGCTGTTGCCGCCGGCCCGAAGGGAAAGGGAAAGGGCAAGGGCAAGGGCAAAACAACTGTCCCGCCCGCCCCTGTAGCTGCTCCTCGGCAAGCTGCTGTTGCCGCGTCACGGCCCGCCCCGGCCAGACCCGCCCCAGTGGCCGTGCCGACACACGCCCCCCCCCAGCAGTCGTCACGCAAGGGGGGGAAGAAAAAGAATAAGCACGGCCATGAACAGGCACAGCCTGTCCCTGCACCCCGTGCACTCCCGCCACCCCCCACGTCTATGGATGACGGCTGGGTGGTGGTGGCCAGGAAGGGGAAGAAGACCCCTCGGCCCGCATCGGTTGCTCCGGCCATGCCGCCGCAGCAGCGTCGGCCGGAGCCGAGAGTTCGCCTGCCCCGTAAGGCAGCAGTCTCCTTGACTGTGTCGCCTGAGGGGCTGGCAAAAGGCGTAACTTATGCCCAGGTCCTCCGCGAGGTGCTGGCGAATGTGCGTCTCGCTGACCTGGGCATAGCCGAAATGCGGGCCCATCTTATGGCCACGGGCGGGTATCTTTACGAGGTACCCGGCCCGGAGACCGAGGCGAAAGCGGACAAACTCGCTGACCGCATGAGGGCCGTGTTCCGCGGCACAGAGCTGGAGACAGTTGTACGGGTATCCCGCCCGTGCAAAACCGCGGAACTGCGCATATCCGGGTTGGACGCGTCCGCCGACCCGGAATTGATCACGGCGGCCCTCGCAGGGGCAGGCGCATGTACAGCGGATGATGTGAAGGTCGGGGAGATCCGCCCCGACCGTTCCGGTCTTGGCTCGGTTTGGGTGCGGTGCCCAGCCAAGGCCGCGGACAAGGTGGTCAGGACAGGACGCGTCCTGATCGGATGGGTATCGGCACGGGTCCAGCTTCTGGCGCCAAGGCCCATGCGGTGCTTCCGCTGCCTCTTTAGGGGGCACGTGCGGACGCACTGCACCGATGAATGTGACCGCAGCGATTTCTGCTATCGCTGCGGTCAGTCGGGCCATAAGGCTAGAGAGTGCTCCGCGGAGCCGCATTGCACAATCTGTGCAAATGCCGGTAAACCCGCGGGGCACCAGGTGGGCGCCAAGGCTTGCGTCGCCTCCGCTCGTCCCCGCCGCGGTAATCGCGGTGGAGGCGTTGCGGTTGTGACGCGGCCGGACCCGTCCCACAGCGTGGCACCCATGGAGATCGCCCATTAATATGGCGCAACGATTCCTCCAGGCGAACGTTAACCACTGCGCCAGGGCCCAGGACCTGCTGGTCCAAAGCCTCGCGCAGTGGTCGATACAAGTGGCTGTGGTCGCCGAGCCGTACTTTGTTCCCCCCAGGGACGACTGGGCAGGGGACCTGGACGGTTCGGTGGCCGTCATCACCCGGGGCGCCGCCGGCTCCCCGCCCTTTGAAAAAGTAGCGAAGGGCTCGGGATGTGTGGCGGTTCTGTTGGGGGGGGTCTGGATTGTGGGAGTGTATTTCTCCCCCAACAGATCCCAAGCCGAGTTTGAGCATTTCCTCACTCGGCTGGGGGCCCTGGTGGTGCAAGACAGTCAGCCTCGCCCCGTCCTCGTCGCCGGCGACTTCAACGCCAAGTCTTTGGCTTGGGGTTCGTCGGCGACCGACGTGCGCGGCGAGGCCCTGGAGGAATGGGCGATCTCGTCCGGCTTGGCCGTCGTGAATCGCGGGACCGAGGACACGTGCGTGAGGCATAACGGCGGTTCGGTGGTGGACATCACGTTCGCCACCCCGGCCCTAGCCCGCCGTGTCCGGGACTGGAGGGTCCTGGTGGGCGAGGAGACGTTGTCGGATCACCGATACATTCGGTTCGACGTCGCCTCGTCCCCAACCACCCGGTCGGGTGGGGGACCGACCGTCCCGCGATTGGACGGCCCACGCTGGGCTGTAAGTCGCCTCGATGTTGAGGCCCTGAAGGAGGCCGCTCTGGCCCAGGCGCTGGTGCCCGTACCGGACGGGCCGGTATGGGTCGAGGAGGAGGCGAAGTGGTTCGGGGCGGCGATGTCGCGCGTCTGCGACGCTGCCATGCCCCGGGTCCGACGCCTCCCGGAGAAGCGCCAGGTGTTCTGGTGGTCGGCGGAGCTCACGCGGCTGCGTGCGTCCTGCGTAGCCGCCCTCCGTCAGCTGTCCAGGCACCGTCGTCGCCGGATTCGTCTACCCGGCGACGAGGACCAGGAGCGGCTGCTTCACGGCCTCCACAGGGAGGCTAAGAGAGCGCTGCACGTGGCCATCGCGAGGGCAAAGTCCGCGGCTCAGGCAGAGTCCCGGAGCACTCTCGACAGCGACCCGTGGGGGCGTCCATACCGTGTGGCGTTGAGAAAGCTCCGCCCATGGGCGCCCCCGCTGACGCAGAGTCTCCGGGGCGACCTCGTGCTGGAGGTCGTCGCGGCTTTGTTCCCGTCCACGGAGGATGTCACTCCTCCACCGATGGCGTCGCGCTCGCCGACGCCGTCGTCGTTGGATTCGGCAAGGGTTATTTCGGAGGTTTCACCCGAAGAAATGAGGGTGGCGGTGCTTCGGCTGCGGGCCAAGAAAGCCGCCCCGGGTCTCGACGGCATCCCCGGACGCGCTTGGGTGTTAGCCGTCGAGCATCTGGGAGCGAGGCTCCGCGGCCTCTTCTCCGCGTGCCTGGAGCAGGGCCAGTTTCCATCCCGGTGGAAAACCGGTAAGCTGGTCCTGCTCAAGAAGGAGGGTCGACCCGTAGAATCGCCATCGGCCTACCGGCCAATCGTGTTGCTCGACGAGGTCTGCAAGCTCTTCGAGCGGATCGTGCACGCTCGCCTCGTCGAGCACCTAGAGGGGGCCGGGCCGGACTTGGCGGACTGCCAGTTCGGTTTCCGGCATGGCCGGTCCACGGTGCATGCGATTCTGCGGGTCAAGGCGCACGCGGAGGATGCAGTTGCCCGGGATAAGGTGGTGGTGGCGGTGTCGCTCGACATCGCCAACGCCTTCAACACCTTGCCCTGGGCCTGCATACATGAGGCACTGCGGTACCACTTGGTGCCACTTTATTTGCGTCGTCTGGTGCACTCGTACCTATCCAATAGGTATGTAGTGTATCCGGGCGCCGCTGGGTGGCACCGGAGGGCCATGTCTGCCGGTGTTCCACAGGGCTCAGTTCTGGGCCCGCTACTGTGGAACATCGGTTATGACTGGGTTCTCCGTGGTACCAACCCCCGAGGCGTCGCTGTTGTCTGCTACGCGGACGACACCCTGGTGACAGCGACGTCGGGATGTTTCGAGGATGCCATCCTGCTCGCCTCGTTCGGAACCGAACAGGTGGTGGGCAGGATTCGGCGACTGGGCCTCTCGGTGGCACTGGGGAAAACCGAGGCCCTGTTTTTTCACGGGCCTCGGCGTGGGCCACCTGCAGGGGCCCACATTACAGTGGAGGGGGTGCGGATTCCCATCGGCACCACGATGAAGTATTTGGGTTTAGTATTGAGTAGCCGGTGGGATTTCCGCGCCCACTTTGAGTTGTTGTCGCCGAAGTTGGTGCGGGCAGCGGGCGCGCTTGGGAGCCTGCTGCCGAACCTCGAAGGTACCGGTAACCCTTGCCGGAGTCTGTACGCCGGAGTCGTGCGGTCTATGGCCCTGTACGGTTCACCCGTATGGGCCGGGTCCCTGGGCGCCCGCTGCGTCGCCTTGCTGCGCAAACCGCAGCGTCTGGTGGCGCAGCGGATAATCAGGGGCTACCGCACGGTCTCCCACGAGGCGGCCTGCGTGTTGGCCGGCACTCTCCCTTGGGACTTGGACGCCCGGTCCCTCTCGTCAGCGTTCCACTGGCGGGAGGGGGCGTCCCGAAATCGAGAGAGGCTTGCCCCGAGGGAGATTGCGGCCAGGTTCCGCAGAGCCGCCGTGGAGGAGTGGCATGCCAGGCTGGAGAGCCCGAGTTCGGGCTTGAGGACCGTCGCGGCAGTGCGACCTGTCCTTAGAGAATGGCTAGACAGGCGCCACGGTGCGCCTACATTCCGGCTGACACAGGTGTTGACGGGCCACGGGTGTTTCGGCTCGTACCTGTGTCGTATAGCCGGAAAAGAGGCGTCCGCCGTGTGCCACCATTGTGGCAACTGCCGCGAGGACACGGCCCAACACACTCTAGAGGAGTGCCCAGCCTGGGTGGAGGAGCGCAGCGCTCTCATAGCAGTCGTCGGAGGAGACCTCTCGCTGCCGGCCGTGGTGTCCGCCATGGTCGGCAGCCGGAGGTCATGGCGTGCGATGGTCTCCTTCTGCGAGCGCGCCATCTCGCAGAAGGAGAGCGCCGAGCGGGATCGTGAGCAGAGCGATCCCGCCCGCCGCCAAAGGAGACGTAGGAGGCGCCGGGTGGACGACTGACCGGCGTCTCCCGCCCTGTGGAATGGGGGCGTTTGGAGAATTCCACCACGGTAACCCCTGCCTGTCGTAAGAGGCGACTAATAGGGGCCTTCCGGGGTCGCGGGCGCGCAGCGGGGGGCTGTGCGCCCTTCATAGTACTATTGTACTTGCGACCCCGGGACGGACGGCAGCACGGACGGTCGGCCTCGTGCTGCCGTAGACGCCGAGGGCGTCCTTCGGCGGCGGGGGCTTCTGAGCCCCCCCAAATCGGAGACGGGCCGCAAGGCGGCACCGCGCAGGGGCGGTTCCGGTAGCAATCCGAGGCTATCTCAGGATACCCCGGGGCCGCCCCACTCATGCGCCGAAGTAGGCCACCGCGGGGTTTTTAGTCGGTATTGCCGGTGTAGGGCATTTGTTAGGGACGCGGCCCAGCGTCGCCCGGATGTCGACCATCTCTCCCGGGCATCACGGCGCTGGGTCGTAAGGCCGGCGAACCCGACATACCCGCCGCGTCCACCCCCCCGGGCGCGGCGGCAGTGGTAAAACACTTTTCCCCGCGACAAAAAAAAAAAAAAAAAAGGAATCTTAGGCAGAGGAATAACCAGGGCCTTTCGCCATGTAGACGGAAAGACCCCAGTGCTGAAGGAGAAGTTGATGATGTGGGTGATGGCGGATATAATAGAATCCAGGATAGCAACAAGCATGCGGCTACTAATATTGTCGCAGCCTGTTGCGTTGGACTTTATTGAAAGGATAGTCTTTTTGACCTCCTCCGCATTTAATGGTTCATGATATAAGTGGGTCAGAAGGTATCCACAATATTCCACCTTCGCCTATTGTAAATACACCCACTAGTCACACACGTAGTCCTGACCCCACACTAGGTATAACCTGTATCGAGGGTGTCAGAGACTATGAGAGACTTTCGGTCTCACAACACCCAGACTTGAAACAAATATCTGTGGGCCATACAAACATTTGTTTCAATGCGGGAATCGAACCCGCGGTCTCTCGCTTTACAGCTGGATACTCTCCCGCTGCACCACGGAGGCTGCCTATTCTATGCTGGCTATGGTAATTCCCCTATCTTCCACCACATTGCCCCTGAGGACTATCAAGTGTGTTTAAGACGGCCTTTCCTATTCTCTTGAGGAGCCTGTTCTTAGTGTTCTTGTTGGAGAATATCTAAGGTATGTAGTGGAAAGTCTTCAGATTCTGAGGGTGTAATTAAACCAATTTCATTTACGGCGCTTGATTTTACATGATCACATTATGCTCAATATACACGTTACACGACTGGATCGTATACGTAACGTGCACATCAGCGGTAGTCTTGGCGTGACAGATAAAATGCAGGAATGTCGCTTAAGATGGTATGGTCGCGTTTTGAGGAAACCACGGGAGTACGTCGGTCGCATGTGTCTGGCCCAGATTGTGCCAGGGTTACGTTCCCGTGGACGGCCTAAAAGACCGGGCGAAGTGAAAGTGTTAAAGTAGGAAGGTGAACCAACGGACCTGGATAACGTCAGGCAGAAAGAAAGAGCATGCTTAATATACTGATTACGTCAAAGGATTACGTATTATTATATTAATTTTTTTTTCATTTAGCCTCGTGTCTGTGAAAAAAAATGATTTTTATTCTTTTTTCTTTCTTTCTATTTGCTGATACATAGGCGTTCGGATCAGGTCATCACATATAGGTTTTTGGACTCTCCATTTACAGACGACTATTTCCCACTACGCCACGAATGTTTGTGTATATATATATGCCTACATATTTATTTATGTTTTATTTATTTTGCTATTTATATTTGATATTGTTTGTTTATATTTGACAATTCCCACACCAAAATATATGTTTGTGCGAGCCACAGATATTTGTTTCGGCCCTGGGTGTTGTGGGACCGTAAATCCCTCATAGTTCCTTATACCCACGATACAGGTTATTCTAAATAATAGAAATTTAATGTAGTCAACCACGACCGCAAAGAATTTTCCTTGTGCGGTCTTTTCCTTAGAGGTATAGAAAAAGGTATTACGCCTCGGAATGAAAAAACCTAGCGAAGACTTATCACAGGAAGATCAAATAAAACTAACACATAAATCAGTATGCAAATTAGTTCCAATCATTATTGATTACCCGCCTTTGTTTTAAGGGCTAGCTATTGGTCAGAATTTGAGGATGAACATTAGGGTTTATATTGAATTAGAGTATCACATACACTTTTTGGTGAATTACTTTGTTGGCCTGGATTTATCCCGGCCTAATCGTCATGTATTATATATGCTATTTCTCACACGATCAGCAAGGGTCAATCCACACATACTCTGTAGGGAATGCATTTCCACCACATTTATTCGGCTTTCATGCTTCTTCTGCCAAACCCAGCACTCACTTCCAGCACACCATTGTGACAGCCATTCGCGCCTTCTGCGACACCGCCTGACTACCCACAACTGCGCGCAAGGCACCGTTTACTTTATTATCTGCCGCTACTCTTCTTTCAATATACCCATCACACTTTTCATCTCTCGTTACCATACTTCCCAAATAAACAAACTCTTCCACTTGTTCTACTTTCTCACCTTCTATACTTATGTTACAATCAGTAACTTCTTCCTTTCTTTCTATCACCATAACTTTCGTCTTATTTTCATTCACTTTCATTTCCTTGTCTTTAATTGAGCCATTCACTACATCAATAAATATCGATTTTTCTTAAATCTTGATTTAAATATAGGAATGAGATGTAGTACAATTTAATTTAGAACTAACTATAGATTAGTAATAGTGCTGCAAGTCACTCTTAGCTTGTAACTTATATAGCCTCTGTGGCGTAGCGGACGAGTAACCGGCTCGGCTGTGAAGCGTGTCAAATGATAATGTGATCTACATATATTTATTTTCGTGTTGAGAGACCAAAAATCCCTCGTAGTTCCTGATATTCATGACACAATACTTGTATCTTACTATGGGGTAAGGACTGTATATGACTAATTTTATTTATATTTATTTATTATCTTTTATTAAGTCCTTCGCCTTAAATCTATTGCTAAAGCTCTAGATCTAACGCCCAGGAATCTTTTTAAGGCAACATCCAGGTAATTACTAGAAATACTCGGCTTGTTTAAAGGCAATTTCTCGCCTTCACGGTGTTCTAGTAAAAAATATTACTTGGAAGTATTGGCATGCAACAAATACTCCAGCTATTTGAAGTATATGCTTTACATTATGAGAATGTGAGGTGTGTACGTATAAGGCGACTGGCGGGGAGCGTTGCAAATGCTTTGGGTGGGGGGTTTATTCGAAGAAATTTGTTTAACTCTTGAGGTAGGATAATGTTCATATAATAGATATAAATAGGCTAAATGGTTTAAGATATATCAGAATAACATAATAGTTTTTTGTGTGATAATACTGGAAGTATAATAATTGCAGTTAACCATTAATAAAATTGAGGTTTTTTATTTCCATGTGTCTTTTTTATGGCAAAGACTGGCAAACAAGCATATGGGTCACCTGATGGTGAAGTGATCTCCGTCGCCCACAGATAAACAAGACATAAAAATAATCATGGGTGCATTGCCAACCTAAAAGGAGGAAAATGGGGATTGGGAAAGGGAAGGCGTAATTGGGCCAACGGAAATCTCACTCACCGATCGATACGCGACAGCCAGCTGCTACTTTACGTCAGTTTTCTGTGAGACAGTGGTATCAAACTGGTCGAGCCGGCCCATTCGTGCTGTAGACGTAACTGTCTAAAGCGTGGCTTTACCACTCAAATGTCTAAAGTGGTAAGTGGTCGCGATATTTTTTGTAAATGTTTTACTTAGTCCATTTTAATCTACTCGTATATGGCCTCTGATTTGATGGAACATGTATTATGCCTCGTGTTAAAAGACTACTTCTAAATATATAACGGGCTTAAAACGTTTATTAAATGAAATCAACTTCAATTTACGAGCGCAGTGTCTAGCAAGCAAGAAGTTATAATATAATAAAGGTTCAAAGAGTTTTATGATAGTAAAGAACACATATATACATGAATAGGCTCACGACTGTATCCCCGAAAGGATAGGCAGAGGCGCACTAGCCAATTAGTACACCGACATTTCGCCGAGATTAGTTCCGTCCCAGATGTGATAGGGGGCGAGCCTATAACCATATCGGGCACAAATTCCAGACTCCGGGCCGATATGTAAAAAATCAATATCACTTTGCCCGACCCGGGAATCGAACCCGAGAGCTCAGAATGGTAGTCGTACTGAAATACAACCACGCCACCGAGGCAGTCAAGATAGTAAAAAATCCAATCTCAATTCATCCAACCCTAATAAGATTACGTAAGCAATCACAGTTATTTGTGTCAATAGTTAGCACTTATTTTTACGTCACCGAATACGTGGCCATTACTGGAGCTACGTGATGGAATGCTGTGGCATCTAGTGGAACAATGATGACCCACTAATGTGGATCAGGTTGTTACAAAATCGAACGTTCTGAGGCGAAACTAGTTAGTTTGGTGCCATATGCGATATGTTTATGCCAGATTAAAACAGGGAAGATGACTCTGATTGCTTTTGTAGAATGATAACATAACATAAGCTCACGCCTGTATCCCCGAAGAGGTAGGCAGAGCGCACTAGCGAACTATTACACCCACATTTCGCCGGGCTTAGTTCCGTCCCAGATGTGATAGGGGGCGAGCCTATCGCCATATCGTGCACAAATTCCAGACTCCGAGCTGATATGGAAAAATCCAATATCACTTTGCCCCGCCCGGGGATCGAACCCGAGACCTCAGGACGGTAGTCGTACCGAAATACAACCATGCCCACCAAGGTAGAATGATATGTAACAACAAAGAAATAATAACCAGCGGCCTGAGCAGGAAAATTTCTGACAACCGTAAATGTATTCGAACTCGATGCGCGTCTATGAAATTTGTTTGAAATATTAACCAAACGTCATCAGTGCGCAGCGAACTCGAATACATTTACATTTACATTAGTTTTTCGTGCTCAGGCTACTGATGTGTCTGACCGTGTACGATGAAGGGTTCCGAAAGTTTCTTTCTTTCTACCTGCATTTTTTCAATCATGTTGCAGAAAGGAGTTTAGTTTTTCCGACCAGCTGCCTGCCCGACGTCAACCTCCCTCTGGGTTCCGAGAGTTACTAAAAACCATATTCAACCGAATTCAAAAGAAGTTTCTCAATTGGTCAGTAGCTCTATATTTCCGTTTTTTTTTTTATTTTCAAGATTTTCTTTTTGTGTTCCATAGAGCTTGTTTGTAATGTTCCTATTTGTAATTTTTCTAACGTCCCTATTTTTTCTATGTTTTTTTTTTTATATAGCAGAGACTGAACAACAACAAACGAGCAGATGGGTCACCTGATGGTAAGCAATCTCCAGCGCCCTTAGACACCCAAGATACAAAAGGAATCAAGAGTGCGTTACCAACCAAGGGAGGGAAATAGGGATTGGGAAAGAGAGAGGGCAATTGGCCACCGGAAATCTCACTAACCAAATGAAACGCGACAGCGAGCTGCCACTTTAGGTCGGTTTTCTGTGAGACAGTTTATCAAACCGGTCGAGCCGGCATATTCGTACTGTAAACGTAACTGTCTACAGCATGGCTCTACCACTCAAAAAATGTATGTCTATGTGTTTGAAGAGTAAAATGGCTATTTTATATTACAGGTAGACATACCGGCATGTCGAAATTGTAGAGATTTCTCTAGCATTTAATATATTCATGTGCTGTAAATATCCGCCTTGTCGCCTCCTTGGTCTAGTGACAGCATATATGGGCTGTGGACCGGGAAGTCCTGGGTTCGATTCCCAGGTCAGGCAAAGCTAATTTTCTAATTTAATTTGCCAGGGACTGGATCCCTCAGAGGGGGTTGATGTCAGGTAGGCAGCCGGTCGTAAGAACTAAGCGAAATCCTTTCTGCAATATGCTTGAAGAAGTGTGTTTCGCCGACCCCATATTAAGGTGAGATAAGGGCAGATAGAAAGAAAGATGGCTGTAAATATCATTTGCCATTCCCCTCTTCCCCCCCCTCTCATATTAGTATGAGAGTGGGGGGGAAGAGGGGAATAGCAATGTAGGGGAATGTAGATTCCATTCCCATAACACTCCCTTAGGTAGTGTTCTAAAACGGTGGGTGTCCTGGTATGCTCTGAAGCTGATAATTAAACACACATAAAATAGTCTTATCATAAAATTGCTTTAAAATATCTTTTAATTAGAAGTTATGGCTTTTAAAATTAATCGCAACATTAACATGTCCGTGCAGGATAATATTTTATGCCAGACAATATGAAATATACTTCCTGTCTACCCTTTTGCGGAAGAACAAGGATGACTATTTATACAAAGTTATAGTGTTGCGACAACACATATCACAATCAACGATCGATAATTCTTAATCGATTCGTTTTTGGTATCGATTCGTTCCGGTTCGATTTACGATGAATCGTGTGATGTATGTAATCGATTTTTTAATGTAGTGATTTTTTGAATTAAATTTTAATTATGCGTGAAGTATATAAACAATGTTGGTAGTACGGACGTAAAAAAATATGGACGGAGCGCTATGAACATTCAAAGTGAAGCGGGGGTTTCGGCCCATTCTATCGACACGTAATGGCGGCGACTGATCGAATGTGCCGAAAATCCTGCTTCAATTTCAGTGATCCTAGGACTCCGTTCATCTTTTTTTACGTCCGTAGTTGGTAGTAAATTAAAAGAATATCAAGGTGTGACAATGAACTATATATTGGCTTTTGATGTTTTTGGTGAAATGTTTTAAGCTTTTTACTAGGTCATTACTTACAGTATTTTTGACAGCCTCCGTGGCGCAGCAGGCGAGCAGCCGGCTGTGAAGCGAGAGGCTGCGGGTTCGATTCCCGCATTGAGACAAATGTTTGTGTGGCCCACAGATATTTGTTTCAAGTTTGGGTGTTGTGAGACCAAAAGTCTCTCATAGTCTCTGATATCCACGATACAGGTTATATCTAGTGTGGGGTCAAGACTAGGTGTGTGACTGTTGGGTGTATTTATTTATTTATTTATTTATATGTGCTTCGGTTTTGGGTGTTGTGAGACTATGCGTCTCTCGTAGTACCTGATACCCACGACACAAGACTCGATCTTAGGGGCTCGTGTGGGGTCAGGACTATGTGTGTGACTGTTGGGTGTTGTTTTAGTTTTTTTTTACTGTACACGCTTTTTATTAAATTAATTACTGCCTCATTGCTTTATACGCCTTGTGAAATTTATAGTATAGTATTCATACAGTAGTTTTCATACCTTAAGTCACGAAAAGAGTTAATAAGCTTTAGCTCTTTTAACAATCTTTCTAAAAAATAAGCTAAAAAAGTTTCAAATACCTCAGTCTCGCGAAAATGTGTGAAAGTCTTGCCTCACGAGCCACCAGCGATCTTCACCCATACAATTAACAATAAACTCACCTGCTCTACTGAACTGCATCGTAGCAGATTCCGCCGATAATGCCGAAATTAAGCAATAACACTTATTCAACGGGCTGGGACGATCTTGATGTTGTACATAAAAATTTATATATTTTTTACTTGGCCCAAGTTACGAGCTTTCACCATAAGAAAAATTATACCAACGTCCAGGGGGGTTACCACAATCTCTTATAGCAGTATTATTATAGTTTTACTTGTACCGATTCCCATACAAAATAAACGAAGAACGATTATAATAATACTGCTATAAGAGGTGGTGGTAACCCTGCTGGTAGGGCACACGCGCGATGCAATATAGGCCAGAACCACACTTATTACGTATGTGCTAATCAATTTTGGAATAATTTTCAAACCGCCCAATTTTACCCAAATGCCGCTGGCTAATCTCTATACAATTATAATAGTATTGCCAATGCATCTATAATTGTTTTGTCATGAGTGCCTTTTTATTGACTTATTGCTCCTTTTCATAGAATAAAACCAACTAATCACAATAAAATTTGAAATCCATAATCTAATCCATCCGTCTAGACCACACTTGAAACAATATTTATTATAGAATCTTGAAGATTGATCCACATTTGCCGTAGAATAATATACATAAAAAAATACTGAAGAATTGAGAACCTCCACCTTTGAAATTGATTGTTATAGCGGTTTCACGTCGTCACATTAACCCGCTTCCTCCTATAATCTTGCGCCAAATCCCATCACCCAAAGCGCATATCGTTACACGCTTTTATTACAACGCTACCGATACAAGTACTACCCGACCAAAATTAACAGTCATAAATGTTAACACTCGCCGTACGCACCAGAAGACATTACCGTATGGCCAAATAACCCTTTTTGGGACTATAGGTTTTAACAAGATTGTTTTTCGTAACTAATTATTGAGCTGTTAAGCAGAATTGGCTCTTAAATATATGATGCTGTAAAATTAAAATGTTCTTTATTTGACGGGTTGTAATGATAGGATTAAAGCGAAATTTGTTGAGGCTGTGGACGTATCGTTATTTTAGTATGGGGCCCGTGAATTCAGAGGTAATTGGTTCTTAGGAAGTTGGTTGTTGGGGGCTTCTTCGTTTATACATACATAGGCTCACGCCTGTATCCCCGAAGGGGTAGGTAGATGAGCACTAGCGAACTCGAACACTCTCATTTCGCCGAGCCTAGTTTTGTCCCAGATGTGATAGGGGACGAGCCTATCGCCATATCGGGCACAAATTCCAGACTCCGGGCTGATATGGAAAAATCCAATATCACTTTGCCCGATCCGGGGATCGAACCCGAGACCTCAGGATGGCAGTTGTACCGAAATACAACCACACCAACGAGTCAGGCTTCTTCGTTTCTTCTGAAAATTTTGCTTAATTTCAAATATACACTTAAATTATTAAGTTTGGTGTTTCGTAAGCTTTCAGATCAACTAGTAGGTAAACTAAATTATTGTAACCAAATTATAGTTCAGAACGGCATGGCATGATTCTGACTACCGTTGCGAGTCTGGACTTTTCTAAGCATCAGTTTCAGTGTGATAATTTATACAAATATTAATTTTATTTTAAGATATAATTTGGATTGTAAATTTTGAAAGAAACGTAAATTTTCTCCGATTTTTTCAACGTCACGGAGTTACACTAAATATACCAAGTGGGGAAAAATACTGTACCGGCTTCAAAATCCATCCGTTCGCATAGTTACACTTCGAAATTATAGAAAGGTGCTGAATATCAATTCCGTTCGACAAAACAACATTAAAAACACAGACATCGTGCGACACGGCCACGACCCGTCGTGACACCGCCGCGGCCGCGCGAATAAATCACACGTAAATACGGAGAGCGTTCGACAATCATAAACGAGGGCGCTATGTCGAGCGATTTGCGAGATATCGCCTAAACTGGATGGGTCATTTTATGACGGGCTTTCCCACGGTTATGAGCTGGATGTGCGAATAAGGGATATGGTAATTTATTAATTATTACTGCCTCGATGGCGTAGTGGTATTGCATGCGCGGTACGACTATCGTCCTGAGGTCTCGGCTTCGTTTCCCGGGTCGGCAAAGTGATATCGGATTTTTTAGTATTAGCTCGGAGTTTGGAATTTGTGCCCGATATGGGGATAGGGTTGTCCCCTATCACATCTGGGACGGAACAAAGCTCAGCACAAACTAATGTTTCAGCGAAACTACCTCTATGTAAGTGACTGATTATTTGAAACTAAATACTCAAAGTAATTACTCACAAAAAAATATTAATTCCTACCTAGAATTTGGACTCTAAACTCATTCTTTCATATTTTATAGCATATTTTTTTGGAAACATTATATTTTTCAGCATATTTTTTTTTAATAATGAAGCAGTATATCCTATTTCTTTGTACTTTAAAGGTGTGCTTGTGAGATCATGGAAAACTGTAAAGGTTAAATGTTAGGTCACGATCTAGATCGCTTTTATGTGCTTACCGGGATTTGCCATTTAAAGAATCAAGAAAATCAATTTATGGACCACTTTATTTAGGAAATGTTCTTAGAAAATATTACGCCAATTTATTAAGTTTGTGACGAAAACAAACAGATTTTACATTAAGCATTTAGACAAGAATTAAGGTCGATATGGAAATCTTTGGGGGAGGCCTATGTTCAGCAGTAGACGTCCTATGGCTGATGATGATGATGATGATGCAGATGAACTCAATGCAGATTTGGGATTGTTAAATCAAACTTTGTTTTTTTTTTAAATACACCCAACGGACACCTAGTCCTGACCCCATACTAGGTATATCCTGTATTGTGGGTGTCAGAGACTATGAGAGACATTCGGTCTCACAACACTCATACTTGAAACAAATATCTGTGGGCCACACAAACATTTGTCTCAATGCGGGAATCGAAGTCGTGGCCTCTCGCTTCACAGCCGGCTACTCGCCCGCTGCGCCACGAAGGCTGATTTAGTCTGAGCCATTTTTCACAAGCAAAACAGAGTGATACAGACTAAGTAAATATTTTCTTGTGAAAATTGACTGGGACTAAGTCAAAATCCTTGCTGAATTAGTTTCTCTGACTTAGACTTAGTCGAAGTTCGATCTATAGATCTCAACCTAAGACAAGGTTAAGGACGTGTCGGTACTGTGAGAGGTTCTGTATAATATTATTTATTACTGACGACTGTCTTATGTAAAATTTTTTGCTGTTGTTCCATTTGCCTTTTTATCCCAATTCAAAGTGGGGTTAACAACACACCTACTCAAGCGCGTTGCATAAAAGATTCGACTTAGTTTTTACGACCAGCTGCCTGCCTTATGTTAAATCGCTATTATGGGTCCCTGGGAAAATGTTTGAATAACCGTTTCGTTGTGCCTGAGATTTGAACCCAGGACTTCCCGGTCCACAATCTATATACTCCACCATTAGAGCAAGAAGACGACAGAACTGAATATGTATGTAAATATAATCCACCAAGATATTCTTTCATGATCATTATCATAAGCCATAGGACGTCCACTGCTGAACATAGGCCTCCCCCAAAGATTTCCAGATCGACCTGTTTGAAGTGGCCTGCATCCAGCGACTTCCTGTGACATTTTGGCAAGTTGAAGTGGCAGTGGGAAGGGCACAAAGCTCGTAGAACTGATAACCGATGGGGCAGAAAAGATTTTTGAGTGGAGACCGCGTACCGGCATGCGTAGCGTAGGACGTCCACCTACAAGGTGGACCGACGACCTGATAAAGATATTCTTTGCAATAATGTTAATACATTACTGTAGAAAAATTATCGAGCGTATAACCGATTAGTGAAAGATAAAAACTAGCTCGTGCCCTAAACGGTAGCGGTTGTAATCCGAGCTCCGACGACGGTTTTAATACCAGACCGATTTATATCATGTTAGAGTAATAAATCAGTACTTTGTAAGGGTCTGGTCAAGTGGCTACTCCGTACTTTATTGGTTAAAGTGCGGGAGGTGTTTACAGGTGTCGTTTTCAATAATCACAAGTTTAAAAACTTAACGGACCGACTTCAAAATGTATCCGATTGCCACCTTTATATGGGATTACTCTTGGAATAAGCTCTGAATACCTGGCGCAGCGGGCAAATAGCTGGCTGTGAAGCGAGAGGCCGCGGGTTCGATTTCCGCATTGAGAAATGTTTGTGTGGCCCACAGATATTTGCATCAAGTCTAGGTGTTGTGAGACCGAAAGTCTCTCATATTCTCTGACACCCACGATACAGGTTATAACTAGTATGGGGTCAGGACTAGGTGTGTGACTGTGGCTGTAGTTATTTATTTATTTATATTCATTTAACTTGGTTGTAAACTGGATGTGCGAAAGAGAATCTTAGCATCCGATACATAATGCTTCGCTTCTGCTTTAAAAATAAATCTTTATAAACTGTTTGTTTCCAGACTCCTTGAAGACCTTTTAAATGTAAAACTAGGACGGATATATTTATGTCATTCTCTTCCTATTACATTAACTTCTGATTAAGTGGTATTCTCTTTAACAAATTTTGGGAAACATATTTCGGTAACAATAAATATAAATATCTTGAAAATGGACATGCAACACTGTATTCGGATCGATTTATTATTACGGACAGGACTATTGTTGCCAATAAGCCAGATATTGTAGTAGTAAATCGATTAGCGCGTCGGGCAATACTTATTGATGTCACCATTCCGCATGATGAAAATCTCATCAAGGCCGAAAAATACAGGATGTCCAAATATTTAGATCTGGCACACGAGATTACCGACATGTGGGATGTGGACTCAACAATCATTGTCCCGATAGTCGTTACCGCTAATGGGTTGATAGCAAAGAGCATCGACCAACACCTTAAGAGGCTCTCAATCGGATGTTGGGTCAAGAGCCAGATACAGAAGGCAGTGTTATTGGACACGGCACGCATTGTGAGGCGGTTCCTCACTCTGAGCCCTAACCGCCAGTGGCTTAGATCTCAAGCCTCGTCACCGGGAGGGCGATTTAAAAAAATTCAATTTAAATGTATTTTTTTATATAATTTACCTATATTTAAAAATGTATCTATATATATAAAACAAAGACGGGTTTGTTACAACACTTATAACTCGAGATGTGCTGAACCAATTTTCATGGTTTTTGATTCGTTGGATTTGTCTCCTCCCCGAATAGCAGAATACATATTAAAAATAGTGAAAAACTAAAAACTAAAAAAACTAAAAAAAAAACTGAAAAAAAAACTAAAAAAACTAAAACTAACTAACTAACTAAACTCGATATGTGTAATGAATACTTAATCATGTCAATAAATGCTCATGTCTTAGACTAAAGCTCATGTGTTTATCATATGTCAAACATTTGTTGTCCAATCCTGTCAAATGTAACAACTATTCATGTATACGTTCAGAAATTTATTTTCGTAAAATATCTCGAAAGTTCAGGTACTGCTGTATTTGTTTGTCATAAACATTAATTTGTGTAAATAATTTTTTAATTATTTAATTTTTTATTTCCAAAAATAATACCTAAGATATATTCGACAGTTTAACAAAAGTGTAAATGTCTTTTTATTAGTTATCTATGATTTTTTTTGATGCTAATGTCTATCTCTCGAAAGTTCAGGCACTGTTATTATATTTGGTGGTTTTATGTGATTTTGTGCGAGTGCATTAATAACAATGCCGCGTCCTAGAAGATCTAATCTTTCCCAGCGGAGCCGTAATTAGGCAACGGAATATCGTGAATCAATAATCTGCTGAAGAACGAGAAATTGCACGAGAAGAGCGCCGCGTTAGTATGGAGCGAAGAAGGGCCTTAATTCGTGCTTCTCAAACACAAGAGCAAAGAGAGGCAGCCCGTGAAACGGCTAGGTTGGAAACGAGAAATCGTCGAGCTTATCGTACAGATGAACAGAGGAATAATCTTCGAAGTGCAAGAAGAAATGGTTCAAGTACTGATTTGAATCGAGCAGCGTTTCTATATGATTGCACCATCGACTACAGCTTGCATCGTTTAGTTTGCATTGGTCCAATGGACGTTGCTTGCCAGTATTGTGGCGCATTGAAGTTTGCTGGTGAAACGCCTGGTATGTGCTGCCTTAGTGGTAAAGTGAAATTGCCATTATTGGTCCCGCCACCAGAGCCATTGAGCTCCCTGCTTTACGGCGAAACACTAGAATCAAGACATTTTCTAGCGAACACTCAAACATACAATGTCTGTTTCCAAATGACTTCATTTGGGGCGGAAGTTATCGAAGAACACGGATATAATCCGACATTTAAGGTAATTTACGTTAAAACCTTTATTTTCTATGATTGTAAAAAAAATTTGGAATGTAGTTTATTAGATTTCTGTATTGGTCTCTGAAATAAAAATGGCATGTTATTATTTGAAAAAAAAAATGTTTGTAAATCTAACTATAACTATGGCTTTGATTTTACAGCCGACTGACTTTACAATAATGGCCGTGTTCCTGATGACGAATCGAGCGGTTTGATTTCATTTCCTTCAAATTTTTGCAATTTCGTCTCATCAAAGGACGAGCTTATCAACAAAGTATTCCCGGATACCATTGCTAACCACAAAAATACTAAATGGTTAAGTGAGCGAGCAATTTTGGCCGCTAAAAATAAAGATGTAAATGACCTCAATGTTAAAATTCAAAATCAAATCGAAGGTACTCTGCATTCATTCAAATCTATCGACTGTGTAACAAACGAAGAAGAAGCCACTAATTATCCAACTGAATTTTTAAACTCCTTGGATGTGCCTGGTTTACCACCGCACAATTTACAACTGAAGGTTGGCTCGGTAGTTATCATGCTTAGAAATTTAAACCAACCAAAACTGTGCAATGGAACGCGTTTAGTGATAAGAAAACTGATGAGCAATGTGATTCACGCGTCGATACTTAAAGGAAAATTTAAAGATGAGGATGAAAAAATGACATGACCAAAAAACAAAGAATGTCGTTTACCACAAGGTGCTTGAATGAAAATCCCATTAATGAATTAATCCGAGTGTATCCCAATCTGCAAAACATAGTTTTCAATATTTTTTTTTGACATGTGTTTGAAGTACTTAATTATTATTATTTTCTTAATTTTTATTCTCATTCGGTATGTATTCATCATCATTCATCATAATAAAATACTTTTATGTTTCTATCTATATTAATATATATTAATACAAGTAACACGACATTCATTAACTGTTAGGCGGTACGAAGTTCGCCGGGTCAGCTAGTAAATTTATAAATTTAAAATAAATGCATATAATACTACTGCTCCTCGTAGTAGTGTAGTCGTACCGAAACACTACTGCCTCCGTGGCTAGGTAGTATTTCAGTACGACTACGGTTCTGAGGTCTCGGGTTCGATTCCCGGGTCAGGCAAAGTGATATTGGAATTTTCCATATCAGCCCGGAGTCTGGAATTTGTGCCCGATATGGCGATAAGCTCGGCCCCTATCACATCTGGGACGGAACTAAGCTCGGCGAAATGTGGGTGTACTAGTTCGTTTGCGGGGATACAGGCGTGAGCTTATGTATATATGTATGTGTATAATACTACTCAGTGTGTACAAACCCTTAGACTTTTTAGAATGGCGACGCAGGTTGGCGTGTGCACTCTGCACGCGTCTCGCACGCGCAACTTACTGTATTGCATAAATGTAACAAATTTTATCATAGACCGCTTGCTACACTTTTTTAGGGTTCATTAGTCAAATGGCAAAAACAAAACCCTTGGTATCGTCATGTCTCTTTTTAGTCTCTATGTCACGCCCATATTAGTCGGGGACTATTAGAACTTATTCTATAAATTATTACGAAATAACTAGAACTAACTAAGACGTTTATTTTTATTTAAGCCAGTGGTTAGTTAAATTATTCATTTGTTTATAGCAGATACTTGCAAACGACCAGATGGGTCACCTGATGGTAAGTGATTTCCACAGCCCATAGACACCCAAGACACAAAAATAACCATGGGTGCGTTGCTAACCTAAAAAGAGGAAATGTAAGGGATGGAAAAAAGGGATTGGGAAAGGAAGGGGGGAAATAAGCCACCGGAAATCTCAATCACGGAAAGAAACGCGACAGCAAGCTGCCACTTTACGTCGGTTTTCTGTCAGACAGTGGTATCAAACCGGACGAGCCGGCCTATTCGTGCCGTAGACGTTACTGTCTACAACGTGGCTCTACCACTCAAACGAGTGATTTTTAAATTATTAGGTATGTATATAGTATATTGAGGTATTAAAGCCTATCATAAAAAATCTTGACATTTTAATACATCTCTACTACGGATCGGCTGCCTCGATGGCGTGGTGGTATTTCGGTACGACTACGGCTCTGAGGTCTCGGGTTCGATCCCCGGGTCGGGAAAGTGATATTGGATTTTTCCATATCAGCCCGGAGTCTGGAATTTGTGCCCGATATGGCGATAGGCTCGCCCCCTCGTCACATCTGGGACGGAACTAAGCTCGGCGAAATGTGGGTGTTCTAGTTTGTTAGTACACCTCTGCCTACCCCTTCGGGGATACAGGCGTGAGCTTATGTATGTATGTATGTCTACTACGGAGCCCTTCACTATGCGTGATCGCACACGCTCTTGGATGTTTTTTATAAGACACTATAAGGCAGTGCTAGTTATTGTATACTGCATAATTTTTTCCTGTTTCTCGATGCAAAGATTATGTCATCGTTCTCTAAGATGTCACTAGGAAATGGCCGCGATGTTTTTGTAAAGCAAAGTTTTGCTCAATTTGAGACATGCCCGGTCGCTCTGTGGAATAATAATGCTTAGCTATAATAAAATAAATAACACCCAACAGTCACACATGTAGTCCTGACTCCACACTAAGATACTAGTCTTGCGTCCTGGATATCAAGAATTACGAGAGACTTTCGGTCTCACAACACCCAGACCCGAAAGGAAATAAATATCTATGGGCAACATAAACATTTGTCTCGGTGCGAGAATCGAACCCGCGGCTTCTCGCTTCACATGGCTATTCACCCACTGTGCCGCGCTAACATATCGTTCATGGTTTTTTTAAACCTACTTGCGAACTAGTACATCATATAGTATAGCATACATGATTTTTTGTGTCTTGGGTGTCAATGGGCGGTGGAGATCACTTACCATCAGGTGACCCATCTGCTCGTTTGCCAGTCTTTGCCAATAAAAAACCAAGGCAGTTTCAATTTTCAATATTAATCACAAGTTACTCCGCGACGGACGTTTAAAAAAGAAGGACACCATCTCGCCTATAGTTAAACGGACGCCACGGAGAAGCCACGCACACAAACGCGCCTGTACAAAAGTGCCCTGCTCACACATTATCACTCATAAAACGCTCAGTCGCCGTCATTACGTGTCGGTAGATCGAATGGGACGAAAACCCTGCGATCTTACGGCCGGTCTCAATAAACGATCTCAGTTTGAGAGTGCAGATGATCGCAATTATCAACCAATCAAATCAAGTAATTTGACGAAGTCATGCTCAAACTGTGTTCTTATTGGCTAATTTTTGTAATCTATCTGCACATTCGAACTGAGTTTATTTATTGAAACCGGGCGTTAGCCAAGTGGCTTATGCGCTAGTCGAATAGAATAGTAAATGTATGGGAATGACATAAGAGTACGCTATATATAGCGCATTCATACACACTAATATACATTTATTCTATTCTACTATTCTATTCGACTAGCGCATAACCCACTTGGCTAAGCCCACTGTTTCACTTTAAATATACCCAGCTCTCCGTCCATCTTTTTTTACGTCTGTGTCCGCGACACTCGCCATACGCAAGCCTGAGTTTAATCGTTATAACATCATCCATCATCAAAACGGATGTTTTATGATAATAAATCATTAAATAGAGCATTACGGAAGCAAGTTATTAATTTGTGTGTAATCATCTATCATTTAAATTGATTTTGAATGTGTAACATGATCTTAAACTAATATACAGTTTGTTTGATCTATGATCTTATTTTCTTTTCTCGTTTAAACAGAGTCCCGTTAGCTTAGTAGTAAGGCTAGTTTTGGAAAGCATGGATTCGATTTTTTTCGACCAACTTCCAAAAAGGAGGAGGTCCTCAATTCGTCTGTACTTTTTTTATGTATGTTACGCGATATCTCCGCCAAATGTGGACCGATTTTCAAAATTCTTTTTGTGTTCGATAGAGCTTATTTCAAGGGTGACCCTATATAAATTTGGTCACGATCGGATTTGAAGTCGGTCCGTTAAGTTTTTTAACTTGTGATTATTTAATATCGAGCCATTTCCTACCGATTCGGTACAATCGTTAAAATGCTATCAAAACTGCAGCATTTCACCGAATAAGCGTTATGTAGGGAACCGGTAGAAAAAAATTACAACATCACATAAGTTCACGCCTGAATCCCCGAAGGGGTTGGCAGAGGCGCACTAGCGAACTATAACACCCACAATTCGCCTGGTTGTATTTACGACTACCGTCTTGAGGTCTCGGGTTCGATACCCGGGTCGGGCAAAGTGATATTGGATTTTCCATATCAGCCCCGAGTCTGGAATTTGTGCCCGAGATGGCGATAGACTCGCCCCCTATCACATCTGGGACGAAACTAAGCTCGGCGTAATGTGGGTGTTATAGTTCGCTAGTGCGTCGCTGCCTACCCCTTCGGGGATACAGGCGTGAGGTTGTTATGTTATTATGTTTATTATTTAGGAACTCGTTTTGCCTTCTAAGCATAGCTTAGAATGAAAACAACTCTAGTAATTATGAGTAAATTGTAGAACAATTTGTCATAATTCATGTACATTAGCACAAAAACATGGCGGGCTGGTTAGTTTACTACAATTACGAGTATAACTCTTATACGGAAGATGCGAATATTTATCGCAAGGTCTATAAAGTATTCTTTTCCGTAAAATTATTTTAGTAGTTTTGTATATAATATAGACAGACAGACAAAAGTTCTTAAATAATGGAGATGGTAGTCATACTGATTTCTTAAGTTTACGCGAATATTATACATTGAAATAAAACTATTCTTACGGATTCTATCACGATTATGTTTTAATTATTATTCCCGACGTTTCGAAGGCTTTGCAGTCTTCGTTGTCACGGGTCAGACTGAGGTGTCATTTGTCCAAAAAAGGTTAGTGTTACAATATCTACCATCATTAAAAAAATATACAAAATAAAAAAAGGGTTAATTATTTGTGTTCCGATCTATGCAGTACGAGCTCACGGTGTCTTGAGTTCTGGCAGCTGGTCTTTTGGGTTCCGATTTAATAAGATGTATAATTGGATCCCAGGTTTGTGCAAGCTTCCAACCATCTTCTCTATTGAAATTAGGATGTTTTTTAATTTCAATAGCCTCGCGTATCATCCTAGGGAGGAATCGGTGTTCTTTGGCGAGGATTTGTGGTTTATCAAATCTAAGATAATGTTTGGAGCCTTCCTCTGAATGTTCAGCAACTGCAGACTTCGTAGAGCGTCGGTGTTTTACGTCAGCTATATGTTCTTTTACGCGGGTCCCTATATTCCGTTTTGTTTGTCCCTCAAATTACTTTATAACAAATATGCTATATAATAATAATGTGCTCAGAGAACTGTGTGTCGCCTTCTTGGTCTAGTCGCAGCATATGTGGACTGTGGACTGGGATATTACAGATAATGGAAACATTGCGAAATTCATTACACCTACTGTTTTGTACGGAACCTTCGGTTCGCGAGTCCGACTCGCACTTGACCGGTTGTGTAGAAACTCGTTTGATAGTAATATTTTAGTAGTAGTAGTAGCTCTATAGTTAGTAATATTTTATCTGTCGGACTAAATTCAGTTTCAGCACCGGAAAATATCCAAAGCTTCTTGGGACAACACTACCGTACTGTTCTAATTAGCTGGCGTCAAAATTACACGCAATTACACACCGTGTCATAATTAGTAATAAAGACTGTGTTAAAAGGGGGTAATTGGTGTGTTTAGTCGCGTGCGCAAGCGGAAAATATTATGTTAACACGCGTATACGTTGAAAGGGAAAACGCACGTTTTAATAAATGACTCGTGTGGCGTTTATCCTTGAATAATAAATAATAATAATATAAATAAATACGCCCAACAGTCACACACGTAGTCCTGACCCCACATTAGGTATAACCTGTATCGTGGGTGTTAGAGACTATGAAAGATTTTCGGTCTGACAACACCCAGACTTGAAACAAATATCTGTGGACCACACAAACATTTGTCTTAATGCGGGAATCGAACCCGCGGCCTCTCGCTTCACAGCCGGCTACTCGCCCACTGCGCCACGGAGGCTGTCTAATCTAATCGATGATTGATTAGTAGGGTTTTAGGCTTTATAATGAGTACCGACTACATCTTGCCTCCTTGGGCTGGTGCCAGTGTGTATGGGCTGCGAACCAGGAGGTCCTAGGTTCGATTCCCAGGTCGAGCAAAGCGATTTTTCTAATTGATTTGCCCGGCATTGGATCCCCAGAGGGTGTTTAACTTCAGGCAGGCAGCCGGTTATAAAAACTATAACAAATCCTTTCTGCACATGCTCGAAAAAGTGTGTTGCATCTAACCCACATTAAGGTGGGATAAGGATACGTACGAAATAAAGGGTACCGACTACTGCCTCGGTGGCGTAGTTGAATTACGATACGATATCCTGAGATGGCATATTGTTTTTTTAACAAAATCAGCCTGAGTCTGGAGTGTCAAAAATGTTGAGCATTATATTTTTTATTTATTTTTTTATTTTATAATTATATTGCCACTAATATAAGGTAGTTACAATTCAATATTAAGCAAGTACCTGTTAATTAACTAGAATCGCACCACTGTTTTAATCTAACGTATAAGCACCTTTAATACCAGAAGCGAGAATAATAGTGTTGTAAATAATTTGTTTAAGTTTAGTTTTCTTGTGTCTACTAATAAGGACATATTTAACTTGTATTTAATAATTTGTCTTACTTGCTTACTATTTACTTAAACATCCTTATATAATATTTAGACTCAAGGTGTACGCGAAGAGTTTAGGTTAGGTTAGGTTAGGGCTTTGTTTATAAAAATCAGTGTTAATTAACTTTGTCAGAGTTTTATCTCTTGCTACTTTTATAATTCGACAGTCTTCGTAGCCCAGCGGGCGAGTTGCCGGCTGTGAAGCGATAAACTATAAAATGTTACAGTGGGCGGCCTTATCGCTTAAAGCGATCTCTCCCAGACAACCTTCTGAATGAGTTAAAAGGATCAGCAAATAAGCGGAGGTGTAAAGGTTTTGTGGAGTATTTATTTACGAGAATTTGATTATTATATTTAATGATGATGACTATGAATGATATTTAAACGTTTATCATCTTATACGAGCCGTGAAAACTCGTTACATTACGTGAATTAATCGACGCGTATCGAAACTTTCATCGATATATTTAAATCGATATTCGTTCAAAATTTTATATTAACCTTAATGAGCGTTGATGACGGTCCTACGGCCCGACGAACATGCTTTCTTCCACTTTTGTCTTCAGATATATTTTTATAGCAATGACTGGCAAGCGAGTCGCCCTTGGTCTAGTGGCAGCATGGACCGGGAGATCTTTGGCTCGATTCCCAGGTCCGGCAAAGCGATATTGATTTAACCGGGGTTAACGTCAGACAGGCAGCTGGTAATAAAAATTAAGCCAGATCATTTTATACATCATCCTTGAAGAAGTTTTTTGCATGGACCCCATATTAATGTGGGATAAAGGCAGGTAGAATAAGAGATTAGCAAACGAGAAGTTGAATTACCTCATGGTAAGTGACCACCACCACCCTTGATACCAAAATAATCATGGGTACGTTGTCGAACTTAAATGAGGGGAATAGGGATTGGGAACTCATTCATGCGGTAGACGTTTTTATCTACGACTTAAATGTGTGTCATATCAATGACAATTTCCTGTACTAGCTTTGAATCCTTCTTTCTTTCTACCTGCCCTTATCCCACCTTAATATGAGGTCTCAGCAACATACTTTCAAGCATTTTGCAGAAAGGATTTGGCTTAGTTTTTACGGCCGGCTGCCCGTCTGACGTCAACCAGTCCCGGGCAAATTAAATTCGAAAATTAGCTTTGGCAAACCTGAGAATCGAACCCAGGACCTCCCGGTCTTCAGCACACATATGCTGCCACTAGACCAAAGAGGCGACCTGTACTAGCTTTGAATCTTTTCTTTCTGCCTGACGCTATCCTGGCCTTCTGCCAGGGTTCGCCTTCCTACTTAAACGCTTCCACTTCGCTCGGTCTTGAGCATCCTCCATAGTAAGACCATTGGCTCTCATATCTTCCTCCAGAACGTCTAGCCAGCGCTTTTTGAGCCGTCCACGAGAACGTACCCCTGGTACGATCTGGGCCAGACACCTGCGGCCGACGTATTCCTGTAGTTTCCTCAAAACATGGCCATACCATCGAATTTACCATTTGAATAGCTTTTTTAAACTGAAAACACAGATAAGACGTTAATCCAACTAACATATAGGACACCCTTTAGAGATATAATCGTGAGACGTAATAAAAAAGTTCCAAGCCACAAGACCCATAAGGAACACATCATCGCCATCGTACCGTTCCGAAATCTGTACCGATATTATAATTGTGGTAAAATTATGACACACGGAGTGATTCGCCATCGCAACTCATTACTGTTTGGCGGGGTATACGATCTCTTTGGTTTCAATTAGATGGATATAAGTGGATTTATTTTGTCATCCTAAGTAATAACTTTTTTTACCTGCGCTTTTCCCACCTTAATGTGGGGTCAGCGCAACACACTTTTTCAAGCATATTGCAGAGATTTAAGACGGAGGTCCTGGGTTCGATTCCCAGGTCGGGAAAATCAAATTTTCTAATTTAATTAGCCTGGGACTGGATCCCTAGTAGGGGGTTGACGTCAGGAAGGCGGCCGGTCGTAAAAACTACACCAAATCCTCTCTGCAACATGCTTGAAAAGTGTGTTGCGCCGAACCCACATTAAGGTGGGATAAGGGCAGGTAGAAAAAAATGTGGTTTAGGGAAATGTATGAAGTTACATACACGTTACGACAACTGTGACCCCATATTATGTATATACAATCATTTTACAAGAGCGACACAAAGTCACGTCGACTAAAGTCACGTCGACTAAAGTCATGTCGACCAAAGTCACGTCGACTAAAGTCACGTCGACCAAAGTCACGTCGACTAAAGTCACCCGTGAGCGTTTGGCCTAAGTGCAGTGTTAACAATCTAATTTAAAAACGCATATCGAGCTCGATTTGAATTTGATTGTCAAAAATATTCCTGCTCGGACCATAGATATAGGGCCTTACTTATAACCTGTTTAACTAAACAAAAGGTAATGAATAGCCTGTCCCTTTTATTTTAAAACGATATAGCACAAGGAAAAAAGTGACAGCCTATTCTTAGCCATTTGCTCAGCTAAACTGTTTTTATAAGTAAGGCTCATAAGGTCGAAAGTCGAACAATATCGCCACTTGACAGTCAAATTTTTGAAATTAAACAGTTTTTACGGATTCTATCACGACTTGGTTTTAATTTTATGCCCGACGTAAAAATAGTTTAATTTCAATGAATAACATTCACGTAAACCTAAGAAATCATTAGTCAATTTTTTTTAGCAAATCCTAGTGGTGGACAAAAAGTGGGGAAAATCGGCAATCGAACCCAAAACACTCCGCCCGAAAACTATTGAACTCACAATACAGTTTTAACAATGTCAGCCATTCCAGACATTTTTCAACAACAAACACGCCGCCTTTGTAGTAAACATTAAATTACTTTAATGACTTAATTACACAAAAGAGCACCCTATAAAGGATTTTCGGTCGGCCGAGGTGTCGGAGGCACGTTGCGAAAACCCAACCAAATTATAATGAAGTTAAGTGAAATTCGTCGGGAATGGGTAATGGCGGCGATTTAATGACAGCTGTCAACACGCGTCGTGAATTTATGATGAGGAATAATGAACGATAGTAGGGGACATGACTGCCTCAGTGGCGAAGTTTTATTTAGTAGAGACTGGTAAACGAGCAAATGGCTCACTACTCTAGGAAATGATAAGATACCTAATTTAGTGGTAGAGCTGTAGACAGTTACGTCTACAGCACGAATGGGCCGGCTCGAACGGTTTGATACCACTGTCTCACAGAAAACCGACTTAAAGTGGCAGTTCGCTGTCGCGTTTCGTTTGGTGAGTGAGATTTCGGGTGGCCCATTTCCCACCGCCATTTCCCTTCTATTTAGTTTGACAACGCACCCATGACTCTTGTTGTCTTGGGTGTCTATGGTCGGTGGAGATCACTAATCATCAGGTGACCTGTCTGTTCGTTTGCCAGTCTCTGTTAAGAAAAAGTCCGCTTTCGCTAAGTTCGTGTCCCCAGCCTTAGGCCTTTTACCAAACGTATATCAGTTGACTTTTTATCAGCATTGCAGAATTTTAAACTTAATACAATTTCGGACACACCCAAACTCTCATCGACATCAATGTGGCATTTATTTTGAGCGAAAAATAATTTGTGGCGCCATATCAATTAAATTGTAATAACAAAGTTACTTTTACCATTACGGAAATGTAACATTCATACTTCTGATTAACATTGTTTATATATCGAAACGCAAATGTAAGTTTGTCAGTATACCGAAATCCATCAGTCGGCTAATCTTTAACGACATTCTGTCCTTTATTAAATTATTATAATGTTAATTATGACATTAACGGTTATATCGGAGATCAGCAATAAAATGATAACGAACTTAAATGAGGTTAATTTTGACCACCCTTAATATCTTGATGATTATGCAGTTGAATAGTCGGGTAATGACATCAGAAGTTTAAAAAGTAAATTTGACAGCCTCCGTGGCGCAGCGGGCGAGTAGCCGGCTGTGAAGCGAGAGGCCGCGGGTTCGATTCCCGCATTGAGGCAAATGTTTGTGTGACACAGATATTTGTTTGAAGTCTGGCTGTTGTGAGACCAAAAGTCTCTCATAGTCTCTGACCCACGATACTGGTTATACCTAGTGTGGGGTCAGGACTACATGTGTGACGGTTGGGTGTAATAAAAATATGTATTTTTTATCTAGGCATTTCAAAATGCATTCACAAGATCTGATAAATATGTAGGTATATGTAGTAAGGACAATCAGCGTACATAGGCTAAGAATCTTGAGGTCTTGAGTTCAAATCCCATGTCAGTTGATCACAATTTGTGAACTACATAGGCTCACGACTGAAGGCTGAAGAGGTAGAAGCAAACTAGAATGCCCAGATTTCGCCGAGCTTATTTTCGTTAAAGATTCGATATGCCATCCCTAATGGCGAGCCTAACGACATAATAATAATTATAATAAAAAACAGGTAATGTAGCCCCTTAAATTGGAGTATGAATAAACAAATAAATAATAATAATATTAGCCCTGTAAATTACTGTCCCCCGCTGGGCACGGGCCGTCTCTACTAATGAGAGGCCTTAGTCTACCACTTATTGACATATTGAGCACAAATTCCAAACTCCTGATACTGCGCATAAAAATCTAATTTCACTTTGCTGAAACCGGGGATTGAACCCGAGACCTGATGGTAGTCGTATCGTGCATATAATACCACTACGCCACCGAGGCAGTCCATTACAAGATGTTTAACTATTTACCTTGTAAGTGGAGCAGCACTAATGACTGTTGTCGATGGTTTCTAAGTTCCAAATGGCTCTACATGAAGTTCTAAGTACAAAGCGATGTTTTAACTGTGAGATAAATAGTGCGAGGAATGTAAACATTTAACTAACTAAAAAAAGAGGAGGTTAATTCATCTGTATTTATTTGTGTTTACATGATATGGGAATAAGTGATTTCAAGATTATTTCTTTTCTTTAAACATTTAATTTAATCATTTCATTCATCATAAGACTCATCATAAGATTTTTCTTTTTCGGTGTTTATTTTTAAAGCTTTCGTTAAACTTTCATTATCTATTTAGGAATTCGTTCAGGACGAAACGCATTTATTTCTGTATATATACATTTTTAACTAGAACTAGAGAATATTTCTTAAAATACTTCATATATTTCGGTCGAACAAAATAATAGTACAAAAAATTACCAATTACTGATAAAGAATGTAAAATATTCCATGTTTTTTAGTTCCATTCGTTTACTCCAGGAAAAACGTTTCATCAAATGTTTACGATGTAAATTCAACTCTATACACCTGTGATATGAATGAAAATACAAGATTTATCAGCTAGGCGACATTCAAGGTTTTAATGAATTAGCCACGGAGTTCACGTTAACCCACAAACGGCACATAAATACATCGTGTTAAATCACTCTACCACCTTTTAAGCTTAATGAGACGAAAACATCATTCATAAGATTTCTTTAAACACATAAAACAAAATAACTCACGCTGAATGAGCATTTTCGGCCAGTATGAGAGCACAAAAGCCCATAAATACGAGGGAATACAAGCATACCTGGCCACCCAGAGTGACAATATTCGTCCTTATTTCCCCACACTTTGGGGGATTTGAGTGGCAACACTAAACTTGTTTTTTAACTACGTACCGGCGGGATATAAGTATCGAGTCGGTATTGGTGAATTTATTCGGTGAACCGATTCGAAATCTCGATTTTAAAGGGCATCCGATTGATTATGGAACTCTTTTGTGGTTTTTTCATGGTTATTTGCGATTGTAATGATGCGATTTCTTTTTGTGAGGCGGTTGGGATTTCACTAGCTCCCATATTTACTTATAACGGTGTTTTCCGTTAATGAGGCACTGGATACTTATTCTTTCTACCTGCCCTTAATCATCAGCCATAGGACGTCCACTGCTGAACATAGGCCTCCCCCAAAGATTTCCAGATCGACCTGTTGGAAGCGGCCTGCATCCAGCGACTTCCTGCAACCTTTATCAGGTCGTCGGTCCACCTTGTAGGTGGACGTCCTACGCTGCCCTTTCCGGTACGTGGTCTCCACTCGAGAACTTTTCTGCCCCATCGGCTGTCAGTTCTACGAGCTGTGTGCCCTGCCCACTGCCATTTCAACTTGCTAATCCTCTGGGCTATGTCCGGTGACTTTCGATCTTTTACGGATCTCCTCATTCCTGATTTGATGACGTAGAGAAACACCGAGCATAGCCCTCTCCATAGCTCGCTGACTGACTGTGAGCTTTCTAATGCGGCCCATAGTTAGAGGCCACGTTTCAGTGCCATAAGTCATCACTGGTCGTTACCAGTCTCACACACACTGGTCACACTGGTCGAAGTCTTTTGTCTTATCCCTACCTACCTGCCTTTATCCCACCTTAATGTGGGGTCGGCGCAATAAACTTTTTATGCACGTTGCAGAAAATGATTTGGCTAAGTTTTTACGATCGGCTGCCTGCCTGACGTCAACCCCCTATGAGGGATCCAGTCACGGGTAAATTAAATTAGAAAATTCGCTGTGCCCAACCTGGGAATCGAACCCATGACCTCCCAGTCCACAGCCTATGTTACTTAGGTAATAGGTTTGATTCTCGACTTGAGTAATGACAAATATAAGTACACCCAACAATTTCAATACCAGAAGAGTATTTCTTCCACAATATATGCTCTGACTAAAAAAAGCCATACCAATCACTTGTCTCAGAGCGGGAATTGCACGCACAGTGACGTTTCACAACTAATCAACTTCTAAACCATAGATAATAATAAATAATAAATTAAAGAAAGAATAGAAAGAATCATTTAAAAAATATAAAACAATAAATTATTGAAAAAGTCTGTCACATGCCCTTATCCCACTCCTACTTGTTTTTCGGTGATCGCTTTTTGGACTGCACTGCGCTTACCATAATATAGTGTAGTCATTTTGGCATGCTTTTTTAAAAAAATATACAGTGATCTATCATTACATATACCTCTACAATGTTAGTCCCTATTATGTAGCAAACTTAAGTGACAATAAATCCTTATAAATCCGAACTAGTTTCATCCATACTATCCTTTGGGAAGGGAATTGACACGTGTTCTAAACAACGCACACTGGGGAAGAATCGAGCTAAAGTAATATTGTGAGTGTCTTTATTTAACATAACATAAGCTCACGCCTGTATCCCCGAAGGGGTAGGCAGAGGTGCACTAGGTGGTACACCCACGTTCCGCCGAGCTTAGTTCCGTCCCAGATGTGATAGGGGGCGAGCCTATCGCCATATCGGGCACAAATTCCAGACTCCGGGCTGATATGGGAAAATCCAATATTACTTTGCCCGACCCGGGATCGAACCCGAGACCTCAGAACCGTAGTCGTACCGAAATACCACCACGCCACCGAGGCAGTCCAATTTATTATTATAATAATATAAATATAATACTAGCAGAAGAGATGGCTCAGTTGGGAGTGGTTTGGATTACTAAGACGAGTGCCGGAGGTTTGAAACCAACCCAAAAAGGGCAATACACCTCTGAATTTTCTGTGTTAAGTGTGTATTATGATTTATCGCTTGCTATAACGGTGAAGGAAAACATCGTGAGGAAACCTGCATGTCTAAGAATTTCTCCACAAGAGTTTTGTACCCAGCAGTGCGACAGTAGTATTACCATGTTAATGTTATTTATTTTTCAATTCCCAATTTGGTTCCCCTAATCTCAATTCCAATTGTTTTTTTTTATAGCAAAGACTGGCAAACGAGCAGATGGGTCACCTGATGGTAAGTGATCTCCACCGCCCATAGACATCCAAGACAAAAAGAATCATGGGTGCGTTGTCGATCTAAGAGAAAGGAAATAGGTATTGTAACGGGGGGGGGGGGGGTATTGGGCTACCGGAAATCTCAATCACCGAACGCAATGAAACAGCGAGCTGCCACTTTACGTCGGTTTTCTATGAAACAGTGGTATCAAACCGGTCGAGCCAACCTATTCGTGCTGTAGACGTAACGGACTAACTGCTCTGCCACATATGTGATTGTCCGACCTTTGTACCCATAATCTGCTAAACTGTTAACAGCCTCCGTGGCGCAGCGGGCGAGTAGCCGGCTGTGAAATGTGTGGTCGCGGGTTCGATTCCCGCACCGAGACAAATGTCTGTGTGGCCCACAGATATTTGTTTCCGGTCTGGGTGTTGGAGACCGAAAAAATAGTAGTTCCTGATACCTACGACACAAGACTCGATCTTAGTGTGGGGTCAGGGGGGTTACCATCACCTCTTATAGCAGTATTATTATAATTTTACTTATACCGATTCCCATACAAAACAAACGATGAACGATTATAATAATACTGCTATAAGAGGTCGTGGTAACCCTGCAGGACTATGTATGTGACTGTTGGGTGTATATATTTATTAACTATTGTCGAATGGGCTCAGTATACGCCTCTCTCGAACCTAACAATCGTACCATTAACATGTTTGTCAATCAGCCTCCCTGCCGTCCCATTTCGTGTCAATCTTCACGCTGCTGTACTCTGTATCGAGCAGAAGTGTCGATCTAAGATACCTATCTGTTTTGTGAGTAGAATTCCGCGCAGTAAGTGCCGATTGGTTTCGTTGTGGTTAAGGAGAGGTTAAGGCATTTATGTGGTCATTTTAAAGTGGAGTGTTTGTATTGCCCCTCCTTAAAATTTTGGCTTTCAATGCATCCGGATGCGAACAGAAAATAAGGTTACGAGAGGACAAGCGTTGACGTTAAATTGTATCTCTATATTGCTAGTGCTGCTAAATTGTATCATTATAGGTTACGTTTATAATATTGTTTGTTGGATTTTAAGTACCTTATATTTTGTGTATAGGGTGTTTTTTTACCGTTTAATAAGCATTATTATTATTACTATATGTACTATTCTACAAATGTTTGAATTGTTAAATCATTTGTGATATCAATAATTTCAATATTATGTTGTCAATATTTTATGAATATTTTTGTGCATGTGGAGACGATGGAATGTGACTAATTCAGAGTTCAATGACCTTTTAATACAAAATGACCGTAGTCTACAAATTTCTGCCTAAAAATAATGGCTGCAACGTACTGCATATTATTTCATAAGCATTCCATGTTACAATATCTTTATAGGAAAATTAAATGAATGAGTGAATGTATGAATGAAAAAATCATTAATACCTTTGTCCTGCACTAATCAGAATCTTTTATTTTGAATATGAGTTTGATTGGTAGAGCCATGCTGTAGACAGTGATGTCTACATCATGAAGGGGCCGGCTCAACCGGTTTGATATAACTGTCTCACAGAAAATCGACTTGCGTGTCATTCGTTGAGTGAGATTTCCGGTGGCCCAATTCCTCCCTCCTTTTCCTTTTCCCCATTCCCCTCCTTTTCGGTTGGCAACACTCCCATGATACATTTATGTTAAACGTTTGTGTTTATGTATAACTTTTCAATTTACATTTGCATTAAATAGATTTGGATACCTTCCCCTTAGGCCAACCCGCATTAGGCCAGCGTGGTAGACTAAGGCCTAACCCCTCTCATTAGTAGAGGAGGCCCGTGCCCAGCAGTGGGACAGTAATATTACAGGGCTAATATTAATTTTATTTTTAACCTTCCCCTTAACTAGCAACTGAATCTTACGATGTCACCCGACGACACGAGACCATAGTTAGGCCAAACTAATTGTTTGTTAGGCAATAATTGCCTTTTTAAGTCGTAATGGGACCATTAAATTCCCAGCCTTAGACCATAGATGGTGGCTGGCATTTCGCCGGTACTTTGGCACCTATAGGCATTTCTTGATTGGTTAGAAAAAACAACCAAGAGGATTTTTTCAATATATTTATTTATTATGATATACCAGATGTTTCATGAAGTTGGTATCAATAATAATTACCGTTAAAGAAAGGATGGATAGCAATCTAGAAGTCAAGTTTAAAATTTCGTAAGGCTCATACGTTTCTAATAATGGCCACTTGAATTTGTGACGAAAAGTTGATTTCTGTCTCATTGGGTCAGCTGCAGTACATTTGCAAACCACCCAATTAAATTTTTTTGTTTTAGTTATTCACTGTCCTTTTCAATAATTCTTTTCAATAATCAATATTTTGCTGAGAGCTGCTTGAGACTGCCTCGATGGTGTGGTTGTATTTCGGTACGACTACCGTCCTGAGGTCTCGAGTTCGATCCCCGGATCGGGCCAAGTGTTATTGGATTTTCCCATATCAGCCTGCAGTCTGGAATTTGTGCCCGATATGGCGATAGGCTCGCCCCCTATCACATCTGGGACGGAACTAAGCTCGGCGAAATCTGGGTGTTCTATTTCGTTAGTGCACCTCTACCTACCCCTTCGGGGATACAGGCGTGAGCTTATGTATGTTTTATGTAAACAATATTTTTTCTTTTTAATATGCACATGATTAGTATTTATAACGATTAAAAATGAATTTATATTTATACATAGCTTTGTAAAAATAATTTCACTCTCTACCAAGTACTCCCACGATGCAATTTTTGTAACGTGTTTAATAAAATATGTCTTTACCCAAAACATAACTCCAGCTAACACTTTCTCATTGTCATACAAAATAAGGAAAAACATCAACATTTTATCACTTACCAAACCGCATGAAATCAAATATGGAAAAGGAAAGTTAATTTTTCAATAACAGTATAACTGTGTTGTCTGGATATGGCGCGCTTTTGATTTTATTTATAGTACATTACAAGTTAGTCACAATATCGACGAATTCGACGGAATCGACCTACCGACGTGGGGGTCGGGCACAGGAAATTTTCTAATTTAATTTGCCCGGGACTGGATCCCCTTAGAAAGCGTCAGGCAGGCGGCCGGTCGTAAAAACTAAGCTTAATCTTCTGCAACATTTGTTGGAACGGGTAGTGGGTTCAATTCTCATGGGGGATTTTAAAAGTTTTGCGTTTTGAAAGAATGTCGCCTCCTTGATCTAGTGACAGTGGATATGGGCTGTGAACCGGGC
This sequence comes from Clanis bilineata, assembly GCA_036417725.1. Classification (NCBI taxonomy): domain Eukaryota; kingdom Metazoa; phylum Arthropoda; class Insecta; order Lepidoptera; family Sphingidae; genus Clanis; species Clanis bilineata. Next base: position 16,169,089 of record CM071147.1, read on the forward strand.
GGTCATGGGTTCGATGTCCAGGTTGGACGGGGTGCTTAGTATCACTATTTGCCCATGACTAGCTCCCTTAGATAGGGGTTGACGTCAGGCAGGAAGCCGGTCATAAAAAACTAAGCCAAATCATTTTCTGCAACATGCTTGAAAAAGTGTGTTGCGCCGACCCCACATCAAGGGGGGATCAGGTAGAAAGAAAATAAAATTTCAAAAGATATAGGTTTTTAAATTAATAAATTCAGAAGGTCGGATTAACGCTAGGCAGAAATATAGGTTTTTAAATTGGCAACTGCAAAGCACCAAATGGTGCACAAAAACCACTTCATCACACTAGTTGATAATAAGCCCCACGGTTTTTACAATAATTGATATCGCTCTAGAATAAACTCTTTATACCGAAAACATATTTTTTTAGTGCAGTGTGTTCTAAAAGCTTTTTAAAATAATTATAATAAAAATATATAAGTTTTTAAAATAAAAACATTATTATCATCGATTCCTGATACGTTTGCCAATTTTCAAATTCTTCAGATGTCTGGAACATGGTGAAAATAACGTTGAAAGATTATATTACATAGATACACGTGAAGCTAATATAAAGCATAAAAGAAGTACCATATGCGCTATTACAGATTATATCTGTGTCAAACATACAGATCTGTTGAGCCGTTTTGGCGTGATTAAGCCATACACTCAAAATATCGCATTTATAATAGCAGTAAAATATACTGATTACTGACGAATTATAACAACATAACATAAGCTCACGCCTGTATCCCCGAAGGGGTAGGCAGAGGCGCACTAGCGAACTAGAACACCCACATTTCGCCGAGCTTAGTTCAGTCCCAAATGTGATAGGGGGCGAGCCTATCGCCATATCGGGCACAAATTCCAGACTCCGGGCTGATATGAAAAAAAAAAGTTAAAAATTTGTGGTACAAACACAATAGCCCCTGTATATTAATCAATATTAACAAGAATTTATGTTTCACGCTAAAGATCGCACGCAATGATATCAATAAGGTCAGCGCACCCACAGCCCACCCAAAACCAAAAGGGTAGTGAAAAACAATTTTATAGCTCTTTATAGTTATTGCATACTTATACTGATTTATGTATTATCTAGATATAATTCAAGGATGTATGGTTATGCGCATGCGTAAATATTTATTGATAGCTACCTGTATTTACATTAAATCTGATTTTAAAGTAGGATGTACGTTTATTATACTTAATTTTAAGTAGTCGGGGAATGAGACAGTAGTTATTTTTTATGATATTTATTTTATATATATGAACGGTTTTACCTAATGCAATTTTTATAGAAGATTGAAGAGTTTGAGGTGATTAGAAAAAATGCCAAATACGTGTCTAACCAGGCACAAGCAGAAAAGTGTTCCAAAATAGGGATGAAATGTAATTTTACTAAATATGACTATACATAGTTTATAAACCTATTTACTACTTGCTTTAATTTTTTCCCCAACCTATATTATTTCACTGCTAGGCAAAGGTCTCGTTTATATATTTCTTTTTTTTCAGTCCTCAAATAACTATGAATTTCGCATAACGGTCGTTTGACCATATATTCATTATTGATTTTTTCATGATCACATGAAGTTTCAAGCTATAAGCTATTAAAAAAGTAGTAGACAAAAAGAAAGAAAAACCGTACTGAACATTATTGTCTTTGCCTTTTGCCAAGAAGTCTTTTAATACGCACCTAAATACAGTTTGTTTAAAACGGAGTCTATGAACGTGCGCGTGCGCAGCGTGCTGACAAACATGCGCGCACCTTTAATAAGGTTAATATCGTAGATAGTAAAGTTCTCATATGACAGTTTAAGGTGTTTGTCATGAGAGAAAGGAATGCGGTTAAATATAACGGCTAATGTCATGCTCATCACATTTCAACAAAAATATTCTATGTGGATTTGTTTGTGTATTAATTATGGCGATATTATACTCTAATGACTTATAGTGATGGAATGTCAATCATTCAAATGAGTAATTCAATCGATTGAGGTTGTTTGAGGTTGCTATTAAGAACATGTATGTAATACTCTCGCTTCACTCCTTAATAATAATATTAGCCCTGTCATATTACTGTCCCACTGCTGGGTACGGGCCTTCTCTATCTACTAATGAGAGGGATTACGTTAGACAAAAAAATTACAAAATATTTTTTTTACTCTTTATCCCGTGCTGCTTTGAAATATTTGGTCATGAGTTGTTTTGTCGTGATTTATGTAAATAGTAAATTGTCAGGGTAGTCATTGTCTTTTTATTTCACTTTAAGTTAATTAAATTCGCATGGAAAAATTTTAACATACGTAGCTGACGCCTATATCCAGGAAGGAATCGTTAGTGGCGTCAGACGAGAACTAGCGAACTAGAACACCCACATCTCGCTGAATGATGATTATAAATAAATAACACCGATACGCATAGTCCTGACTAAGGCTGAGATCTATAGAGCGATCTTTGAATTAGTCTGATCTATTTTTTGCAAGATAAACAGACTGACAGACGGACCAAGTAAAGATTTTCTTGTAAAAAAATGACTCGTTTGATCAAAGTTCGTCAAAGTTTGATTTAAAAATTCCAAATCTTCACATAGTTTCTTCGACTTAGACTTATTCGGAGTTCGCTCTATAGATATCAGCCTAAGATACTAGTCTTGTGTCGTGGGTATCAGGAAGTACGAGAGACTTTCGGTCTCATAACACCCATACCCAGATCACATCTGGGACGTTAATGTGCTTGGTGAAATGCGGGTGTTCTAGATCTACGAGAAATACGCCTAAGCCTACCAGCCTACTACTTCAGGTATACAGGCGTGAGTATAAATTTTTATAAGTTTTAGTGTGACGATATTTATTCCTGGCTGGCATTCTTCTGGCCTTCCATCTTAAAAGCTTTAATTTAGCCCGGCGTTTAGCACTAAATATATGTTTCCATGTCTTGTACCTGTACGCCACCACACTTGTGTCAATAAATAATTCTTTCTTTCTTTCTTTCTTTCACTGTCTACAGTGAGAACTTTGGCTTTCATATCTTCCTCATAAACGTCTAGCCAAGCTCTTCTTGGTCCACCCATGAGGATGCTTCTCTGGTAGAGCCCACTTCATGATCAAATTAAGCGAATAAATAAATGTGAAGATTATCGCCTTATAAACTAGACTGAGACGTGATATGACGTTGACCGCCTCCGTAGCGCAGGGGGCGAGTTGCCGGCTGTGAAGGAAGAGGCCGTGGGTTCGATTCCTGTATTGAGACAAATGTTTGTGTGGCCCACAGATATTTGTTTCAAGTCTGGGTGTTTTGAGACCGAAAGTCTCGCATAATCTCTGTCACCCACGATACAGGTTATACCTAATGTGGGGTCAGGACTAGATGTGTGACTGTTGGGTGTATTATTATATAAAATTATAATTTTCTCCACAATAATTATAAGGATATAAGTGTTATTTCGAGTAAAGTCACAGGTAATAACTAGTGCGGAAAGTGACATCGGAGCCGTGAGAACAACGTGCAAACGTGAAGATTTTTGCATACGCTGATATTATCGCGGTGTGACGTTACCCAGTTCGAGAGAGTACCCTCGTGGCAGGCCCGCTTCGCGCACCAAGGGGGCGTTGTCCTACATTCAATTTAGAATCAACAAAATACTCGCCACTATGGCTGAGATCTGCATATGATGAGATCAGCAGCGATAGCTCAGTTGGGAATGGAATGGACTGCCGAGACAAGTGTCGGAGGTTCGAAACCAACCCCAAAATGGAGCATACACGTCTGACTTTTCTATGTTAAGTGTATTTTCATTGTGAAATATCGCTTGCTATAACGGTGAAGGAAAACATCGTGAGGAAACCTGCATACCTGAGAATTTCTTCACAGGAATTTCGAAGGTATATGAAGTCTGCCAACTCGCATTAGGCCAGCGTGGTAGACTAAGGCCTAACCCCTCTCATTAGTAGAGGAGGCCCGTGCCCAGCAGTGGGACAGTAATATTACAGGGCTAATATTATTATTATTTTTTTTTTATGGCTGAGATCTATAGAGCGAACTTCGATTAAGTCTAAGTCAAAGTAACGAACTCAGTAAGGATTTTGACTTATTCCGAGTCATTTTTTACAATTAAATCTTTGCTTGATCTGTCTGCGAGTCTGTTTTCATGTAGAAAATGACTCGGATTAAGTCAAAGTTCGATTTAACAATTCCAAATCCTCACTGAGTTCGTTACTTTGACTAAGACTTGTCAAAGTTCACTTTATAGATCTCAGCCTATGTCAGTTTTGCAAAGCCAAGTCCCGGAGTCGCAATACACTTTTGAACACTTTCAAGGTTATTGCAAAAGAGTTCGGCTTAGATTTTGCAACACATTTAGGGAGTTCAGTTCGGTAAAAATTGTTTTAAGCCTACACTAAGTGACGGTGAAGGAAACATCGTGAGGAAACTTGCATATCCGAGAATTTCTCCACAAGAATTTCGAAGGTATGTCCAGTCTACCACCCCGCATTAGGCCAGCGTTGTAGACTAAGGCCTAACCCCTCTCATTAGTAGAGGAGGCCCGTGCCCAGCAGTGGGACAGTAATATTACAGGGCTAATTATAATTTAAATTACACTAAGTGTTTCCTCAATCCGGGATTCGAACACGGACTTCCGGTCCACAGTCCATATGCGCTGCTACTAAATCCAAGAGGCGATCCCACTATATCCACTATTCATTTTCATAATTTCGGTTCTATTCAAGGGCCTTTTTATAAGTTTTGACAGTTTGCAAAAACTTTCTTTCCATCTACCCTTATCCCACTTAATCTGGGGTCGACGCAACACACTTTTTCAAGCATATCGCAGAAAGGATTTGGTTTGGATTTTTTATGATCAGCTGCCTGCTTAACGTCAATACTGTACTGAACAAATCGCGTTAGAAAACACCAGACTGACCTGTAGCCTGAGCACGAAAAACTAATGTAAATGTAAATGTATTTGAACTCGATGCGCGTCTATGAAATTTGTATGAAATATTAACCAAACGTCATCAGTGCGCAGCGAACTCGAATACATTTACATTTACATTAGTTTTTCGTGCTCGGGCTACTGGTAATCGAAGCCCGAACCTCCTGGTTCACAGCCCAAATAAAAAGTTTGACAGTTTGAAAGAACGATAATAATCGTTATATGTAAAACACATTTGATTAGCAGAACGTTTTTCGGAAACTAAAATGGACAAAACTGAATGAAGGAAATAAAAAACTAACATCATTGAAATAAAACTATTTTTACGGATTCTATCACGATTTGGTTTTAATTTTTAATTTTTATGCCAGAAGTTCCGAATTCCGAAAATCCGTAAAAATAGTTTTATTTCAATGAATAACATTCACGTAAACCTAAGAAATCATTAAACTATCATCATTTTTGAAGTGCCAAGTACAAAACCATCTGGTACTGGGGGCTTGGTTGAATTTCCCTAACATTGTTGCATCTCACTATCAGCTTCGACCCTGTTCAACGGCCATTTATTCGCGAAACCGAATAATCAACAGATCGGTCACGATCGATTGTTATGACGATTCACAAAATTGAATATCGAGTCAATTTAATCGGCGAACGTGTTTTGAAACATTACGACTTTAATGATATTGTTTAGAGGTTAGGTGTTAATGGGATGTAGCGCGAAAAGTTATAAATTTATAAAATAGTATTTTTAGCAGAAGAGCCATGTTCGATTCCCAGTAGCCCGAGCACGAAAAAACTAATGTAAATGTAAACCCGCTGCGCACTGATGACATCATTTGTCAGAAATTTTCCTGCTCGGGCTGCTGGTCGTGCGACGTTTCTAACACGATTTGCCCGGGACTGAATCCTCAGGAAAGTTGACGTCAGCTGGCAGTCGTCGTAAAAAATAAGCCAAATCCTTTTTGCAACGTGCCTGAAAACTTGTGTTGGGCGTACTCCACATTGAGGCGGATTAAGGGCAGGTAGAAAGAAAGTCTGGCAAGAGTTTGGTCACCTGATGCAAAGTAATTTCCATCGTCCAGAGACACTAGATACCGAAATTATTATAAATGCGTTGTTAACATACATACATAAGCTCACGCCTGTATCCCCGAAGGGGTAGGCATGGGTGCTCTAGTGAACTAAAACACCCACATTTCGCCGAGCTTAGTTCCGTCCCAGAGGTGATAGGAATGAGCCATATCGGGCACAAATACCATATTCAAATATAAATACTAGATTGAAAAATCCAATATCATTTTGCCCGACCCGGGGATCGAACCCGAGACCCCAGGACGGTTTCCCTACCGAAATACAACTACGCCACCGAGGCAGTCATATATCACTCAAAAAGTCATAATTATAAGCTATTTAATTTACAGAATAAATATTTTGAATTGTAATATATCTTGGTAGTCGCTTCTGTGGTCTAGTGGCAGCATATATGGGCTGTGATCGGGAGGTCCTGGGTTCGATTCCCAAGTCGGGCAAAGCGAATTTTCTAATTGAATTTGCCCGGGACTGGAGCCTTAGAGGAGGTTGACAGGCAGGCAGGCAGCCGGTCGTATAAACTAGGTCGTAGAAAGTGTGTTGCTCCGCCCCACATAAAGGTGGGCATAAGGGCAGGTAGAAAGAATGTATCTTGGTAAGATTGCTCCAATTATTGCCAAATCAGACCAGCTTGGCGGACTGACTCCCTCGAGGGGATTGACCCCCATTTCACTCCAAATTCTTCGCACATATTTAACGGAAGAATTCTTCGCACATATTTAACGGAAGAATTCTTCGCACAGCCTATTCATAAACTAGACACATTAACTCAATGCGGGTGACAAACTAAATCAATCGGACAATGGTGGGTCTGTCATTAAGTCCAAACAAGGGCGGACTCATTAAAAAATACCACCATATCAATGGGACTGGGGACCAATAATTCCACCAGACTTATTACAGAGGGACCTCAATTATAATGAAAACAATCATATAATTAAGGTGCGCGGGCGCTCCATAAAATTGTTGCTTTAACAATTGTCGGAGTACGTGTCTAATGTTTGGATGCGGTATTTTGATATGTTGTGGGATGAGATATTGTTTATAATCTTTTAGGTGGCTTATTAATAACTGTCTGTCTTTTATTGAATGTTTTTTATTAAAGAAATAATAATAAATTAATATTTTTCTGTCTCTTATCTTTAACTGGCAGAGAGCGAATATAGTATTTATACATATTCTATAAAAGTTTGGTAAAATGTCATTATGTGTTCATGATGAAGAAATCGTTGTCTATAAGATCGTAACACATAACAGTCGTGTTAATTATAATTTTGAGTCATGGCTATCGAAATTACGCAAGACTTTCCATCTCACAAAATCTAAACCCAATACAAATAACTGTCCGTCACACACACACACACACTTATCTACTGCATGTACACTTGTTTTCTATCCTGAATTGAAACTACATACTCTCGCTTCACAACTCGCCCGTTGCAGAGGTTGCTATGCGATACCATTCAAAAGCGACCGATATTAAAAAAAGATTGTGCTATAATATACCACATCCACCCAACATTCGAACCTTCCAGAACTCTTTAATGGACAATTATGCATTGTGTGTTTGTTTATACGGCATACTGTAGATAGACTGATAGGTAGCTCGTTAGGTTTCTGAGTTATGAGCGTCATACAGCCTAATGTGTCGCAGTGGTTGGGGTTCAATGCAGTATCTTTAGAAATGAAAGTTAGCAAACGACCAGCGGCTTGAGCAGGAAAATTTCTGACAACCGTAAATGTATTCGAACTCGATGCGCGTCTATGAAATTTGTATGAAATATTAACCAAACATCATCAGTGCGCAGCGAACTCGAATACATTTACATTTACATTAGTTTTTCGTGCTCGGGCTACAGGTCAGCCATAGGACGTCCACTGCTGAACATAGGCCTCCCCCAAAGTTGTTGGAACCTGTTGGACCTATTGGAAGCGGCCTGCATCCCGCGACTTCCTGCGACCTTTATCAGGTCGTTGGTCCGCCTTGTAGGTGGACGTCCTTCGCTGTGCGTGCCGGTACGTGGTCTCCACTCGAGAACTTTTCGTCCTATGGCTGTTGATGATGAAACGAGCAGGTCAAAAAACGGATGAAAAGTGATCTCGTGCATTGACCTATGGTACTAAAAGAATCATGGAGGCCTTACCAACATTTCTAGAAGGAATTAGATATTGAAAAAGGAGTGAAGAATTTGAGTCACTAGAAATCGCATTCATCGCACGAAACACAAATAGTAGAGTGATGACTTCAGTTTCTATGATACAGTGGCATCAATCCGGTCGAGCTGGCCCATTAGTGCTGTAAAGGTACCTGTCAACATCATTACACAATGTTAATTTTTTTGCGGAAAAGTGTCTTGATAATTCTCTCACTGTTTCTAAATCAAATATTTGCTACCAACATTTTTTACTCTATGCTTGGCATTATCCCGGCCTTATACCAGGGTCCGCCTTCCTTCTTAAACGCTTCCACTTCGCCCGGTCTTGAGCATTCTCCAAAATGAGACCATCGGCTCTCATACGTTCCTTCAAAAAGTCAAGCCGGCGCTTATTAGGTCGTCCACGGGAACGTATCCCTCGTACGATCTGGGCCAGACACCTCCGACCGATGTACTCTGTGGTTTTCTCAAAACGTGGCCATACTATTTGCTACTAAAACTAAGCATACTTAATGAAATTGAATCTCAAGTACCAGAGACCTCTCAGTGATTCTTTTCTACCTACCCGTATCCCACCTTAATGTGGGATCGGTGGTTTCTCAAGCATATTGCAGAAAGAATTTGGCTTAGTTTTTACGACCTGTGTGCCTTTGTGACCTGGGTGCCTGCCTGACGTCAACTCCTTCTGAGGAAAAATCGCTTTGCCCGACCTGAGAATCGAACCCAGGACCTCCTGGTCTACAGCCCATATATGCTGCCTCTAGACCAAGGAGGCGACCTAACAGTAAATAATATAAAAACTTCCATAACTTGTATCGTATCATGCGAAACAGGAACTCCAAAGAGCTTTTACAAAACCCGGATCCAAAATCGTGATTGGCAAAAAATATTTCAATCTTAAAAGAATTTCTGCTCACATAAAATGTCAACGGAAACCCGTGTCCGTAACATATCGATTAAAAAACTACTCGAGTGTTGTGCAACATCGATAAATCGATGTCGATCAATAATATAAATGAGGGCTATATTTAATTCGTTTCGATCTCGACGGGTCATTCCGTGTAACGATCGCCGATGAACTTTGGGTGTGTGTACGTAGTGGGATATTCGGGTGATTTTCGACCGATTTAAAAAAAATGAGAAGGTCCTAGGATTGCTCCTCTTATTGCCAAATTAGACCAGCTTGGCGGACTAGCTCCCTCGAGGCAACTGACCCCCAAGGAGAAAGTCCTTAATACGCCTATATGTTTTTTTTATGTATAACATAACATAAGCTTCACGCCTGTATCCCCGAAGGGGTAGGCAGAGGCGTACTAGCGAACTAGAACACCCACATTTCGCCGAGCTTAGTTCCGTCCCAGATGTGATAGGGGGCGAGCCTATCGCCATATCGGGCACAAATTCCAATTTTTTTTATGTATGTTACTCTATATACATACATACATACATAATACATACATTTTCAGGATCCTTATTGTGTTCGATAGAGCTTATTTCAAGGGTGGTCACGTATATTTGGTCACGATCGGATATACTTCAAGTCTGTCCATTAAGTTTTTTAACTTAATGCACAGACTTTATATAAACTTAAAGAAGCCGCCTTGGTCCAGTGGCAGTGTATATGGGCGGTGGACTGGGAAGTTGTAATCTTTGAGATTTTTCTTGGAGAGTAGATATCATTGACTTCCTAATTTGACTACTCAGTGTCTATAAATATCAATTTTGATCTTACAAGAGTTACAGTGGGGGATATATGGGCAGGATAGTCTCTAGCGTATTGACTCTGAGAAATTATAGGATCCTGGGTTCAAATTTAAGGGATTCTCATTTTATCATTTGTGTTCTATTGATATGCCTATAGCTAAAATAAAAAAAAATTAGACTCTAGGTTGAAAATACTTTTTCAAATTCAAACACAAAATGACCAACTGTAAAACCACGATAACGCAATATGAACGACCACAACTGACCGCTGCAGTCAGTCGATTAATTTAGACAATTTCACACAAGTCTGAAACTGGGGCGCGCTGCGGTGCCGCACCGAGTATTGCGAGTAACGCCTTATATTCGCGCCGAGACCACCGCGGTCGATGTAGGCCAAGAACTACACATGTTTTAATAAACAAGATATTATATAAAGTCTCAATAAAATGGAGCGAGTTTATTACACGACAATTTTTGCTAGCGCTACCACCAGCGTCGAAGTATTTTCCGTGGTATTTCACTTGTTACTTTGAACTTTTCCTTTAGCGGTTGAATTTCAAAGTATCCTTCCTTATTCCTTATATGCGTCATAAAATAAACTTCTATACAACATTTTTGCTTTCTGTTTAAAATATACTGTAAAATTTTACATTTTCGTAGGTTTCATGAGCTTATCACAGCTGAAAAATAATTATGTCCGTAAGTTCGGGCTTACGCCACCGCGGTAACTTAGATTAGGTATTTTACATGTACATTCTTGGCCCAAAAAGTTATTTTTTATAGACTTATGCATATCAGCAGACGCATCTCGTAATGACAAGTGCCTACCGACACCCATGGACTATATTGCCTTCTATAGAATAAATACTGCAGGCAAAATTATCTAAAGCATACACCACATAACATAAGGGGAAGGCGAAGGTGCCCTAGCGAACTACAACACCCGCATTTCGCCGAGGTTAGTTCCGTCCCAGATATGATGGGAGTCGACTCTGTCGCCATATCGGGAATAAATTCTAGACTCCGGGCTGATATTGAAAAATCCAATTTAATTTTGTCCTATCTGGGGATCGAACCGAGACCTCAGGACAATAGTCGTACCGCGCACGCAATACCACTACGCCACTGAGTCCACAGTCAGTAGGGTACACCCTGCTGACTTTAAAGGTGTACCTTTAAACGATAATATCCATAAAAAATATTGTCATCACAATGTTTTGCAACTCCCTGACTATAAAATGAATTTTCAAACGTATGAGTAATTGCCGAGCAATTACCGAACGGAACGATCCGATAAATATGATTTTTAAATTACAAATGCACCATTTGTGGAATTGTATCGATTGTTTATTATAAATCAAATTGGAATTTCATTAATCGAACTATGTTTTATTCATGCGACAGATTAATATCGAATCGGATTTAATGCATACAATAATAAAAGGGCAGTGAATTGGCAAGAGGGTTATGCAGAATTGTACATATACAGACTTACGCTTGTATCCCCGAAGGGGTAGGCAGAGCTAGTGAACTAGATCACTCACATTTCGCCGAGCTTAGTTCCATCCCAAATGTGATAGGGGGAAAGGATGTCGCCGTGTCGGCACAAATTCCAAAATCCGGGCTTATACTGAAAAATCCAATATCACTTTGGATCGGCAACGCGGGGTCGAACCTGAGACCTCAGGACAGTTGACACTGAGGCAACAAAAGTAGTGTAATAACAGTATCACCCCACTGTAAAATTTGAGTATTAGTTCATTACGATCAGGAACCACGAAAGGCTTATCACAACATAGAGACCGGAAAGAAATATGTCGGCCATACAAATTTTATCTCGGTACAATGATCGAACCTGCAGCTTATCAGTTTTATAGCCCGCTGCGCCACGGAGGCAACCTAGACAGATGATAGATTTGCATTAATTTAATTGTGTGTTCTACATTGTTTTTTTGTTGAGCTAACACCACGTTTCCACTTTTTTTTGAGGGACTAATTCCCAAATGAAATTTTTGTGGTTAGAAATGTTTGTGGTAAATAATTAAAATTGCTCATTAGTAGAGATGAAATTAAGATTATTTTTCAAAGCAAATTGTTTACTGCATATAATAATTACTGTAAAATACTTCGAAAGTATTTCTTTCCAAGTTGCCACTGACCATCGTAAATGTTTCTGTGAAATTGCCTGTAGTATGTAGTTTCACATCTGATTCTTTCAAAATCAATTTTCTTGTTTACACTGACCAGGTATACCATCACTTAGAGCCGTTACGAGGGTTGGCACGTCGATAAATTCAATTGTTTATTTGTTCCCATTTCGATTAAATTTGATATGAAATAAAATCGGTGTTTTATTATTTGGTTTAAAATGTGCACTGAAAAGAGGATTTTTGTTGTTGGAAATTGGAATTGTTAATAATATTTAGACAAGTAATATTCTCGATAAATACTTTTTAATATCATAAAGACAAACATTTTAGGATACAATGTATGTCAAGGGAGACAAAGAAAGAAAGATTTTATAAATTGAAATGGGATTGATTAAACATATTATAGCACATAATTTTTTGGCATTCACATACATACGTAGAATCACACCTGTATCCCCAAAGGAGTAGGTAGATGCGAACTAGCGAACTAGAACGCCCACATTTCGCCAAACTCATTTTCGTTCTAGATGTGATAGAGGGCGAGCCTATCTGGCACAGACTCCAGACTCCAGGATTTTTGGCATTCAATAATAATATTTAATTGTAGGAGCTGATTGTCTTATTTATTTTATAAAAATATAAATGTCAAAACTGGTTTTGGAATAAATAAAAAAAACACATAATATCCCTGAATTAAAAACTCACTACGCTTTCCTTTAAAGTGAACATTTCCTAATCGATACACCATATCGATTTAATTGGCAGAATAAATCATCCTTTGCCATTGAAAAATAAAAACTCGGCCCAACCCTAAGGCGACGTTCATTTTTCTACGAAAGCACTTAAAAAGATCCTGATAGCCGAAATTTCAATTAAGTGTCATAATCGTACCGGGGAGGAGTGCATTTTCAAGAAATTTATTATTTCACCTCGCAATTTGGTTGTGCACGTACTTTTATTACCCCATATTATGTACGGCCGAATTACCGATGTTAATATGGGTACTTTAAATGTGGTCCAAGTTGGAATAATCGGGTTCTAAGAATGTAGGCAGCAGGTTTTTACTTGCTATTTTTTGCCTGTATACAAAGATATTCAACAATATAGACGGGACAACAGCACAAAACTTGTGATCCAAAAGTTATGACCTAGTGGTCATAATTCGCTCAGTTTATTTGAAATATACGGGCGCCAGGCCCGCCAGTGTAATAATATTGAGAGAATAAACTTGTCTTACGTGATTCTTAACCATTCACAAAACATTATAGGGTGTAAATTGTAATAATCGCCCTCGCATTGTAATAAATGGTTGATGGCGGTACTGAAGTTTGAGATCTATTTTTTGTATGGAAACTTGCTTGATAGCCCCTATAGTTAGTAATATTAAATATGTTTGCCTGTATAGAATATTTATGATATGGTTACATGGATATTGTATGCTTTGTTCAGATAAATTCAACGCCCGAAAACTGGAACGCTACTCAACTTTAACGGCTTTTGTTTTTCGCCATACAATATAGACAGATAAGGTACTATTAAGGTCTCATTCGCAAGAGAGCTTTTTCAACGTTCGTTAAAATGCGTCTCAACATGATTGGTCATATGAGTACTTGGAAATCATTCTTGTGTTATTTCTAGTATGGTATATTCTAAATACTGCTCATCGCCCGTCATTTAAAAATGCTGCGTTTTAAAAGCGTCGGCGTTTAAATAACTACTCGTATATTAGAACTCATATTAGAATTTTAAATGTTATATCTGAAGATACTTATATTTGATTGTAGCTAACCGAAGTTCACAGAAGCAGCATACAAACATGTGGAATAAAGTAAACAAAAGAACATAGTGTAATAAATAGTTATAGCATCGTATTAGTTATAAGCTGTAATGGTGTCAAATAAATAAATAAAATAAAAAATAAATAAATATTCTTCATTTCAACATTTTTTAACACGCGTTGAAAAATATTCTGGGTTCAGACCCTTAGAAGATGTCGATGCCAGACGCGCGGCCGATTCTAAAACTTAGCTGAATCCTTTCTGGATCATTGTTAATAAAGCGTGTGAACCTACATTACTGTGGGATAAATGCAGGACCTAGAGATACTCTTTGTCCCCACCCCGACTCAAATAGTGTACCTACGTTTGTATGACCTAGTATTTGTTTAAAGGTCTCTTTAAGATTTAAATAAAATGCGAGACAGATTCATGACCACATTGTTTTACGAAGCAGAAACTTCAAGAAAATAAAGCTATTATCATATAAATCCATGATTACACCGCAATTTACGTGCCTTTATAGCTTATACTATGTTATATTTTGGGAAATCTTTACATGGCTTAATTGCAGATTATTTATTTTGATTCGATATAATAAGCACATAATGTGATACCGTCAGTGCGTACCGCGTTTTTTAAATATTTTAACACCTGTGAAGGCTCGAGTTAAGTATTTTGTTCACTGTGTTACACCGGAGCGTAATTTTGGATATTTCTCTGATAATTAATAACAACTGCCTCGGTGGCGTGGTGGTATTTCGGTACGACTACGGTTTTGAGATCTCGGGTTCGATCCCCGGGTCGGGCAAAGTGATATTGGATTTTTCCATATCAGTCCGGAGTCTGGAATTTGTGCGCTATATGGCGATAGGCTCGCCCCCTATCACATCTGGGACAGAACTAAGCTCGGCGAAATGTGGGTGTTCCAGTTCGCTAGTGCGCCTCTGCCTACCCCTTCGGGGATACAGGCGTGAGCTTATGTTATGTTATGTTATTAATAACAATAAACGTGTATTTTCAACCAACTTCAAAAAAAGGAGATGAGTCTACGATTCATCTGTATTTTTCTTTTTTTATGTATGTTACGCGATATCTCCTCCAAATGTGGACCCATTTTCAAAATTATTTTTGTGTTCAATAGAGCTTATTCCTTAGGCTTAAGCTTTAGAGCGAACTTCGACTAAATCTGAGTCAAAGAAACTCAGTGAGAACTTAGTATTTTTAAATCGAGCTTCGACTTTGTACGAGCCATTTTATAAGGAAAACAGACTGACAGACAGAAAAGATTATTTTGTAAAAAATGACTCAGACTAAGTCAGAATTTGATTTAAAAATTCCAAATCCTCATTGAGTTTGTTTCTTTGATTTAGACTTAGTCAAAGTTCGCTTTATAAATATCAGCCATAGAGTGGGACCAGAGTTAGGTGTGACTGTTGGGTATTATAAGCCTCCGTGGCGCAGTGGGCGAGTAGCCGGCAGTGAAGCGAGAGGCCGCGAGTTCGATTCCCGCATTGCAACAAATGTCTGTGTGGTCCACAGATATTTGTTTCAAGTCTGGGTGTTGTGAGACTGAAAGTCTCTCATAGTCATATACCCACGATACAGGTTATACCTAGTGTGGGGACTGTTGGGTATTTGTTATTTTTTATACCACAACCTTACATCTATACTATAAGCAGTTACTCCTGCATGTGACAACTCGCCAAAAAAGTACTTTCAGCAAAAAGTGACCTCTCTCGATGGGCTTGTTAAGCGCATCCTCATCAATTTGCCTACAATTATCCACATAAGGTGCCGTCAGATAAAATATTTTGATTAAAGTGTGATTTTTAAGTCGAAAATCGAATTGGTGAGTTTAAAATGAATAATTTATGAGTGTAATTGTGCTTCCTTATGCGGTACGTAAATTGTGCTGATCCTTGTACGGTTTATTGCTTTAAATTGTTGTTAGGCGGTGAGGGAAAGTATGGCGCCCACGTTAAGGAGCATCTGTTAGTATCATACTGAAATATTTGCATTGAAATCATATAATCACAAGTTTAAAAACTTAACGGACCGACGTCAAATCCGATCGTGACCAAATTTATATGGGAGCACCCTTGAAAGAAGCTCTATCGAACACAACAATAATTTTGAAAATCGGTCCACATTTGACGGAGATATCGCGTAACATACATAAAAAAAGAATACAGACGAATTGAGGACCTCCTCCTTTTTGGAAGTCGCTCAAAAATGCAAAAGCCCCAATGTTTAGTTTTCCGAAGGAAATTACGTGCAAAAGTTCCCCTAAAGCTCAATTATATTTCAATTCAAATCAAAATATTTATGGCATTCATGAATTTTTTTTACATAATTTATATTCCGGTCAGATTTTTACTATGTCATTTCAGAAGGACGTTTCACCAGAAGAAGGATATATTTACAGATTATTTTATGGTGATATATACATAAGCTCACGACTGTATTTTTGAAGGTGGACTAGAGAACTAGAATACCCACGTTTCGTCGAGCTTATTTCCGTCCCAAATGTGATGGGACAAAATTCCAGAAACCGAGCCGATATTAAGCAGTAAAATCCAATATCATGTTACCCGACTCGGATATCTCCGATCTAAGACCTCACGTCAATGTCCTACCGCATATGTAGATACAGATATACCACCGAGGCAGTAATTTTCGGTGGTATTAATGCGTTTTGCTTGACTCGAATTGATGTCTATGCATTCTTTAAATATGCTTGTATACGCTATTAATCATTTTATTCCATCTTTCCTCATTCCATAAATAATAAATATTTTTTCTTTCTTTCTTTCCATACCGAATTGGGGTCTACGCAACACACTTTATAAGCAGGTTGAAGAAAGAATTCGGCTTCGTTTTTACGACCGGCGGTCGGCATGGCATAACCTCTTTCTGATACCGTCCCGTAAAAATCGTGTTTTGAAAAACCGTAGCTCGATCTAAGATTCGAACCTTAGACCTCCCAGTCAAGAGTATATATGCTGCCCGTAGATCAGAAGGCAACAAAGATATTTATGAGACTAGTCTTTTCCATTCCTCGGTGCAACAAAATTTAACGACATTGTTATTTCCGTTTGAATATGTTTGATTTTAATTTGAATAATTTAATAATGCCTTCATACTTGTGCATGATTTCGAAGTGCGGCCCTTATATTGATAGGGAGGTGAAACATCGATATCAAGAATTAATTTGTTATAATTTTACGTAGCTAAAATAATTTTAATAAAAATAATTACATACATACATACATACATACATAGACTCACGCCTTTTTCCCATAGGGGTAGGCAGAGACAACGGATTTCCATTTGCTACGATCCTTACACACCTCTTTCGCCTCATTCAGTCTCATTACATTCTTCATGCATGCACGTCGCTTTAGGGTACTTTTAACTTGACCTTTCTCGAGCAAATCTCTGACTTGGTCAGAGAATGTTCGATGAGGTCTTCCCCTTCCAAAAATAATTGTTATTGAATATTATAAACTAAAAATAGTATGATTATTAATCGTCTTAATATTACGACTTTTTATTTTGTGTTTTTTACTGTAAAATATGGGTTCTTGTATACGGCCATAATCATAATTATAATTAATCTTATTTTTAATAATTAAAATTAATTTATCTCTTTATTTAATTATATCTTTATTATAAAAGCATCCAACAGCTTACTAATTAAAATAACAAACATTCAATAACAAAAACAATATTACTTCGCCATTTATAGGATATCATTATCATTAATACTTGTTAACATTTTTTATAACCTACGAATCAAAAGCATTTCATGAGCATGGTATCTGAGTCAACATTCTAATTTTAAAAAATACATCGATAACGTTCACAAATTGTATAAAACTCATCGACACTATCGACATTTTCTCACACCCACCTCTAATTCAATTTCCAACAGTTAACCAGTAAAGTTAAACTCATTGTTAACCTCGGTGACAAACGTTAATGTTACTTTGGCACGAGAGGTTCTAACGGATCGGAGTGTTTGTGAACCAAGTGATAAATGTGCGAAGTAATTAATTTTGTACGTCTCATTTTATTTCGAATCTATTAAATCATCAGGCGTTGATTTAGAATGCGTAGTCACGCGTGGATCTGTCTCGTTGGTCTTGTGGTAGCGTAAATCTGTGAACTGGGAGGTTCTGAGTTCGATTCCTAAGTAAAGTGGGAATTGTTTTAACACTATCAGCTAAATCATTTTTGTAACATGCTTGTAAAAATGTGTTGCGCCAGACTTGTGCCTACCACTTTGCGGATACAGGCGTAAGCTTATTATCTGAATCTCAACTTCGTATCTCATCCAAACCTTCTACATTTATGTATGAATTACGTGTATTTGCAATTAATATCAATGTTAATAAATAAATGCGGATAAACCTTGTATACGCATACGCCATCGCATGTCGTCACGTATGGATCCCATTTTATTTATGTCAATATCGGATTTCAATTTATGAACGTGTTAGTGGTTGTGTAGGGCTGGTGGGCGCTCCATATTTTTATGACCTTCATGGCTTTGGAAAATTGTTGGAACTGGGGAGTGGGTTTCATTCTCATGGGGGGATTTTAAAGTTCTGGTGTTTGGAATGTCGCATCCTTAGTCTAGTGACAGCGTATATGGGCTGTGAACTGGGAGATCTTGGGTTCGATGCCCAGGTTGGACGGGGTGTTGATAGGGGTTGACGTCAAGCAGGCAGCCGGTCATAAAAAACTAAACCAAATCATTTTCTCTCACATGCTTGAAAAAGTGTGTTGCGCCGACCCCACATTAAGGTGGGATAAGGGCAGGTAGAAAGAAATATGGTTTTAGAAAATTGTTGGAACAATCGAATTGTGGGATTTTGAATTTTCATTGTTTTCGTAGAATATTCACCTAATTTTTAATACCTTGGCAATAAAGTACCAATAATATTATAATTATAATAATACTGCCTCGGTGGCGTGGTTGTATTTTGGTACGACTACCGTCCTGAGGTCTCGGGTTCAATGCCCGGGTCGGGCAAAATTTATATTGGAAGTTTCCATGTCAGCCTGGAGTCTGCAATTTGTGTCCGATATGGCGATGGGCTCGCCCCTTATCACATCTGGGATGGAACTAAGCTCAGCGAAATGTGGGTGTTCTAGTTCGCTAGTGCACCTCTGCCTACCCCTTTGGGTATATAGTCGTGGGCTTATGTGTGTGTCTGTGTGTTTGTCTCTCGCTCTCTCTCTCTTTATGTGTGTCTGTGTAATTAGTGATACAACTAGCCTTTCAAATGACTATCAAAAACGTTGAAATAAAACTATTTTTACGGATTCTATTACGATTTGACAGCCTCAGTGGCGCAGCGGGCGAGTAGCCGGCTGTGAAGCGAGAGGCCGCAGATTCGATTCCCGCATAGAGATAAATGTTTGTGTAGCTCACAGATATTTGTTTCAAGTTTGGGTGTTGTGAGACCGAAAGTCTCTCATAGTCTCTGATACCCACGATACAGGTTATACCTAGTGTGGGGTCAGGACTAGGTGTGTGACTGTTGGGTGTATTTATTTATTTATTTGGGTTTAATTTTTATACCCAACGTTTCGAAAGCTTTGCAGCCTTCGTGGTCACGAGTCGGATCATGACATAACATTCGCGTAAACCTAAGCAATCATTATTAAAGACATTTCAACATTGTTATTAACCAAGTAACAACCCTACACGCGGGCATGTTGCCAGCTCCTATCTTCAAGAATTATTATGCTAACCTTACACTCTGGATCCTTAATAAATGAAGTGTCCGTCTGCGTATTCATATTTAACTCTAACTCGACTAGTTAAGTATGTACACACATTGGTATGTTAGGAAGACGACGCGTATATCTTGATGTGGCGTGCTTTATCCTACTGGTTCTATGAAGGTTACTTGCTTTCCGTACTTTATATTTATTTATTAGGATAACTGACAGTACTTACATAATCACAAGTTTAAAAACTTAACTGACCGACTTCCATTTTACCGATCGTGACCAAATATATGGGACCACCCTTGAAATAAGCCCTATCGAACACAAAAAATATTTTGAAAATCGGTTCACATTTGGCGGAGATATCGAGTAACATACATATAAAAAAAAAACAGACGAATTGAGGACCTCCTCCTTTTGTGGAAGTCGGTCGAAAAGTTCATGCTTGTATGCTCGAAGGAGTAGGCAGAGACGAACTAGCGAACGAACACCCACATTTAGCCGAGATAATATCCGTCCCAAAGTTAATAGGGCAGAGCTTATCGCCATATCTGGCACACATTTCAGATATCTGATACTCAGTAGAAAAACCCTATATTTCTTTACTCGATCCGAGAATAGAACTGGACACCTCAGGACGGGAGACGTTCAGCGCTTGCAATACGTCTATACCACCGAATCACCATTTAAAAAAAAACTAAATAAATATACCCAACAGTCACACACATAGTCCTGACCCCACAATAGGTTTAACTTGTATCGTGGGTATGAGAAACTATAAGAGACTTCCAGCCTTACAACACCCAGATCTGAAACAAATAGCTGTGGGCTACACAAACATTTGACTCGGTGCGGGAATCGAACCCGCGGCCTCTCGCTTCACAGCCGGATACCCGTCCACTACGCCACAGAGGCTGTCAAAACTCTTAGTTTAGTTAAGTTAGATGACAACAAAATTACTCTATCTACTCTTACGTAACTTAGGACCTTGCAGCTCCGCCATAAATCTCTATTCATCTCAAATCTCGATTTAAGATAGGAGTGAGCTGTAGGATAAATCGAGTTTAGGTTTAAATCTAGATTAGTAATAGAGCTGCAAGTCGCCCTAAACTAACCTCTAGTGCTTCAAATAATCCAGAATTTGTTTATCATAACATAAAACAACATAAGCTCATGCCTGTATCCCCGAAGGGGTAGGCAGAGGCGCACTAGCGAACTAGTACACCCACATTTCGCCGAGCTTAGTTCCGTCCCAGATGTGATAGGGGGCGAGCCTATCGCCATATCGGGCACAAATTCCAGACTCCGGGCTGATATAGAAAAATCCAATAACACTTTGCCCGACCCGGAGATCGAACCCGAGACCTCAGGATGATAGTCGTACCGAAATACAACTACGCCACCGAGGCAGTCAGACTTTGTTTATCGAAGTTTAATATACGGAACCTTAAACACCCTCATATTATACTCCGGTAGTTTATTGCAATTGTAATAACAGAAAGGGATTGCTTCCTCTATAAATTACTCGCGGCCCCAGATATTTGGTTCCCATGCACTTTGCTTGCTGTTTGCCATAGATTATGTTGCTTTGTAGAGGTATAATGTGGATTTATTCCACGCATCTCAATTTCGAATTGGTCATTATTTCGGATTTAGGTTTTTCCGAAAAGTTTTGATTTTTCTGATTTTAAATAACAGCCAACAGTTACACAGTCCTGACCCCACACTAAGATACGAGTCTTGTGTTGTGGGTATCAGGAAATATGAGAGACTTTTAGTCTCACAACACCCAGACCCGAAATAATTTATGGCCCACACTAACATTCGTCTTGTTGCGGAGATCGAACCCGCGGCCTTTCGCTTCAAAGGCTACTCGCTCACTGCACCACGGAGTTTGTATATGTTTTTTAGTGTATGGATAATTTTAATCATTTCTTCATTCCATCTGCCCTTAGCCTATGTAATATGAGGTCCGCGCAACACATTTTTAAGCGGGTTCTAGACTAGATTTGCCTTAGTTTTTTACAACCAGCGTCTTTCTAAGATCAATCCCCTGGGGGGGATCCAGTTTCGGGCAAATAGTGTTATAAAAACTGCTTTGTCCGACCTGAGAATCGAACCTAGAATATTTCGCGTCACAGTCCATAAATATTGCCACTAGACTAAAGAGGCGTACAATCAGCGTAATTTGTAATTCAATGATTTATTTATTTATTTTTTAATTCAACAATAACTTATTCAATCATTCGAAAAGCAGAAGCTTTCGTTGCATAATCTTTTGGTACTAGACTCGGCATAACAAGGTCTCATACAAATAGGTTGTATAAATTCCATCCATTGTTCATTCGTAATTCACAATGCCATGTAGACTATAATTATAAATAATAGATACTATTGCTAAATTAAATCAAAATGTACGCTAAGTGATAATTATTACATTGAATTGTAACTTTAAATACTTGTGCGATGCAATTAAGCCTCGGGGTATTTAGAAAGAATTGAAATCTTTAAATGTTGGGTCTGAATGTGCAGACACCAGTTGTCTAGGGACTTCGCAATCAATATTTTTATGTACTTAAATCAGCGACCACCAACAAATAAATGATTACGTAGATGCTTCTTTACACTACGAAAAGGGAAGAAGCAAACCGGAGCAAACGAATGACTGATACAGCCAAAAGGACACAAAGATGTGAGATGAAATGAAAATACACCAGCCCCGATCAACTATCAGGTCATGTCGCAAGTCCCTTAAAAGAACCGTATATGCTGGCTGATGGAAAGAGATTCACTCAGTACGTGGGTCACTATGGCAGGTTTTAATACTACGTATTGTAATCGTTATTCGGTCAGATATGAATATCCTATTTTCTTCTTAAAAGACACCAACGTCTTGATAGGATGATAATGGTTGATAGGATCACATCTCAACAGATTTTTTTTCATCCGAGCCCGACACGGCTACTACACTACGCCTAATGAATAATAAGTACTTAGTAAACAAACAATGGGTTTATCGGTGATCACCAGAATCACGCCCGCCTATTTATGCTTCTTCACTCTCTGAAGAAGGAAGAAGCAAATCGAGGGGCTTGCGACAATACAGCCGAATGTCAGGTGCAGGTGTCTGCATCACAGGGATGTACCCCATAACAGCCCCAAACAACCATAAAGTCGTGACGCAAACCCCTCGAGAAAACTGGATAGACCTTTTTTTATATCAGATACTGGCAAATGAGTAGATGGGTCACCTGATGGTAAGTGATCTCCACCACCCATACACCCAAGACACAAAAGTAATCATGGCGTTGTGCGTTGCCAACCTAAAATGAGGAAAAGAGAGGGAAAAAGGGATTGGTAAAGGAAGGGAGGAAAGGAGGAAGAAGAAAAAGAGGAGGGCCACCGGAAAAACCTGAAACGCAATCTACACAAGGAATGACATCCATGTAGTTACCTAGTTACCACTCTACGCATTAAGTTTTAATCTTTGCCACGATCCGCGTAGGCCGAACAAATACAAATGTATCTCTCACGGCATTGCCCAGTGGTCGCTTATTGATATTAACTTGGGTGGTGCCAATTTATTCCGTTCTAATTGGACACGAATAACTGCCGGTGTATGTTCGCTGTTGCCTCTCTGTTATTAATTTTGTCTCTTTGATTTATGCTTCGCTTTGGTTATGCTTTATTGAGATTTCGTGGATTGTTGATTAAAGTCACAATATTTGTCTTATTATTTTTAAAGTTACATTGCCTTAATGGTCTAGTGGCAATATATTTAGGTTGTGGACCGGAAGGTCGTAGGTTCAAATCCCAGATCAGGATTTTTTTCTAATACGATTTGCCCGAGTCTGGCTTTGTCTGGTTGAGTTGAGTTGACGTCAAATAGGCAGCTGGTCGTAAAAATGAAGCCAAATCATTTCTGCAATATGCTTAAAAAGTGTGTTACGCCGACCCCACATTAATTAAAGGCAGTAAGAAAGAGACATTTTTAAAGTTGCTGTTTTTTATACTGAATACTTTGTGCCTCTGTAAATTAATATATCAAATGCGCATCGTTTTATATTTATAAAGCGACTAGCAAATTCAATAGCAAAATAAATCCCTGATAGCGTACTGTAGATGTTCATAAATGAAACACATTGGAATCCATCAGTAAGAAGAAACAATAAAATCAATTAATACAAAATTCATACTCATTCACACTTCGAGCGAACAAAAAGTTCTAGACGGAAACAGCAAAAATCAGTATTGATATCTTCATAGGCAATTAAGAAACAGGTCTGAATTCTTATATCCTAAGCATAACATGTTGAGATGAAGGCGACGCAGGAAAGCTTAGCACCGTTCATTTCAATATAATTTTTGTAGTTCATGATGGAAACCCAAAACGATTTCACAAATCACACATAAGCTTGTATCCCTGAAGAGTGTGTAAATCCCTTAGGTCAGAGGTGAAATAGAGGACTAGAACACTCACATTTCACCGAGCTTATTTCCGTCCCAAATGTGATATGGATCGAACCTAACAGCATATCGGGCAAATAATCCACTAAGATAATTTGGCCCTGTGACTATTTTTTTTACTACATAGATGTGACACTTGGCTTTAATGTTTTTTAACATTATGTATTAATGGGTACAGTGACATGTTTTGGTGTTTTATAACTTTTATTCCCTACGCAAAGAAAGGGATTTATAAATTGATAGAAAACTAGTTCATTATATAATCATAATTTAAGTGGGAGAGCCGCGCTGTAGACAGTAATGTCTGCAGCACGAATGAGCCAGCTCGATCGGCTTGATACTGTCTCACAGAAAATCGTCGTAGAGTGGCGGCAGCTCGCTATAGCATTTCGTTCGGTGTGTGAGATTTCCAAGCAACCCAATTCTCCCCTCTTCTAATCCCTATTTCCTTTCTTTAAAGTTGGCAACGCACACATATCCATTGGTGGTGGAGATCACTTACCATCAGGTGATCCACCTACTCAGGTGCCAGTCTCTGCTATAAAAAATCTGCGTTGCGCAGTGCATCTGCGTGTCACCATGCACCAAGGAGTCACACGCCCGCAGCCCCTACAAATCGTTTACAAACTGTCATCGTCAATTCCAATTGATTTGAACCATGCGAAACTATTTTGTTTCGTAGAATCTGTATTATCGACACTTCGGACGTACTAATCTCTGTTATTACTTTAACTGGACGTGGTTCAAGTTATGAAAGTATTAGCGTTTTTATTTCTTCAAATTTTGATGACAAAATTACGAATATTATAGCAAAATAGAGATAGCGATATATCGATGGAAGGACGTCGTGGTTTGAAACAAAGAAACAGATATGAATTCCTAAGGAAACAATAAAACATAACTATAAAAACCATTTAACCTCGTATGAACAATACTAAATGGACCGACTTCAAAACGTATCCGATCGTAACCAAATTTATATGGGACTACCCTTGAAATAAGCTCTATGGAACACAAAAAAATCTTAAATATCGGTTCACATTTATCACGTAACAACATAACAAAGTTCCTTTTTTTTTAAGTCGATAAGAAAGCACACGGGTTACTAAGAACTAATATTACGTAGTGGAAGGGTACCATAATAAGACAAGAGAAGGTCTTCTAATCCTGGAAATATTTTTATGAGAATAAAAACCATTATTTACTTGGATTTTTATTTATTGATATAGGTTGACAATTTGGCGTGGAAAAAGTAACAAGTCACTTACATAATTACTTCTCTTGATTATCCTACGAATCTACTACGTTAATCTTGTATGAGTTGGAACCTCATTCATATCATTTCATTAGTACACCATGACTAGGTTTAACTGCATTGGATTACTAAATCTTCATTACCATTTACACTAACTTTCATTTTTATAGATGTCATTTTAAGAGCAATAACATCATAATATACGCATGTAAATACATCACCAGCAGATGTATAATCTTACATTCAAATAACTAATTTAAGAACTTTTCCCACGTGTAATTCGATATTAGATTAGCTTCTACTGTGATATAATTCGAATTAGTAGGTGGTTTTGAATATTTATACATTGATTTATGTAAATTTTTGTACTACTCCACTACGGTATCAATTAGCAATATATCTCATATAGGTGTTAAAATATTTAACGTTTGACCTTCTTTAACTAGTTTATGATTGTCAACACAATTTCTTTGAGGGTATTACAATATCAAATATTTAGTTAAAGTATTGGTGTTATAATTTACATTATTGGTATAAGATAAGTGCGTCAAGAGTTAACCAGGTTCGAACTTAAGGAAATTAGTGGAACTTTAGATTAAAATAATTGTTATGCTCCAATTACTTCTTCCTCATGACAATTTTATTTAATATAACAAAAAACGGAATTTGTAATGTCTTCATGGCATGACCTTTATTTGCTTCTTCAGAAATATTTCCTAGAATACAAGAGAACGGTTGATATTTTTAATTTGCCTTGTTCCACTCCAACGAGGAATATATACAACATCCTTTTGGAGCGTGGTATTTTCCTCATGCAGCCACCTTAGATTTATGACATGCTGCCTGCTTGATGTTGCGTTAACTTCTTTTAGGGTTGAGAGGATTAAGTCCTCGGCACATCATGTTCGAAAAACGGCTTTGCCTAATCTCGGATTCGAACTCAGGACCAAGGACCTTTCGATAAACAGTCTAGGTATTGTATGGTACTACAAGACCATTAAGGCGACTGATATTGGGATTTCGACTTCTGAGTTTTCTATTAATACACGCTAAATTATTTACCCATGTTATAGGAGTAGGCTAATTGTCGCCTCCTTGATATAGTAGCAGCATATATGGGCTGTGGACCGGGAGGTCGTGGGTTCGATTTCCAGGTCGGGGAAAACAAATTTTCTAATTTAATTTGCCTGGGACTGAATACCTGAGACGGGGTTAACGTCAGGCAGGCAGCCGGTCATAAAAAACTAAGCCAAATCCTTTCTGCAACATGCTTGAAAAAGTGTGCTGCGCCGACCCCACATTAAGGTGGGATAAGAGCAGGTAGAATGAAAGATCGGAGGAGACTAAATTATATTATATTTTGAGGCAACATAAATAGGGCTAAAACATAAGCTCACGCCTGTATCCCCGAAGGGGTAGGCAGAGGCGCACTAGCGAACTAGAACACCCACATTTCGCCGAGCTTAGTTCCGTCCCAGATGTGATAGGGGGCGAGCCTATCGCCATATCGGGCACAAATTCCAGACTCCGGGCTGATATGGAAAAATCCAATATCACTTTGCCCGACCCGGGGATCGAACCCGAGACCTCAGAACCGTAGTCGTAGCGAAATACCACCACGCCACCGAGGCAGTCAGGCAGGTCAGGCAGATAAATAGGGTTAACAGTGCGTATTCGAATATACGATGACTTTTCATATAATACCCGCTTACGCTCATCACGTCCACCACCAGCCAACCTATCCACATGTATGGTATACATCCAAGAATGCGTTTTTCTCACATCCAGCCACACTGAATGTTGCCACGCAAAAACGTTTCCAATTAAAAAGATATACAGTGCCATTATACGGCCCACTGACTATCTTTGATCATTTAATTCATATCTCACGTATGCCGTATTCAATCAAGCGTTTTCTAAGTATCACCGTCTCTTTTTATCGTGATTGTTGGAAAGGGACAAATGAGTGCGTTTTTCAATAGTTTTTCTACCTATTTGTAAAGTGAGAGGATGTGATTAACTGTTAATTGTTACGTTGATGGTTCTTGATTGATATGTGAGTTAACATTGGGAAACACTTAATAGAAAAGGAATATTTTCGTATCATACAGGCTCACAACTATTTTGGGGCTTACTTATAAAAATAGTTTTGCTTTTTTCCTGGTATTACATTGTTGGAAAATAAAAGGGACAGACTATTACTTATAATTTGCTCAGCTAAACTGTGCAAATGGCTAAGAATAGGCTGTCACTTTGTTCCTTGTGTCACATCGTTTGAAAATAAAAGGTACAGGCTATTCTTTACCATTTGCTTTTGGTTTTGAATTTGCAACGTTAAGCATTTACTGCTTACTAGGCTACCTGTGTTTTATTACATACATACACTCCCGGATATATCTCCGAAGGCATAGGCATAGGCAGAGGCGAACTAGAACACACAAATTTCGCCGAGCTCATTTCCATCCCAGATGTGATAGGGGGTGAGTCTAGCCATACCGGGCAAAAATTCCAGACTCCAACTGATAGAAAGAAAAAAGAAAGAAAGAAATAACTTTTATTTTTCCATAAATATTGAATAGAAAAACTCAATATCACTTTGTCCGATCTGGGGATCGAATCCGAGACCTCAGGACGGTAGTCGTAGTGCACTTATAATACAGGCAAGCTGTTTTATTAGTTAAAACTTAATCCACGAGTAATCACATGGATCTACAACTTGGTCTCTGGTTATTACCATGATGTATTCGATTCAGTGTCGTAAATAACAGACATGCCTCCAGCTATTCGGTTATAAATAAAAAGATGAATGTTATTATAAATATCAAGCGTAATATTATTTAATTGGCATCATTAATGTCCACACAGTGGGCTACGATTTATTGCAGCAGCAGTTTTTAAACTATTAGATCGTAATGTTCTGTGAAATATTTTGGATGGGTCTGCTCGAAAACTAGGGCAAGATCATTAATTTCGTAATTGATCTGTGTAAAATCTAAAGCATTCACATCAAGCAAAAGCTGTCAACTGTGTGTTGGTTGTATAATTTAAGATCGCAAGGATTTTCAACTTTTTTGTTAAACTGGGTTTCCAAAAAACGAAATGACTTCGTTTTGTTAATAATGCGTTACGAAACATCAGAAAACTGGAGCATTTTTAAATCGTACCTCTAGTATAGTGATGTAGCTTTTAATACTTGAATTCTATGTCATTTATATTTTTAAGTTCTGTTGAAACAAATTGATGAACCCAAATGATTTGTTGCAGGAACGAGCTCCTCGAGCCATCTGCATCATGAAGATCAATGGTGAGAAGGGATAATAAATTAATACTCTATAAGATTTTTTATTTATTTATTATCTATGAAATGTTGACTTTACAAATCATTAACATCTACGAAAACGTTGTGTCTGAAAATTTACATCATATAGGAATATTTCGTAGCAAATTGTTTGAAGTGCTTTTGACGCTAAAATAGATTTTTGAAATTATAATTCCAAAGGCTCATAGGTGAGGAACAATATGAATATAATATAATAACTACGGTTAAAAATATTGTTAATAATTTTTGTTTTGATCTTGCATATTTCTCGCAGTTTATACACCAGTAGATAAAAAATAACCTCTAAAATGAAAATATTAAGTAAATGATCTCATCTATACTAACATGTATTCCTAAAATGTAAGCTAATATAATATTCAAAATAGTAACGAAATAAATACTTACCATGCAATCATTTAAGATCACCACAGACGTACTTCCTGATCGTATTTTGCCTGCAGCACTACTCTGAGTAATTTATTGCATATCACATCTGCAGTGTATTCAAAGACACTTCAACAGCCCATCTCCCGTCACTACGGAACATGGAAAACGCTTTCGAATACCTCCAACCACTGTTTGATACATCACATTTGTCTGTTCATATATCATTCAGTCTATATAAAGTGCACGGACAGTTAAATTGCTTGGGCTTCCGCACTCTGACGTCTTTAAAACCAATATCGTCTCCATCTGCCACGTCATTATCGACTTTATTAACTGCAATTTTGGTTTTAAAATCCTTTACGTGTTTTATATAAAAAATAAAATAGATTTTTACATATTCAATTATATTTCTAACTATTAAGTTAGAAATCTTATTAGCAACGCTCCGAATGTGCGATTTTCTTTTGTTGTAACCACGACCTTATGATTTTCATCGTAAGGTATAATTTCAAGTGTAGTTTCTTCTTGAATGTATTCTGCTACAATTATTTAGTGGGGACGCAAGATAACTAACGAGGTATTAGGATTCTCCGCGGAGCCTTGGAAATGTCCGGACTAAGGCTTCCCTTTAAGGGTGTCCCGACAAATTGTTCCCATTCAGAGTTTATACGCAATGTCTAAATGTAGAAAGCAATTATTGGTGCCGCTTACTTTGGTATTCGTTTAACTAACATTGTTTTGGTTCTTTGAATGGGTCAATGGGAGATAGTGTACGAATGATTTATCTGTTATTCTTTTACGTCTAATGAGGCGTTTGTTTTGTTTGTTGAAGTTTTTATCGCTAATTGGGTGCTAATAAATAACAAGGTCTATTTGAATTAAAATGTCGATGTGCCTTAGTGATTTATTCTTCGTAATAATCTTTGAGTAATAAATTATTAGAATCATTACTCACTATGGATTAGAGCTATTTATTATCCGTAGATAAGGCTCCGCTTCTAATTTTTACCCACAATTGAATCTGTATGAGTGTCAGATTTTTACGAACTATTATTGATATTTATTGTTCCTAGGAAATGTATGAAGCGATGCATGAGTGTGGACGAGACAAATGAGGTGTGTCAGGATCGTAGCTTGTGGCGCTCAATTATTTCTGCCTACCCCCATGGGATGCAGGGGTGAGTGTGTATGTAAGTATGTTCCTAGGTTGTATGTTTATGACATCTGAAGCTGATAACTAAATAAACTTTTTGAGGAATCTGGGAGTTAAGATAGTTGCCATCAGGGTTAGAAAGCCAGTATAAAAACCGGTTTCCTTTAAGGTTGACAAGGCACCTATGATTCTATTGGTATGAAGATCTTCATGGGCGGTGGAAATCACTTAATATCAGGTGACGCATCTGCTTCTTTACCAGTCTCTGCTATAAAATGTCTTTCGGTGTTAAAAATAATTTTAAATGGAATAAAAATTCTTCCGTATTATTTTCAATTATCGATTTTTATATGACCGTTAAAGATATGAAAACAAGAGTTGATGTGGTTTATTCAGACGCCCAGCATTTTAGTTATACAATTAAGAACACCGATATAAAACGCAACGTCGATCGTTTTAAATATATTTTATAAACGATTAATATGACATCTGTGAAATTGAGTTTCTTGTTATGTTATAATTTTTATATTTTGTAGATTTCGCTATTGGACCGCCGTTTGAGTAAATTGAACGAATCAAAACGTATGATTATTGTTGGTTGTTGTATTAAAGAATTGAAAGAATTGTATATTAATTTCAATACACAAGTGTACATGAGTATTATAAAACTTGCTAGCTTTGGTGCGGTTGATTTGTAATTTTGTATGTATTTTAAACAGATAATTTTGTGGTAAAAAGTACCGAGGTGCTTCAATCGAGATTTACGAGAAAGAAGAAGATGATTTACTAAATAAAACTTTTAGAAGATCATTTCCTTCTGTAGGATAATAATGACAGTGGTATTAATCCGGTCCAGCCGGCCCATTTATGCGGTAGGCGTGACTGTCTACAACGTCGTTCTACCACTCATAAAAGCTCAAATGATTCAAATTACGTCGGTTTTCTGTGAGACAGTGGTGTCAAACCGGTCGAGCCGGCTCATTCGTGCTGTAGACGTTACTGTCTACAGCGTGGCTCTTATCAAAAAACTGCATAGGCGTCTTTAAAAAAAATATATACAGAAGTCGTAAATGTAATTGCAAACCAATATAAAGAATTGCATATAATCAGAACCAATGATTATTTAACACACGCTGGGAAATTGAATTGAAGTACAATACACAGGATCAACATTTCCGAGAAATTGTTCAGTTATCAATTTAAAGTAATTGTTATTGCGTACATTGTCAAAATAAATGTTTAATTTACTTTATTGAATGTAAAATTGCGGTAGGTTAATTGTTTACTTAAATCATTTACATATTGTGATTAAAGAATGTATTCGTATATTGACGAAAAATTTTTTTTTAACGCCACGCTTATAGAATGGTCTTTTTTCCACCTACCTTATCCCATACAAATTTATATTCCGCGTAGCAAACTTTTTCAAGCATGGCTTGAGTTTTACGACTGGTCGCCTGCCTGATGATATCACTATTCCAGTCCCTAGCAAATAGCATAATAATGGAAAATTATAAACAGTAGATAACACAGGTCAACTGAGGTTTTGTTGCCTGAAGCTTGATACTCAATTTTGAATTGTATTTGCCTCGGTGATTTGAAATTTGATGTCCTCTTTTCGATATCAGCTCTTGATATAGAGGTTCATATGTTAAGGAAGACATTTTTACTAGTATGGCAATTATCATCATAAGGTCTCATTTAAAAGACTTTTTTATGATTTTTTTGCATAAATCGAATCAGAAGCACCACTTTAAACGCTCTAGCAGTAATTAACTATCATATTCGATGACTCATAGTGGACATAAATTTCCATACCAAACTCCAGCTTAATACAGACGAAGAGAACTTTATACGATTTTATCCACGCCACCGAGGCAGTGAAATATGATGCATCCTATCAAAATATCCACTATATTAACAAAAAACTGTGAGGGGTAGAGCCATTCTGTAGACATTTACGTCTCTCAGAAAACCATCGTAAAGTGACAGGTTGCTGTCGCGTTTCGTTCGGTGAGTGAGATTTCCGGTGGCCCAATTCCTCCCTCCCTTTCCATATCCCTATTTCCTTCCTTTTAGGTTGGCAACGCACCCATGATTCTTTTAGTGTATTGGGTGTCTATGGGCGGTGGAGATCACTTACCATCGGGTGACCTATCTGGTCGTTTGCCAATCTCTGCTATAAAAAAAAAGAAAATAAATGTCTACTTAAACCAGATATTATATTTCTAGAATATTCCCAGTACATTTCCGCCTCATGCTGAGCTAAATCTGACCCGAGATATACTTGACCGCAGTCTGTAGTTAAAGAGCATAGCGGCCCAAACTTACATCATCCGATAACGTCCTACAACGTCCGTTAAATACTATAGCATCCAGTAAAACATAAACATATCACTTGGCTAGCTTGTCTGTACTTTTGTCACAGTAGAAAGAACTTAGTAGCTCAATTATTAAAGTACAGTACACCCAACAGTCACACACTTAGTCCTGACCTCACACTAGGTGTAACCTGTGTCGTGGGTGTCAGAGACTATGAAAGACTTACGGACTCGCAACATCCAGACTGGAAACAAATATCTGTGGGCCACACAAACTTTTGTCTCAATGCGGTAATCGAACCCACGGCCTCTCGCTTCACAGCCGGCTACTCGAAGCCGCAGCGAAATGGAGGCTGTCAAGCTCAAATATTGGTTCTTTATCATAATATTAGGTTAATTCGAGCTGTGGGTGACAATTGTTCTCCATAGAAATGTGGTGGCTCAGTAGCATAGTGGTATTACGTGCGGGATACTGTACCATCCTGAAGTCTTAGATTCGATCTCCGGGTCGAGCAAAGTGATATTGGATTTTTTCAATATCAGCACGGAGTCTGGAATTTGTGCTCAATATGGCGATAGGCTCGCCCCTATCATATCTGTGACGGAACTAAGCTCGGCGAAATGTGCGTGTGCTAGTTCGCTAGTGCACTTCTGCTTCTGACATGAGCTTATGTAGCTTATATACCGGAATTGTACTACTGTCTCAAATCACCTGTGTTTGTAGGGAATAGTCGCGCATACCGATCTTTACGCAATGGGACAGTCCGTACGTTTACTTGGGACATCATCCATTGAAGATAATCATCGGCCGCCGGATAAATAGGGAATATTGGCGCCCAACCACAAGCAGTGTTTACTCAACTCCTCCGGTTTGATTAATTTCGTTGCGGGATAAAGACAATTTTGCATTCTCTGAGACTCGCCAAGCTTGGTTGCTCCGTGTCATAAAAATGCGTGCCGTTGTTGATCCTGCAGGTCGATTCTCTAAGGTTTCATTTGTGAAAACAATGTTGCGGCATCGTTGCGGTAACGATGTTTTCATTTTTGAATTTAGCAAGGTACAAAGCACACGCACTAGCGCTATGCGTGATGACGGTGCTTATGCGAACTCGCTTTCTCGAGCCAGGCGTTTGACATAAATGTATGGAAAATTGTATTCTCTAAGACCCAACAACGTTGAACGCTCCGTCGATCTCAACGATGTGCGCTGCGGGAGCTCGTCGTCGATCGCAACGTTGTGGCATTTCTTAGAGAATCAACCTGCTGGATTACAGGAGTTACAGTGGCGGGTGTGCAGGAAGGATAGTATCATGGCAGTGTTTACCCACACCGACTTAGGTTCAAGTAAGATTTTCATTTATAAAAATATAGAACTCCTGTGTTAAGTGTCAGATTGGGTAACGCGTTTTTTTGCGCGGATTTGCCCAAGACTGGATACCCTAGATGAGTCTAACGTCAGACAGGTAGCCGGTTATAAAAATAGATAAAAATAATTAAGTGTCGGTGAAAAAATCAATGGACGTCCTGTAGCTGATGATGATGAAAAAAATAAGATTTAGGTGTTATAAAACCAAATGTCTGGTGAATGCTTAAAAAAATAAGTACCACTAGAGTCATTTACCTAAACACAAACTCAAATTTTTCAATTATCAAATACGAAACGAGTTTGTTGCGTATTCTTTAATATATTGGTGATGCGTACTTATGGTTTGTGGTAAAAAATCCATGCAAGATTTGCTGCTACATAATAATAACCTTACCATTTCATCATCTAAATATATAGAATGGACTTTGGGGTGTACATTATGCGACTAATAAAAAAAAATATAGAATTTCCTTTTATCGAGGCAGTCTTACTCTCATGTCTATATACTTACATAGTTGTCATACCTTCCATCAATGAATCAGGCAGTTAAAAGAAACACGTTTATTTTATCTAAATGTATGCGGGACTATTAATCGCGACGACGTAAGTTGAGTGACGACTGAATGGGCGCGAGTCGCGACGGATGCGTGCCTTGACATCGCTTGCGCCTGCGCATAGTTTCGCACTGGACTGTACATATACCCCCAGGCGTATTATGTATCGGGAGCGGTATCTTATCATGAAAAAAAAATAGAATTATTTTTATATTTGTAGTCGATTTTGCCATTATTCCAAGAGGTCGATCTTTAAATCTTTGGGGAGGCCTATGTCCAGCAGTGGACGTCCTATGGCTGATAATGATGATGATGATGATGACATGACGTGAAGTTACGTATCTTTATTTCTTTTTAAGTGCCCCTATCCCACCCTAATGTGGGGTCGGCGCAACATATTTTTTCAAGCATGTCACAGAAAGGATTTGGCTAAGTTTTTACGACCGACTGCCTGCCTGACGTCGTCAACCCTCTCAGGGGGGTGACGTGAACTGACGTATATATTATTTTACTTATTAGACTGATCCAACATTCTAGTTTAATTATAATAAAACTATAATTTTGACATTCCATTAAAATGTTGTATTTATAATATTTGGCACAAAGATGAAATACATATCTGAACTGAATTAATTAAAATCGAAAATATTTCAAGATTGTAAACTTTTAGCGACTATAAATACTTCAAAGTTTCAGTTAAACGTGACCATAAATAAAAATCCATAACTGATAAGATTAGAGCTAATGATCTCAATGTTAATTAACTGTTAAAAAGTAGTTGCTACATAATTTTAGGCGCTTTGTAGGTGGCGATCGAATATCGGCAACCGGTACAATGTTTCTTTGAACGGTTCAAAAAACGGCACCCTTTAAGAAGGAAAGCGAATGAAAACTTCAAAAGTACTTAAAAGCTCCCGTTATAACTTCTATTTTTTTAAATTATACCAAGAAAGAAAGAAAGAAAAGAAATTCATTTCGGTCTCTCACACAATATGCAGAAAATTTAAATACTATAATTAGGAATGAGACACGCTTTTATTACCACATAATATAATGAGTGAGGCCTGTATTCCGGAAGGGGCTGGCAGAAGCGCACTAGCGAACTAGAACACCACATCGCAGAGCTTGGTGTCGTCCCAATTCCATTTCTTATTTTATTACCTTATGAATAAACTGCTTTTAAATTCAAAATGTTAGGACAGGAGTATCTAAAACCCATGCTCCGTCAATTGAATGTTACTTTGATCAGCGTTTCAAAAACCTGAGTTTTATCCTAAACAAATGAGGCATCAGTAGGCCAACCATTAGTTTGTTGCACGTATTTACGCGAGCGAGAACGTAAAATATTTGTGTGGAAAACGTCAGTTCCCCGCGTAACCGCTAGAGGCGTTCGGGTGTTTGTCATACAAATATTTTACGGAGTCGCTAGCGAGTAATGTCAAAAAAACTCACGGTTAGCCTACTAAAGTCAAGAGCAAAAAACCTAGAAACTCGAGGCGAAGAAGAGCGTAATAATAAATCCATAGCAAACGACTTCAATCAATAATCCCATAGTGAGCGACCACCAACTGGCGACTGGCAATTTTAATGAAACCTAGAATTAATTGTACATCTAATTGGAATTGAATCGGCAATTCAGACCCAGGCAGGTGTTGGGACGCAAAAAGGCGCTGCGTACGTTTTTTACCTCGTGATTTGTTCTCAGATACGACGTGATGCGAATGTGATCAGTTTGATAAAAATCTACAGCAAAATTCTTGTACTGTTTGCTATAAGTCTTAGGGTGACTGGCAATACTACAACTAATCCAGAGTTAGCCCTAAACTCGATTTAACCTACATGTCATTCGTATATTGAAATGTATACTTTAAAAGAGGCGATAACCCTTGAGTTTATTTCGGCATTTCTTAGGGATTGCCACGAAATGCCTACGCCATTTTTATTTTTTCAACATATAATTATTGACATGTAAAAGTGATATAAAATATCCTATTTACAGAATAAATGATTTGAATTAAAATTTATATTTAAATCGAGATTTAAGATAAATCGAAATTAATCTAAGAGCTGCATGCCACTTAGTAAGATATACGACTGCCTTGGTAGTGTAGTATTGCGTGAGCATTACGACTATCGTTCTGAGGTTTCGGTTTTGATTCGGGGATCAGGTACGCCATCATCATTATCAGTCACAGGACGTCCACTGCTGGACATAGGCCTCCTCCAAAGATTTCCAATCCAACTATTATCGGGTACGCAAAATTGGTTATGGATAAATCAAATAAAATCATTTATTAAATCCATAAAATGTCACATATTGCTTAGATTCCGTCAAGAATTGTAATCTACTGCCAGTTCGGAAGGCTGGCTCGCCAGAGAAGAACGGACAAGAAACTCTGACGTTGCTCTGTTTGGTAAAAAAATTATATAAAAAAAATATAAGCAGTTTACAATCAGATATTAATAATAAACAACCAATTAGAAAAAAAACATTTCATTAAATTAGATTAGATTAGAGTAGCTAATCCACAACAAGGTTGCCTCAATGTAAAATTTTAATAAAACCGATAAAATGTACTATTTCGATTGCTGAGCAAATCCCACAGGAACGGCGAATAAACGGCAGACTAGACGGATGGATACAAATGATAAAAGTCAGTCTGAATAGATCAGTCCACACAAGCAGCACCCGTTCACGAGTATGACGCACGTGCCAGCCATCGGCCTTCTCAACCATGTTGCAAGGGAGTGAAGTGAGTGATTATTAGCCGATCTGATTTGTACCCTATAAGTTCTCCCCTTATCGTATTAAAGGATGGAAATAAA
The DNA here is from genome assembly GCA_036417725.1 of Clanis bilineata. Taxonomy (NCBI): domain Eukaryota; kingdom Metazoa; phylum Arthropoda; class Insecta; order Lepidoptera; family Sphingidae; genus Clanis; species Clanis bilineata. The sequence goes on from CM071147.1 coordinate 16,206,316, forward strand.
GCCCGAATGGTCAAACGCTGCTCAAATTTAACGGCTTCTTATATTGATATTCGCCATACAATTTTGACAGATAAGACCGCCTTAAACAACATAAGGCGACCTTAAGTGCATGAATATTCGGCGGCAAGCTTGTTAGAAAGTGAAAGTCCTAGTTGCATTACTGCTTACCCTTTAAAAGATAATAGTTGTAAGGAGCGTGTTTAACCAAATAATAATAATTATGTATATGATGTTATTTTATTGAAACAACTTACAAAACTTTGTTGTAGCTCTGAACATAACGATTATCCTGACAATTAGTGTTTAACTCAACTAATTTTATAATTTATTTCTTTAGCTCCGAGATATATCGCTTTTATTATTGTTTGCTCTAAGGTAGAAAAGAAAGCGATTTTAAAAATTTACATTTACTTTGAATAAAAGTTTCTTATGTTTACAATTTCCATTTATTTTCGCGATTAATTCCATAAAAATATTCAAAATTATCAACACATGTTGAATGTGTACTACAATGTAATGTTTATAGCATTCATTTAAAAATCTAATCAAAGAATAGTAAAAATACTTTCTTAAAGTAATTCCTTTGTAAATTGTCTCTTATTATTATTTTTTAGTAAATGACTAATAAATATTGATTTTTTGGTTATGCCATTGTTCTGCCTCCACGGAACACAGTGAGAGTTTTTCCAATTTTGAACGATCTGAAAATGATTTTGTCAGGAAGTTTGTCGTAAAATATAAACCAAATCCTATTTGCAACATGTTTAAAAAGTGTTTTGTGCCGACACCACACTGAAATGAGATAAGTGGAAGACAATCCATTAATAAATATCAGAATAATTATTAAATTATTATAAGATGTAAATCGCGATATCTTTACACTTAAACCACACAGTGGGAAGACTAGAACATGTCGACAGTTAAATTGCTAAATAAGTGATCGTCACTGTACTTATGTTGATTTATTTCACTTATAACATCAGTACCAACTTCCAACCTTACTACGACAAGATAAAACTGAATTTCCTTCCACCGAACTGTAACGAAATGTAATTTAAAAGAAAACTGTAGCAGTGATGCTGATAAATTTACGTCCCTCCGTAGTATTCGAAATATTTGAAAATGGCCCCTGTAATTGCATATAGGGGTTATAAATAAGTCATCGGATGTGTTTTTTATTGATGTGAATGCTGGTGGAATGCTGGTAAAACGATATTCCATGATAGCTTAGATTTTGCCCCGTTTACTGGGGTGACATTTTAAAGCGACTTTAATGGACCTTCGTCGGCAGTGTATGTAAGATACTAATTGCTCTTGGATTATCAAAGTACTGGTAAAGCCGCAATAAAGCTAGTTTTGTTTTAGACATTGTATAGAAAACGAATAGTTTATTTTGTAAATCTACAAAGTAATGGCCAAGTGTATTTTTCTCTCTCCATCTCCTTTTTTCCTTATTACGTACTTTCTTTTTCTAATCTATCTTTATTACCTGATTCCTTTTTTGCATAAACGTAGTGTATTTAATAATAATAAATATTTTGCCATTACCTTTTCAAGATTTAGTATTTTATCGAATACCCCAAAAAATCTTTCCTTTTCACAGTAGGCAGTGGTCTGGTTATACCACTGGTATTGTCTATGACCTTGAGCAATGATGATTAATCATTTTCCATCATCTCCTTTGCCATATCCATGGCCAATCCATGGTTACTGTAGCCACTTACCATTAGACTGCCTCGGTGGCGTGGTTGTATTTCGGTACGACTATCGTCTTAAAGTTTCGGGTTCGATCGCCGGGTCGGGCAAAGTGATATTGGATTTGTCCATATCAGCCCGGAGTCTGGAATTTGTACTCGATATGGATATGGTATTGTGAATGCAGGCCGCTTCCAACAGGTCGATCTGGAAATCTTTGGGGGAGGCCTATGTTCAGCAGTAGACGTCCTATGGCTGATGATGATGATGATGATGACGATAGGCTCGCCCCCTATCATCTGGGACGGAACTAAGCTCGGCGAAATGTGGGTGTTCTAGTTCGCTAGTGCACCTCTGCCTACGCTTTCGGGGATACAGGCGTGGGCTTATGTTATGTAGCTATTAATTATAAGGTAAGCCGACTGCGTTTGTGAACCAATTAAATAACTTAAACGTCAAGTGTTTTTGGACTTTACTTCGCTTAGCAGTTAGTAGTCACATTGACATGCTAAATATACTATCTCATTCACTACGCTACAAAGCCGTCTTAAACGCCTATGATGAAATGTCAATTAAGATTTATTTTTTATAGCAGAGACTGGCAAACGAGCAGATGGGTCACCTGATGGTAAGTGATCTCCATCGCCCATAGACACCCAAGACATAAAAAGAATCATGGGTGCGTTGCTAACCTAAATGGAGCGCATGAAAGGGGAAGGAAAAGGATTGGAAACGGAGGGGTGGGGGATTGGGCCACCGAAAGTCTCACTCATCGTCGTCACTTTACGTTCATTTTCTGTGAGACAGTGGTATCGAGCCAGCCCATTTGTGCTGTAGACGTTACTGTCTACAGCGTGGCTCTACCACTCGAGATGCACAAATCCTTAATTTTTGCAATACATAAAACCCCTTTATTACAATTCCAGTAAAGTTTACAATCGGAGTCAAGTATTTCACGCGGTACATTTTAATTACTAACAAATGTGTGCTGTTGGTATAGCTCTTAGAATGTAGTGATAAGAGTGAAAGTGGCTTGGTATGGGAGTAAAGTTATGTTTGCCGACGAAAAGGCTTGGCAAGTGAAAGTAGGCTCATCATCTGACCGGAGATAACCTTTGGCCATAACCTGTCGTTGTGTTATTGTAAGAGATACGTTTAAAGCTTGATTTACACTAGTGACTAGACCATAATTTGAGGCAAAATTTCGAATATTTATTGAATAGTGACAGTTTAGAAAAGTGCTTTATTAATTATTTTTTTAGGGCAGCAACACACGGACATTTTTTTTGGGAGTGGTGATATTATTTACTATATAACGCCTGCTTTGATGGCCTTATTTTTATAAAAATATGCTTGAATGAGTAAGTATATGAGATTTCTTAATTTACGCTCTCCTAAAAGATGGTCATCAACAGTTTTAAACAAATTTTCGACAATTATAGTATGATTTGGATTATATTAATTAATTTAGCTCTTTAAGTTACGTCAAAATCAGATCCAGAGCATAAATACTCCAGCTGCTAGCACAACAGAGATTGTTTCTATCGTCCTGCGGTCTGAGCAGGAAAATTTCTGACAACCGTAAATGTATTCGAACTCGATGCGCGTCTATGAAATTTGTATGAAATATTAACCAAACGTCATCAGTGCGCAGCGAACTCGAATACATTTACATTAGTTTTACGTGCTCGGGATACTGTTTTCTCAACTTTTTGACATCACGTTTCAGACACTGCATATATGGGCTGTGGACCGGGATCTTCGCTTCTTGGGTTCGATTCCTAGGTCAGGCGAGGTTTCTAATTTCATTTGCCTGGGACTCGATCCCCATAGAGGCGTTGACGTCAGGCATGTTGCCGGTAAAAAACCCTTTCTGCAACATTGTTGAAAAAGTGTGTTGCGCCGACCCCACATTAAGGTGGGATAAGAGCAGTTAGAAAGAAACTTCCAGGCACTGCAACTTAATTTAGATTTCAAGGCACTTTTAAAGCATGCCTCAACCAACCAAGTGTGAAACAGCATAATGCTAAACTAAAGTTCATTTAGCTTTTGCTACAGCTTTTAAAGCCTTGGTAAATGAGGCAGGGGTCCGATTTCTAAGATGTTCGTAATTTTCGCAATTTATTATATTTATTACCCCGCCTTATTCGACTGCCTCGGTGGCGTGGTGGTATTTCGGTACAACTACGGTTCTGAGGTCTCGGGTTCGATCCCCGTGTCGGGCAAAGTGATATTGGATTTTTCCATATCAGCCCGGAGTCTGGAATTTGTGCCCGATATGGCGATAGGCTCGCCCCCTATCACATCTGGGACGGAACTAAGCTCGGCGAAACGTGGGTGTACTAGTTCGCTAGTGCGCCTATGCCTACCCCTTCGAGGATACAGGCGTGAGCTTATGTTATGCCTTATTCGAGGCGGGTTTAAGCCCAACCCTTTTTTCGACCAACAGAGTATGATAGGGGTTTAACGCTTTCTCTGCAATCCTTTATTTAAAGATTGTGTGACAAAAAAATATATATTTTTCCACCTACGTTTATTCTACTTTAATGTGTGAGGTTTTCGGTGGCCCCATTCCCTCTTCGTATTCCCACTCCCTATACCCCTCCTTTTCGGCTAACAACGCACCCATGATACATTTGTGTCTTGAGTGTCTATGGGCGGTGAGGCTCACTTACCATCAGGTGATCCACCTACATGTTTGCCAAACACAATAAAAAAAGTTGGGTCGGTGCATCAGATATTTTTGATAAAGTTGTCGCAAAAAGGTTTCGGATTAGTTTGGTCAATTAGCTGTTTGCCTGACGTCATCTTCCTTACAGAGATCCAGTATCGGGCAAACTGTGCAAAACACACAAAAAGTGTTACCTTACCTTGGATTCAAAGCTAAGACATCCCAGTCCACAGTTTATATTCACTGCTATTTGACGAAGCAGACTACACAGACAATTTAAATAACAATCAATTATTTTTTACACAAACTCAATCCCTAAAAAAAGCGCAAAAATGTAACGACCCCAAAATACAATTTAACATTTAAAGATGACCGTTGTGAGATAAAATGGGCTCATTTATCTATCACAACATAAGCAGTGTGCGGTCGCAACGGTTAATTAACAAAATTCACTTTGTCTGAGACACATAAAATTTTACGAGGATCAAGATCTGCGATGTCCGAACGTGGAATGGACAAAGATGTTGAATGCTGGAAGGGAATTATGCAAAATGTATTAAGTTGTTCGTACTACAAACGCAGATTTTGAAATCTTTGGGGGATGTTCAGCAGTGGACGTCCTATGGCTGATGATGGTGATGACTACAAAGCCAAAAATAGAAACTTGTACCATCTGTTATTATGAATATTTTATGTCTTGCTCTAATCCCATTTGAATGTGGGGACGGCGTAACAAATGTTTTACTGCTCACTAAGTACAACCTGTATCGTGGGTATAAGAAACTAAGAGACTTTCGGTGTCACAACACCCAGAATCGAAACAAATATATGTGGCTCACACAAAAATTCATTCGGGAATCGAACACGCAGCAGGACGCTTCACAGCCGGCTATTCGCCTTCTCGGCTCTTCTGCGCCACGGAGGCTGTTTTTGCATTATTTTTTTATTGACTGATATCTTTACAATTATTCCATGTCTATGACGCACTTTGTTAATTAATGAAACCATTGCGACATCAACTAATTCTGTCTTTTTAACGCATAAAAAGCCTACATCTATTTCGAAAAACCATTAACCGGCTGATAAAACAACTTTGTCATCAGATAAGCGACACTTTTGTTAAAAAACGAGATAAATTTCATAAGATACAATCGATTTCGTCACCGGCAAGCAATCAAAATACCTTCAAAATAATTGGTGTAGGTCTATTCGTTAACATTTTATTTAAATCCATAATCGTTTTGGTGAGAAATGTTTTTTTTCACACGTGACATTCCGTCGATGGCTATACAATTACTATAATACGCGTTAATATTTAATAAAAAATGCTTAAGTTTTATACCAAGATTATTGTGGATAATCTCACGGTTATTGAAATCTTTAATAGCGTATAAGCCTAATGTACCGCTAATTTTAACAGTAATCAAGTTTTAACTCTAAGACATTGTCATTAAGAACTATTTTCAGAGAATATAGCCGGTATTTGTTCATTTTTGCGACGTATCAAACTGTAGCACGTTACTACCGAAGAAGTAAATTAATAAAATTAAAGAATGGCTAAATAATGAGGTAAACTAATATATTGAGCTTAATAAATTAAGTCTGTTTTTAACGCCGATTCCGAATAAAAATATTGTAAATCTAAAATAGGTAATTGTCTCATATAATCTTTTGTTGACATGTTTTATTAACCTCCAAAAATTAGAAGTTTAAACTTTTCCTTAACTATGAAATTGCAGCCTTCTTTTCAATAATCACGAAGTTAATTTACAATTTTTTGCCACATCTAGTTAACGCACATCGATTGCCATAACAACAAGAGCCCACAAAAAATTGGAGCAGAGCAAGTATGGAAAAGGCTCATAAAATTTAATAGGTTTTCCTTCAAAAACGGCTTACGTGAGCGGCTTACATATGGTCATCGTTTTTTATCACCATTAACGTCCATGTTAATAAGCAAACTGGTGTAAATGGTGAATTATTTCGACTTCATTTAAATGGTATTCGCAAATCATTTTTTACTGCGCTGCGTTAATTGTTTCGCTTCTGGTTTTCACTTTATGATTTATTTTTATGTGTGTTTGAAGTGATGTTTATTTGACAGTGATGAGGTTGTGTGGGTATTGTTCTTCAGAATTCAAATAATATTAGTAAGAAGTAGCCGAGCGGTAATTGTATAGTTATAAGATTTCCTCGGTGGCGTGGTTGTATTTCGGTACGACTACCGTTCTGAGGTCTCGGGTTTGATCCTCGGGTCGGGCAAAGTGACATTGGATTTTTCCATATCGCCCCGGAGTCTGGAATTTGTGCTGGATATGGCGACAGGCTCGCCCCCTATCACATCTGAGGCGGAACTAAGCTCGGCGAAATGTGGGTATTCTAGTTCGCTAGTGCGCCTCTGCTTACCCATTCGGGGATACAGGCGTGAGCTTATGTTATGTTAATAAGATTTCTTGTCTCAATATTACCTATGGAGCTATAGTAGACTAGTTAGTACGTACATTTGTACGTTTACAAATAATTGTAATTCATTTTTTTAAATCTACTTCTTTATCTGCCCTTATCTCATTGAAATTCAGGGTCGACGCCATAGCCCAGTTTTTTAGGCATGTTTCAAGAAGGATTCGGCTTAGTTTTTATGACTACATCACACTGATTTCTTCTGGGGGATCTGGTCCCGGACGAATTGTATTACAAAAAGCCTCGTTGACCGACCTGGGATTCGAACTATGGAAATGTACACAAGTTGAAAATGGATTTATCAACAATACGTATATAATATGGCATAAGTAAAACTACAAGCAGGAAGCATTATAATAGTATCGTAAGTCATGTACTTTAGTATGACTATGAAGATTTACGTATACTAGTATTACACAATAATATTAATAGCATATAAGCGAAGTCACGTGCAAAAGTCATGAAAGAGTCAACTAGTGCCCTTTTATATCACTGACTGCCTCGGTGGCGTGGTTAGATTTCGGTACGACTACCGTCCTGAGTCCTCGTCGATCCCCGGGTCGGGCAAAGTGATATTGGATATCTCCATACCAGCCCGGAGTCTGTAATTTGTGCCGGATATGGCGACAGGCTCGCCCCCTATCACATCTGGGATGGAACAAAGCTCGATGAAAAGTGGGTGTACTAGATAGCTAGTGCGCCTCTGCCTACCTCCTGCCTGATACAGACATGAACTTATGTATGTTATGACCAGCTGTCTCCCGCGACTCCGTTCGCGTGGAAATTTATTTTCCAGGATCAAATTTCATTTCGGGGATAATAAGTAGGATATATACTCCTTATAAAATTAGCTATCTACCAGTGAAAATCCCGTCAAAATCGGTCCAGCCGTTTCAGAGATTAGCCGGAACAGACATTCAACAATTTCATTTTTTTTTATATAGGTACCGTATGTACTTTCATATGCATTTAGTGAAATGCTGTTAATTTGCAATTACAGATAGACACACCAATTTTGTTTATTTGTATGTATGTATGTATACCTATGATCTAGCGAACTAGAACATTTTCTGAGTTAAAAAACGAACCCAGAACTTTGGATCACAACCTACACACTATCACTAGGCACAAGAAGTGAATTTATATAAGACGTTAATGTTTTTATGGCCTTAAGTAAAACTGTAATGTCTGAAGAAAATGGAAACAATCCGGAACGCCTCTGACCGTTTGGACCAAAAAAGTGCGGTTGAGGCACGGGCTGCGTTTATTTTGAAGGTTCTGTGAAATAAATAAATAAATAACACCCATCAGCCACACACAGTCCACACTAAGACATAAGTATTGTATCGTAGGTGTCAGGAATCACGAGAGAATTTCAGTCTCAAACAACTAGACCCCAAACAAATATTTGCGGGCAACACAAACGTTTCTCTCGGTACGGGGATTGCACCCGCGACCGCTTGCTTCACAGCCAGCTACTCGCCCGCTACATCACGGAGGATGTCAATACAAACATATATAATATAACTAAAGAGTTGTTTAACTTCAAATGAAGTTAAATCCAACACTGTAATATTTCTTTATTTATGTGATTTTTTTATAGCATAAACTGGCAAACGAGCACTGGGTCGCCTGACGCTAAGTGGTCTCCACCGCCCATAGACATTCAAGGCACAAAAAGAATCATGGGTGCGTTGTCAACCTAAAAAGAAGAAATGGGGATTGGGAAAGTGAGGGGGGAATTAGGCCACCGAAAATCCCACTCACCGAATGAAACGCGACGGCGAGCTGCCACTTTACGTCGGTTTTCTTTGAAACAGTGGTATCAAACCGGTCCAGCCGACCCATTCGCCACGTAGACGTAACTGTTTACACTCTACAGCGTGGCTCTACCACTCAACTTCTTCTTTTCTTCTTATTTTCCCTTTGAATATGTTATTTGTCTACTTACCGTAGTTTCGACCGACCTCCAAAAAGGAGAAGGTCCTCAATTCGTCGGCATTTTTTTATGTATGTTACGCGATATCTTCGCCAAAGTGGACCGATTTTAAATTTTTTTTTGTTCTACAGAGTTTATTTCAAGGGTGGTCCCATATAAATAAAAAAATATTAATAAAATAAATTTATTAAAAAATATATATTATATTATATTTATTTTATAAATTTGGTCACGATCGGATTTGAAGTCGGTCTTTTAAGTTTCCAAACTTGTGATTATCTATGATGGAATATTCTTTACAACCTTTTCAACAAAAGGATGGAAATCCTTAATTATCGGTATTTTTCGTATTAGATAGGGCTTTGAAGTCGCCCTATAAGTTTTTAAAACTTTTCAGTAAGAAATTGCTATATCAAAGTATAGTTTTTAATCTCTTAGTGGGTCTCTCAATGTGGGTCGGGATTCCACACAGCACTGCTGAACCCTAAAGCACCGGTTTTGGAGTCGATGCGCACCTCAATTAGTACTTTCGAACGCATACCGATAGCGGACGGTAGGTGCATCTTCAGGGACCTTATTTGGACGGCCTGGACGTACGGGAGATTCTGGTTGTCACGTGTCTTCGGATGTGTCTCCGATTTTAGACCGACTTCAAAAAAGGAGAAGGTCCTCAATTCGTCTGTATTTTTTTAAATGTATGTTACGCGATATATCTATCACACAACAGCGGCCTGAGCAGGAAAATTTCTGACAACCGTAAATGTATTCGAACTCGATGCGCGTCTATGAAATTTGTATGAAATATTAACCAAACGTCATCAGTGCGTAGCGAACTCGGATACATTTACATTTACATTAGTTTTTCGTGCTCGGGCTACTGGTCTTTAGGTACAGATTGCTTAGTTCACCTGTTAATAACTAGTTTCCTTTGTTTTTGTATTAGACTAATCTAGGTATAATTAAGTAAATTGCCATTGTTTGTATCATGTTTTAGTATGAGATGCCGCAATAAACTTTTCTTTCTTTCTTACTTTCGATATCTCCGCCAAATGTGGACCGATTTTCTGTATTATTCTTGTGTTTGATAGAGCTTATTCCAAGGGTGGTCCCATATAAATGTTGTCACGATCGAATACATTTTGAAGTTGATTTGTTAAGTTTTTATTTGTAAGACATTCCAGTTTTAGGTAAAGAAAGTTTAATATAATAATATTTAATATAACCTTAAAAGAAAGTACAAAAATCAAAATAGGTTATATCATCGATATAATAATATACCTAGATGCACAGTTCCATACAAATATCATTGTAAACAGTGTCCTCGACAGACAAAACAAATAAACATCACAAATTTAATTAAATTAACACAAATATGACCTTATAGACGCGGCATAAAGTAGCTTTTTAAATTGAATGTTCAAACGTTCCTATATTCGAAATTTTTGAATTTCTAATCGTTTTTGAATTTGACAATAATTTGACATTATTAAAAGAAACATTCTAGTCACTTGGACAAAGATTGAATGGAGTCGAATAGTTCTTGTATTTATCTGTGAGAAATTTTGACCACGTGGCGTACAATGTAGATGAGAATGGCGATATCTCTATAATAATTTTACTTACATTAAGAGATAGATAGAGTACAAATGTTTAGAAGATAACGAAGCTTATGAGTTATGAATATAGAATAAGCACTGTTTTGCCTTAGCGTGATTCATAAATAAATAAATAACACCCAACAGTCACATACATAGTCCTGGCCCCACACTAAGATCGTCCTTTGCTCTTTAGATTCTTAATAATTTCTTTTAGACTATCATTTCGTTTTCTTAATCTTTTGTTCTGCTTTTTTAAGTTTCGAACTAAATTAGATTTAAGTTTAAATTTTTGGTTGCGTTCTTTCAAATTATCTTTCAAAAATAACGTCTTAGGTGTGTTAAAGATTGATGAAAATTCTGATGGTATTGGTGATCCTTCATTATTTATTGGTTCAATTGCTGGTTCCTGGAAATGAATATGTTTCCAATAAATGATGACGCCACAATTACTGTTGTAGTAATTATGCCTAACGACCGGTTCCAATAAGTGATCTCAATCCGAGAATCCAAGATAAAAATGAAAAATTAAAAAATGAAAAATTGCGAGAATGAACCATTAAAATTATTATTTGACAGCGGAATGTTCAACTTTGTTCATGTTGGCATTTTTTTATGATCTGCACACTTTGATTTAAAACATTTATTAGAATTAGCCGCAAATTATTAAATAGTCATTTTACATGGCAGTATGTACCTAGTATATGCTTGCTATTGATGAATTCTGTATCAAATATTTTTCAGCTATTACACTTGTACTGCACCCTGCCTCATTTAAACTTGTAGTTACGACAATCTAAAATAAAGTCAATAAACGTTGGCAATATTTATTTATTTATTTATTTATAGGTACACCAACAGCATACATATTGTTAAATTAAATAGTAAACATTAGTTAAGGACAATGTAGCTGATGACAATTTATCACCTTTATTTTTGCTACAGCATTCTTTTTAATTTTCCTAATCCCTTTTTCTGTATAATATCCATCGGAATCGGCAAAATGGTCTGAACAAACCACACTTGAGTAATTGGGTTTAAAATTTTCTTCTCTCCTTTCTTCGGAAATAATTTTACGCCATTTATCTCTTACTATTTCATTTCATGGAAATCTGTAATTAATAAAAAAAATCATAAATTTAAAATAAATATAATATATTTCCAAAAAAAAAAACGACTCCATATATTTCATTGTTCCAAATCATGATTTCAAAAGGGACAAAATATTTTATTAACTGAATTCGTTAAATTAATTATTTATACACGTTTAATACTTAATTTAACATGATTAAGGTTTTAAGAATCAAGTAAGGGAATTATACTTACTTAAAATATGAAATCCCATGTGTTTTGCGCTTTGTAAGAGTGTTATTTTTGCACTCTTTCACAGAGCATTTAGGCATCTTCACAGACGAACGGTCGGCGCCCGACTGACAGCCAACAAGTGCTTACTTACATTTTAAGCACTCGTTGGCTGTCCCACTTTCTGAGCGTCAACTGTGCATCTAGGTATATTATTATATCGATGGGTTATATTGATAAATCACAAAATATTATAATTGCAAAGGTTTGTGGGTATGTTTATGTGTTCACTTTTCACGTTCAAATGGCATAAGCAATTTTGATGAAATTTAGTATTTAGATAGCTGAAACCCTGGATTAATACATAGGCTATTTTTTTTTATCCCGGAAAACAATTGTATCTTGGAAAATAAATTTTCACGCGAACGGAGTCGCGGGCAACAGCTATACATTATCTTTTTTGTGATCAGAAGAGGATTACTTTTTATTAAATTGATATAGTATATAATATCAAGATATCATAATACATGAATGTTTATAAAAAATAAACAACTTGAATTTAGTTTATTGTTTATTCCAGTCAAAATTGGTAATGTAATTTTAATACCCTTTATAAAAAAATAAGGCGAGCTTAACTTAAGCAGTGTTTTTATTCTTTTACTCTGAAACTGTTTGAAATAAGGAGAAATATTTACTTTTATGAGTGAGACATGTTGTTACAAAATCCACTCGATATCTCAAGATATGCCATCGTTCCGCAACCTCGTGTGTCGCGAATAAATCCGCTTATAAATCAATTGTGGGTGCGGTTCCTTTGAACGGGTTCATTGATGGTGTAACTCGAAGAAAGTTGACGCTGCGACCAACTGTACTCGCTTTTTTAAAGCAAGTCTGAATACCGAAATACGGTACGCTTGCGGAATCTTCGCATTGTCTGGATATCTTGAGACAAATTCTGTTATTGTATCTTTTGTGTAACAGCTAGTATAGAGAAATGGGGCCTTAATTATAAAAACATTTTGAGATTTGTTTGTCACTTTTTTCCATACGGCACATTGTTTGCAAATAAAAGGGACAACCTATTTTTAAAGATAAGAAACGCGTCAATATTTTATAAGTAGGGGGAACGGTATTTATGCAGTTGCGTTTCCTTTTGTGAAAATAAGCTTACGCTTTATTAATTTTATTGCAAATTAAGCGAATATTGAGAACGCTAAGACAATAGTGATATGAAATAAACCACTTTTCTATTACCTATCTACCGGGGATTGAACCCGCGACCTCAAGACGATAGTCGTACCGCGCACGTAATACCGCTACGCCACCGAGGCAGTCAAATAGAAAAATAGTAGCACTAATAATTATATTGTAATAATATAAGCACCTTATTTCTAGATTAACTGATAACCATTGAAACATAACTTTCAATGATCCTTTGTAATAATTACATAATGAAACATAATGACTGCCTCGGTGGCGTGGTGGTATCTCGGTACGACTACGGTTCTGAGGTCTCGGGTTAGATCCCCGGGTCTGGCAAAGTGATATTGGATTTTTCCATATCAGCCAGGAGTCTGGAATTTGTGCCCGATATGACCAACCCGCATTAGGCCAGCGTGGTAGACTAAGGTCTAACCCCTCTCATTAGTAGAGGAGGCCCGTGCCCAGCAGTGGGACAGTAATATTACAGGGCTAATATTATTATTATTTTATTATTATGGCGATAGGCTCGCCCCCTATCACATCTGGGACGGAATTAAGCTCGACGAAATGTGGGTGTTCTAGTTCGCTAGAGCGCCTCTGCCTACCCCTTCGGGGATACAGGCGTGAGCTTATGTTATGTTTAATGAAAAAGCTACAAGAAAGTACAAATTACACATGTACCGGCTATATCAAACAAAAACATTGAATAAAGATGTTCCAACATTCATTCACCAAAAATTCCTAACGAGCCACTAAATAAGTTTAAATTTGTTATCTCGTGCTTAAACACGACCAGCGGGCCCAGAATTAATTTTATTACTCATAAAACTTATCATTTATCGTCACTTTAGTATTAAAACATTCACAAAATGATTCCGATGTGATACGCAAAAGTTAAGAGCTCGTAAAACTGAACTCTCGCATACTTTACATGAAACATTTTATGTGTTCACGTGTTTATAATGGGATTTTTGGATGGTTTGGATGTTTTGTTTGCAAGATAAACGCATGCAAAAATGAACCGGCCAAATTGTATGGAGCCAGAAAATTACTTCGATATTCTAACATAATTAAGCGGCTGAACGCTCGAATTATTTCTTTCTTCTTCGGAGTGTGAAGAAGCTTATATACGCCGGCATGATTCTGGTGGCCATTGATACAACCATTGTTGGATGACCGATGCAGACACAGAGATAATAATAAATAATAAAACATAGTCCTAACCCCACACTAAGATCGAGTCTTTTGTCGTGGGTATCAGGAACTACGAGAGACGCGCGGTCTCACAACACCTAGAAACAAATATCTGTGGGCCACACAGACATTTGTCACGGTGCGGGAATCGAACCCACGATCTCACGTTTCACAGCCGGCTACTCGCCCGCTGCGCCACGGAGGCTGGAGATACCCCCATACCCTTCCGGATCAACCATCAAGTCATGACGCAAGCCAGAAGTACACTGGTTGATCCTGGAATGCGAACTATACTAGGAATGTGGGCCATTATGGCAGGTTTTAGCACCATATGCACGGTGGTCGCTATCCGGACGGATACGTTGTTGCCATCAGAAATTATATCGTGATAAACAACTATCATGAAAATTATAACAATTGACATTATAATCAGTTTGTCACGAAATTATTCATCAAAATAATATCTTTTTGTTGTTAAACGAGTAAGTCCGGGATAACATATTTCCTTGTTGTAACGACATTGACTCATTAAGCTTATGCTTTATCATGAGTCATAAAATTAAACTTAATTATGATTTAACAAAAATGAAGGAGGTAATTTATTTTTACGTCGACCGTTGCACACGCGAATCTTATTTTCATTTGCTATTCAAAATATTACGAGAATGCACTCAAACATTTTTTAGGCTGTATTCCTTTTTTTGATTGTCGGTTTTATATGAAATTCGTGGTGTAGACGCTACTGTTTACAGCTTGGCTCTACCACTCAAAAAGCCAATGTGATTTTTAGGCAATGACATCACATCTGTCTACATCCAATTAATCAACCGACATTAAAAAAGGAAAAGGTCCTAAATCAATCTGTATTTTTATGTATGTTACTAGATATCTCCGCCAAATGTGGACCGATTTTCAAATTTTTATGTGTTCGATAGAGCTTATTCCAAGGGTGGTCCCATATACATTTGGTCACGATCGGATTTGAATTCGGTCCATTATAATATTGCTTTTCGAAGTCGGTTAAAAAACTAGCATTCAAAAATGCTATCGTAGATCGCCGAGTCATCGCTCGTCGAAATTAATTTGTAACCGGCAGATATAGTAACAAAGGAGTCGGCATTCAGTAGCCATATACATCCAATTTAATTGTACTCGACTTACGAGATAGGAGCGCACGCTACCGAGTATTGGTGCAGGAACACGATGTGCTTTATTGTAGAGGTGTCTTTTAATTGTGCATTGAAATGAAGTATTTTTTTGTTTTACATACAGACATACATAGACTCACGCCTGGACCCCCATAGGGGGAGGTAGAGGTACACTAGCGAACTAGAACACCCACATTTCGCCGAGCTTAGTTCCGTCCCAGATATGATAGGGGGCGAGCCTATCGCCACATCGGGCACAAATTCCAGAATCCTGGCTTATACTGAAAAATCCAATATCAATGCTCGACCCGGGGATCGAACCCGAGACCTCAGGACGATAGTAGTATCGCGCACGCAATACCACAATATTTATTGTTTTACTTATATAGCAGAGAATGGCAAACGAGCAAGTAGGTCACCTGATGATAAGTAATATCCAACCCAGGAAAGGGAAGGAAAAATTGGGCCACGGGAATCACCGAAACGCAACAATGAGCTGCCAGTTTCAGTTTTCTGTGAGACAGTGGTATCAAACCGGTCGAGCCGACCCATTCATACTCTACTGTTTGGCTCTATCTCTCAAATTGCTTGTACAATGTTGTATGTTATACCACTTAAAACATACTATTCTCCAATTTTGACAGCCTTCGTGGCGCAGCGGGCGAGTAGCCGACTGTGAAACATGAGGTCGCGTGTTCGATTCCCGCACCGAGACAAATGCCTGTGTGCCCCACAGATATGTGTTTCGGGTCTGGGTGTTGTGAGACCGAAAGTGTCTCGTAGTTCCTGATACCCACGACACAAGACTCGAGCTTAGTGTGGGGTTAGGACTATGTGTGTGACTGTTGGGTGTATTTATTTATTATTTCCTATAATTGTCTTTGTAATTCAACGGCATCTTAGTCCACCCTAGTTCATTTACTAACAAAGCTATCACAGTTGATCGGCGCCTCCGTACTGCACCCCATTAATCGTTGTGCCCATTAAATGTTTATAAATTAGTTCTCTTTCAACAAGCCCCGCTAATGAGCTTACTTTGTACAACTCCATTATTTTAGGTGTGTGGAAGTGTTTAACATAATTAGGTAAGAAATATGGCGGTTTTTATCTTGACAACGTTGTTTTTTAACTTGTACGAGTATGGTATTATTTTTGTAATATGGTGATAGTATCGCCCCGTATCACATTTAGGACGGAACTAAGCTCGGCGAAATGTGGGTGTTCATGTTTGCGAGTGCACCTCTGTCTACCCCTTAAGGCATACAGACGTGAGCTTATGTTATGTTTTTGTAATAATTTAAATTAATAAAACAATAGATAAAGATATAATTATAACAGTTAACTTGGCTAATGATAATCTTTTGGAGTAAAGGCTCCACTAAGGCAGATAAGCATGTGGACACTCGGTGGCGTAGTTGTATTTCAGTACTATTACCGGCCTGAGGTCTCGGGTTCGATCCCCGAGTCGAGAAAAGTGATCATGTTTTTTTTTCTATATCAGCCCGGAGTCTAGAATTAGTGCGTGATATGGCGATAGATTCGACCCCTATCACATCTGGGCCGGAACTAAGCTCGGCGAAATGGAAGTGTTCTAGTTCGCTAGTGCGCCTCTGCCTACCCCTTTTTGGCATTTGTCTCGGTGCGGGAATCAAACCCGCGACATCACACTTCACAGCCGGCTGTTCGACCGCTGTACCATGGAGACTGTCAAAATTTGGCGGAGACGGAGGCTGAGCGGAGATATCGCGTAACATACATAAAAAATACAGACGATTTGAGCACCTTCTCCTTTTTGGAAATCGGTCGATAAAGACATCATGTAACATTTCCATTTACGAAATGCAACTGGAAATAGCAATAATCGTGAGTGTGAACTCAGCAAAATGCCAACAGTAACCGCAATAATTTGCAAATCCAAATGCCAGTGTAAATATTTGTAGCATCACTTCAATCTAGCTCTGAACGCTTTCACTTTGTCGCGACCTTTATGTGGCTTTAGACCCGAGTAATGAAGTTGCACTTTTGTTTTCAGAATGTCTTTTTGCATGATTTCGTGATGTTTGTTTTGTGGTTGCAGTTCTTGTCTATGTAATACTAGTTTTCATTCGTTGCTTCGTTTGGTTTTCACTTATGAAGACGGTTATGCCTGTGCCTACCAAATGATAAATAGTCACCATCCTGATAATGATTTTTCGGTTTACGCGAATGTAATTCTTTTTACAAAACTATTTTTACGGATTCTATCACGATTTGGTTTTAATTTTTTTTAGTCACCATCCCCTATAGACATACACACAGCTAAGCCGCTACCTATTGTGAAAAAGAAATCATAAGGATTAGGAAGGGACCTCCTCTTCACATTTGGGCCTCCAGGAATTTTACCCACCGCACCCAACAGCAGGCAACTTTACGACGGTTGTAAGACAGTGGTAATAGCACGGTTCAACCAGTCTATTCATGTAAGCAGAATTATCTAAAATTATATTTCCTCCAGTTTATGTGTTCTATAGAGCTTATTCTAAAATCGTATAGATTTGAATTTCTGAATTGTCAAGTCGGTCTTAATTTCTTATTTTAAAGATGAACCAATTTCTTACAAAATCCAGAAGTTTCACTTTCACAAACATCTAGAGCCAGAGTTCCGTATATGACCGCACACCCACATGCGGGCCAAGTTTGTTCGTATTGTTACACAAATATTTGCTTTGAAAGCGAACGAGTGGTGTTTGCACGTCCCAGATGACGCTTCTGCGAACGAAAGCATCCGATTTAATTTTATTTAAAAATCAATATTTATTGGAATATGACACGTGCCTTCCTTGTGCTGATTTCCCGTTCAAGAAAAAATGCAGATTTTCTCTTGATATTTTGTTAATATCTATTTTTACAAGCAGCGGCCCGAGCAGGAATATTTTTGACGAGCTCGCTGCGCACTGATGACCTTAGGTTAAATTTTCACACAAATGGCATAGACGCGCATCGAGCTCGATACGAATTCGATTGTCAAGACTATACCTGTTCGGGCTGCAATAACATAAGTGCACGTCTATATGCCCGAAGGGGTAGGCAGAGTCGAACTAAAACACCTACATTTCGCCGAACTTAGTTCCTTCCCAGATGTCATAAGGGGCGAGCCTCTCATCATATCGGGCACAAATTCCAGACTCTGGGCTGATACTGAAAAATTCAATATCACTTTCGAGCTTTTGAAGGACCTAACAACCAGTAGTTATTAGGCATTATAAGCTTTAAAACAGTCATAAACAGTGTATGAAACATTTGTAAAGACAAAAAAATATTTCCTATTATTGAAGAAATAACCCTTATGGTTGATTTTTTAAGGAAAATAATTTTGAAATTTGGACAGCTAACGCTGAATAACCCTTGCTCCTTGAAAGCATTTAGATAATGATGAAAATGTGCATGTTTACCAAACGCTAAGTCGTATGGAAATTGTACATTGGTGAATATGTTTAGTAGTTAAATACGAATAAGGATAATTGCACAAGACAATTTTAGTCTTAACCAACAATTACTCCCGAGATTTATTTTACGATTTAAAAATCGAACCTTAGAGGAAACATAAAGAAACATAAAGCCCTCTGCCGCCAATCTCTCCAGTACACGTCTTAGAGGAAAGCATATCGATAATAATTACAGCAACAAAAATTTGTCTCCAAACTTCACTTCTTACTTCAAATTGTGAAATATCTTATGCGAGATAATTTAAATACAATGCACCGGGATATCTCTCAGAGCAAAAGAAATACAAACAAAAATGTACAAAGTTTAAACGCTGAGAGAAAGTCCGCCTTAAATAAATATGTTTTGCAATGCATTTCGGTTACGGATGGCAGTTTAAGTACTCGACAAAATGTCATTCTGAGATGTTAAACATTAATTCGAGGATGCGAGAATAAGTCACTTTAGTGAAATTATAGATGCGTTCTATCTTTGTGGTATACTCCTTTTAGAGAACTTAGAAAAAAAGGATTTATTTGTAATACTACTTTGAAATTTACAAAGGTTTATCGTATATTTAAGCTCACGCTTATATTTATTTACTTGTTTATTTAAAACTGCCTCGGTGGCGTGGTGGTATTTCGAGTACGACTACGGTTCTGAGGTCTCGGGTTCGATCCCCGGGTCGGGCAAAGTGATATGGATTATTCCATATCAGCCCGGAGTCTGGAATTTGTGCCCTATATGGCGATAGGCTCGCCCCCTATCACATCTGGGGCGGAACTAAGCTCGGCGAAATGTGGGTGTTCTAGTTCGCTAGTGCGCCTCTGCCTAACCCTTCGGGGATATAGGCGTGAGCTTATGTTATGTTATTTATTTAAAAAGGTTTACTTTACAATTGTTACACCAATACATTCATGCATTAAAACTTAAAACAAAAATAAACTAGGTGTACAATATAGGGAGGAGGCGCAGAGACAAAATTAATTCACATTTATCTCAACTGGATTTCATTTAGATAAGAGGCGAGCAGTATCGCCGTATTTGGGAAATTTTCAACACCGGAAAATTTTTACTAATTTTAGAATTAATACACAATATAGAGGTACAATAATAAATAAATAAATTGTTATCACTAAACCAATGGCCGGACATTTTTTTATAGTAGAGTCTGGCAAACGACTAGATGGGTCACCTGATGGTAAGTGTTCTCCACCGCCCATAGACACACAAGACACAAAAAGAATCATCGGTGCATTGCCAACCTAAAAGGAGAGAAATAAGGATTGAGAAAAGGAGGGTGACGGAATTAGGCCACCGGAAATCACACACACCGAACGAAAGGCGATAGCAATGCCACTTTGCGTCGGTTTTCTGTGAGACAGTGGTATCAAGTCAGCCCTTTCGTGCTGTAGACGTCACTGTCTAGAGCGTGGCTCTATCACTCAAGATCATGATCATATAGCAAATATTTACAGCTTTATAAATAACTTAATAAGAAATTTAAAAAAACAATTATGTAATAACCTATTTCTTAATTTATCAGATTAACGCCCAAAAACTGGAACGCTACTCAAATTTAATTGCTTCTTACGTTGTTTTTTGCCATACAATTTTGACAGATAAGGCGGCCTTAAATGACATAAGGCGACCTTACGCATTTTGGTATTCGGGGATTACTAAATTTACACGGGAATTCCCATTGAGTATGCTTTATAGAACATGACCAGTTTCTTGAAAATCCGTCCACATTTGCGGGATATGTCGAGTAACATACTTAAAAATACAGTCGAATTGAGACTCTCCTCGTTTTTATAGCAAATACTGTTAAACGAGCTGGTGGGTCACCTGATGGTAAGTGATAACCGTCCATAGACACCCATGATAACAAAGATTCATAAATGTATCGACAACCTTAAGGAAGGGAAACAGGTTTTGAGAAGGGGGTTATTTGAGTCAGATTCCTTTTAAATGCGTTGAAAATGTACTAAAATTACACTAATATTATAATGGCGAAAGTTTGTGTGTTTGTTCTTCACGCTCAAAGGGCTGGACCGATTGTTATAAAATTTGATGTAGAGGTAGCTCACACCCTGAATTAACACATAGGCTACTTTTTATCCCAGAAAATAAATTTCCATGCGAACGGTGTCGCGCGCAATAGCTAGTTCATGAATATTTTCGTGAAGCCATACTATTTAAACGTATCACAACAATGCCATTGTAATTCAGCGTGATTCAAACTCACGATCTCACACCGCGGGCTCGCACCCTTTTGTCTCCGTTACACATATTCGCAAAGTGTACCAAGTCGAAATTTTAACCTTTTTGTCTCCCAGATATCTGGCTTGCATACTTGCATTTCGAGATTCCGAATATTTTGAATATTGTACATAAGTGGTTTATTTACAGATCCCGCGTTTCGATTGTTTGAGAGTTATCGATTTGAATTTATTTTACAGAAAACAGTTGCTAGCGACTTTGTTCGCTTGAAAATTTATCAACAAATCCGTACCTTTCCGGACCATACACTTTTGGGGCTAAGTTGTAAGTCAAACTTAAGTTTTGTCGTGTCTTGTGTGTGAAGGATAAATGGCTGTAAGGATTGTTTTTTATAGCGGAGACTGGCAACCGAGCAGAGCTGGGAGACTGGCAGCCGGCTCTCTTGATGGTAAGTTTTTTCCACCGCCCATAGACACCCAAGACACAAAAATAATCATGGGTACGTTGACAAGCTAAATGAGGGAATGGAACGGGAAGGAAAAGAGATTGGGAAAGGTAGAGGGGAAATGGACCACCGGAAATCCCACTCACCGAACGAAACGCGATAGCAAGCTGCCACTTTACGTCGGTTTTCTGTGAGACAGTTGTATCAAACCGGTCGAGTCGGCCCATTCGTGCTGTAGACCTTACTGTCTACAGCGTCGCTCTACCACTCATAATTAACAATATTTTATATGGTTTAGTTTAAATTGGCATTATGCAACAAGTTGTACTTAATCCATTAATCGTTTCATTTTCTACTTAAATCGCTGTTAATCCCTACAATTAAATTCCTAAGACATATGCAATTAAATTTGATATTTTGATGAGAGTTATGGCTTAAATATTTTCCAACTCTTAAATCACAATTAAATTACCTGTTGATTATGCCGTTTCGATTTATCATTTACGTGAACATTCATATATCAGAGTTATTGCTCGTCCAATTTAACTGGACAGTGCATAAGGACGAACGTCATATAAACAATACAGATCTATATCTTAAATGCCGCTTACCTACTGTGCACATACTATAATTTTTGTATTAATTTTCCTGTTAATTTATTGGAGGAAAAATTGTATAGTGAGAAATTATTAAATGTATAATGTATGAGATAAAGCGTTGATGTCAATGCAATGAGTTTTTAATTAAAAATAAAAATGAATTTATGAAATAATTTTGAATGAATAAATTACATCAGGAATGCGTATTTTGACCATACAATTATAGGCATTGTTTATTAGCAATTGGAATCTTAATCTTAGGTCTTGTTAGACAGCTACGTTACTCAAAAGACTGAGGCGAAAAGAAATAATGTTCAGGTGAGATCAGTTTCTAAGATTCCTATGTTATAATTAAAGTTTATCAGAAACTTTAAATTCTACTTCAATGACGAAATTTAGAAACCGAATGCCAGATCAGAGTATGAATTTTTGACTTATTGCGTTTGATTTTCAAGTTTTATTAAAATTTATTTTGTAGCTTTCTCGATATCTTTTTATATGTAACCAACTCAGAATAATATTATTTCAACTCAAAAAAAACAGATTTTTAATATTAATGTTGTAACACATGCCTCCATCGCAACGGCCTAGTAGCCGGTTGTGAAATGAGAGACCGCGGGTTCGATTACCGCAACGAGACAAATATTGTGTCTTCCACAAGCATTTATTTCGGGTTTAGGTGTTGTAGGACCATAAGTCCTTCATAGTTACTGATACCCACGATACAGGTTTAACTTTGTGTGTGGTCAGGATCACGGCTGACTATTGGGAGTATCTGTAATTTAAAGCCGAGATCTATAGAGCGAATTTCGACTTAGTCCGAGCCATTTTTTAAAAGAAAAACAGACAGACAGACAGACTAAGCAAATATTAGGAAAAAAATGATTCGGAGTAAGTCTAAGTTCGATTTAACAATTCCAAATCCTCACTGATTTCCTTTCTTTGACTTAGACTCAGTCGAAGTTCGCTCTATAGATCTCAGCCTAAGTTTCAATACCTAATATACGAAATAGACATGACACACTCTACATTACTGGCCTTTTTGTCGTCTATAAAAAAATAATACCTATTAAAAAATACACTTCTAAATTTTATTATCTTCAATGTAGAAAAAAATACAATAAAAGCAACTCCCATTAATAACATTTATACATTTGATAAGATAATGCGAGATGACTCAATTTTATTCAGCATTTCGATACCAACATTTTAAAACAAGCCACGAATCCGGTATTATCTTAATTGGATTCTTTGCTACGTTTAAGTAAAATTTAATTATTTATATTTCATAGTAACGAGCAATAAAACGTAATAAACAGCCAAAATCCAGTTCATTAACAAGAATATTCTTAAGTTCGATGAGCAAAAAGACCATCAGCCATTTCCCGATCATCTCAACTATTTTTCTTTTTAAAATAATTTTACGGACTTTTTGCGTTCGAAATTTAAAATGCAAATTTGTCATTTAAGAATTTTTCTTCATCAATATGCGCATACGTCGGTTCCTGTTTCATGGAATAATCAATTACCTGATGCCGTTTATGTTCATTCTGTAAGGATTGTAGGTGTGGGTACCATTATTCATTATAATTTCTCGTACTTTTGTAAGGTCATATTTTTTATGTTGGGACCCTGGGTTCGAATCCTGTGTGGCTTTTCTAACTTGATTTGCCTGGGACCGCCACACTGCCAGTGAACTTGGAACATACCAAATCAGTGCAGTTAATTTAATTTCACAAGACATAGTTTATTAAAAAAGAATTGTCTGAATTTAAAATAGGAACTTTTTAAACTTTTGGAAACGCCATTTAGTGTGTTAAGTGCAAGACGAATTAGAGGGAAATTACAACTGACAATTCATTTTCAATACATTACTATTTTGTTACGTTTTTGTTTTAATTAGAATTGCCTCGAATTTGATATACTGCAATAGAATTACGATAAAAATATAGTACAAAATGACATATATAAAAATATCCACGAAAATTTTAACAAAATTTGACCGGGTCTGATTCTCCCGGAGTTGTCATCAGACAGTCGTAAAATTAAGCTAAATCCTTTCTACGCCATTCCTAAAAACCTATTTCGTTTACCTCACATTGAGGTGGGATAAAGGCAGATAGACAAAAAGGACATAAAAATATCCATAATCATCCAATATTAAGCATTATAATTTTAAAATCTAAATGAGCTTGTAAATAGTCGCAATAAGCATAGAGGTAGATAGGAACGGCTTTGTGTATGCCAAAATTAATTAATTACCCCAAAGGTGGTTTGCTAATGTACTGCAGCTGACCCAATGAGCTAGAAGAAATTTTTCATCACAAGTTCAAGTTTCCATTATTCAAAAACGATGAGCCTTACGAAATTTAAACTTTGCCGATATATTGCAGCACATATGGGCAGTGGACCGGGAGGTCGTGGGTTCAATTTCCAGGTCGGGCAAGCGAATTTTCTAATTTAATTTGGTGGGACTGGATCCCTCAGAGGGGGTTGACGTCAGGCAAGCAGCCGGTCGTAAAAACTTTGCCGAAACTTTTCTGCAACTGTATGCTTGAAAAAGTGTGTTGCGCCGACCCCACATTAAGTTGGGATAAGGGCAGGTAGAAAGAAAGAAAGATACATATATTGCTAGCCTTCCCCTTTAGAGGTATAAGTGTAGTTATTATTGATAACAACTTTATGAAACACCCTGTATAAGCAAAAATCAGTTAATAAGTGAAGTTCTCAGATCGTAAGCACACCCCCTACAGTCAGGTGGCAGTTGTTGTAAATCTTGCCCACCCATCAACATTGTCGCCACACGTAGTTTTAAATGTGATGGCATGCTTGTGTCACGCAGCGGCACGCCACTGATACTATTTTGATTCCAAGTTTATCTATTTATGTACTCTGCGTCTACGTCACATAATTAACTTTTAAAATTGGAATGTAAAGTCGATGGAAATAAGAGGAATGCTTTTACGTACGCTCAGAATTTTTTAATCGGATCACAAAGTGTCTAAAATCAGTCTATTTTCTAAATATGTCACGTTTATCAATCACTTTATTACACAATGATTTCTTAAGTTTAATGTTACATATTAAGATAAAACTTTTTTTTCGGATTCTAAAAACGCTGGGACTACCTCTAAAGTTAAAAACAAATCGTGATAGAATTCGTTAAAACTAGTTTTTATTTCACCACTAGTCTTGTCATCTAGGTCTCGTCATAGGTACTCTAAAACGACGAGTGTCATGGCATAGTGTAAAGTAGGTGTGCCTGCACTATAGATAGACTATGGCTATGTGGTTCAACCATCACCCCATATAAAGCTCGGGCCACGCCATAAACCGATCTTAATTAGGCCCGTTTTAGTGTAATGAGCTTTTATGTAGAGCCACGAAGTTTGTTTAGAAGTGATCCTTTAAATAGTTTTTCTTATAAACATTTTGTTTCATCATATTATTATGAAGGTTTTATTACTGTTTTGAATTTTAATCGCATTATATCTTTAAAAAATAACATAAATCAATCTAATTTTTATTAAATTAAAATTACAACTAACCTTATACCTGAGAATATTTGCAATTTTTTGCACATATATATTTTTTTAGGAAATCCGTTGTCTCTGCCTACCCCTATGAGAAAAAGACGTGAAGGTATGTATGTATGTAAAAATAACTTAATTTAAGTTACTGACAAGTATTTAATTGCAGAGCATAAAAAGGGGCTTTGATAAAAAGGGAATTCACATCGATTAGCTTAAAAGTGTATCAAGTGAATTTATTTTAAAGCTATTTTTAATTGACAAATAGTACGTAATTTCAAATATCCAGTTTTTCATACACCGTTTATTTACCTTTATTTATTTATTATTTAATATTGATCACAGACTTATGCCCGCGTATTTAATGGCTCCTATAAAGCAGTTTGTTCACGTTTGGAAGCGAGCTGTCCGTGCGAAAGTTCATGCCTCGTGTTCAAGCCTTAATTATATAGCTAAATTATTCCACACTTAACTGTTAATACATGTTACTTTTAAATAAGTTTGTTTAACATCATTTTGAATTGCCTTTTGGTATTTAACATGTTCTTTGTTTATGTAACAAAGCATTTAATTGTTAGAAAATTAATTAATAATTACATAACATACGGATTTCTTAAGTTTACGCGAATATTATACATTGAAATAAAACTATTTTTACGGATTCTATCACGATTAGGTTTTAATTATTATTCCCGACGCTTCGAAGGCTTTGCAGTCTTCGTTGTCACGGGTCAGACACGGGAATAATAATTAAAACCTAATCGTGACAGAATCCGTAAAAATAGTTTTATTTCAATTACATAACATTTAACTGTCACACATATAGTAGGTACTATACCGTGGGCAATGGGTATCAAGAGTAGTGAGAATTAATTATGTACCTCATAACATTATAAGTCCAAAGTCAATAAAATACCTATTTTTTTCTTTCTTTCTACCTGCCCTTATCCCACCTCAATGTGAGGTCGGCACAACATACCCATTCAAGCTTTTTGCAGAGAGGATTTGGCTTAGTTTTTACGACCGGCCGCCTGCCTGACATCAACCCCCTACGAGGGATCCAGTCTCGGGCAAATTTAATTAGAAAATTTGCTTTGTTCGACCTGGGAATCGAACCCAGGACCTCCCAGTCCACAGCCCATACATGCTGCCACTAGACCAAGGACCAAAATACTTAAATTTTATTAAATTAAAATTACATCTAAAGTTCATAGCTGAGAATATTTGCAATTTTTTGCACTTATATCTCAAAAGCATGAGTTTGTGTTTTAATTATAATAGGCTCATTTGCCATCATCCGTTATGGAGCTTCTGTTCCGGATGCACGTAAAAAAGCACAAACCTTTCCGCACATCCTAACATAGTGTTCAATGAATCATTCAAGCACATAAAAAGGCTGTCATTATAAAGCTTGTAACGCAGCACGCGTTGTATAATAGTCTCGTGCGAGAAGTAAAGGCGCTACCATACAGAAGTAACAGATAATGATTTCTTAGGTTTACATAAAAAACATACATAAGCTCACGCCTGTATCCCCAAAGGGGTAGGCAGCGGCGCACTAGCGAACTAGTACACCCACATTTCGCCGAGCTTAGTTCCGTCCCAGATGTGATAGGGGGCGAGCCTATCGCCATATCGGGCACAAATTCCAGACTCCGAGCTGATATGGAAAAATCCAGTATCACTTTGCCCGACCCGGGAATCGAACCCGAGGCCTCAGGACGTTAGTCGTACCGAAATACAATCATGCCACCGAGGCAGTCTTCAGTAGCCCGAGCACGAAAAACTAATGTAAATGTAAATGTATTCGAGTTCGCTGCGCACTGATGACGTTTGGTTAATATTTCATACAAATTTCATAGACGCGCATCGAGTTCGAATACATTTACGGTTGTCAGAAATTTTCCTGCTCAGGCCGCAGTTCTTAGATTTATGTAAATGTTATTCATTAAAATAAAACTATTTTTACGGATACTATCACGATTTGGTTTTAATTTTTATGCCCAACGTTTCGAAAGCTTTGCAGCCTTCATGGTCACGGAGAAGTAATAGACTTAAAAAAGCGATAACAATAATATACTGGCTGAAACTGAAGTCATGGGCATTCATAAAACTTATTATAAGGACTACTTAGGAAGTAATAAATATTAATAAAACCATTAAAATAAAAAATACAAAATAAATCAAGCCTCAAGTATTTGCGTTGAGTTTGACTGGCCGACCTCAAATTGTAATGACCTTGAATTATTTATCTACTTACCCGTATTAGTGTTTTTTTATTTATTCGTTGCCGCGTGGCACCGTCCTATAACTATTTTATTTGAAACTGTTAGTGCAAAAATCTTTGTACATACAAGTCCTTACAGTTCTTCAAGGCTTGGCAAAATTCAAATTACGTTAGAATTTTTCTTACTAATTTGTGATCATGTGCGTCTGTAATTAATGCGGTACGAACTGAGGGTTACTTAATTTGTCTTATATTTGCCGCTGTCGGTCTCTCTAATGTAAACTGATAGGATAGACTCGCATCCATGGATTTCTGAAATATATTGAAGGAAAAGATTTCAACGCGCGTTTCTTAAGTCTGAAAAAGTCTGAAATTGTGCTTATTTCCTGTCACTGTGAATTTATTAAGTTTTTATATACGAGTGATTTCACAGTCAAATTTGAATCGAGTTTGCTCCTCATTGATGACAATTGTTTAAAATTGAATCTTCATTTTAATCAAATTATCAAAGTTATTCATGCTCGGATCTCAGAAACTTATCAGAACTTAATTTTATGTTTTTATTTCAAAAAGTCGATTCACTGTCCTTTATTTACTAATAAGCTGATAAATATGGCTCTGCTTTATTAGTTCAGAATATGTCTATTAAAATGCCATATACATTAGATATTTTTCAGTAGGTATTCTGATGTTTTCTAAAATACATTTGCTTTTATATAGACTTTGTGATTGCTATTTATTTAATGAATGTCTCAATGGATGGTGGTCTACTTGAGGACCATTGATACAAGTTTTTGTGTTTTCTTTCATCGACTAGTATTCGTTACTTATACCATTAATTAGAGATCCGAACGTCTGTCCATCTGTCCGTTAGAAGGACAAGTTGCTACACTTTTACATTTTTTATCTTGTCTTTATCTGTATTCTATACTGCAAGCAGGACAAAACACGTTGACGGTAAAATAAAATTGATTATTGAAATATAAATTATTTTTAGTATCATATTTTAATAACGTATGTACCTCTAAATGTTAAATTTCGTGATTTTTTTAAAGTATATTTATTTTATCATTTACAATGTATTAAGAACCAACATTAATTATAATAAATACCGAAAGTTGCCTACTTGGACTAGTGGCAGCATGTATGGGCTGTGGACCGGGAGGTCCTGGGTTCGATTCCCAGGTCGGGCAAAGCAAATTTTCTAATTAAATTTGCCCGGGACTCGATCCCTCATAGGAGGTTGATGTCAGGCAGGCGACCGGTCATAAAAACCAAGCCAAACCATCTCTGCAACATGCTTGAAAAGGTGTGTTGCGCCGACCCCACATTAAGGTGGGATAAGGGAACATAGAAAAAAAGACTGTAGAACCGTTGTTGATTTCATGACAAAATACATTACGTATCATTTTATGTGTAAAATAAATAAAAATAATATAAAATTTGTAGTTTACGAGTATTTATATAATCCACACTATTATTAGGTACTTGGAGATAACAAAATTAAAAACTCCGAGACTCAGTAGAATCATAATAAATACTAAAATTTCAATACCGTCAGGAATGTGACACCTTTTTCTTTACCAAGGGCGATGGAATACAGTAAGTGACACACAAACGTGACAAAACAACGATTATTAATGAGTACACACGGCGTGTACTCGACAAACAATATTATAATACGCTGATGCGCTAAACACTATCACAAACTATCCATCTTTGGAGAGTTGTCGAAGAGTTTGAGGTTATGTGAGAGACTTCATTTTTACATTCTATATTAAAAAGTATGTATATTCAAAACCTCTGCCTCGGTGGCGTAGTCGTATTTCTGTACGACTATGGTTCTGAGGTCTCGGGTTCGATCTCCGGGTCGGGCAAAGTGATATTGGATTTTTCCATATCAGCCCGGAGTCTGCAATTTGTGTCCGATATGGCGATAGGCTCGCCCCCTATCATATCTGGGACGGAATTAAGCTCGGCGAAATGTGGGTGTTCTAGTTCGCTAGTGCGCCTCTACCTACTCCTTCGGGGATACAGGCGTGAGCTTATGTTATATTATGTTACATATATTCAAAAAATAGGTTTTCAAGGCATCCATGATTATTTTTGTGTCTTGGATGTCTATGGGCGGTGCACATCACTTACCATCAAGTGATCTATCTACTCGTTTGCCAGTCTCTGCTATAAAGAAAAAAAGGATGCGTTTTGAATCGGATTAAAAAATTTGGCTATTTTATGCATAGAAATATTTACATAGACTCACTCCTGTGTCCCAATAGGGGTAGGCAGAACGAACTAAATAATTAGAACATCCACATGTCGCTGAGCTCACTTTCGTTTTAAATGTGATATCGCCATATCGGGCAAAAATTACAGACTACAGGTTCATACTGAGTAGAACAACTTTGCTCGACCCGAGATAGAACTCGAGACCTCAGGAAGATAGTCGTACCGCGTACGCAATATCACCACGCCTCCGAGGCAGTCTATTTTATTGTCGTATATATGTAAAATAAGATATGTAAAAACGTCTCAAATTTAGTAGCTAGAATCTTCAAATTAGTTTTACCAGGTTTGTTTAAAGTTTTCATGCGTTAAGTACATTGATATTTAAAATTATATAAACAATATCCTATTCACAATATCAATGTTATCAGGCTGATGTATAAATGAAAATTAAAATACTGGTAGACAATATTATGTCCTTGACATTAATTATATATTTAAAGATCAAACGTTGTGTCAGAGGTTAATTAAAGTAAATTATTGGTTTTGTTACTTGAAATTACATTTATATTTAATTATTAACTATATCTAATAAAAAAAATCAGCTTCTCTGTAAAATAACATAAGCTCACGCTTGTATCTCCGAAGGCGTAGGTAGAGGTGTACTAGCGAACTAGAATATCCACGTTTCGTCGAGCTTAGTTCCATCCCAGATGGGATAGGAGACGAGCCTATCGCCATATAGGCAAAAATTCCAGGCTCCGGGCTGATATGAAAACATCCAATATTACTTTGCCTGACCCAGAGATCGAAGCCTAGACCTCAGGACTGTAGTCATACCGAATACAGTAGTATTTCGGCGTTGTTACGCCTCCGAGGCAGTGCTTCTCTGTAAAAGTAAATCAAATTATTATACCTGGCTCTATAAACTATACTATCGATTAAACATACCTCTAGTTATCAATGTTTTTTTTTATTTATAGCAGTGACTGGCAAACGAGCAGATGGGTCACCTGATGGTAAGTGATCTTCATCGCCCATAGATACCTACGACACAAAAAGAATCATGGATGGGTTGCCAACCTAAAACGAGGGAATGGAAGGGGAGGGAAAAGGGATTGGGAAAGGGAGGGGGGAAAGGGGCCACCGGAAATCTCACTCACCGAACGCAACGCGACAGAAGGTGCCACTTTACGACGGTTTTCTCTGAGACAGTGGTATCAAACCGGTGGAGCCGGCCCATTCGTGCTGTAGACGTTACTACTTACAGCGTGGCTCTACTACTCAAATTTTTTTCCACCGACTTCCACAAAAGGAGGAGGTCCTCAATTCGTCTATATTTTTTTTATGTATGTTACTCGATATCTCCGCCAAATGTGGACCGATTTTAAAAATTCTTGTGTTCGATAGAGCTTATTTCAAGGGTGGTTCCATAAATTTGGTCACAATTGGTTAATTGGAAGTCGGTCAGTTAAGTTTTTAAACTTGTGATTATTGTTGTTATATACTGATTTCTTAAGTTTACGCGAATATTATACATTGAAATAAAACAATTTTCTGATAGAATCCGTAAAAATAGTTTTATTTCAATATGTTTGTTATGTTGTTGTTTGACACGATGTTTAACAATGCCTAGCTAACGAATTATTAATTCCAGCTCCCATACTACCGCGACAGCTACTTAAGAAGTTC
The DNA here is from genome assembly GCA_036417725.1 of Clanis bilineata. Taxonomy (NCBI): domain Eukaryota; kingdom Metazoa; phylum Arthropoda; class Insecta; order Lepidoptera; family Sphingidae; genus Clanis; species Clanis bilineata. The sequence goes on from CM071147.1 coordinate 16,237,927, forward strand.
TCAGAGTGTGCTCTAAAATGTGTACAAACATGCTAGTTGAAGTTTAATTTATGTCCACACGTACCGACGGCTGTTTACGACATTTTTTCTGAGACCACACACGTCGCGCGTCGATTAGTAATGTTGATGGGGAAGTAAGGTGCTTGTACACGCGCCTTTATGTTGTTTGGTGGTTTTATTTTTATGTTGCATTATCGTTCATAGATTATTTGTACAATATGCACGGAAAGGACCTCTAATTAGTGTGCCCAGTTGTTTATGTATGTTTTTCTTAATTTGCAGAGTTATCGTAAACTACAGTATAATAATATCATCATCATCATCATCATCATCAGCCACAGGACGTCCACTGCTGGACATAGGCCTCCCCCAAAGATTTCCAGATCGACCTGTTGGAAGCGACCTGCATATATTAATATGGTTTTAGGTAATTGACAAAATAGATCACATTACATTTTTTCATATAAATTGCAGTGACGTGACACGGTCAATTTCGAAATATTACTACTACACTAATAGTATAGTGTACTCCAATGGTAATGGATCTCTTGGTGGCTGTAAATATAATGAATTTGTTGATATATGGTGGAACAAACATAAAATTACAATTAGAAATAATTTTTACATGCTTTAAAAGATTACTATTTAAACTACTAACATCAGTTGACGCCTTTATCCCCGAAGGGGTAGGCAGTAGTAGGTGAAACTACTACTTCGACAATAAATATCTAACTACAATTCACACAGGTTTAACCTGTATTTTTCTTGCATAGTCATAGTCAATTGTAACACTCATCTTAAACCTACAAACTATTGTTGTTTCGTGTCTCGGGGTACTAACACCATTTTATAATGATCCCACAAGCTCATATTGAGGACGAACCAAGTTTTTATTGTAGTAATGAGTTCAGCATGCATTACATGCATGTTATAATTTTATATAGAGTTAATAAATGTCGCATTTCATGGGATCGGTAATGGGTACAATAATATTGAATTGATATTAGGTCGTTGAATTTTGATGTGCTTTTTATGTATAGCCCTTCATATCTTTGTCTAGTGAGAGTTATTGAGGTCTTAAACCATAAAGGCCAGATGGATTCCCATAAGCTCACGCCTCGCAGAAGGGGTAAGCAGAGGCGCACTAGCGAATTAGAACACCTTCATTTCGCCAAGCTTAGTTCAGTCGCAGATGTGATAAGGGGTGAGCCTATCGCCATATTGGACACAAATTCCAGACTCCGGGCTGATACTGAAAAATTCAATATTACTTTGTCTGACCTAGGCATCGAACCCGAGAACTCAGGACGATAGTCGTACCGCGCACCACTACGCCACCGAGGCAGTCGAGGTTTCCCAATTCAAGTAATTAACATAATAAGGAGTGTTATACATTAACTGATATAAAGTAGTTAAAGCCAATGCGAAATAATATTTTGATTTAAACCTACACTTGAATTATTATTTTAGCCACACTTAAACAATTTTGCTTACTGGGGGTTACCACCACCTCTTATAGCAGTATTATTATAATCTTACTTGTACCGATTCCTATACAAAACAAACGAAGAAAGATTACAATAATACTGCTAAAAGAGGTTGTGGTAACACTGCTGTACTGAATTACTAACTGACCGAAATAGGGATTTAGAAGGAAACGATACATTTGGACTTCCTTAAATCCGACTGAAAATAAGAAAAGCTGTCACACTACTAAATCCGTATATCAAGTTTTATTTCAATGTATATCATTTGCGTAAACCTCAGAAATAATTCTGTCACTCCACATTTTTCGGTGAGAATTGTAACAACCCAGTCGATCCGATCTATGGCACTTGGCGAACCTTAACTTTAACGACCCATTATAACAATATATCAGTTTAAACTACAACTTCATTGCGGTTACTTTCAGATTCAAAGAGGCTTGTTTGCGAAATGTTTAATTTAGCAAAATGTTAGCCTTTGATGACAGATAGTATATGCAATTGTTTCCGTTGTCCCCGTAGAAGCTAAAGGCGGCACCACACCTGTCTGAGAACGCACGGCATCGGGCGCGCACGTACGCGACCTAACAGGGACATGCCGACGAGACTTCTGTTATGATGTTGTTCATGGGTGGCGCGGTTAGCGAGGAAAATAAATAACACCCAACAGTCACACACATAGTCCTGACCATCACACATCCACACTAAAATACTAGTCTTGTGTCGTGGGTATCAGGAACTACGAGAGAGTTTCGGTCTCACAATACCAAGACCTGAAACAAATATCTGTGGACTACTCAAATACATCGTGAGAAAAATTGCATACCCGAGAATTTCTCTACAAGAATTTCGAAGTTATCTGAAGTCTATCAATTCGAATTAGGGGAGCGTGGTAGACTAAGGCCTAAGCCCTCTCATTAGTAGAGGAGGCCCGTGCCCACCAGGCGTACAGTAATATTACAGGGCTAATATATCTATATCTACATATCTTAGATGGGAGTTGACGTCAGGCTAGTCGTTAAAACTAAGCCTTTCTGGATACTTGAAGAGTGGGTTGCGCAGACCCCACATTTTATTGAAGTAAGGAAAGATATAAAGGTATAGGAGGGGTATTAAAACCGCTACATCTTCCCCACTATGTCCGCGACACGCACACGCGATCACGTCCCATACCGGGAGCGTTACAAATCATACGAGACGTCCGCACAACATGTACCATATACCTTTTTACAACACAACGCTTTATACGAAAATATCATATACGGAAACTACCATATTTCAGACAGATTTCGACTAGAGTTTACTCGTGGATCTGTCTGCGTGAAGGTATCATAATACCCGCTAGGTGGCCGTAACAGATTAAATAATCACAAGTTAAAAACTTAACATAACGACTTCCAATTTACCGATCGTGACTAAATTTATATGGGACCACCCTTGAAATAAGCTTTATCGAACACAAAAAGAATTTTGACCTCGTTTTTTTGTTAACTCGGTAAAAAGTTATTAATTTTCTTGAATCCTGCGAGATATCGATATAAAATCAAAATATACAAGATAAATCAAGTAAAAAAATATGGTTTTATACATACACACTTATGGTTGATAACATCGGATAACCCCAAAGAAGCTATTTCTGTTTTAATATATTGTTTTATTGAAAATCTTTCATTCTTTTAGAGTTTATTCATAACAGTTTTGAGACAATTAGACAAAAACTCATATAGGCAACATTTTATTTTAACAGCACTAGCAGTTTTATATAATCAAGTTTAGATATAAATTTCAATTCACAGACAGACACATTAATTTCATTTATTGGTATAGATTATTGAGCTTTGCTATCATGTCGGCCAAATCAAAAGAAAATGCTATAGGAAGCGTTCATGTCGGATAACTCAAAAGAAAACGCCAGGATCCCGTTGACTTGTTTTTATGAGGAGTAATTTTCTAATTTTCTCTGGTTGAGAGATATTTTTTATACGTATAGGTTTTATGTTGTCAGTAATAACTATACTAAATCATTGTTGCGATATACCCTATGAGCTAAAAAGCAGTCGGCTGGTCAATAAATAGATATCATCGTATATGGACTTGTTATACAAGATACTTTTATTCTTTAATAACACGGAATATAATTTTGAACAGTCCAAAAATTACAACATATTATGTAAATGAGATTAAATAAATAAAATAATAAATAAACACACTTAATAGTCACACACCTAGTCCTGACCCCACACTAGGTATAACCTGTATCGTAGGTGTCAGAGACTATGAGAGACTTTCGGTCTCACAACACCCAAACTTGAAACAAATATCTGTGGGCTACACAAACATTTGTCTCAATGAGGGAATCGAACCCGCCGCCTCTCGCTTCACAGCCGGCTACTCGCCCGCTGCGCCACGGAGGCTGTCATTCAAAAGATTATTTTTTCCTTTCCCCACAGTTTCATTTTACATCACAAAAGAAAATTGGCTAGATTTAATTTGATACCCATATTGTTTAATAGAAAAAGATTCTGTCTATTTCCTCTTTTCCATAGTCCGAGACCAATAAGTTGATGAAAATAACACGGTAAAATAACGAAGCACCATAGCATTTTTGAATGGTAGAGCCACGTTGTAAACCATGACATGCTGCACGAATGGGCCGGCTCGACCGGTTTGATACCATTGTCTCACAGAAAACCTCTCACAGAAAAAAGTGGCAGCTTGCTGTGTCGTTTGGTACCTTGAGTGAGATGTCCCGTGGTCTATTTCCCCCCATCCCTTTCCCAAATCCTTATCCCTCATTTTAGGTTAGCAACGCACCCATGATTCTTTTTGAGTCTTGTGTGTCCATGGGCGGTAGAGATCACTTACGATCAGGTGACCCATCTGCTCGTTTACCAGTCTCTGCCAAAAAAAACTAAAGGAATATACTAAAACCAAAGTCATACATCCAAGTTACGGAACCCTAAAAATAAACGAGCAACATTACCATAGGCTAAAATAACTTAAATCGTCAGTGTAAACTATAATTGATGCTTACTCGTAATCATTGATTTTTGATGATAATGATTAATGACTTCATGATTTCGGGTCATTAAAATGCAATCGAGAATGTGTGCTGTTTTAAAGCCGATGATTTCTTAAATTATTGAGCGGTGTCTTTAATGTATGCGATAGAAAGTTGAGATTAGTAAGTCACGTGGTGGTGGTAATTTTATTGTAAAAAATTTAAATATCGTAAATTTATTGGTACCGTGAGGTCATGTTAATCAGGTTTCAGTGTTGACCTTTTGGCCTTGGGATTGACTCTCGAAATTGACTTTTTACCATGGGACTTGGACATTCGAAGACTCCTGGATAATGGGATCTCCTTTTAGCCACTAATGTGAATTAAATGCTTAAAAATGTGAAGAATGCTTGCACGAATAAATCCATCCTTACCGTCAGTGGGTCGAGAAAACCACAGGAATACGTCGGTCGCATGTTTCTGATCCAGATCGTACTGGGGTGTGTTCCCGTGGACAGCGCAAAAAGCGCCGACTGGATGTTCTGAAGGAAGATATGAGAGACTATGGCCTCACTATGGAGGATGTTCAAGACCGGGAAAAAGCATTTAAGTAGGAACGTGGACCCTGGCAGAAAGTCTGGATAACGCCAGGCATAAAGAAAAAGTTCGATTCAAATAGCCGCTGGTAGCCCTGCAACTCTGATTTCTTCCTACCTGCCCTTATCCCACTTTAATGTGGGGTCTGCGCAACACACTTTTTCAAGCATGTTGCAGAAAGGATTTGGCTTATTTTTTACGCCCTGCTGATGCCAATCCCCTTGAATCTAGTCCCGGGCAAATAAAAAAGGACAATTCGCTTTGCCCAACATGGGAGTCGAAACCAGGACTTCCCGGTTCACAGCCCATATATGCTGCCACTAGACCAAGGAGGCGACCTAACTGCAACTGTACATTTGTAAGCTAAAATAATATAAACATAACATAACATAAGCTCACGCCTATATCACCAAAGGAGTAGGCAGAAGCGCATTAGCGAACTAGTACACCCACATTTCGCCAAACTTAGTTCCGTCCTAGATGTGATAGGGGGCGAGCCTATCGCCATATCGGGCACTAATTCCAGACTCCAGGCTGATATAGAAAACTCCAATATCACTTTGCCCGACCCGGGATCGAACCCGAGACCTCAGGACGGCAGTCGTACCGAAATACATCCACGCCACCAGGCAGTCCTAAAATAATATATCTAGCGATTTTTAAACTATCCATTATCAATATGTTGCACAATATCGTATTCAATCGCACTACATATCGTTGGATTAGCGTTACAATTCTATGAAATGGTAATAAAGTGCGCATTCCGTCGTGAGATATGGGTGTTTAAATAGTACCATTTGAATGAGAATGTAGTTGCCACCTAGTAATGTTGGCTGATGTCCACTTAGCGAATATATGTGTGTGATGCTAATGTAACTTAGATTAGGAATAAAATAAAATAAAAATGTTAAAAATATCAAAATAAGAAGCTCCTTTGCACCGATTCGATGCACTCTCCCATATACGAAGGATTCGTACGTAGGCGGTTTCGGGAACGCATAAACTGTGTCCAAATTATCACACTTGTCAATGATTGAGTGTGTGTGATATGATGACGGGGCTTTGTGGCCTGTGCTTAAAGCAACCGACATATTTTTTTTTAGAGACTGGCAAACGAGCACATGGGTCACCTGATGGTAAGTGATCGCTACCGCCCTTAGACACCCAAGACACAATAATAATGGTGGGTGCGTTGCCTACTTAAAGGGATGGAAATAAGGATTGGAAAAGGGAAGGGGGAATTGGGACGCCGGAAATCTCAGTCACCAATTGAAATGCGACAGCAAGCTGCCACTTTACGTCGGTTTTCTGTGAGGTACTGATATATTTTTAACCGTCTCAAAAAATAAGGTTTTTTGTATTGAACTCATTTGTAAATAACCTATTTTTTCATTCCATTTCATTTTCTCACCTTATTTTATCTATCATAAAAATTATTATTCGATTTGGATATATTATGTAAACTATGTATTCATTTAATTTTCTCAATGAACGAAACAATATTTTTTTTTTAAATATAAAATATGGCAAAGTATTATTATGTTAATTTAGTCTAACCACCATACTCATACATTTAAGGTCGCCTTATGATGTTTAAGGCCGCCTTATCTGTCAAAATGGCGGAAATCAGTGTAAAAAGCCGTTAAAGTTGGGTAGCGTTACAGTATTTGGGCGATAGTTACTTAAAGTTAGCTATAGCCACATATAAACACACTACTAATCACATTATCATACTTATTATGGGACTGCAATGAATTCAAAATTGTAGAGTTGAGTTATCAACATAATATATAAATAAATGAATGGATCCATGAGCATAATAAGCTCCGAAAGCTTCGGAATTATTTATTAAAATATGGTTAAAATAATTTGAAGCTCCCAAATTCCCTGTAACCGAATCTGGGTGAGCCATTTATAATCCTTAAGTCGAAGGGAGCCGGCAGTGATTTAACAAAATTGCATTTTTTAACAAAGTTACCATCCCAACATAATTAGTTTCTTCCGTACCGTTAATATGAGGATAATTGTGCACTTAAATATATTGTTTACAACGCCGGCCTGACAGATATCATATCGAGAAGAGAGCACTCTGAATCGATAATAAACTTGCCAACTTATCTGTAAAATTATTGGGTGACTTGAATAAAATAAATTAAAAAAAAATATACCCAATAGCGCTGACCTTACTAAGATCTAGTCTTGTCTCGTGGGAATAAGGAACTATGAGAGACGCACGGCCTCACAACACTCTGAAACAAATATCTCAGGGCGATAGGACTGTCGTCCAGAGGTCTCGGGTTCAATCCCCGGTTCGAGCAAAGTATTTTAGTATATTTTCAGTATCAGCCTCAGTATGTAAAAATATCTCTCTAAAATGTAAATAGCCCTTTAACAAGGCTTTAAAAATATTGAATAGAATTAAAAAAAAACTACTCGCCCAATTATATATCAGATACTGTGACACTTTGCCGAAAATTTTGCAGGGTGCAGCCATGATAACATACAAAAGGTCACTTTACATGATATTTGGAGAAATGATTCACATCTTCTCATTCCCACGTCTTAATTCTTTTGACATGTATATGGTAATTACGAGATTAATATTGTTTTGTAATTTCCTTGCTTTAATATCGATAACTGAACTGTTGTAACAAAATGAGCTTTTGTAAGAAAAGTCCGTGCGTTGAAATCTTTTGCTAAGAAATTTAATATCCATGTAATATCTAGTTTTGTATGACAAAACTAAGCTAAATAATATAGAAAATGTACATTATATAGAAAATGTACATTATATAGATACATGTACATTATAAATATAATATAATCAATTACATCAGTGTATTATAGCTTAAAAACTGCGATCCAAAAATCTTCGCATCAAACAATCAGCGATGCGAAGTTATGGCGAGGCTTTTAATATAACCATCACGTCACACAAAAATGCAAAAGCATAATTATATTGTAGCTTCGGTTCGCCACACTTCGCATTGCTTTCTATTTAACTCGGACTTAGAAGATAAAGAAACTGATTACAACTCCTATTGAAAATTGCAATTAAGGCGATGTCATTACCCTTACGAACAATAAAAATACCGACTGCTATTTTATGAAGTCTCATTAACTATTAACATCAATAGACATTAGCAAACAAATAAAACAGAGGCGTTACACATACGTGGTCCGTAAATGGTGTCTGTCGCCACTGCGTTTGGCTCACAGTGATTTATTGAACGCTATGATCTAGATGCGTGGAATAGATTATATCCGATGGTAGGTTGGTTCCGTTTGGGTCTTTGTATTTTTGTTTAGTGATTTGGCACTACAATTATTTTACCTTCGCAGTAAAACGTACTCGTTACGCCGTGACGGCAAACGGCCTGACGGTTTACAGTGGCGTGCATTTCATATAGACAAAGAGACATTGTCTACCCTGACAATTTGCTAAAATTATATAATGAAGGAAACAAAATTGTCACCAAAAAGTGTTTGTCAAACAGCGCTGGGTGTATTATGTTAAATAAACGTGACCATTTGTCATGATGGTTAAAGTAAAGCAACAATAAATTTAAGAAAATAATTATGCAAGATTTTTGTCTACCCTAAGCTAAATGCCTGTGCACGTCACTATCGCTTTATTATGCCGTCATGCCACCTCTCTACCCAGGTTATAGGGATATACCCGTATATTAGTTATAAATCATAATTAATTTATTTTTAAAGTTTTTGTGAATTTTATAAAACATATTTTTGTTCTTTAAATAACCATTCCATGTAGTCACATGTGCTGGGGTTCCCTTGATGGCCAATAGTTTTAAACCACGTCTTCTTTTCGGAAGATTTTGATTAATAATTTTGTTACATAGGATAATATCAGGATTTTGAGCATAAAACATTTTTACTTATTTAAGTAACGTCAAAATTGTGGACTTATTTATTATCAAAACAGGACTGTTTATGTGTTCAAGCATATTATTTGTCAATTTTATCTAATATTACATTTTTTAAATAAACATCTGTTAAAAGTTACACTAAGTCCTTCCTCTCTTTCGCGCCCATCGATGCATCATATTTTTCTTTCAAGTCAACGCAAATCTTTTAACCTAATTAATGGTAGACCTTAATGTAGTCATACCATTAAGGTCTAGATCATAATTCGTGAAACCTGAGGTAGCGTGACGACCTTATATATAATTGAAGCTTGGTAAAATGTCATACTATATTTCATACTTGCAACAAGTCGAATGGGATTAAAAATCGTAAATAAAAATGTTGGTGTAAATTTAAGAATATATTGGATGGTATATTAAGTGGTTTATTTTATATTTCTTAGGGAGTATGTGTAATGTATGTAAGGAGTTAATATTAAGTATAGTGGAAAATCGTCGTTTTGCCTTTCTTGTCTAGCAAATGAAACTTTGACACAACTTTTTTTTTTTATAGCAGCGACTGGCAAACGAACAGGTGGGTCACCTGGTGGTAAGTGATCTCCACCGCACATAGACACCCAAGACACAATAAGATTTTTTTTTTTTTTAAGTTGTTCATAGCCATGGATACAATGTCCTTCAGCCGTATACTTTTGTTATTTTTGGTACTTTATTTCCTACATCTAAGTTTTCGCAAGTGCAATGAAGTCGGATGTGTTCGATTTCAAGGCCCTGCTGGAGTTTTGGCGTCCATTCCTTCCAGTTTGATGCTTTTTAGACGATTTTCTCGCAGCGGAGGAATCGAACATGGTCGACCCATCCACCCGACAAAAAGCGCCCAAAATCACTTATTTCAAAGCTTCCACATACTGTCCATCTTCGTTGTTGTTTATCGCATAAATTCACACCACATTTAAACCACAAGCACAACTTTAGACTATAATATGAAATCAATAAAATAAGCGACCACCCGCACCGTTAGAATTCCCGCCAAAACTCTCAGACACAATAAGAATCATGGGTGTGTTGCCAACCTAAAAAGAGGAAATGGAAGGGGAGGGAAAAGGGATTGGGAAAGACGGGGGGGGGGATGGGCCACTATATTTGATACTAACTCTTGCCCGCAAGTTCGTTCGTGTGGAAATTTATTTTCCGGGATAAATATAGCCTATGTGTTATCCTGATGCATAATGAATATAACTGTAAAGTTTCATCAAAATCCATTCAATAATTTTTGCGTGAAAGAGTAACAAACATACATGTCCTGAACAAAAAATAGTCCGTCCATCAGACTGATTTGATGTCTGATGGGTGGAGTCTAAAATAATTCACTAACGTCAACGTTCTAGCTCTCTATCTACCCCCTCGAAGATATAGACGTGAGTCTATGTATTTGTGTACTAACTTCAGCACTAAAATCGAATCAACCAGATAAAAGTGGAACAAACCCCGACATGTTCGTCGCATTTTTTTATTCACAGCTAATACGATAACCAGCTAAGGCGCAATGGTTCACATTTATGTCATAGCCTGGCCATAATTTTAAGTGTAATTGAAACATGTATTCAACATTTTCTAAGTTAGGCGTGGTACTATTTGAATATACCCGTATACATAGTTTTTAGCTGGCAGTCGGTACTTTATCAGTTACTCTATATTTACCTCTATGTTTCGTAATTATATGTATATGTGTATATATACATAATTATAATTAAATATATTGGGGGAGGCCTATGTTGAGCAATGGACGTCCTATGGCTGCTGATGATGATGATACATATAACTTATTTATAATTGTCTTCTTTCATCTGCTTTTACCCCACTCTAATGTGGGTCAGTGCAACACACAATGTCAAGTATTTTTCAGAAATTATTCGGCTTACTTTTTATGATCGGCTGATTTTCTAACGTCAATCCCATCTGAAAGATCCAGTCTCAAGCAAATTATGATAGAAAAAAAACACTTGCCAGATATAAACTCAAAAACTCGCGATCCATAGCTAGACTGAGAAGGCAACCTTTCAAAATTACCAACAACCCGAACCTAAAAATATTTCACCTAAAAAAATCCGACATGATGAGAAGACTCCACTGCACGCACTACGCACTGCAACTCCTGGTCAATTTCATATTATTGTCTGGAGTTGTTTGTTGTTTTAATGTGATGTGGTTTTATGTACCAAAATTCAGTGAAGATGGACAGTATAATGTGGAAACTTTTTAACTGGTAATCTTTGATAAGTTTTGCTTGGTGCGCTGGCTGGCTTTGTTCAGTCAATTCTCTAAGTGAAGGTCATCTGCGGGGCATCACACTGGGATAAATTGCCGCCATAATCCCAGCAGGGTCTCAAGATCATCCACATCTGGGTCTCATGGTCATTATTAAAACTTGTTAATTCAAATTCAAATCATTTATTCAGCAAATGGGGTATTTTATATCACTTTTACATGTCAATGATGAGTATATATTTAAAAAATAATAATGTCGGCATTTCGTGGCTATCCCTGAGAAGAAATGCAGAAAAAAACTCATGGGTTATGGCCTCTTATAAAGTCCAGACAATGCATGTTATATAAAACCACAATTTAAAACGTCAACTTATTTGCTATACCTACTTACTTTGACCTTGGCTAAATCATCGCAAATATGAGGAAGCTATTATTTTTAAAAGAAGGAGTAAAATACGGTTAATTTTTTTTGGGATTCGTCTTATCTTGAACTAGAATCAATATGGATTCTTTTGAGGTGCGTAACTAGTAGGCTTTAACGGAAATGCCTTTTGCATGAGAAATATGCAGATTCTAGCACGTGTGAGGGCTTCGTGAAAGTATCATACTTGCGTGGGTGTGGTGTCTTATGATTCATATTTTTATTTATATTCTTATTTTCTACCTACTCCTGTCCGACCTTAATGTGGAGTCAGCGCAACACCCATTTCAAGCTTGTTGCATAATAGATTTGGCTTAAATTTTACGACTGGCTGCCTGCCTGACGTCCCCCGTTCTGAAGATCCAGTCCCAGGCAAATTTAAATAGAGAAATCGCCTTTCCCCACCTGGGAGGCGAACCCAGGACCTCTCGGTCCACAGCATGTTTATTGCCACTGGATCAAGGAGGCGGTATTTTAATTTATATTATTTCTGTTATATTAATAACTGAGTTCGTGGCAGCACTAACACCGGCATCGATACCTAAAGACATCTACATCTTTAAAAAATTATATCTATTACGACTTTTAGTCCATTTTTCTGTTAATTTTTATTTAATCTTTCTACCTGCCGTTATCCCACCTTAATGTGGGGTCGGCGCAAACACTTTTTTAATTCTTAACCATTTGCTCAGCTAAAATGTTTTTATACGGCCATATATGTCTTAAAATTATGGCGTCAGTATTTCATAGCTAGCCCTGAGAGGATATGCCGGATCAAACTCAGAGGCTATAGTTATTAATATAAGATATATATTGCATTTTAAACACTTAAAACATCATAAATGGATATACCAAGTACAGACTCCTTAAATTTTAAAAGATAACAAACTACACTCAGAAAATTTAAGTATTCATTAAAGGGCTTTACGGCAATTTTATCCTTTTCATGTGTTTGCGAAACATTCGTACTTTTTGTCAAAATCAAGAAGATCTCTTTGTTCATAAAGTAAGTTAAATAAAGTGATTACAATCGAAAGGTTACTGCGTCTCGTAATGCGGTGTCGTAAACTCAGTTTCACTTAAGGCAAAGGTATTAAGGTATTATTTTCTCTCTCTTTATTTAAGGCCTGTGTTGCTATTTACTTTTAACGGTTCTCAGTTCGAAATAGATGACGGCTTTCGTTCTTCTTTTAAAAACAATGGCTTCCACGCATATGTCATGATTTAGCCAATGTCAAGGTAAATAGAGCAATTATGTTTTCAAAATGACCATGAGACCCAGATGTGGATGATCTCAAGGCCCTGCTGGGATTATGGCGGTAATTACTTCCAGTGCGGTGCCCCTCAGATGACCTTCACTGGGCGAATCGAATCGAAAAGCCAGCCAACGCATCAAGCAAAACTCATCGAAGATCACCGGTTAAAAAGTTTCCACATTATACTGTCCATTTTCACTGAAGTTTGATGCATCAAACCACATCACTTAAAACCAACAAACACAGCTCTAGAGAATAATATGAAATAATTTTAACAAGCGACGCCCACTCAGTCGGACATCCCGTCAAAATCCGTCGACGGCTTTCGTTTCCTCCATACATTTACCTACAATACAAGAGTCTGGATAGGGTACCATTGCAATGATTATTAATACTGCCAAAAACACATAGTGAAAGCTATGTTGTGTTTCTGTCCGATGGATATTGTCGCCAGTGTTATTACTTGAATGTTCATTGTCTACCTTGTCTTGTTTTGTCGGGCAAAGTGATATTGGTTTTTTGTGCCCGATTTGGCGTTAAGTTCACCCCCTATCACGTCTGGGACGAAAATGAGCTCAGCGAAATGTGGATGTTCTAGTTATCTAGTTCGCCTCGTTTTCAGGAATATAGAATATAGGCGTATATATATGTATGTCATTGAATTTGCCTCGGTGGCGTGGTGGTATTTCGGTACGACTACAGTTCTGAGGTCTAGGGTTCGATCCCCGGGTCGGGCAAAGTGATATTGGATTTTTCCATATCAGCCCGGAGTCTGGAATTTGTGCCCAATATGGCAATAGGCTCGCCCCCTATCACATCTGGGACGGAACTAAGCCCGGCGAAATGTGGGTGTTCTAGTTCGCTAGTGCGCCTCTGCCTACCCCTTCGGGGATACAGGCGTGATCTTATGTTATGTGTGTCATTGAATTTTCAACTCTAGCCCTTAACATCTCGACGTTTAAACCAAAATACATCATAAACGCTTGTTCGGCGAGCTTCATATTATCTTTATGTGCGTTCAGAAGCTCGTAAACTTGCCGATATGATTCCTTGAATGTGTTTTTTATTTTACGATATACGAACACCGTGTTTGGTTACATCTGTCGAATTCTACCTGGAAGTTAGGTTTCGAACGTGACATTTACCGGTTGTTATTCATAAGAATGAAGATATATTTATGAATGAGTTCACGTTGTAACTTTTAAAGATATTCGTCTTGTGTATGAAGAAACAATTTTCTAAGACTGGAACACGGACGTAAAAAAAGAAGGACGTCGCGCTATGAATATTGAAAGTGAAGCAGGGTTTTCGGCCCATTCGATCTATCGACACTTAATGGCGTGTTTGTGCGTAGGGCACTTTTGTACAGCCGCGTTTGTTTACGCGACTCTGTGGCGTCCCGAGATGGTGTCCTTCTTTTTCTTTACGTTCATGGACTGGGATTTGTCAACTAGAGCTTAACCCGTCGGCGGTGTCACATAAATATATTACATAAGCGTATGGGCCACCGGAGGCCGAGTCGCCCGTGACTATCTATAACATACCTAAATACCGATAAGTACCACGTTGCTTTTCCACGGTATGCAGTGACACGTATGTTCTTAGCTTGCCCAATGTCTATGTATGTCTATGTGTGTATATAATTCTTAGGTATTTGTATTCATAAAAATATTTTACTGCCTCGGTGGCGTGGTTGTATTTCGGTACGACTACCATTCTGAGGTCTCGGGTTCGATCCCCGGGTCGGGCAAAGTGATATTGGATTTTTCCATATCAGCCTGGAGTCTGGAATTTGTGCCCGATATGGCAATAGGCTCGCCCCCTATCACATCTGGGACGGAACTAAGCTCGGCGAAATGTGGGTGTTCTAGTTCACTAGTGCGCCTCTGCCTACCCTTTCGGGGATACGGGCGTGAGCTTATGTTATGTTTATGTTATGTGTTTAAAAGTATATTAATAATAAACGATTTTATAATTTGTCTATCTTGTCTAATAATGTTGATATTTAGGTAGTGAATAACATTAAATAATAATATCAGCCTTGTAATTTGTCGCCTCCTTGGTCTAGTGGCAGCAAGAGGACCGGTCGTGGGTTCGATTCCTAGGTCGGGCAAAGCGAATTTTCTAATTTAATTTGCCCGGGACTGGATCCCTCAGAGGGGGTGGACGTCATGCAGGTAGCCGGTCGTAAAGACTTAGCCAAACCCTTCCTGCAACATGATTAAAAAAGTGTGTTGTTTCGACCCCACATTAAGGGATTAGGGCAGGTAGAAAGAATATCAGCCCTGTAATATTAATGTCCCACTACTGGGCGCGGACCTCCCCTACTAATTAGGGGAATAACGCCTTAGTATAAATTTTTTTTTTATAAGTGTCTAAAGATATAAGCTTAAAACTTCCATATTTAATACAGTGTTGGCAAGAACTTGAGTAGTATAGCCACGCTGTAGAAAGTAACGGCTACAGCACGAATGGGCCGGCTCGACCGGTTTAATACCACTGTCTCACAGAAAACCGACGTAAAGTGGCAGCTTGCTGTCGCGTTTCGTTCAGTGAGTGAGATTTCCGGTGGCCCATTTCCCCCCTTCCTTTCCCAATCCCTTATTCCCTCCCCTTCCATTTCCTCCTTTTAGATTGGCAATGCACCCATGATTCTTTTTGTGTCTTAGATTTCTATGGGCGGTGGAGATCACTTACTTTCAACCTTTGCTATAAAAAAACATCTCAAACTTGTAGTACAAAGACAGTGACGCGTCAGAAAGTCGCAACTATTATAAAGTTCATTAAAAGCTATCGGTCACGAAGCGGTAAGCCCCGGGGTACCACACCTTAGTAGATGAACATCTTGCATTTACATTGTAATCTTAGCTACTAGTGTTTAATACATCAGGCACATTAATCTGAATTACGTAGCCTCGATTTTTAATAGACAATTTTATTATTATATCATACTTATCAAAGCTTTAAAGTTCAAATTTCAAATAATTTATTATGCCGATAAAATATTTTTAACATTTTTACATGACAATTATGCTAGCTTTTGCCCACGGATACGCGTGAGAGCCTGTCCCCTCCTATTTCCATTTTCATGCGCTTAGAGGATGCATTTCCAAAAATCCTTTCTTACTGCTCGCCTACGTCATAAAAGGAAGCCGTGTGTAAAATTTCACGTTCCAAGCTCCAATCATTTCGGCTGTACGTTGACACGTCATATATTAAATAAATAAATAAAATAAAGAAATACACCCAACAATCACAAACCTAGTCCTGACCCCACATTAGGTATAATCTGTATCGTGGGTGTCAGAGAATATAAGAGACTTTCGGTCTCACAACACCCAGACTTGAAATAAATATCTGTGGACCACACAAACATTGGTCTCAATGTGGGAATCGAACCTGCGGCCTCTCGCTTCACTGCCGGCTACTCGCCCGCTGCGCCACGAAGGCTATTCGATACAATTGGAATATAATTTTTATTTTCCGCATACTTAATATTCCCTTTTATTTTTTTTAATTACATTGATCTATATTGCGATGTTTATTATTATTTTTTTTACTGATCGTATTATTTTCTTATTTTGTGTAATTAAACAGTATATTTTTAAGGATTAACTACCTAATGTTCTTCAATAACTCAACATAAAAAATTAGCGACAGTGACGCACAGTGCACCGCTACGCAAATACCTGCGCCAAAAATTTCACAATCGCGAAATTACGTGTAGGATATTTATGGCTCAATTTTTAGCACTGCTATACATTGAATTTCGGCGGGCGAAACATTCGAAGTATGAGCCACGAGCGCCGTGGGACCTCTGCCCAGTTTAATTACAGAGTCAATTTTTTTAGTCCCAGTACCGCTCGTTTATTCAGATGCATTTGTTATTTACGAGCGGTGGTTTTTGGGTTGTCACCATGTATGGCCACATACATCGGCGTTTATACGATTGGTTATATGATACTACGTGCTTTTTCCTTTTCGTCTTATGATATAGTGTTTTGTGATTTTAAAATCGATATTTTTAATATTTTTGTGTTTGTGGCAGCGACTATAAGGAAATGATGCACTGTGCGGTTAAGTCATTTAACTGTTTTTGGAAAAATGGGTTTTATAAAAATATTGTTTTACTTAAGTTACATTGACTTTTTTGAGTGTAATGGCGTGAAATATGATATTTTGGGTATAATACATTTTACTTTTATTGAATGAATCACCGAGAAAGAGGTGAACGTGTATTATATATCTCACTTAGATTGCAATTCATTGTCAGTTAAGATTTGTCTAAAGCCTTTAATAAGGATACGATTAAAAAAATGTGTATTTTAAATAATATCACAAACTAATACTTAAGGTATTTTAGTCGCCTCTTTGGTCTAATGACAGCAAATATGGGTTGTGAAGCGGGTGGCCCTGAGTTCGATTACCGGGAGGTCGGGAGAAGGGAACTTTCTAATTTAATTTTCCCGGGACTGGATCCCCCAGACGGGATTGATGTCAGGCAGGTTTCCGGTCGTAAAACTAAGCCAAATCCTTTCTGCAACATGCTTGAAAAAGTGTGTTGCGTCCAATCCACATTACGGTGGGATAATGGCAGGTAGAAAGAAAGAATACTAAAGGTACTTTATTACATACTCTTTTATAAAACATAAAATTTTATAGAGTAATACATTTCTAAAGTCTGAATGCGACCGAAATGTTTATGTTTTTAAACACAATTAACGGAACATCGGAGCTGTCATCACGAGAATTATTGAAACGACTCGCTCTGCCCTGCGGCTGCACTCGAATTACGAAATAGGTTATTTTAGTTGTCAAAATGTGAGTTGTTATTTAGATTTAATTAATTATATTCAATAGTTTATTTATAAAATATACATATTACAAAGCTAGCAGTACCATCAAGTTGACTTTTTACAAAATATTTTTAGCATATCAAATAGAAATGAACATTTTTGAAATAATAATGGAATAAAAAATATCTGCCTTTCGGGGAGCATTTGGGTAAAAAGAACTTTACTGTGGTCCGCAGAAATAATTTTGACAATCGAATTCAAATCACAGTCTATTTATGTACATTAGATTTGTATGAAACTAAAACTTAATATCACCGATGCGCAGCGCCCTCGATACGAATTTAATTGTCAAATTTTTTTCTGCTCGGGCTACTGTTTTTATGATTATCATTATTGGTCTTTATTATCACGGAACTACTTAATATGATCCATCATCAACAACATATGCTTATTGTCTATATTATATTAAGCGATCAGTGGCGTCGTTGTATTTCGGCACGACTATCGTCCTGAGGGTCTCAGGTTCGATCCCCGAGTCGGACAAAGTGGCATGGGATTTTTCCGTATCAGCCATGAGTCTGGAATTTGTGCCCAATATAGCGATAGGCTCGACCCCTATTACATCTGGGACGGAACTAAGCTCGGTGAAATGTGGGTGTTCCAGTTCGCTAGTGCGCCTCTGCTTACCCTTTCAGGGATACAGGCGTGAGCTTATGTTTCTGAAGCAGTGTATTTAAATAAATATTTACATATTTAGGATAAAGCTAGCATGATGACAAACTTAAATATCAAAGTAAACAAACAAACCCTAATATATTTTATATATACACCAAAAAGGTAACCATTGAAGTGCTTTATCGTTAACATAAAAACAAATTATTATATTATGATAATTGTAGCATTATTCATATGATATACGGACGTGACCGACACCGAGTTTCTATATATTTAAAGCAGTTATAAATTCATACTTGTGATAATTTATGTTGGAAACCGGACGTCTCTTTTAATCATGCTTAAGGAGTTTAAATGCGTTTGAATTGTAGCGGTTTATTGGATTTGTCACTTTTTTAGGAGTTTTAGAAGTTAAATCAGTTTAAGAAACGATCTTTTATAATTTGGATTATACTTTCTTTTTACTAAATGTAATTTAGTTTTGATTACTGGAATGAAATCCAAATAATATAAATAAAGCTTTTTATATTTTTGACAATTACTGTAACAGAATATGTCCCTAAGTCTTGTGGTAGTATATATTGGATATAGCCCGGGAGGTCCTTGATTTGAATCCTAAGTCGGGTAAAACGATTTTCATTACTCGGATCTGACTTTGCCCGGAACAGAGGAGGTTGACGTCGAGCAGGTGAGTCGTAAAAAGTAAGCCAAATCCATTCTGCAAAAAGCTTGAAAAAGTGATGAATGATGAGTTGAAGATAAGGGAGCAGGTTAAAAGCAAAAATATGTGAAAATTAATAATACATTCATACCTCTGTATATGCTTATGATCATGTCTATATACCTGAAGGGGTAGGCAGAGGCGAACTAGTACACGCACATTTCGCCGAGCTTAGTTCCGTCCCAGATGTGATAGTCGGCGAGCTTATCGCCATATCGGTCACAAATTCCAGACT
This sequence comes from Clanis bilineata, assembly GCA_036417725.1. NCBI lineage: Eukaryota > Metazoa > Arthropoda > Insecta > Lepidoptera > Sphingidae > Clanis > Clanis bilineata. The sequence goes on from CM071147.1 coordinate 16,257,268, forward strand.
CCGGCCTGATGTAGAAAAATCCAATATCACTTTGTCCGACCCGGGGTTCGAACCCGAGACCTCAGGACGGTAGTCATATCGAAATACAACCACGCTACCGAGGCAGTGACGTTAAGAAGTATCAAAAATCTCTACAAATTTAAATCGATATAATATGAACTAAGGAACTCTTTATAATACTCATTTGCATACATTTATATACATACAAATAAATGTATGATAATAATTAATTTGCAGCGATTGATGTTTATTTCTTAATACAGTAGATAATTCTCACAAATGACATGTTTAAAGTGTGCGTGCGTCTTGCAGCCGAATCATACATTTAATCGAGTAAACTCGAATGATTTATTGCATCGACACGTGTTTTTGCCCTTGGTCGGGCGCGGAAATTATTTTGTACGTTTATGCCGTGCCGGTTCGATTCCCGTATAAGGGAACAGCGTGGCCCCGTTGCCGGCCTGCGAATGTTTCACCTTAATTTCGGGAAAAATTGATGCGGTCGGCGTTTTTTCTCGATCCCAAGACACGTCGAGATGAGAAATTGAATTTGACAAGGTTTTTGGTGATGTCGATTTCGTAACGGCGTTTTGTTTTTTTTATATTTGTGGGGTATATTTTACTGTGATTTGTGAACTGTAACAGTTATGAATTTGCAATTTGGTACGTGGAGTTGGGCTGAAATGTATAGAGCGAACTTCGACTAAATCTGAGTCAAAGAAATGTACCCAGTGAGGATTTGGTATTTTTACATCGGTGGTGTATTAATTAGGTCAGAGTCTGATGTACCCGAAAGAAATAAAAATGGCGATAAGCTCGACCCATCTCACATCATAGAACGGAAATAAGGTTGGCGATAAATGGGTGCAATATTTGCGCTTCTTTCTTTAAATAAAATAAAAATGTTTATTGGTCACGTAGGCACATCAAATGCACTTATGACAGGTCACAACAAGGTCTAGATACATTTATATAATAATAATCATGTTACAACACTATCAATTTAGAAAACAAACAGGCAGGTATGGACACAAATCAAGGATGGGGTTAGATAAATGGTTGTGATTTGTAGGAAAGGGAACGAACGGGATATGGCAGGAATGCTAGCAGGGAATTGACGGGAAAATAAAATAGGAAGCTTGTAGGATTTGACTGGAAATGTGAGTAAGGAAAATCCCGCCGTGGACTATAAGGCCCTATCCTAGCTAACCTACCTTTCGGGAATATCAGGCATGAGTGTTTATATATGTATGTATGTATGTATGTATACGATTAGCGAAATCAGCGAATTAAGTAATTATAAGTTGACTAAGCCACAGACTCAGCAAAATTGTTTAACAGTGAACATAACTTATGACTGATGTATGTTTAAAACTTATACGTACATACACACTCTCCTGTGTCCCATGGGGGTAGGCAAAGACTATTGAGCGCCACAAGCTACGATCCTGATACACCTCTTTTGCCTCTTCCACACTCATGCATCTTTTCATACATTTCCGCCGGTTGAGGGTACTCCTCACTTGCCCTTTTTGCCCTATGTTTATAACTTATACAATTATAATAAATAAACAATGAAATACATAATTCCAACTAAGAATATATATGGCAGATAATTATTGTAATATATAAGGCTGCAATTAAAACAGACATTAAGTCCAAAGTGCCATACAAATTAATGGTGATTTTGATTAAAACGTGGCATAAGTGGATTACAAAAAACACTCGAATTTAAAAATTCCATTAAAACAAGACAAATTGTCGCTAAAAAAATCTGCAAAATCCCGCACCGCCGAAACGGGTAGGTTCTTACGAAGCGCTTATTAATTTTCATGAGAGCAGCGGGACGTATGCTCCAATTTTTTCTTTTTCAACTACAATAGCACTCGAGAAAGTATTGCCATATAGAAATCATAAAAAATTTACATATAAAAATCATATTAATATACATATTATATTATTCAAAAACTAATGTTACACTTTTCTTTTTGTTATTTTATTTCGAACATAATTATTGTAACTTACTAAAAAGATGCAACTACAAAAATACAAATCTCACAAATGGGAGTCAGATTCAAATTCGATTGGCAAAATTTTCCTGGTCCGGCGCAGCAGTGGACGTCCTATGGCTGATGATAATGATTCAAATTCAAATCATTTATTCTGCAAATAGGATATTTTATACCACTTTCACATGTCAATTACGAGTATATATCGATTCTCAGATATAAAGTAATAATGGCGACGGCATTTCGTGGCCCTCCCTGAGAAGAAATGCCGAAACAAACTCAAGGATTATTGTATTTCCTCACCAAGAGCGACTTGCAGCGCTATTACTAATGTAGAATTAAACCTTAACCAATTTATCCTACAACTCACCTTTATTATCTTTAAATCGAGATTTAGGATAAATAGAGATTTATCACGGCGCTGCAAGTGGTTTTAAACATCATGAATCTTTCTTTTAAATATATAAATCTAAAGTACAATTTGTACATGGAAAAACATGTGGCCGACATGTCGTTTAGTCGATAAAACACATTAGAACATTGCCTACAAATAAAATACAAAAACTCGTGTTTAAACAGCGAGTAATTGCTATGTGGCTGTACCAGTTGTTTTTTGTCCACGTGGAATGACCATGCAGCGCACTGTGCAAGTTCGTACTCGTAAATGTTTATTGCGCCGTCACTCAGCGTGGACGCAGCGCTCCCGCTCTGATTGTGCTAAATTATGTTGGGCGTTTGGTGCCACAGTGGTTTGTTTAGGGTTGTGAGGCGGACAAAAATGTTTAACTTAATATGAATAAAATAATATTAGCCCTGTAATATTACTGCCTCACTGCTGGGCATAGTCTTCCTCTACTAATGAAAGGGGTTTGGCCTTAGTCTACCACGCTGGCCTAATGCGGATTGGTAAACTTCACATACCTTCGAAATTAGAGAATGTGTGAATTAGAGAAAATCTAGTAAAGAAATTCTCGTGTATGCAGGTTCCTTAACGATGTTTTCCTTTACCGTTATAGCAAAATTCACAATGAAAACACACTTAATATAGAAAATTCTGTAGTAAAGAGGTGTAGACTCTTTTTGGGGTTGGTCTCAAACCTCCGACACTGCACTGGGTAATATTTTAATATATTGTAGGATTTCTTGTACGTTATCTTAATACTTAACATTAAACAAATATTTCTTCCTACTAATCATAACGAAATTGAAGTTTGCTTCCACATCATGTTGGAACTCTCAAAATTTTTTTTTTGCATAAATACATACATACATAAGCTCACGCCTGTATCCCCGAAGGGGTAGACAGAGGCGCACTAGCGAACTAGAACACCCACATTTCGCCGAGCTTAGTTCCGTCCCAGATGTGATAGGGGGCGACGCTATCGCCATATCGGGCACAAATTCCAGACTCCGGGCTGATATGGAAAAATCCAATATCACTTTGCCCGACCCGGGATCGAACCCGAGACCTCAGAACCGTAGTCGTACCGAAATAGCACCACGCCACCGAGGCAGTCTTTTTTTTTTACTTTGATAATATGTTTTATTTTAGCTCCATAATATTAACACTTATCAATGTCTGTGACATTTTAAAATGTATTTAGTTTATAAGCTCACGCCTGCATCCCGGAATGGGTAGGCAGAGGCGAACTAGAGAATTAGAATATCCACACTTTGTCAAGCTTCGAGGCAGGCAGTGAAATTTTGAACCAAATATAAAATTGAGAAATTGTTATGACTTCATATTGGCAACCCTTGACAATACTTCATTGTATAATTCAATACGAAGCGCCCGCTTTTCAAGCCGAAAATATTATTCGGTACCATTGACGTTCCTCGATAAATTCCTGAAATAAAATGAAACAAAAACTGTTTCAACTCAATAAATTCTAGTAATTAGCATTGTTTATGAGACCGATGAAGTTTGAGTTTTTTTTCATATTATTTACTAACTGAGGTATATGTTTATATATTTTGTTGGTGTGAATCAAAATGAATTTCGGTCTTTGAAAACAATAGACGCCTTTTTATACTCCATCATCATCATCATCATCAGCCATAGGACGTCCACTGCTGAACATAGGCCTCCCCTATATATTTCCAGATCGACCTGTTGGAAGCGGCCTGCATACAGCGACTGCCTACTCCATACTCAGATATAAATATCGTCCTTGTCATCAGAAACTACGAGATACTTTCGGCAATGCTACTGACACAGCTTCTTATTGGAGGATTTCTAATTAGATTTTTAAAACAGTTTTTATACATACATACGAACAAAGGCAAAGTAGCGAACTAGACGAACATTTTGCCGAGCTCACTTTCGTCCCAGATTTGATAGGGGCGAGATTATCGCTATAACCGGCACAAATTCCAGACTCCAGGCTGATACTAAGTAGAAAAACCCAATACCACTTTGCCCGACCCGGGGATCGAACACGAGACCTCAGGGCGATAGTCGTACCGCGCCTGCAATACCACCACGTCACCGAGAAATTCAAAAGTTTTAAATGTCAATAACAATGATCAAGTAACACATTTAAGGATATTCAACGGTCAAATTAAATCGGAAACGACATCTAGGCTTGATCATTAAGTACTATTGTACGAGTCCAAGGTTCATATTGATTCACTTGTGAGACCTTTTGACAGTCCAATACCAATCCAAACAATACCGTTGAGTCAGTTTCTAGGGCGATACAAGATTCGCACCGAAATGTTGAGTATAAGACACAAGTTTTTGGAGGAATCATTCTTCTTTTCCATAGTATCATACATTATAATTAATAAATAATTATTGATAATGTTGTACCTAATATCGCCTCCTTGGTCTAGAGGCAGCATGTATGGGCTGTGGACCGGGAGGTCCTGGGTTTAATTCCCAGGTCGGGCAAAGCAAATTTTCTAATTTAATTTGCCCGGGACTGGATCCCTCATAGGAGGTTGACGTCAGACAGGCGGCCGGTCGCAAAAACTAAGCCAAATCCTCTTTACAACATGCTTGAAAAAGTGTGGGTGTACTTTCAAAATGAATAAATAGATAAATTATTCTTGATGGGAAATCGACGTTTAAAATCTAAATGTAGAAAAAAATATTTTTGGATAATACAGTCACATCTTCAGTCTAGTGGCAGCATATTATATGGGTTATGGACTGAGATGTTTGATTTCCAGGTCAGGCAGTGATTTTTATAAATGAGATCCGCGATTGAATACTCTAGAAGGAGGTTGACATCAGGCTGGCAGCCGGACATAAACCTATGCCAAATCCTTTCTGCAACATGCTGTAAAAGTGTGTTGCACTCACCCCTCGTTGTAAAATATTAGGTTAGGCAGGTTGAAAGAAGGATACACAATTAGCGATTGAAATAACGGCTGCTTTTTGTCATTAAGTTATGTCGATTAGGCTTTTTTACAAAGCTATTATTTTAAGTCGCTATTTAAAGCTCCCAGCTACTCATTTCATACATTCATATTATTCGTTATAGGTATAAATTTTTAATTTTGTCTACTACAGAACACAATAATTTTGTAATGGTATAATTATTTTGTCTTAGTGAGATCCTTGTTGGTGATTAATTTAAATAAATAATAACTCTGAACAATAATGTTAGTAGCAATTTCAAAATCACCACTAATGTGGCTTTAAAAAATAATACTATTATTTAAACCGCTTTCGTTATAATGCCATCGAATCCAATTGTGCCTTGCTCCAACACCAAAGTACAAGCTCCAAAATCTCAAGGCACTAAAAAGCGGTCCAACCGGACACAACTCAGTACGTACAATTAATTAAACAATTAATCAGCTAATTGTACGGTGATTTGCTTTTTGCCACCCAACGACCGCGTTTATACCAATTTGTCAGATGTGGTCCACTGCCTTAACAGATCAATGCCTAAATGCCACTAAATGAGAAGTTAAATTGCAGAAGTGACATAATTATTGCAAATCAGACTGCCTCGGTGGGGTAGTGTATTGCATACGCGATACGACTACCATCTTGGGGGCTCAGGTTCGATCCCCGGGTCGAGCATAAGGATATTGAGGTTTTCTATTCAATATCAGTCCAGAATTTGGAATTTGTGCCCGAAATGGCGGTACGCTCGGCCCCTATCACATCTGGGACTGAAATGTACGTGGCGGAATATGGGTATCCTAGATCTTTATTTTGCCTCTGCCTACCCCTTGGGAGATACAGTTTTACTACAAGTATAAACTCAGTCCATATAAATTGCGTTTTATGTTAAAAATAAAACCAGGAACTCAACAAAAATTACTCTTAAATTATCTTGACAAAGTCGCATCTGCTTTATCTTTAATCTATGACGCAAGAGGTCAGGCAGCAACGCAATTTCAGAAATAAAAGGCCCTGATAAAGAATGCGATCAACTTTACATGAATTTAAAACGTTTTTAAACGTTTAATCTGGTTTTATTTTTTCCTATCTTTAACTCATTTATACATGAGTGGCGAAAATGGTGAATTAAAAGTGTTACCTCACAGGGCGACGCAATATCGGTCTTAAAGTGATTCACTCTCATGTAGTTGACACTTAAGATTTAATGCGAAGTCATTAAGTGCCTTTAGGAACACTTGCAGCTCCGCGATAAATCTCTATTTATCCCAAATCTTGATTTAAAGATAGGAGTGAGCTGTAGAACAACTTTTGTCGCCTCCTTGGTCTAGGGGCAGTATGTATGGACTGTGGACCGGGAGGTCCTGGGTTCGATTCCTAGGTCGGGCAAAGCAAATTTTTTAATTTAATTTGCCCGGGACTTGATCCCTTATAGGGGGTTGATATCAGGCAGGCGGCCGGACGTAAAACGAAGCCAAATTCTTTTTGCAACATGCTTGCAAAAGTGTGTTGCGCTGACTCCACATTAACGTGGGCCCTTATTCCACCTTATTTGACAACGCACCCATGATTATTTACACCCATGGTACCATGGGCGGCAGTGACCCATATGTTCGTTTGCCAGTTTTATGCTGTATAATAAAGCTTTTTCAAGCGGCGCTCTAAATCTCTAGTACAACCTTGCTTACCCCTTCGGTGATAGAGCTACATCTTATCTATATTTGTTCTTCATTCATTAATGTATGAATGAGCTGTAGGCTGTAGAACAAATAGAGATAAGATGTAGCTAGAGATTAGTAATAGCACTGCAAGTCACCATTAGTATACTTCAAATATAAATTCGCGCCTCTATCACCGAAGGGGTAAGCAAGGTTGTACTAGAGATTTAGAGCGCCGCTTGAGAAAGCTTTTTATACAGCATAAACTGGCAAACGAACATATGGGTCACTGCCGCCCATGATACCATGGGTGTAAAGAATCATGGGTACGTTGTCAACCTTAAAGGAGCACAATGGGGATTGGGAGTATTGTGGCAACAAAAATCTTACTGAAATTTAAAATACTGGTAAACTAGCTGTTGCCCGTGAGTCCGTTGGCGTGGAAATTTGTTTTACACGATAAAATTTATTTTTCATGATAAAATGTAGCCTGTGTGTCAGCTATCTCCATAACAAATTTCATCATGGTCAAGCTGTTTGAGCGTGAAGAAGTAACAAACATACAAACACACTCACAACCTTTTGCCTTTATAATATTAGTGTAAAGTGTGACTGCCTCGGTGGCGTGGTGGTATTTCGGTGCGACTACGATTCTGAGGTCTCGGGTTCGATCCCCGGGTCGGGCAAAGTGATATTGGATTTTTCCATATCAGCCCGGAGTCTGGAATTTGTGGCCAATATGGCGATAGGCTTGCCCCCTATCACATCTGGGACGGAACTAAGCTCGGCGAAATGTGGGTGTTCTAGTTCGCTATTGCCCCTGCCTACCCTTTCGGGGATACAGGCGTGAGCTTATGTTATGTTATGTAAAGTGTGATGGTAAAAATTTTAACACAGTTGTCAAAACACTCCGAAATTTTGAGTTCGAAAGCTTAACAACGCTTCTAGCAACAGCATGTGATAAATATTTAGTTAATTTTGAAAGATAATTTAATTTTGAATTTTCCGCCAATTCGTTTCCTGTGAGTTTTTTTGCGACTAAAGGCCGAATATTGGAACACAATTTAAACATTTAAGATTCTTTTAGTTAAGACCACATTACCCGCCGATATTTTCTTAGCGCATGAAAAGTAAGCAGTCCTTAAAATTGACTAGCCTTTGGGTATTTGGAGCAAGGTCCCTACTTATGACTTAACCTTATACGGGGTCAAGACTGAAGTTTTATAGATAATTCGTAACCCAAAAGGACAGTCCCAGAAGCACGTCTGGTGGAGCAATGGGCGAACCCCGCACGTTGATATCAAGTATATCGCACGCGCAGATCAGCTACCGCTTGTTAGCCGTATCTGATGCCGGCGGGTCATCAATTTCGCTTATGATTTGCGGAGAAAAAATGATGAAGGTGCGCGGTACAGTCGGCGAGTTAGGAGTTAAAGGATTGGATGAAAGCAAGTTCTTTTTTCAGCAGAGACTGGAAATTTAACAGGTGGGTCTCCTGATGGTACATGATGTCCTTCCCCCATAGACATCCAAGACAAAAGAAATTATTGATGCGTTGCCAATCTAAAAGGAGGAGAATAAAGATTCGGAAAAGGAGGGAGGATTTGGACCATCACAAATCTCACTCACCAAACGTAACGCGACAACGAGCTGCCAATTTTCGTCGATTTTCTTTGAAATATACTTACTGTACTTTAGTAGTAAATCTTAGAAAACTGGCTTTCAAAATAGCAACGTCAGAATTTTTTCTCTGGTATACGAGCTTTCCAAAGAAAAATACGAGAAAATAATACAAAATCTAATTTATTATATAATATACCTCTATACTTTTTAGATTTAATAAACATATTAATTTGTTTTATCTAACTGAAACACAACTCAATTTTAACGACTTGTTACATAGTATTGCGCCATACAAATCTACCAATAAGACGGTCCTCAAATGACATAACACGACCTCAAATATTTGAGTTGTGTTTCAGTATATAAGTGTTAGTATCCCCCAATTATATTTTTATGACAATTGCATCGACGTCTGTACCAAGATGGACGATTACATGATGACGCTACAGAATACTTTACAATGATATTTTGGAACAGGAAACTGATTTGTGATAAAATATTTGTACGCTCGGCCTCAGCCCCAATGATCCGTCGCTTCGAGAACTGTATTTTCGTTTCTATATTTCCGGACAAGGGATGTCGCTTTCTTGCTCAAGTGACAGCATAGCTCGGTTGTGGATCGGGAGGTCCTGGAGTTCAATCCAAGGTTGGGTAACAATGATTTCCTATTACGGTTTGGCCAGGACTAGTTCCTTCAAGGGTTTATATCAGGCAGATTTCCAGTCGTATTAACTAAGCGGAATCCTTTATGCAACATTATTAAAAATGTATGTTGCGTCAATCTCATATTTGAGTGAATAAAAGGTAGACATGAAGAGATTGATGAAAACAGATGAAGCAAAAGTAGTATGTCTGAATCGGGCGAAGTGGAAACCCATCTCTGCCTATCCCCATTGGGATACAGGCGTGATATTATGTATGTATGTAAGATCAGATGAAGAAAAGATGTGAGCACATTAAAAAGGCATCGTATTTGCATATTTTTAGAAACCTTTACTTTCAACAAATTTTACTAAGTTGAACATTTAGTCACCACAAAATTAACAGCAAAATAAGGATTTAGGCTTCAAACCCGCTTGAAGCGGAACTATTATCCATGAAATTAAACCAGGACTCTAAAGTTCAACTTAGTAATTAACTCTGCTCTTTGCAAAATTGATGCAAAAGTAACATTTCACCTCGTCACTTACGTCATTAACTATCATCACAATGCGCACCACTCATCAGTCAATTGATGGAGATGTTCCTGATGACAGAATGGTAATTAAGTGCTTTCATATATCCACTGTACCGTGATTAGCATGCCATAGAGCAGGGTAGGCAAACCTTTATGTAACAACGTCCTTTTTCGACCAACTTCAATAAAGAAGGTCCTCCATTCCTCATTATTTTTTATGTATGATACGCGATATCTCCGCCAAATATGGGCAGATTTTCTAAATTGTAAACTTTTCCTTTTTCTTCTTTCTTTCTTTCTTTTTGTTCGATAGGTCTTATTCCAAGAGTGACCCGATATAAATTTAGTTACGATCGGATTTGAAGGTCTGTTAAGTTTTTAAACTTATGAGAAATATTTAACGAGGTGTTAGACGTGCCATAAAATAATTTTGACTGTGATTATTGGAAAATAATGATAATTATTACTACCAACTCAAAAGTCTTTATTTACTACAAAAGAAAATAGTTTTCGACCGACTTCAAAAAAGGAGGAGGTCCTAAATTCGTCTGTATTTTTTATGTATGTTACTCGATATCTCCGCCAATCCAAGTCGGCAAGTCCCGATTTGGTCACGAGCAGATAAGTTTTGAAGTATGTCTGTTAAGTTTTTTGCAACGTCTCACTGATACTTGAATTGACGAATTTAATGAAACGACGAATTTTAAAAAATAATAAAAAATAAAAATCTTTATTGATCACGTAGGCCTGTAAAAAAGCACTTATGACAAGTCAACACAAGTAAATTTTTAAATTAGGATTAATATAATTTACATTATATATTTGAATTTGACAACAGGCAGCCAAGTATGGACATAATAACGATGGGATGGCTAAGATAGGGTGATAAGGGGAGATAGGAATAGAGTGTAAAGGAATGGATTGTATGGGAATGGCATATGGCAGGAATGGTGGCAGGGGATTGACTGGAAATACTGGAAGCAGTTGGGATTGGTGCGTGAGGCCCTATCCTAGCTAACCTACCAGCCTTTCTCTAGCTACCTACGGATGACGACCCGAAGAAATTGAAGAAAAGAATTGAAATGTTGTGACCCGTGACGTGTCAAAAATAATGTCGTGTGCCGTTAATAATCGCGCGCCACTGGTTCGCCACCCCTGCCACAGAGTATTAGATTTACGTATTGCGAAAGCGACTGCCTTTATGGCGTAGTTGTATTTCGTGGTGGTTCAACTACCGGAGGTGTCGGGTTCGAACTCCGGGTTGGGTAAAATTGAGTTTTTCTACTGAATATCAGTAGTGAATAGAATATGTGCCAAACGTCGCGATAGGCTCACCACCTATCTCATCTGGGACGGAACTAGGCTCGGCGAAATGTGGGTGTTCTAGTTCGCTAGTGCACCTCTGCCTACCCCTTCGGGGATATAGGCATAAATTTATGTTATGTTATTATTATGATTAGATAAAAGTAATAAAACGTGTGAGACAGGGAGACGTTATCTCACTGAAACTGTTCTTCTGCATTGGAAGATGCCTCCAAGCTCTTGGAATGGAAAAGATTCGGCATCAACATCAATGGCGAGTACATCACTCACCTTCGATTTGCCGACGATATTGTTATCTTGGTAGAATCGCTCATACCCCTTCGGGGATACAGGCGTGAACTTATGTATACATACGTATGTATGTAAGATGTGGGCACAAATTATTTGGTCAGAGTTAATCGGGTGAGGAAAACAGAATGATTTATTATCGTGTTTGTTGCGAAATAGAGCAAGTTTAAAACCGGCCAACGAGATAAAAATAATCATATTTGTCGACGTTGGATAACAGCATATTTCTTTTATTTCATTTGACCTATGTCATATTCTTTTGTCTACATTTGTACGGCTAAACAATGGAAATTTATTCTGAGGATGCAATCTAAAATGTCATTTATAAATAAGTATACATTTCGTAAATTGTAATGGAGTTATTATCGTTAAAATAAACGGAGTGGCATTAATAAATATGTAATAAGTAATAATGGTCTTGTTCAATAATCTAAAATGTATCATATAAATGACATAACTTTGTTTACATATTTAAATCTAGATTTTCAACCGACTTCCACAAAAGGAGGAGGTCCTCAATTCGTCTGTTTTTTATGTATGTTACTCGATATCTCCGTCAAATATGGACCGATTTTCAAATTTCTTTTTGTGTTCGATACAGCTTATCTCAAGGGTGGTTCCATATAAATTTGATCACGAGTGGTATATTGGAAGTCGGTCAGTTAAGTTTTTAAACTTGTGATTATATAAGAATTTAAAGTTTACACGTTGGTACTCAGAATGGGGCTATTTATAGAATCCCGCCATTAATTTTTGAGTGGTAGAGCTGCACTGTAGATAGTTTTATAGCATGAATGGACCGGCTCGACCGATGTGATACCACTGTCTTTAAAAAAAACTGCCGTAAAGATGCTTGCTGAGTTTTGGTGAGTGAGACGGTGGCCCAAATCCCCCCTTCCTTTCTTAATACCTATTCCCCTTCTTTAAGGCTAGCAACACCATGATTAACTCGAATTACTTAGGATTCGAACCTAGGACCTTCCGGCCCACATAAAATAATAAGAAAGCGACATATAACAATAACAAAAGAATAATAAATTTTGATTAAGTTCTCGCAGGCACTTTGACAGTAAAGCATATGTAAATCACAATCAAATTGATGTTTTTTCGGGCCTAAAGTCCCTCAATTAATGACCTGTAATTAAAATATTCAAGCCTATCAACAAATTAAACTAATTTGTAACAGTCAAAAAGTAATATCCAAAAATACAGTCCAATATGTCGGGATTGTCCTCGGCAAAGTGACCTTTCCACCGCTCTGACCTAACTAATCTCTGATAGACATAATTAATGGTTGGTGCCTACGTCTCTTCCGCGATTCTAAACTGGTTTCACTCAAACGCTAAAATGTTATCCATTTAAGCAGTAGAACATAGTTGAGAGTTAATCAGTAACTGAATAACATTAGTATGTAAATTGAAAGATAGTTAGGGCTTAGAACTAAATTAGTTGCCAGTAAACGCTGCTTTTTTTTCTTATTATTTGCAAAAATACATATTTGATTAGATTACATTGAGTGATAGAGCCACGTTGTAGATAGTTCTATCAACAGCATGATTGCGACGGCCTGATTTATATACCACTGTCTCAGAAAAACCATTGAGAAGGGCTTAATTAGATATTATAGAAACTTCAACCCTTCTCGTCGGTTTTTCCTTCCAAATCCTCTTTTGTTTTGTCGCGGCAGATAGAAGGTTATGTATGTCCTGGTGTTGCCAATGTCGTTATTTCGTCGATGATAATTTCTTAGTTGCATTACTATCGAACATTTACTGTACCATTAAATGGTCGCACACTCATACATGAGTAATCAATTTTATAAATTGTATACACGTACCAAAATGGCAGATGACATGTGGATACAACTCAATTTTTATATTATTTTCCTCTCACGTATTATTTAAATGGGTTTATGTAAATTTTGTGATATTCATTATGAAACTCGGTCGGGCGTTAGGTCAAATTCCGGGTCAGTGGAAATTAAGGTATCATTCAGCTGAGTGATTTTAGGGATATTTTTACCGCATTATTCGTAGGACGACTTTGCCATATCCTGAGTGGTTTTATGTGTAATATCTACAGCACAAATGAGCCCGCTCGACCAGTTTGATATCATTGTCTAACAGAAAACCGACATAAAGTACAGTAGCCCGAGCACGAAAAACTAATGTAAATGTAAATGTATTTGAGTGCGCTGCACACCGATGACGTTTGGTTAATATTTCATACAAATTTTATAGACGCGCATCGAGTTCGAATACATTTACGGTTGTCAGAAATTTTCGTGCTCAGGCCGCAGCGGCCTTGCGTTTCGGTCGGTGAGAGATTTATGATGGCTCAAACCCCCCTTCCTTTCCTAATACTTTTAATGATTGTTTTGGTATTATAGGGGTCTAAGCGTTGAAGATCACTTACCATCGGGTGACCTACTTGCTCATTTGTCAGTCTCTGCCATACGAAAAAAGTGAGCTGGGCTAATCGTGAGTACATCATTTCTGCGACGATGCCTACCCCTTTAAGGATACAATCGAGTATATGTATTTACATTTAAAATCATTCAGCTAGGAATGAATATGCAAAATAATCTATTAAAATTATAAATAAAATAAAATAAATAAATACACCCAACAGTCACACACACCTAGTCCTGACCCCACACTAGGTATAACCTGTATCGTGGGTGTCAGAGACTATGAGAGATTTTCGGTCTCACAGCACCCAGACTTGAAATAAATATCTGTGGGCCACACAAACATTTGTCTCAATGCGGGAATCGAACCCGCGGCCTCTCGCTTCACAGCCGGCTACTCGCCCGCTGCGCCATGGAGGCTGTCTCAGGCTCTGTATTAATATTGTTTACGAATAGTTTTATATCTATTCAAATTATGTTGCAAACTTTACAAGATAGCTTAATCCAAAGCAAGCTCGTTAATTCTAAAGATAACTGGACGATTTAACAATACGTTAGTTTAGTCCAAACATGGATTTCATTATGGCGCTGAATAGACAATCGCCAACGCATCGTCCTTAGCATTTTGGCTGATGTCTATCTGAAGGATTATTCTGGCGAATTTAAATGAAATAGGACCCAATTATCGCACACAATCTAATCCCATAGTCATATTCGCGTTTTGTGTTATGGATATCATGAACTACGAGAAAGTTTCATAACACCCGGACCAGAAACAAATATTTTTGTAACTTATTATGGGCCTTACATGTAAAATCATTTTCGCTTATCTTTTCGCTAAGAATAGCCTGTCACTTTTTTCCTTGCGTTACATTGTTTAAAAATGAAAGGCACAACCTATGGTTAAAGGTAAGCAGCGTTTAAATATTTTTATAAGTAAGGGGCATTATATCTTGGTGCAGGAATCGAACCAGCGAACTTTTATTTTGCAACTGACTGCTCGACCGCTATGCCATTCTGTTGAGGCTCGTGAAGGTATTGAAAATTTGTGAAATTTCAAGGAATTATATAAGGACACGCCTGTATCCCTACAGGAGTAGTCAGATGCGCGTTAGCGAACTAGAACACCCACATTTCGCCAAGTTTAGTTCCGTTACAGACGTGATAAGGGGCGAGCCTATTGCCATATCGGGCATATAATCCAGACTCTACTTTGCCCAATCCGAGAATCGAACCCGAAGCCTAACGATGATAGTCGTACCACGGACGCAATACCACTACGCCACCGAGGCAGTCATGAGAGTCCAGTTATGAGCGTCAAAATTGTTAGTATGCCTAGTGGAGTATAATTATTAAGTTCATGGTTACGGTGCTGCAAGCTTTTAGACAAACAAGAAAATAATTATTAGAGACGACTACAATATCTGACTGCTTCGGTGGCGTGGTGGTATTTCGGTACGACTACGGTTCTGAGGTCTCGGGTTCGTTCCCCGGGTCGGGCAAAGAGATGTTGGATTTTCCCATATCAGCCCGGAGTCTGGTATTTGTGCCCGATAAGGCGATAGGTTCGCCCCCTATTATATCTGGGACGGAACTAAGCTCGGCGAAATGTGGGTGGTCTAGTTGGCTAATGCGCCTCTGCCTACCCCTTCGGGGATACAGGCGTGAGCTTGTGTTTACAATATCTGACGTGAATAACAATTCGGGCTAAAATACTTTTCTGATCATTATGAGATTATCATTATGTAATCTTCATTTAATTTTAATTATATTGCTACGTTTAGTGGTTAACGGGATAATTTTTATAGCGTATTTAATAATCATCAATTTGTTTCATTACAGTATCATTTTACATATTTGATTGAATAATTTCAACCAATTTTATATGTAGTTTTATAATATCGATTATATTTGCTATATTGTAAAGAAAAATTATGATTGAAGCTAAAAAAATGACTGTAAAATGAACACCAGAAAGTCTATATTATTTTACTTGCCTTTATGAGGTTGGCACAATACCTGCTTACGGTTGTAGCAGAAAGCATTCGGCTTAGTATTTACGGCCGTCTGCCTGCCTGACGTTAATCGCTTCTGAGAGATCTATTTATCCTACAGTATAGCTCTACCACTCAATGTTAAGAATAATTATATCTAGAGGTATATACCTATATTTTATCTGACTCTGACTGATTGACGTATCAGCGTACAGCTGAAACTAACTAGGAACGTCAAATTTTACCCACGCCTTCCTTTTATAGCGTAGGCAAGTACTAAGAAAGGATTTTTGGAAATTCGTCCCCTAACTTTTAATAGGTGAAAATGGAAATATGACGGGACAGACTCTCACGCGGGCGTAGGCGCAGGCAAAAGCTGGTTATATAATAACATGCCATAAGCTCACGCGTTTGTCCCCGAAGGGGTAGGCAGAAGTGCACTAGCGAACTAGAATACCCACATTTCGCCGAGCTTAGTTTCGTCCCAGATGTGATAGGGGGCGAGCCCATCGCCTATCGAGCATAAATTCCAGACTCCGGGCTGATATGGAAAAATCCAATATCACTTTGCCCGACCCGGGGATCGAACCCAAGACTTCAGAACCGTAGTCGTACCGAAATACCACCACGCCACTGAGGCAGTTAATAAAATAAGTAACCAGAATAAGGAACCACAGTGTTTTGTTAGTCGGTCGACAAAAACATTAACGGAAATCCGTAACAAACAAAGCCAACAAAGGTCAAATTTTGTCTGTCTCTAACGATCGCCAGTTGTTATTGGAATGCTAGGAACCCAACGAGGAGATAAAGCGATGACAATAGTTATGGTGCGTTAAATTTACGGCTGCTTGAAGATTACGATATCGTTGGAGTTTCATGCCTCGGAGGCGTAGTTGTATTACGGTACAACTACCGTCCTGAGATCTAGGGTTCGAGGGTTCGATTCCTAGGTCTGCCAAGAGATGTTGAGCTTTTATGCTCTAAATCAGCCCCGTATCTGGAATTTGAAATGTTTATTGTCGTTTAGTCGCCTCCTTGGTCTATTGGCAGCGTATATGGGCTGTGGACCGGGAGGTCTTGGGTTCGATTCTTAGGTCGGGTAAAACCAATTTTGTAATTGTATTTGCCCGGGTCTGGATCCCTTAGAAGGAGTTATAGCCGGTCGTAAAACTAAGCCAAATCTATTCTGCAACATGCTTGAAAAAATGTGTTGTGCCGACCCCATATTAAGGTGGGATAAGGGCAGGTAGAAAGAAAGAAGAAGGGGCAAACGAACAAGTGGGTCACCTGATGGTAAGCGATCAACGCCGCCCATAAAAATCCACAATACCGGGGGAATCATGAATGCATTTAAGATAGGTACGCTCTTTTGTTAAGGGATCTAAATCGTAACGGTTATTCATAGTAACATAGAATATACAACTTTTCTGTTAGTACTCTAGAGGTAGATATTCTAGACAGGCTCCGTGGCGCAGTGGGCGAGTAGCCGGCTGTGAAGCGAGAGGCCGCGGGTTTCGATTCCCGCAATGAGACAAATGTTTGTGTGGCCCACATATATTTGTTTCAAGTCTGGGTTTTGTGAGACCGAAAGTCTCTCGTAGTTTCTGATACCCACGATACAGGTTATACCTAATGTGGAGTCAGGACTACGTGTGTGATTGTTGGGTGTATTATTACTATTATTATATTCAGTCCCGATTGTCTTGATTGTAAACCCGCTATAAAATCTAACTAAAAACTCAGTGTGAAAGCAAAATTAGCTGCGACAAAACACCCAGCTTGTGCGCCGAATAAATCTTGCCCGATATGTCGCGCGCCCTAGGTGTTGCGATCGTGATATGCTTGTATGGACGGACGCTGCAAACGTTCATCTGATAGAGTGAGGGTTCTAGCAAAAAATATTCACGTTTAATTGGTCTAATCGTTGCCTTATTAAGTAGCGGTGGTTGCTTTGTTTTGCGTTAATAAAATGCAGATTTTTGCTTTTTAATTTAGGTTAAAAAATTATTATGGAATTTGTGCCCGATATGCCGATAGGCTTGCCCCTATCACATCTGGGACGGAACTAAGCTCGGCGAAATGTGGGTGCTCTAGTTCGCTAGTGCGCCTCTGCCTACCCCTTCGGGGATACAGGCGTGAGCTTATGTTATGTTAATGTATGTTAAAAAATTATTCGTCCGTATTTATTTCGGATCGGTTATGATCGGTGGACGGCTCGTCTAACAGCATGGCCTGGCTCTGTAGGCACCGGAAAGAGAGGAAGGTGTATCATTGAAAAGACGACATCACTAAGTTAGCGGGAATAAAGTGAATGCAAAAAGCCGATGACAGAGACGGCTGAAAAAGTCTGAAGGAGGCATTCACCCTTAAATGTGGGGTTCTTGTTCAGCAAAACAAAACGTGTTTCGTTTAAATTTTTGTATCATGGCCAGAAATAAAAGGCTTTATATTTATTTCCATTTCCAGGATTTTTTGGTTTACCACCTATCACATCTGAGACGGAACTAAGCTGGGCGAAATTTGGGAGTTCTAGTTCTCTAGTACAATTCTGCCTACCCATTCAGGATACAAGCGTGAGCTTATGTTATGTTTCTCGGGCTTATGTTATTTTTATGTCTTTATTTCCACCATCCCTTATCCCTTCCTCAATGTGGATCAAGCATATGAGAAAGGATTCAACTTGGTTTTTGAGACCAGCTATCTCTTTGTAGTCGACCTGGGGATCTGGTCCCGGTCAAAACCGCATTAACTGACCTTAGATTCAAACTTATGACCTAACTGTGACGACGTGTGTACGTCGCCACTAGATCAAGACAATTTTTATAGTAGAGACTGGCAAACCACCAGATGGGTTACCTGATAGTAAGTGATCTCCACCGCCCATATAGACACCCAAGACACAAAAAGCATCACGGGTGCGTTGCCAACCTAAAAGGAGGGCATGGAGGGGAGGAAAGGTATTGAGAAAGGGAGGGGGGACACATGGGCCCCCGGAAATCTCACTCACCGAACAAAACGCGACTACAAGCTGCCAACGTTACGTCGGTTTTCTGTGAGGCAGTGGTATCAAACCAGTCGAGCCGGCCCATTCGTGTTATAGACGTTACTGTCCACAGCGTAGCTCTGCCACTCAAAAGTCTTAATATCCATAAATGGTATTTTAAAATTAAGTAGTACCATAATACCATACAGGGAATTCTACGACCTTTTCAAAACACGAAAACATCACATTTAGCACCACAGGCACCATTTTAATATCTCATTTGGATAGTATTATGTATACTAATCAAATTAAAAAACTATAAAATCAGGAATGCGTGTTTATAAACTTATTGATTGGTAAATTTAGATGTTTGAGTTTTAATATTTACATATTAATTTTAAGATATGTACTTATTCGTGTTTGTCACTGTGCTCCTAAAGTTTAAGGGCCATTTGCAGCTCCGCGATAAATCTCTAATTATCCCAAATCTTGATTTGGAGACAGGAAAGAGCTGTAGGATAAACCGAGATAAAGTGTAACTCTAGATCAGCGCTGCAAGTCGCTCTAAGGGCGACTTGCAGGGATTTCACTATAATCGCCATTTTATTAGTCCCCGACTTTGTCCTAAACTTGATTAAAATCAAATGTCATATTAGTTGTCCCGAATTCACTCGCAGCTCCGCACTAAACCACGATGAATCTTGTAATAAACCCCATTTTGGAATCATTTCAGTTTAACGTCTTGCACGTCGTCGATTTACCCCTTATCTGGATTAAAATAAACGACAAAGTTAAATCATCGGGGCCGCCGGTTTAAATGGCTAATCGTGATTATTGAATGTCAAACAACATAACATTTTCATATTATTTCTTGTTGTTTTATGAAAATAATAATAATAATAACACTCAACAGTCACAAACATAGTCCTGACCCCACACTTGTGTCGTGGGTATCAGGAACTACGAGATACTTTCGGTCTCACAACACCCAGACTCGAAACAAATATCTGTAGGTCATACAAACATTTGTCTCGGTGCGGGGATCGAACCCGCGGCCTCTCGCTTATCGGATAGCCTTATCGGCTGTGTGGTCGTCTATCACATCTGGAACGGAACTAAGCTCGGCGAAATGTGGGTGTTCTAGTTCACTAGTGCGCCTCTGCTTACCCCTTCGGGGATACAGGCGTGAGCTTATATTATGTTTTCTACCATGTCCTATGCCTACCATGTCATGTGCCTACTCCGCGATGTTCTCCTATTTTTAGGAGATAGGGGGTTACCACCACCTCTTATAGCAGTCTTATTATAATCTTACTTGTACCGATTCCCATACAAAACAAACGAAGAACGATTATAATAATACTGCTATAAGAGGTGGTGTTAACCCTGCAGTTGTTTACGAGATGATAAATTCCGCTTGAGCTAACAAAGTGCAAAGTTACTCCTAGTTACTCCTTAATAAATATAAATAACTAGCCTCATAGTATGTGTGTTCGTATTACATGTGAACATTTGGTGACTATTAACTTAAGATAATCTATTGAAAAATCATATAAAACAAACTAGAATTCGTTTTATGCAAAATTTTTATGATAGATGTTTTGATACGGAACTTTAGATATGAATCTAATGGAACGTAAAGAATGAGTAGAAGTAATGCAATCGCGAATTAATAATCTACACTCGGATTTCTTAAATCGAACCAGAAATGTGTATGTGCAAGACAACTAATGGGACATTTGATTTAAATGACATTTAGGACTGAATCGTGTATTAATAAAACGGCGAATAGAGTAAGATGCAGTGTTGCAAAAGTGTAAAATTAAAACTCGTTAGATTTGGCATCTGAAAATCGGGAGATTTTTATACGGAATGAAACACAAGTAGTTTATGTTAATAATGCGTTAATTTATTTAATTATAATCAGTAAGTTACATATAATCATTTATAGTTTGATATATTGTACATTGATTAATCATTTTCGTCTTCTTACCACCTCTTACTACTTATTTTCGTGAACATTTTCTCATATTTATTAAAATTGTAACAACATTGATTGTTGTTTTCTATACATCATTTTGTGTGCAGAAGATCTACCATTGACTTAGTGGAAAGTTTAATCCGTTATTTTAGTGCGAGCTCTTCGTAACTAAGTTTTAACCTTGGATACTGACGCCGTGCAACGTAGTGAGACAATAATGTCTCACTTGGAAAGCCTTCACGCCGCGGCCGTGTACTGTCGTTCTATGTGTTATATTTATATGACATGTGCATGCAATTCTATGAATGGACTATAATGAACGACTAAAGCAAGTATAAGTTATCCAATTTGGGAAACAACCCGAACGAAGTTATCTTCAGAGACATTTGACAGCCTCCGTAGCGCAGAGGGCGAGCAGCCGGCTATGAAGCGAGAGGCCGCGGGTTCGATCCCCGCACCGAGACAATTATTTGTATGACTCACAGATATTTGTTCCGGGTCTGGGTGTTGTGAGACCGAAAGTATCTCGTAGTTCCTGATACCCACGACACCAGACTCGATCTTAGTGTGGGGTTAGGACTATGTATGTGACAGTTGGGTGTTATTTATTTATTTTCCCTTGTATACTCACCAGACAATAATAAACTCTATTATAAGGTATTTTAGTACAATTTGCTTTAATATACCGCGAAGTTGAATGGCCGTATTTTATTGTATGTAGTATTGTCGTATAGGCCGTATTGTATTGTATTACAGGTTTCTTTTAATTTTGCCGTATTAATAATATTATGTTCCATTTTTTATAAGAATATTATTTTACATTAGTTGAAAATCCAAAAATTCGGCAGATAGGACTGCTACATCGGGACATTGTGAGCAATGACCAAAATCAGTAAATATCCCGATAAATCGGGAAATTTTGCAACGCGGGCAAGATGCCTACACTCTTCACTACTCCAAATTCATAAGTTCCGTTTCACAAAAAATATATAACCACAATCACAATTCCGCATAAAAAAATATTTTTTGCAATTTAAAATAAAATAAATCCCAACAATCACTCATTATTTACGTTCCGTAAATTTCATATTATTATCTATAGTGCCGTCTCGCAACATCTATCATCACAATTTCGCGTATAAAGAATTGTATTTTATTTTACATGATATTTCAATAGATTCTCTTGTGTCAATAGTTGGCAAATATTTAGTTTTAATTCAGTTTGAATACATGTAATATAAACACACATACGACGAGGCTGTATGTGGTTGCTTCCTTGGCCTAATTGATGAAAGGCATAATTGAAAAAAAATAATTAGTGTCAGTTGTCTGGATTACGACTTGTCAACTAGACATACGTATAATATTTCGCGATAAGGAATGGTCACTTTAGTTCGCGGCTCCTCAACGAACTAGTTCGTTCTTTCAGTTCACGTCTCGAACCAAAGAAAGGCTAAAAAAATATTATTTGCACGAATTTTAACCGACTTTAAAAAAGGAGGAGGTTATTAATTAATCGACTTCAAAAAAGGAGGAGGTGAATTAACCGACTTAAAAAAAAGGAGGTTAACAATTCGTTGGAATCTTTTTTTATGTATGTTCCCGGATTAATTATTTTTTATTCTTTCATAATATGCTGCTGTTTTTTTTTACTTGTACATACTTGGGGAATAGTGACGGCGTCTAAGGGACAACCCTTACCAAACGAACCCAACGATGACGGTGGCCTACTTACACAGTAGGCCACCAACACCTTTAGGTTTAAGCCAACCTTATCTGCATGTGGTACACTTTTCTGAGTAACGGACTAGGTGCTGGCGAAACCTGGGTTCTTGCCTTGCAGGGTATGGGGGACAGACCAGGGACCAAATGTTTGCTATTAGATCGTTTTGCGAGGCATGCATGTTGAAAGAAAAAGCTTCTGCATATCGCTTTCCTGGATCTGCAGAAGGCTTTTTACTTTGTGTCCCGACGGGTAGTCTGGTGGGCCCTAAGGTTCAAAGGGGTGCCAGAAGCTTATGTTGACGTTATCGAAGACATGTTCTTCCGATCAAAGTCTTTGATTCGGACTGCTTTTGGCGTCACCACACCCTTCCCGTTCACTATGGAGGTTCAGCAACCACCGTGGGTGTTCATGTACGCTGATGTCTAAGACAAACAGCGTCTAGGGGCCGCTTGAAAATGGTCGACTGAAAGGAAATGTGCTAAAGATCAAGTACATGAGTTGCGTAAACGTAGTATTTTATAAATGTTTTCAAATATTTTTTATCGAAGAAAGTAAAAGAAAATATTATGATGTGTTCCCATCTGTGAGACTAAAAAGTGCTGCGCACCGTATTTGAATATAGCTTAAAAAAGCACGATATTTCCCTAGTGGTTATTGACTACGTTACGAAAACAAGACCATCATTTGGCCAGTACTTCTGTGTATATGTACGATACGTGGTCTGTCAGCGTTATTTTAAGGAAATCCAGATGACCTCAAAAGCGCTGGCTGGACTTTTTAGAGAATGATATGAGAACCAATGGTCTTACTTTGGACGATACTCAAGACTTAGATTCTATCTAACTTATCAAACGAACTAAAGAACGAGAGATCTGGGAACTAGTTCGTTAATTTCTTCTGTGGGAGCTCTCCTCCGCACTGGTTCGTTCGCGAACTATATAAATCTATTGTCAACAATGGTAATTTCTATAATAGAGGTATAATAAAATTTTATCAAGAAGTAACTTTGAAATTCGTTAACTTAAGTGAAATTTGTCATCTCGAAAACAACGCTCTCCTAGAAAATAGAATAACTAAAGTACTTTGTAATAGAAGAACATTGCGGAATGCGAGCGTGCACAAGAAAACAAGGTACTCGTTGATGGTGATGAACTAAGTGTGGAGTTGCACCAGTTACAAGGCGTTTGTGATGCGTGTGCCGAAACCTATCCTGCACCGAGGTGCGACGAGACATTGAGGAAAACTTTTGACTGCAGTGCCGGGTCGGGCGTGGTTGGTATACCACCGCTTCCAAGGACTAGTGCCACACGTGCGCACACAAATATCGTGCATAATAGTGAAGTGTTGTAATTATGTGGTTTTTCAAGAGATTATGTACATACAATGTTAGTTTGTAAGGTGTATGTATGGGTTATTGATAATTATATACTCTTCGTAAAAAAACTTGAGTTTTTATATATTTTACGAATTCATCATCCTTGTTTGATACCAAATCATGTTCAGTGTAAAAAACAAAGCCATTTTTATCATAGATTTTCATTAAACAACAAGAAATAATGTGAAAAGGTTATGTTTTTTGTGTTTAAATTCTTTGGTTGTTTGTCAATAAAATCAAGATTAGCGACTTTAAACCGGCGGCCATGCCCATTTAAGTTAAACGTTTATTTAAATCGAGATGAAGGGTAAAACCACGACGTGCAAGACGTTGAACTGAAATGATGCCAAAATGGAGTTTATTTTACGATTAAACGTCGTTTATCGCCTAGCTGCAAGTCACCCTTAAATCACTGACAGCTTTTCACTAAACGTAAACTTACTTTAAACCTGGTTTAGAAGAAACAGTTGACATGGTAACCCACAGTCTTTTTTTTTACCTACCTTTATGGAGTCGGCGCAGTACTTACTTTCATGATGCAGAATTAATTCGGCTTATGTGAAGTTATGAATTCATAATCTCAGAAAACATTAGTAATACTAGTGAACCACAGTCTCCTTGAATAAACCCAAAAACACACACTAATCAAATACATATATATGCTGAAATATGCAGAACGACTGATGATGACAGACGCACGACTACCGTCCTGAGGTCTCGGGTTCGATCCCCGGGTCGGGCAAAGTGATATTGGATTTTTCCATTTCAGCCCTGATTCTGGAATTTGTGCCCGATATGGCGATAGGCTCGCCCCCTATCACATCTGGAACGAAACTAAGCTCGGCGAAATGTGGGTGTACTAGTTCGCTAGTGCGCCTCTGCCTACCCCTTCGGGGATCCAGGCGTGAGCTTATGTTATGTTATACATGCAGAAGCTCACGCCTGTATCCCCGAAGATAAGGTGCACTAGCGACCTAGAACACCCACATTTCGCCGAGCTGATTCCGTCCCGGATGCAATAGGGACGGGCATATTGCCATATTAGGCAAAATTCAGACTCCAGGCTGATACTGAAACGCAATATCACTTTCCTCGACCAGGGGCTCGAACCCGAGACCTCAGAACCGTAGTCGTACCGAAATACCACCACGCCACCGAGGCAGTCGGCTAATCTCAGGATTTAGTAAATCGATTTTGAATATTTGACAGCCTCCGTGGCGCAGTGGGCGAGTAGCCGACTGTGAAAGGAGAGGCCGCGGGTTCGATTCCCGCATTGAGATAAATGTTTGTGTGGCCCACAGATATTTGTTTCGGGTCTGGGTGTTGTGAGACCGAAAGTCTCTCGTAGTTCCTGATACCCACGACACAAGACTAGTATCTTAGTGTAGGTCAGGACTGTGTGTGACTGTTGGGTGTTATTTATTTATATTTTAACTACTAAAGCTTATGCCTAAATGAAAGCCATATTTTTATCACGGCATAATACTTTCACGACAGTATAGCCGTGAGCTATATCTAGTTTAGCATATAATCTTATTAGTTGTTAATTTGAATCCTAAATATAACTGACCTTTATAAGAGAAATATAATCTCATTTTAATGCTGGATTAAAGCGACATTATTATCAACCTATTGTTTGTTCTAGAAATATTTATTAGATAATTAAATTCGGTTTGAATATTAATAAAAAATGGAAATAGATCAACATTGCCCCCTGTAGATTGGCATTTTGGTAATTTATTAATTTATGCGAGCTAGCGAGTATTTAGATATTGATTTACTGCTGTTAAATAGTCGATGTAGATTGTTCTTTTATTTTTGCCACATTTTGGTCATTTCACTTTTTTTTTTATATAGCAGAGACTGGCAAACGAACAGATGGGTCTACCAATAGGCCGTCTTTTTGTCACAGATCGCATATCAAAAATGCAGTTCCTTGTGGACACTGGCTCAGACCTGTGTGTTTTTCCGCGATCTGCAGCTAAGACGCCCTGCGTTAAAACCAAGTTTTCTCTCGTCGCAGCGAATAATTCCATCATTCACACATACGGTCCTGCACTTCTTCATCTCAACTTGGGTCTTAGGCGAGATTTTACTTGGAACTTCACTATAGCAGACGTTTCCAAGCCCATAATTGGAGTAGACTTCCTGAGTCATTATAATTTATTGGTAGACTGCAGGAACCAGCGCTTGGTTGATGGCACTACGACCCTGTCAGTAGCAGCATTGTCTCAAAATTCCGAAGATATAGCTTCCGTGAAGACTGTTACTGGAGAGACGGAATTTCATTCCTTATTGCGTGAATTTCCAGAGATCACCAGACCTGCAGGCGTACACTCTCCACCCAAGCACAATACTCTGCACTTCATCAGGACTAGTCCTGGTCCACCTGTTTCTTGCAGACCTCGACGCCTCGACCCTGTTCGCTTTCAAGCAGCGAAGAAGGAGTTCGAGGACATGCTCGCTTGCGGTACAGCCCGACGCTCAGAGAGTCCATGGTCGTCAGCTCTGCATCTGGTAAGGAAGAAGGACGACGGATGGAGACCGTGCGGTGATTACCGCGCACTGAACGCCAGGACTATTCCAGACCGGTATCCCATTCGTCACCTGCATGACTTTTCCTACCAGCTCTCAGGATGTTCCATCTTTTCTACGGTAGATCTGGTGAAGGCGTATAACCAAATTCCGGTTAATCCTGAGGATATACCCAAGACTGCCATCACAACGCCGTTCGGTTTATATGAATTCCCATACATGACGTTTGGATTAAGAAATGCTGCGCAGACATTCCAGAGGTTCGTCGATGAAGTTCTCCTGGGACTAGACTTCTGTTTTGGATATCTCGACGACATTCTTATATTTTCTTCCTCTCCCGAAATTCACCAGGAGCACCTGCGGCAACTGTTCCAGCGTCTGAAGCAGTATGGGATATTGGTGAACGCGTCAAAATGTAAGCTGGGTCTGTCGGAAATTACTTTTCTGGGCTATCAAATTTCGGCAGCTGGTACTAAGCCTTTGGAGACAAAGGTTGAAGCTATCCAAGATTTCGCAACGCCGAAAACCATCAAGGAGCTACAGCGTTTTCTCGGTATGCTGAATTTCTACCGACGCTTCATTCCAAACGCCGCACAGATCCAGGCACCACTCACCAATATTCTGGCTGGTCCACGTGTCAAAGGTTCACAGCCCATAACTCTGACTACGGAGATGCAGAAATCCTTTGAAGAGTGCAAAACATCCCTCTCACAGGCTACCTTACTCTCGCATCCTGATCCTTCAGCCGAACTTGCTATAGTCACGGACGCATCTGACTTGGCTATAGGAGCCGTGCTACAGCAACGCAACGACGAGGATTGGCAACCACTGGCTTTCTTTTCTCAAAAACTTAGTGCCTCACAAAAGAAATACAGTCCATATGATCGAGAGCTACTGGCAGTGTACGAGGCAATCAAGTATTTTCGGCATATGGTCGAAGCCAGAACCTTTTCGGTATTTACGGACCACAAGCCGATCACCTATGCCTTTACCCTCAATAAGGACAAGTGTTCGCCCAGGCAATACAGGTACCTCGACTTTATCGCTCAATTTACGACGGACATAAGGTATATACCTGGACAAGACAACGTCGTCGCTGATGCCTTATCGCGGATCGAAGAGGTAACCGTGGCAATTGATTACCAGTCTCTTGCACATTCTCAGGAGAGCGATCCAGAGCTGCAAGAGCTGCTTCAAAAGGGTACCGCCTTAAAACTTCAAAAGATTCCCACGGACATGAGCACCACGCCTGTATACTGCGACACTTCTCAACCAACAATTCGTCCGTACATTACCTCCGAATTCCGCAGGCAAGTCTTTGACACACTGCACAATCTACACCACCCGGGAAGCTCAGCTACCGTGCGACTGGTGACACAAAGATTTGTTTGGCCAGGGATTCGCAAAGACTGTAGAGAGTGGGCTAGGCAATGCTTAAAATGCCAAAAAACTAAAGTTTCCCGTCACACTTTCTCTCCACTATCCCCTTTCCTTCCACCTTCCTCGAGGTTTTCCCATATACACCTCGACATCATAGGGCCATTACCATTGTCTTATGATTACAGATATTGCCTCATGGTCGTCGACAGGTTTACCCGATGGCCTGAGGCATATCCGCTTCGAGACATCACTGCCGAGACCTGTGCTGCTGCCCTCGTGTCTGGTTGGATCGCCAGATTTGGTTGTCCTGAGCGGGTGACCACAGACCGCGGTCGCCAGTTTGAGTGCCACCTCTTCCAGGCCCTCGCTGCTTTGGTTGGTGCGCGCCACTTGCGCACGACAGCCTACCACCCAGCGGCCAACGGTCTCGTCGAGCGACTCCACCGTCAACTCAAGGCGGCAATCATGTGCCACGCTCCCGCTTCGACGTGGACAGAAGCGCTTCCACTGGTGCTTCTTGGCCTGCGCAGCGCGTGGAAGGAAGACCTCCAGTCATCCCCTGCCGAGCTGGTGTATGGCGAACCCCTTCGCCTACCTGGTCAGTTCCTGTGCCCAAAGGACGACTACCAGACCGCTGACGTCACCCAGTACGCGACTCGTCTTCGCGCGTACATGGCGAAGCTGTCACCTCGTCCGACTTCTTGGCACTCGACATCAACCTTTTATGTTCCTCGCGATCTGCACACTTCTTCGCACGTCTTCGTACGTCAGGATCGCGTGAGAGGCTCGCTAGAACCACCATACGCTGGTCCCTACAAGGTTGTCGTCAGGCAACCTAAATACTACACCCTGGATATAAACGCCAAGAACGTCAATGTATCCATTGACAGGCTCAAACCAGCGTATGTGTCGAAAGAAGCCCAAGTTGCAGTTCAACCTACCGCAGAGGACATCAAGCGGACATCCAGCGGCAGAAGAGTACGGCTGCCCGATTTTTATCGACCGTAGTCACGGTCTGCCGGGGGAGTACTGTGGCGATCCGTCCGCCGCAATATTAAACTTGGACCCCCGCCTTACAATTTGGCTTTATCCGCTCCGCTTATGGAACTTGGGCCAGATCCTAAGTAGTGACGCATGACCCGTGGCGCTGTACGCCAGCGACCACGCGCGCTCGCTCGCTCGCGCCTGTACCTGCATGCTGCCACCTCGCTTGCACTCAACAGCTGATCGGACCGTTACAAATTTGAAAGGCTTACGCATTCTGCCGTCTAACTTGGTCGCGCGCGCTTAGAATTGCTTGCTCTAAATTTGCTTTGTTCTGTATCACTGTATATATTAAACTTTCTGTTCTCTGTGCAATAATATTCTTCATTCTTTGTGTTTCGTATCTTTCTTCTTCCATTCTATCTATCCCTATTTGAGTGGTTAGTTGTTGGGCTGATCCCAACTGTGTAGGGGTTCGACGAGCTGAACACCCCCCTACAGGTCACCTGATGGTAATTGTGATCTCCATTACCCATAGACACTCAAGACAAAATAATCATAGGTGCGTTGCCAACCCAAAAGAAGGGAATGGAAGGGGAGGGAAAAGGGAATGGGAAAGGGAAGGGGGAAAGGGGCCACCGGAAATCTCACTCACCGAACGAAACACGACAGCAAGCTGCCACTTTACGTCGGTTTTCTGTGAGACAGTGGTATCAAACCGGTCGAGCCGGCCTATCCGTGCTGTAGACGTCACTGTCTACAGCGTGGCTCTACCATTCACAGATTCACTTGTCTGATAAGTTTTAATGGCGCTTTATTGTGCTGTGTTCTATATAATAAATAGTACCTACGTTATAAATTCAGAATTTGTAACTTTAAAAAAACATAAAGGAGGCAAATACGGTACTTATTTTCTCCAGAATTATTACATTTTAATCTATGTACTAATTTCCTATTATTCTGTTGATTGGCATTACCGTTGATGGTTATTTCAGTATTGTGGGTATTATATACATACATAAGCTCACGCCTGTATCCCCGAAGGGTAGGTAGAGGTACATTAGCGAATAAGAACATTTCGCCGACCTTAGTTCTGTACCAGATGTGGGCGAGCCCATCGCCATATCCGGCACAAATTCCAGACTCCGGGCTGATACTGAAAAATCCAATATCACTTTGCCCGACCCGGGGGTCGAACCCAAGACCGCAGGACGGTAGTCGTACCGAAATACAACCACGCCACTAAGGCAGTCTTACGTACCATCATGTAACTGCTTTAAAAAATGCATTTTTATCAAGGCGTAACAATTTTAATTTGTTTAAATACCTTATTAAACAGCAAATTTAATTCGCGAAAACAAGCCTTAAAATCAATGGAAACACAACATAACGTTTAATGACGTGCCAATCCGGTCCCAAGCGAGTTGTGCTTCAAGCATTTTATACGCACAATTATCGCACAGTGAGACAAACAGTAATTATACAGGACAAAATGTAAATAATATTATTGTAAAATCGCCGCCGTGTTGGGCATTGGCAAACGATTTTTATTTTTATTCGTATGTCGTGCCGTCGAATGCGCACAATAATATTTGGCGATTTATGAAAAAATTTATGCAATTTTTCGGTTTGGATGTGTTATCGTGCTTTCTTACAACTTGATCTCATGTTTGATGATTTTATGGTGTAGTTCAAATTTACGAATTTTGTCTCGTGTTTTTGTTATTTTGAGTCCAATATTTTATACTACTTTAAAACATTGTTATTATTTAAGTAATAATATTCGAAAATTTCTAAGCTCTTGTCTTTACGATTACCCTACAAATTAAACTATCTACTAAACATAACATAAGCTCACAGCTGTATCCCCGAGGGGGTAGGCAGAGGTATACTAGCGAACTAGAAAATCCACATTTCGCCGAACTTAGTTCCGTCCCAGATGTGATAGGGGGTGAGCCTATCGCCATATCGCGCACAAATTCCTATCTACCTACTAAATTTCTACTAAAAGTGCATTCATCTCAGTAAATTATGTATTTCGATCATGTCAAGTAGTGTTTACAAAAACATACTGTCAAAACACCTCGTCAGTTTTCAATCGCACGCGCCGAGCATCGCTGCTCTCGTTTCGACCTGTCTAGCGTACACGTCTTAATAAATCAGCGCCATCTTTGGAGCGACATGATTTTTTAACGCCAAGTTTCGTGGTGTAATCTCAATTAGTGCGATGTGTTTCCTCGTTAAAAATCGTATCTGCTAACTGACTTTTGGGGGTACATTCATGTGGGAATTTGCTAAGGAGATGGAGCACTTTAGCGACTGATTTCAAAATTTATCCGGTAAGAAAATGGGACAAAATATATGGGACTAAGCAGCGATAGCTCTGTTGGGAATGGTATGGACTGCCGAGACAAGTGTCGGAGGTTCGAAACCAACCCCAAAATGGAGCATACACCTCTGACTTTTCTATGTTATATAATAAGAGGAGCAATCCTACCAAGATGATTTCTTTTGAAGTTGCTTAAAAATGGTTGGTATATTTTACTTGCTTGTTTTCATTTATCTGATTAATTTATGAACGTTAACTTTGAATAAGCATTTTAAAAGTTGTTTTACTAATTTATTTTGTAGTATCCGTTTTTAAGTCATTCTGACTTTGAATAGCTTAACAAAAGTATTTTAAAATAACATTGTCCATTTGAGTGGAATCTCATTATAAAAATAAGTGATAATTAAAATAAAAAATATAAAAAAATTATATTATTAGGTCGATCTGGAAATCTTTGGGGGAGGCCTATGTTCAGCAGTAGACGTCCTATGGCTGATAATGATGATGATTACTGTCCCACTGCTGGGCACGGGCCTCCACTACTAATGAGAAGGGTTAGGGTTTAGGGTTATTAAAATACTTTTTATATATTTATGGTTATAAAAAAACTGTATAATGATAAAATTCCCTTTAAAATTTATTTTTATAGCACTTACACTGACTTAGTCGTGGCACATACACGACTTAATTGTAACACTTTTGCCATCACCACTACAATTCAGCCAAACA
This sequence comes from Clanis bilineata, assembly GCA_036417725.1. Lineage (NCBI taxonomy): Eukaryota > Metazoa > Arthropoda > Insecta > Lepidoptera > Sphingidae > Clanis > Clanis bilineata. The sequence continues at coordinate 16,289,130 of CM071147.1, forward strand.
AAACCATTACGATTTAACGAGCAGAATTTCTTCAGAGCGTCGCAAACACTCGGCCTTTGCGAAAAAATGATGATTTGTTACTTCTCACTGCGACATAACTTCAATTAAAACGAATGACAAAAATCATGCCGAGTGCCGATGTATGCCGACACAAGAATCTCACGGAGTGATTTTTTATTTTTTCCCAATGATTTCATGGTGTTAAAATTGGAACACGCCACATAATGAACTCAATTAATACTTGTATGGATTTATTGTTACTTTATCGAGTCGCAGTTTACAGTTATCTCGCAAATTAGTGACTTGTTATAACAGTTCATTGTACTTATTGATTCATTATTGTGATCAATTTGGTACATTATATGCTAGTTAGTGCCTGTATGATGGATATGAATATTTGATAATAGGCAGTAGTGAAATTGATGATTGAATAGAAACTTTTGTGTCACTCAGTAGGCCAGCATTTACTGACTGATGGTATTCTTTCGTGACCGTCATCGTTTTGGATTGGAATGCTGATTGTTCGTGCACATTTTCTCCATTCCCAACAAAAGATACGCATCATATTAAAAGTATTGATAGCTATAACTAGAAAGAAAAACGCCAAAGGCCGAATAGTTTCCTTAACCGGAATATTCTATATTAGTATTATAAAGAGGAAGTCGCCTCCTTGGTCTAGTGGCAGCATGTATGAGCTGTGGATCGGGAGATCCTGGGTTCGATTCCCAGGTCGGGCAAAGTAAATTTTCTAATTTGATTTTCCCGGCACTGGATCCCTCATAGAGGGTTGATGTCAGGCAGGCGGCTGGACATAAAAACTAAGCCAAATCGTCTCTGCAACATGCTTGAAAAAGCCTGTTGCGCCGACCCCATATTAAGGTGGGATAAGGACAGGTAGTAAGAAAAGTATTTTTTTTTCTAACCTGTATTATCCCACTGCTGGGCAAAAGTATTATAAAGAGGAAATATTTTTTGTACTTTTCGTTGTAATGAATAGGCCTAAAAACGACTGAACCGATTTTAAAAATTCTTTCACATATGTAAAGCTACATTAACGATTAACATAAACTACTTGTTATCCTGGGAAATTTATGGTCCGCGTGAGATATCTTCGCATACGAAGTCGCGAGCAATTTAGCAAGCGTTTATGAGCATTCATCAATAAGAATATCATCATGGATAGAGCGAACGTCAACTAAGTCTAAATTAAACTACCTGAGTGAGGATTTGGAATTTTTAAAACGAACTTTGATTATTCGGAGTCATTTTTTAGAAGAAAATCTTTACTTAGTTTGTCAGTCTTTCTTGTAAAAAAATTCTGGGACTCAGTCAAAGTTCAAATTAAAAACTCCAAATCCTCGCCGAGTTCGTTTCTTTGACTTAGTCGCAGTTCGCTCTATAGATCTCAGCCTTACTATCAGGTGCCTCATAGTACCTCTTACGTGATTTTGCTGCTTTTTTATTTGTTTCTTAAGATACAGTCTTTTAATCAGGCGTTTAATCAGTAGGGTTACCACAACCTCTTATAGCAGTATTATTATAATCGTTCTTCGTTTGTTTTGTATGCGAATCGGTGCAAGTAAGATGATAATAATACTGCTATAAGAGGTGGTGGTAACCCCCTTGGCGTAGATAAACAAATCACACGTATCAAGTACTCGTAGATTAAGCTTTCTCGTTCACAAACATTGATTTTTCAATCCACATCGTTCGTAATTCAAATTATAAATATTCAGTACGAAACAGTAGTTCACAGTAGCAACACTGAATAAAACACTAGAATAAACTGTGTACATTATGACATGACATTTCCGATTAAACGGTGCACAGTGGTGCGCATGAATAATTCTTGGACAAATTGTGAGATTTTTTTTGAATATGTACGGAACTCGGTGAGTTTGAATTTGTAATTTTGTGTACACATCTACGTTGTTTGGTTTGGCCTTTTTAATATGGAAATACGTATGGCTTCTAATGAGCCATATATGATACAATGAGCATAGGATGCCATTACTATATTATTTCCATAAAAGATTAATTCAATAAGAGAAATCAATCTATTCCGACTGACAGCCTCCGTGGCGTAGCAGGCTCGATTCCGTACAGAGACAAATATTTGTGGGACCCACAGATATTTGTTTCGGGTCTGGGTGTTGTGAGACGGAAAGTCTCTCATAGTTTATGATGCGCACGATACAGGTTATACCTAGTGTAGGGTCAGGACTATGTGTTACTGTTGGAGGTGTTTATTTATTTATTTGGATTATCGACACTAGACAAAATTAAGATATAGAATATTTCTACCTGACCTTATCCCCCATAATGTGGGGTCGGCGCAACACACTCTTGAAAGCACGTTGCAGAAAGGATTTAGCTCCGTTTTTACGACCAGCTGCCTGCTTGATGTTAACCTCCGTCTCGAGAAACCAGTCCCGGGCAAATAGGGTTAGAAAAACACACCGCCCGACCTGGGAATCGAACCAAGGACCACCCGGTTCACAGCCCATATACACTACTACCAGATTAAGGGAAAGTTTAGTAGTTTGAATGCTTTAAACTCTGGAAGTACTGAACCTATTTTAATTTCTTCCACTATTAGAAAGCTATATTCCTGAAAGACATAGGCTTTCATTCCGGCTAAAGACTTATCGCCTTAGCGGAGCGAGTTACAGTTAGTACTCTAATAATTTGTTTGAAGAAGCTTAGAGAAAACGGAGCAAGAATTAATTATTATGGTTCTAGTTCGCTTTCCACTGTATAATTTCTTCATTAGTAAATGTTTAAGATTTCATAACATTACTTTCAAATATGGGCATTCTACGTTTGATACTACACAAACTATAGCATAAAATCTCATTTATTAAATGAGGTATTTGACAAATAATAAAAATAAAACAACACAATAAAAAGGCACTCACATTTTTATTCTCTTTCAAATATATTAAGATTTACTTATAAAACATAAAAAATGTATAAACGCCATAAAAATATCGTATCACACTGCAACAACAATTATTTATTTGTTAACTTAGTCAGTACTGTGGACTTACTCTTAAAAAATATCTTAAACAAAAAATAAAGAAAAAACATTAAAAACTATTAAAATGCTTCACTATTTTTATGAATCGATTAACAACATCCAGTGAACAATAAATAATTAATTCAGCACAATTAAATTGTAGCAAAGCGTTATCGGTTTTAACGCTATATTTAAATTACAGATTGTGGTTCAATATAATTAATGGATAAAATTAAGAGTAAGTCTCATAGTTGTACTTCAATTAATTCCTAATAACTACCGGGATTTTGAGATGAATAGAGATTAAGAGGCATAATAATAAAGACAATATGAAGATCTTACAACCCACAGATCCGAAACATAGACATTTGTGTGGGATACACAAAAAAAAATTCGATGCATGAATCGAAACCGCGACATCTCGTTGTAGCGAACTACTTGCCCGCTGCGCCACGGAATAATATAAAAAAAAAACACCCCACTAATTACTTTCAAACATATGAATTGAAGCCAAAGTAGTTAAGTCTAGTTAAGTCACATTAAAATTAGTAAAGTCACATGATTAGCTCTTCTACATTTAATAGTTTGATTATTAAGGTACGTTTAATTTAATTGATGGCCACAGAATTAATCATCATCATCATCATCAGCCATAGGACGTCCACTGCTGAACATAGGCTTCTCCCAAAGATTTCCAGATCGACCTGTTGGAAGCGGCCTGCATCCAGCGACTTCCTGTGACCTTTACCAGAATTATTAAAGAATCGCCACAGAATTATTACTTTGAATTTAAAAAAAATATTGACAAATGTAAAATTTGTAATAACAAATTTTTGGCAACATCTAATAGGTTTTGCCTAAAATAAGTAAGCATTCTATCAACAACCTGAAGAGATTATCTGTAAACATTCCAACTCTCTCTTTATTCACCTTTTAATCTCAATTCATTCCGTTTATTATATCGTAAAGATATAAGATTTCTGTCATAGTCTTTTTGCTCGTATTTATTATTATGTCATTTATCTATTTCATTCAAATTAAAATTGATTATAATTTTCTATTTTTGTTTCAGATAACGTGATGGCAGTATATGTAAGTGTTTTTACAATTAACTTTATTGTATTAGTGTTGCACACAATTTTGTATATTTTCAGACTCTGATTTACAAAAAGGTTACCATAGGTCACATATTATGGTAAAATACGTGATAATTTGAAAAATTATTGAGCATTTCAGGAAATAGACAGAAATTATTGTAGAACTATGAATTATAAACCTAATAATTAGACTATCGATCAAAACCGACATGAGCAAATGGCGTGGAATGTAAATGTATAAAAATCTCCAACAAATGAAACAAACAACAATAATAGAAACACACAAGCATTAAAAATTATACTACATTCATAAATTATACAAAAATAACCTATTAAGTACTTAAGTTTCATAAAATGACTCAATACAAACTGGCCTATCAGCTATTAAAATAAATAGAAAAAAAAACACATTTTAAACAATCCTATGATACAAGACTCGTCTATTTGTACATTAAATTTTGAGCGTCGTTTCAACTGGCCTTTGATCCCATTAGATAATTAACTAATATTGGTAATAATAAACTGGCACATTCTTACTCGTGGCACTACGTAACTAAGTCTTCATTAATGGAAAAAGGCGGTAACCGACTGCAGTGCACGTACTATACTAAACCCATACGCGTATTAAAATATTCGGATGTAGCTCCAGCTAAGCGCATTAGTGCTTCAAAACAGGAAGTATGATCGTGCGCCGCCGTCGGTTTACGACCTACATGGTCTTCCATATTTACTACTTAAACATGTCATGACTCCCGTCCATTAATATTAAAAAATTTACTACTATCTACATCATTATGATTAGTTAACCTACTGGAAATTCAGGTAGATAAGATAGAAGGAATGTAGAATCTTAAATACTGTATGGTAGAGTATTTTAAAATACAAAGTTTACGCTAGCTATGTACACATAAATAAAAAACTAGACGAGATGTGTTCATCCCGTCAAAGGCACTTCTTCAGTCCGTTTGGGGACCAGCGATAGATCTAGTGGATTCTTCATCATCTCTTTATTTTCTTCACTGATATCAATACTCAATTCTGGTTCTGAGTCGCTCACTTCATCGTTCTTAGGACTTCTAAACAATACAGCTGTTGATTTTATAGATAAGTCTATCGGTTGATCTTGGTCTACTGCCACTCCGGCAACAGCTGGAGAATGCAGAAGAAGATCGCCACCATTTCTGTTAGGCCACGTAGTTATGGCAGGTGGAATAGGCCTCTGCATTGCTGGTAAGAATGGTCTAGGCGAGAAACTAGGCGAAGCTGACGCAATAGCGAAAGAAGAGGGTGGTAATGTTGGAGGTTTTCGTTTTCTTACATCCTTAGTTTGATTTCTAATGGCTTGTAACCTTACATCTTTATCGCTGGAAGGTGATGATGTAGGTCTAAAGATGCTCTGCCCACTCGTACTTCTTGAACTATTGTCGTCTTCAGGGTCTGCTGAAGAGGCTCCAGAATCTGATGGTGAGACGCTCTGCCGTGTGACGTCTTCAGTGAAGGGACTCTTCTCTGAATTCTTGTAGTACTCTGCTAAAGCTGCTGCTGGTAGTAAGTTTGCAGGAATAAACGAGGTGTTTAATGATGAATTGAAAGTGGGCGGTGACTTGCTATTCTGGAACTGTTGTATGTGCTGTTGCTGCTGCTCTTGTAGAAGACAATGGATCTTAAACCAGTTGGATCTTCGGCCGTACCTCGAGCCAGACTTCGACATTCCGACCAGAAGACATTTCCTTAACCTGCAAGCCTTGCAGGCTGTCCTGTTCTTCTTATTTATAACGCATTCTCCATTGTTCTTACATTCAGATATTGATGATAAGTTGTTGTACGTCCTCCCGAAGAACGACTGCAACAAAGAGAAACCAATATTAATAAACATGACTTAACTGCCTATACACAAAAAGTATAACGCCAAATTTTGGTATTCAAGCTTGAATTAATTCAAGTTAAAATATATGCAGTGTTCCGTCGGCGATGCATAAGATACAGCAATTTATATGCGATACAGTTAAAGAATAATCCGTGGAGGGTTCCGACGCGCCGTTCCTGATCGGTATTAAGTATTGCATTTTTCAAAACGTCATCGTAAAGAGTAGTGCGGGGTTTAATCTGGGTCGAGTGATATCGCTTATGTTTGGGTAAATAATGGAGGCCCGTGGCGAATTTTCGTTTAATAAATTTGGAAGTCGCCCCGCTGGGAACGGTCTGAGGTATCTTCTTGCTCAATTAAATTTGTAAGAAAATTTAAAATATCTGTTACAGTTTCGATGAGACGCACTTTCGGCACTAAATAATGTCGCGCCACATAACTTGAGATCATTACAACATTTCTGTGCATGTTATAAACGATTATTGTCAGTGTGAAATAAGTTTTGGTATTTATAATTAAACCGCAATAATGTGAAAACGAAAAAGCTCTTGAAACATCTTTGTAGTCAGTATTCGCAACTGTATTACCTCTATATGCAACTGTTAGGTCTGTCACGCACCTTCTCAATAATGCTAATCATCGATCGTGGTTCCGTGACGAGGAATAGTATCATATAACATATATTATAATGTATAAAAATAGTATAATGCCTCGGTGGCGTAGTTGTATTTCAGTATGACTTCCGTCCTGAGGTCTCGGGTTCGATCCCCGGGTCGGGCAAAGTGATATTGGATTTTTCCATATCAGCCCGGTGTCTGAAATTTGTGCCCGATATGGCGATAGACTCGTTCCCTATCACATCTGGGACGGAACTAAGCTCTGCAAAATGAGGGTGTTCTAGTTCGCTAGTGCACCTCTGCCTACCTCTTCGAGGATTCAGGCGTGAGCTTATGTTAAGTTAAAAATAGTATATTCACTGTCAAAGGTGTGGACTGCTGTTAGATGGTATATTCATCAAAGTATGACTATTTAGTTACATACTATCTTCACTTATGTAATGTATGTACTGCTGGAGAACCTTTTATAATAAATAAATGTGATTTTGATACAATATATTTATTTCAGTTTAGTTTTTTTATAGCAGAGACTGGCAAACGAGTAGAGGGGTCACTTGACGGTAAGTGATCCCCACGTCCCATAGACACCCAAGGCACACAAAAGGATCATGGGTGCATTGCCAACCTAAAAGGAGGGAAATAGGGATTGAGAAAGGAAGCGGTGGAATCGGGCCACCGGAAATCTTAGTTATTAATTTTGTATAAACAATCGTTGATGATTGAGTTTAGTCGCCTTTTTGGCCTAGTGGCAGCGTACATGAGCTCTGAACTGGGAGGTCTTGGGTTCGGTTCCCAGGTCGGCCAGGGAGTAAATTCCAATCAAAATCAAACAATCTTGAAGAATATTTTATTTTTGTAATTTCATTAATAAAATCAAATGTCAATGTAATAAAAATCACAGCGTTCTGTTCCAAATGTGAAAAGTTGCAAATAAATTCTAAAATAAAAAAAAATAGTTATAAAAAAACTTAATGGAGAAAATTAAAAGCAACAAAAATAACAATTTGTGGCTAAAAAAAGCAACAAAAGCAACAAAAATAAATAACAAAATGTCTATGTGAAAGAAGAAACAGTATTTTTGGCGTTACGGATCGATTTGTGCATATTTATTTATATAATACAAATAATACAAAAATCGTATAATTTAAAAAGTCTCACAACTTCACTCAATTATGGGTCTTACTGCTTACATAATGAAGTGCATGGCTATTATCGCGGTTCTAAGTTTTATTTAGATCAGATGTACTTACACCCACGCGAAATTAAGTATTCGGAATATAGCAGAATTTTTATTAACATTTACACATGTAAGACTTAAATCGACTTGATTATTAGCGTCAGAAATCTTAAAATATCAAATAAAATATTTATTGATACATCTGGACCACCAGATGTATTATTGATATTATAATACCTACATCTGAGGCGATAGCAATAATATTTGTGACAATCGAATTCAAATCGAGCTCGATGGGCGTCTATAACATATGTATGAAATATTAAACAAAAGCATCCGTCCCGCAGTGATCTCGGTACGAAAGCTCGAATTCGATTGTCAAAATTTGTCCTCGGCCTCTGGTAGTCCTCTAGAACTCGGGTATTAATTGCATCATTTAAATATACAAAATATATTTTAATACAGCTGAAAATGCATAAATAATATATCTATAATATCAGTAGTACAAAATTCAGGTGCAAAATAAAAATTAAGAAAATAAAATTTTCTTCTTTTTTTAAATAATAAAAAATATATTTCAATATTTTTATTGAACAGAACGGTTCCAACGTGAGTGACATTTAATACCACAACATATATTTTTATTCCACTACAACGTGAGCTTTGCGCTATTCACTTTTTACATAAAGGATTTGGTTTAGTTTTTACGATCACCTGCTTACTTGTTGACAGCCTCATCTGTGGATCGGTACCGGGCAAATTGTATTATAAAACAAGGGATTTGAACCTAAGACCTTACGGCCCACAGTCCATTTACGCTGACACTAAACTTATCCTTCTATTGAAATAAAACTATTCTTACGGATTCTACCACGATTAGGTTTTAATTATTATTCCCGACGTTTCGAAGGCTTTGCAGTCTTCGTTGTCACGGGTCAGACGAAACGTCGGGAATAATAATTAAAACCTAATCGTGATAGAATCCGTAAGATTAGTTTTATTTCAATGTATAATATTCGCGTAAACTTATCCTTCTATGACAAAAAACGAAGGCAATAGTTTTATAAATCTTTAAACCATTACTATTTTATGATATACGTGCACATAACTTATGTAATACTGAACTTAAACGACACATAAATGTATACCTAATCAATTGTATAAAATATATATAAATTATAAAATTGAATTCATTAGTTTTACATAATATTATCACTAGTCGTGATTGGTCTGTGTATCACGATCGATTGGCCTCTGACGAACTAATAGGCTCTCTGCTATAGAATTAAATATGGCGTCTTCATTGCAGTATTGTATTGGATGATTTCTGCATCTGATTTGAATCTTGCTTGTAATAACCTTATCGAACATCTATGTAACGTATAAAGTTTAAGTTAACTTCATACAAAAAGTGTTATACGAAGGACACAATGTGATTTATAAGCAATTATGTTTGTATGGCCTACAGATTTGTTTCGGGTCTGGGTGTTGTGAGATCGAAAGTCTCTCGTAGTACCTGATACCCACGACACAAGACTCGATCTTAGTGTGGGGTTAGGACTATGTATGTGTTGGGTGTTATTTATTTTCTATGTATTTTTATCGCGTAAGGTAAAGTTTCCAAATTTATACCTCTGTTCGATAACTAGGTCAGTACGGAAACTTTTACATATTATTGCAACTGCCAGTCTTCCAGAAAAGCTCTCATATTAGTAAGAAATACCAAGATATTCAGCCGTAGGACTTTGATATTAAAAATATAAAAAGAAGTAATTAAATAAGACGTACTGAACAAAATCGAAATAAGACAATTGTGGTTATTATATTACTACGTCATATAGAGAGGCTATCAAGCAAGTTTCCATACAAAAAAATATCTCAAACATCAGTAACGCCATCTATCATTTATTACAATGCGAGGGCGATTATTACAATTAACACCCTAGAATATTCTGTGAATGTTCAAGAATCACGTAAGACAATTTTATTGTCTAAACACATCAATATATTATTTACCTAGATGCACAGTTGACGCTCGGAAAATGGGACAGCAAAGAAGTGCTTAAGCACTCCTTTTCCCTACAGTTGGACGCCGATAGAATTCTAAATTTGAAAATTCGAATTTAAGAACGCTTGATCGTTTCGTTTAAAAAGCTGCTTTATAACACGTGCATAGGGTTATATTTGTGTTTGATTTAATTAGAACTTGTGATCTTTTTCTTTGGTTTATTCCTGAGACCACTTTTTAGGACGATATTTGCAAAGAACTGTGCATCTAGGGTATATTATATTGATGTCTAAACATTATTACGCGCTGGCACGACCTTGCGCGCATTTGTTTTAAAAACAACTGAGTATCTTATGACCACAAGGTCACAACTTTTGGATCACAAGTTTCATGCTGTTGTCTTGTCTATGTGCTGTCTTTGCAACGTGAGAACTAAACCATTTAGGCGACCGCTTGTATTTCTTCATAAGCGCCGATTAACGGATATAACCAAAGTAACCGCTAATCGTTCAAAATAACCTCATCCGCAAAATGAGGTAATGACTCATGAGATTAGAAATTTGAGATAGCTAGTCCTTACGAGCGAGGATCGCGCGGAACAGATAGCTTCCTAATTGAGCGAAAGATGGACGTGACTTGAGTCGTTCTTGGTAATGGGCGCTGGCCAATTGAGATGGCAGATAGCCTTTTGCACTTGGGCAGTTTTTCTAGATCGCTTTCTTTTGGTAATTGTTTAGAATTAGTTTGGGTATTTGGAAATGTTTATTCTGAGCAAATTGACGTAAACGGCGGCGGTGATAGCTCAGTTGGGATTGGTACGGACTGCCGAGACGAGTGTCGGAGGTTCGAGACCAACCTCAACATGGGGCATACAACTCTGGTTTTTCTATGTTAAGTGTATTTTCTTTGTTAATTATCGCTTGCTATAACGGTGAAGGAAAACATCGCGAGGGAACCTGCATACCCGAGAATTTATCCACAAGAATTATGAAGGTAAATTAAGTCTACCAACCCGCATTAGGCCAGCGTGGTAGACTAAGGCCTAACCCCTCTCATAGAAGAGGCCCGTGCCCAGCAGTGGGACAGGTAATATTATTACAGGCTAATATTAATAATATTATTGTTCCCTTAGTTCCATTCAGTTCCATACTTTGATAAAGGAAGGAAACAAAGTTAAAAGGAAGTTTTCGTTTTCATACATATCAGGTCTGCCTTTGATGGACATGTTGCGACGACGTTACAATCAAATTATTGTGAAATGAAATGAAATATTTATTTAACTCTCTGTTACAAATATAGATACATGATTAGGGTCTTCTATTAAGTATTCATAGATACTTGTGTCAGATTGTACTTCTAAGTTTCCTCCTAGTGAACCAGGAGGTCCACAGTTCGATACCCAGGTGGACGTCCTGTGGCTGATTTATTAATTTATTTATTTAGAACTTAAATACTATAATAAAACTGACTTATAATCTTTGATCAGCCCTTATCCCACTTGAATATGGGCTCAGCGCATCACCTTTTTCAGTCTTGTAGAAAGGATTCGGCTTGTTTTCACGACCTACCTGCCTGACTGTCAACCCCTCTGGGAGACGCAGCCCAGGGTAAATGGTGTTAGAAAAGCCGCTTTTCCCAAACTGGGAAACAAACCCTGGACCTCGCTATCCACAGCCTGTGTGCACTGCCTCTAGACCAAGAAGGTGACGTCTGTACTGTTTTTTTTTTTTTTTTTTATAGCAGATACTAAGAAACGAGCAGATAGCAGACACCCAAGACACAAAAAGAATCATGGATGCGTTTCCAACATAAAGAAGTGTATGGAAGGCGGGAAAATAGATTGGGGAAGGGGGGGAATGGGCCACCGGAAATCTCACTCACCGAACGAAATGCGACATTGCTGCCACTTTACGTCGGTTTTCTGTGAGATAGTGGTATAAAACCACTCGAGCCGGCCCATTTGTGGTGTAGACTTTACTGTCTACAGCGTGGCTCTACCATTCATTCCTAACCAATACACTTCAACTCCAACTTCATATTTCCAATGCACAGAATTTTGAATGGAATATTATTATTTATCTCGAAGATAAGCATTGTAACAGCCTTCCAAAAGTATAAAAGAAATTCGGTACAGTGCGTAGGAGGCGATTTTTTTCCCACGGCCTATGTTTCGATGCGTGGCTATCTTTATCTATTTTAAAATTTGACAATATTTTAGAATCTTGGCGCAGTTTATTTAGATTAAGGGAGATTTATCGACGCTTCTCCATATAAATCACTTTAAGCGGTAATTTACAAATTATTTATAATTTATTTCTTTATGCCAACTAATTTCGTGATATACAGTTTTTAGATTACGTTTGGGATTGTTGATCGAAATACATAAATAGATTGAAGGTATTAATCAAGTTAGAGCACATTATTTGTTTCATTTTTTATTGGCTTACAGGTAGTCCAAAACAAAGACTGTCCTGAGGTTTCGACTTCGATCCCCGAATAGGATTTATTTTGGAATCTCGAATTTGTGCCTAAAATGGCTATGGCTTCGTCCCCTGTCACATCTGTGGGCTTAGCCAAGTGGCTTATGCGCTAGTTGAATAGAATTGTAAATTTATGGGAATGAGTAATGAGTAAGCTATATATATCTTACTCTTATGTCATTCCCATACATTTATTCTATTCGACTATTCTAATGGACTAGTGCGTAAGCCACTTGGCTAAGCCCGCAAGTAATTAAATGAGTTCGACTAAAAGTGGGCGTTCTCGATCGCTAGTTCACCTCTTCCTACCCTTCTAGTATCAATAGATAGTGAGGAGTGTTGGTGGTCACAAATATTTTTGACTGTGTTTTCTTCTACCTTCTCTTCATCATCATCATCATCATCACCCATAGGACGTTCACTGCTGAACATAGGCCTCCCCCAAAGATTTCCAGATGGACCTGTTGGAAGCGGCCTGCATCCAGCGACTTCCTCTTATTCCACTCTAATTTGGGGTCGGCAAAACACACTTTTTCAAGCATATTGCAGAAAAAAATCGGCTTTAGTTTATACAACCGGCTGCCTACTGTTAACCTCCTATAGGGAAATATGTCCTTTATTGATTGCGTAACCCTTACCACATATTTCTCAAAATATATGTAGATGACTATAAACAAGTGCTTCCCAAAATTCACGTGCGATGCGGTCAGTTGCGAAAACTTGCGTTTCATGATTGCGGTGAAGCTTGCTATTTATTATAAGATTTTAATCATTCTCAGGTCACACCATGATTCAGATCGAGATTTCATCATATTTCGTCATAGACATACCAAAATCTAAAATTACGAATGACGAAAATACTCAAGAAAATCAAAAGCTCTTGACGGATCTTAGTTGATAACTAAAACTATATTCAAAATATAGAATAGTTTAAAATAGTTTAGGTTATATTGGCTGGCTTGGTCTAGAGGCAGCGTATATGGGTAGTGGACCGGTCATGGGTTCGAGTCCCTGGTCGGGCAAATCTAACACCATTTTGCTCGGGACTAAAATCCAGAGGGGGTCAACGTAAGGCGGTTGGTCGTAAAAGCTAAGCCGAATCCTTCCTGCAAAATAAGTTCTTAAAAAAAGTGTTGCTCCACATCGGAGAGTGGTAAGAATGAGTAGAAAAAAATAATAAATAGGTAAGCAGTAGTAGGTAATTATCGGTAAATATACAGATACAATAGACAGCCTCCGTGGCGCAGTGGGCGAGTAGCCGACTGTGAAGAGAGAGGCCGCGGGTTCGATTCCCGCATTGAGACAAATGTTTGTGTGGCCCACAGATATTTGCTTCAAGTCTGGGTGTTGTGAGACTGAAAGTCTCTCATAGTCTCTGACACCCACGATACAGGTATACCTAGTGTGGGGTCAGGACTAGGTGTGTGACTGTTAGGTGTATTTATTTATTATTATTATTTAAAATACTTTTACTTTAGCAACGCCAGAGTTTCTTAGGTCGCGGACACGAACTCAGCGGGCGCGGAGCGGCCGCGGCGCGGGGAGCGGCGCGTTTCAATGAATATATTTAAATGGAACTAGCCTCGAAAGCAGCAGCGCTGCGCGGCACTGCGGCGAATGACTGGTCTAGCGGTACATGCCGCGCCGCCGTCGCTCCGCTCCCGCTAAGTTAGTGTCCGCGGCCTTAGTAAATCAGCTTCAAATATTAGTGGAAGAGAAAAAAAATACGAGCAATAAATAATGCATAAAGCATATTAAATAACATGTAATTTAACTGTCTCGGTGGCTTTGTTGCATCGCATACGTAGCACGAATACCGTCCTGAGGTATCGGGTTCGATCTCCGGATCGAGAAAGTGGTATTGGATTTTCCTAGTTAGTATCAGACCACAGTTTGCAATTGGTTCCGATATGACGATAGCGTCGTCCTATCACAAACGTGGGTGTTCTTTTTCGCTAGTTCGCCTCTGCTTACTCCTTTGTGAATACACGCGAGAACCTATGTATGTACATAATTTAAAAGTAAAAAAAATCACTGTTATATGAGTGAACTATTTCATAACGTGTAAACAGTCATCATTTCTGTGAAATACTGCTAATAAATTTTATATAAACTTTAGACATAAGTAGTCCAAAAGAATGTATCAAGTAATAAAAGCAATGATATCATTCTTGATGATATCATATTCACGGAATATATTATTAAGGAAAAGGAAGAAAAATAAATCGCGGGGTTTTTTACAAGTGGAGCAGTTGCTCGAAGCGATGAGTATTGAAGGTTATATACTATTCTGATTGCGGTTTAACCTATCAAGGAAAAACATACAATACCTACTTCAAATCCGATCGTGACCAAATACGGGACCACCTTTGAAATAAGGTTTATCGAATACAAAAATAATTTTAAAAATCGGTCTACATTTGGAGGAGATAAAAAACAGACGAATTGAGGACCTTCTCTTTTTTGGAAGTCGGTTGGAAAATGTATGGTTATTTCAAGCAAAGTAGGTTTAAATAGAGCAGGCCTTCAACTTTTTTTAAACAGTCACACACCTAGTTCTGACCCCACACTAGGTATAACCTGTATCGTGGGTATTAGAAACTATGATAGACTTTCGGTCTCTCAGACCCGAAATAAATATCTGTGGACCACATAAATATGTGTCTCGGTGCGGGAATCCAACCCGCGGCCTTTCGCTTCACAGCTGGCTACTCGACCACTGGGCCACGAACCCTGTGGATTAACAAGTATGGAAGCATTTCAGGATGAGGCAGATGAGAACTGATCCTCAATAATCATAACGTCCTATGGCGGATGATGATGATGATGAATCATGCCGGTACCTTCGTTACCAATACATCTGAGTTAGTGCTAAGGTACCCCGATCGCTCAAATAAAATGATTTATCGTTTGCGAATATGAATATAGATAGATCGATCTTGTCCTATCGCTGTCTTTCGATTTGCTTCTTCTGTCTTCGGAGTGTGAAGAAGCATAAATTGGCCGGCATTATTCTGGTGACTACCTAAACCCATTGTTTGCCAGTGGTCGTTATTTTTTTAGACTACACTGCGCTCATTATTAGGTGTAGTGTAGTCACTTTGCCGTGCTCAGATAAAAAATCCGGTCAAGTGCGAGTCGGACTCGCGCACCGAGGATTCCGTACAAACCTGAAGGTGTATAATGAATTTTGCAATTTTTCCTTTATCTGTGCTAAAAGACGTTGCTTCGTACCAAATTTCAAGATTCTGTGTTCACGGGAAGTACCCTGTAGGTTTTGATACCCTTGCGAGTGTTGAGAATTTGCTGCATAAACGGCTGTATCTTTTGATTGCGTTGGCTTAGAAGTTTTTTTTTTCACAACTCTAAGGGACAGTAGACCTGGGTATTTGATATGAATTTCAGGTTGATACTTCCACGTGTTCCGGAGAAAAAAGGTCTTGACAGACAAACAGACAACAAAGTGATCATATAAAGGTTTGCCGTTTTCTAAAAAAATAAAGTACGGAACCCTAAAAAGGATTGCAGAAGAACATTAAATATCTCTATGCTTCTTATAACAAACAAGTAACTTTCCTAACAAATATCAAGGAAAACAGAATAATTACAAGTAACTTGAGTTCAGGAAATTTCTATTTGTCAGAGACAAAGATAAATGAACGAATTATGCTGCAGTTTCTGGGATTAGCATAACATTGGTATAATTGAGTTCAAGCGTAGTTTCTTGACGTAATTCTAGTAGCGCTTGTCTTATTACCTAGAGTTATAGATTCGATAGTTGAAGGCTGGTTGTTGGATGGAATACGTTAACATGTTACCTACATAGACTCTTGCCTGTATCCCCCAAGGGCTCTCCCAGCAGGGTTACCACGACCTCTTATAGCAGTATTATTATAATCGTTCTTCGTTCGTTTTGTATGGAAATATTGACAAGTAAAATTATAATAATACTGCTATAAGAGGTGATGGTAACCCCCCAGATGGGCATTGACGTCAGACATGCAGGTCGTAAAACCTAAGCCAAATCCTTACTGCAACATGCTTGAAAAAGGGGGTTGCACCGACCTCACATTAGGGTTGGATAAGGGAAGGCAGAAAGAAAGAAAGATGTAATAGGCGAGCCTATCACCATATCGTATGAATGCTCTTGATTATGTTGGTTTTATGAGTATGCATGTTGAAGATCGCGTTATGAGACCAACAAAAAAGCTGTTCTACATATTTTACAATATCGCTGCGTATATACGACTCTCCTTATACCGGGTGTTTCATAAAGTTGGTACCAATAACAAGATTATAAAATAAAAATTGAACATAATTTTAAATTAATTATTAAGCATGGGATTTTAAAATAGGAATGCGAGTTGTATAATAGAAATTGCTTTATGTATGCTTAAAAATAATAAGTTACCCCATAAATGGTTTGCGAATTTGCAGCCGATCCAATGAGCCCAGAAAAATATGTTTCGTCACAAATTCAAAAACTATGAGTCTAACGAAATTTTAAACTATGCCGCTAGATTGGTAGCCATTCTCTCTTTAAATGTAATTATTCACCAACTTTATGAAACATCCTGTATAAATACAACTTAAATAAGGAAAAAAATGACCTAAAAACCTAAGTTGCATGTTCACGATGATTTAAATGACAAATGAGTCAGTACAATTATGACTAAGACTCTAATTCACGCAGAGGAATTAGATCGTCCGACATCCAGGATGTTAACTCGCTAATGTGCTAAGCAAATATGGAAAAATACAGATGCAAATATTTAGAGTTTGGCGACTGTCTGTCTAGTGAGGTCAGTGTAGAATGTACACGTGGTGTTTAAAGCCATAGCGACCCACAGCCCCTTAGTCCAACTCCAAAATTGAGCATACACCTCTGACTTTTCTATGATAAGTGTGTTTTTCTTCACCGTTTTTGCAAGCGATAATTTACAATGAAAATACACAACATAGATATAGTCAGAGGTCTGTGATCTTTTTAGGGGTTGGTCTCGAACCTCCGACACTCGTCTCGGCAGTCCGTATCATCCCCAACTGAACTATCACTGCTATATAGACAGCCTCCGTGGCGCAGCGGGCGAGTAGCCGGCTGTGAAGCGAGAGGCCGCGGGTTCGATCCCCGCACCGAGACAAATGTTTGTATGGACTACAGATATTTGTTTCGGGTCTGGGTGTGAGACCGAAAGTCCCTCTTAGTTCCTGACACCCACGACACAAGACTAGTATCTTAGTGTGGGGTCAGGACTATGTGTGTGACTGTTGGGTGTTATTTATTTATTTATTTATACTCTAACTCTACTCGAAAAAAAATTAAAATATAAACAGCTTATATCGACGAATTCCTAAAAACGTTCATTTTTTTCCGTAAAACCCACGCGCAACGGTATTGAGGTTTAAATCCGTATCGTGACCCGCGCCCACATGTGACCTCTCATGCTAATCACGCGCCGTATGGCCCCATGCTCCACGGATTTTTGGGTGTCGACCAAATTATTTTATAGTAAAAAATAATTTGTGTGTTGTTAAAGTGATGATGACTAGAACTTTCCATCACCCGGAATTATTTGAGAGCCACGATGTAGTCAGTTACGTCTACAGGATGAATGGGCCAGCTCGACCGGTTTGATTCCACAGAAAACCGACGTAATGTGGCAATTCGTTGTTGCATTTTCTTCGGTGAATGAGATTTTCGGTGGCACAATTCCCCCTTTCTTTTCCCAATCCCTATTCCCCCTTCCTTTTAGATGGGCAATGCACCCATGATTATTTAATACATAAAGGATGTCTAATGGCGGTGGAGATCACTCACAATGAGGTGACCCACCTGCTCGTTTGCCAACCTCTGCTATAAAAAATAATCTAGAAGCAGAGGTAGATATTAATATAAACCCAATGTTGTATCTCCGAAGTGGTAGCAGAGGTGAAATATTGAACTAGAACACCCACATGTCACCGATCTTATTTCCGTCCTAGATGCGATACGGGGCTAGCTTATCGCCATGGTATCTATATACTCGCATCCCTGGCTATAATTTTAATATAAGCATATCTACATATACTTGCATCTCTATCTATCATTTTAATACTAGCAACGAGATTCCCAGAATAATATTGAATAATTTTAGATAATACATCAGTTGTGGAAGTACGTACAAACTGTGCTGGTCTGCGATGGATCCTTCGCTACCTAGCACGCACCGCCTGCGGCACTACGCCCGCGTTTAGGCACATAGCGGTCATGGAGATAGGCGGAGCGTAGAGCGATTACTTAAAATGTTAATATTGGTATCAACTTATATAAATGGCATTAAAAGATCCTGTTAATTACGATACTATCGCCAATGAAACATAGATACAAATTGAAGTTAATTATCGGCAGGTGTTTTTTTTTTATTCGATTTACTGTAATGTAATATTTACTTACGTAACTTTAAGCAATTTATTATTCCCGTGAATAAATTCTCGGGTATGCAGGTTTCCTCACGATCTTTTTCTTCACTGTTATAGCAAGCGATAATTCACAATGAAAATACACTTAATAGAATAAAGTCAGAGGTGTATGCTCTTTTTTGGGGTTGGTCTCGAACCTCCGACACTCGTCTCGGCAGTCCGTACCACTCCCAACTGAGCTATCGCTGCTTGTGAAAAAATCTACAATAAAACATAACACCCGCTCCGCTCATCAACGTCCACATTACATCTTCGTGCATCATTCACATGCCGTGAGAACTAACTGACCGTGGCACTTGCCACCGTCCCGTGATTATCGTGAACTATTGTTTGCGATTGACTTAATGTACTGATAAAAATGATACCTCACACTAAAGGTCGTTTTGCAATAATTTACGCAACTAGTAATGTATGTAGACTGTATTTACACAATTAAAGTAGTAATGGATTTGGATCTTAAGTAATAGATAATTTATTTACTTTATGTACCCGATATCTATAATGCCAAAGTAATTTTATCTGTGGGTGATGCGGAGTTTTTTTATAGCAGAGACTGGCAAACGAACAAATGGGTCCCCTGATGTTAAGAGATCTCCACCGCCCATAGACATCTAAGACACAATAAGAATGATGAATGCGTTGCCAACCTAAATGGTGGAAATGGAAGGGAAGGGAAAATGGATTGGGAAAGGGAGGGGGGGAAATGGGCCACCGGAAATCTCACTCACCAACGCGACAGCAAGTTGCCACGTTGTTTACGTCGGTTTTCTCGGTGTAAGATAGTGGTATCAAACCGGTCTAGGCGACCCATTCGTGCTGTAGACGTAATTGTCTACAGCGTGGCTCTACCTCTCAAAAATGTTACAATTTGGATGTATTTTGACAGAATAATACATTAAATTAAACAATAATAGCGAATTGCAGCTCTTACATTAATCTAGATTTGTCTCTTATCTCAATTAAAATCTAAGAAGATTAGTAATAGTGCTGTAAGTCACCCTAAATAATTTATCATCTATTTTGAAAACGAATTATGCTTTAGTTTAGGTATTGATCAATCCATATGTATTATAATACATACATACATACGCTCACGCCTGTATCCCCAAGAGGTAGACAGAGGCACATATTATGTAATGATTGTATTATAATAAATATAATATATAAAAAAGCTGTTCATTTAACATGTATTAAAAATATAAAATATCACATTAGCCCGTATCTAACGAATACAAGCGATGCTTTTAGATCTGTGAATCGGAGATAGAAATAGATTTAGCTAAAATATTGGCCTTGTGCGAATTGGTAATCTAAATCTACACTCTCCCTGCCCCTATAATAGGATATAGGAAATTATATTATGTAAGTATTTCTTTGAGGATGCTGTGAAGAAAATGATTATGTTCTGTATACAGAGTATACATCAATAAATAAAGATAAATAAGAAGATATAACCTAACATGTAAATAGATAGCGAAACTAAAATGGCGGAACAAGCTTCAAAATTAAGACGTATTTTTCATAGTTTTGCCAAGTCTTTATATTTTTTCTTTAGTCATTGGTATACACAGAGGAAATCACATCCTTGACAACACTAATCCCTTGTCATCTTTAAAATCATTAATCGTATACCCAAAGCCTCGTAAACTCATAAAATGTCATTTAACACTTCAACAGCCAAACAATAAATCGCGTATAAGCTCCTCACGGTTTGTTTTGACATCTCTGAATGTGACAGAAGATCAAACGCATCATTAATAACCGTAGCGCCAGTTTTATGGATTTTTCTTGATTTATTATCAAATGGTAAGAGGATTAATGTGGTGGCGGGTAAAATCCGCACGTTTCTGAATATTGATAAGATTACAGCTTTGAAGATTAAGAAAAGTAATAGTACTTAATTGAATTAAATTTATCCGGTTTCTTGACTTCGTTTTGAGGAGAGATTGTAGTAAATAAACAACACACACCAGTTACGTACTTTGCCTCTGACTTATAATAATAACATAAAATAACATAAGCTCACGCCTGTATCCCCGAAGGGGTAGGCAGAGGCGCACTAGCCAAATAGTACACCCACATTTCGCCGAGCTTAGTTCCGTTCCAGATGTGATAGGGGGCGAGCCTATCGCCATATCGGGCACAAATTCCAGACTCCGGGCTGATATGGAAAAATCCAATATCACTTTGCCCGACCCGGGGATCGAACCCGAGACCTCAGGACAGTAGTCGTACCGAAATATAACCACGCCACCGAGGCAGTCTTACTTATGATAATCACAACTTTAAAAACTTAACTGACCGACTTCCAATTTACCGATCGTGACCAAATTTATATGGAAACACCCTTGAAATAGGCTTTATTGAACCCAAAAAGAATATTGAAAATTGGTCTACATTTGGCGGAGATATCGAGTAACATACATAAAAAAATACAGACGAATTGAGGACCTCCTCCTTTTTGAAAGTCGGTCGATAAACAACACACAACACTTATGCACCTTGCCCCTTACTTATAAAATATATACATGCTTCTTATCTTTAAGAATAGCTTGTCCCTTTCATTTTCAAATAATGTGACGGAAGAAAAAGTGACAAACTATTCTCGGCCGACTTCCATAAAAGGAGGTCCTCAATTCGTATTTATTTTTTTTATATATGTTACTCGATATCTCCGCCAAATGCGGACCGATTATGTCTACAGCGTGTCTCAAGGCGGTTGTGGACGCCTACAGCACGAATGGGCCGGCTCGACCGGTTTGATACCACTGTCTCACAGAAAACCGATGTAAAGTGGCAGCTGGCTACCGCGTTTCGTTCAGTGAGTGAGATTTCCGGTAGCCCAATTCCCTGCTCCCTTTTCCAATCCCTAATTCCCTCCTTTTAGTTTGGCAACGCACCCATTATTTCCTTGTCTGGGGTGTCTATGAGCGGTGGAGATCACTTACCATTAGGTGACCCATTTGCTCGTTTGCCAGTCTCTGCTATAAAAATATATTAGCAAGAATTAACTCGAAACTCATAATTTACAAATAGTACAAATCTGATCATTATAATTAATATTTAAACTTCTCCTTAATTGCAAATAACAGTATCCTTATATCTAAAACATGAATATAATTGCTATTAATGTTATATACGAGCATCTTAATTTTAATTAATAACAAATTAATTCGTGACTTATGCTTAAAGAGCACCGAAACTTATCGCTCGTTATAAGATTATTGTATAAAACGAATCGGAAAAAACGTTTAGATGAAATTACGTTTATAAAATTTGGATTGTAAACAAAAAAATTGAACGTTTCAATCATATTGCGTCGGTCTTCTGTTATTTTTAATAACTGCTGTTTTTTTGTACATTTTATTGTCCTAGATGAGAAAAGGTCACGTTTTAATTTTAAAAACTGTTTTATTGTTTTTAAAACTGTTCTTCTCGGTGCCTTCTCGGACTGCCTCGGTGGCGTGGTGGTATTTCGGTACGACTACGGTTCTAAAGTCTCGGGTTCGATCCCCGGGTCGGGCAAAGTGATATTGGATTTTTCCATATCAGCCCGGAGTCTGGAATTTGTGCCCGATATGGCGATAGGCTCGCCCCCTATCACATCTGGGACGGAACTAAGTTCGGCGAAATGTGGGTGTTCTAGTTCGCTAGTGCGCCTCTGCCTACCCCTTCGGGGATACAGGCGTGAGCTTATGTATGTATGTATGTAAAACTGTTCTTGTTTTTTTTTTATTATAACCATACATACATAAGCTCACGCTTGTAACTCCGAAGGGGTAGGCAGAGGCGCACTAGCGAACTAGAACACCCACATTTCGCCGAACTTAGTTCCGACCCAGATGTGATAGGGGGCGAGCCTATCGCCATATCGGGCACAAATTCCAGACTCCGGGCTGATATGGAAAAATCCAATATCACTTTGCCCGACCCGGGTATCGAACCCGAAACGTCAGGACGGTAACCGTGCCGAAATACAATTAGGCCACCGAGGCAGTCTTATGAAATCTGTTTATACCTTTTTTATTTTTGGGTAACAGTGCATAATTCCATTATGCTTTTGACAGCCTCCGTGTCTAGCCGACTGTGAATCGAGAGGTCGCGGGTTCGATTGCCGCACTGAGACAAATGTTTCTGTGGATATTTGTTTTGCGTCTGCGTGTTGTGAGACCAAAAGTCTCTCGTAGTTTGTGATGTCTCACGATACAGGTCATACCTATTACCTGTTTACCTGCACCTATTTAGTTTTAAATTACTAATATAACCTTCTTACATATAGCTAGCCCTTTTCTTATGAAATTAAGATGCTCTTAAATTTAAATATTGAATATTTTTATTACGTTGAAACGTTTGAAAATAAAAGTGATAACACTGTTTAACTAAAGCACCAAATTTATTGTTATTTACATTATTTTCAAAATATTATGTTTGATAGTTTTTGACTCCTGCCTGGCTTTATCTCACTCCACTTTGGTTGGCGCAACACCCTTTTTTCTAACATGTTGCAGAAAATATTCGGCTTTAGTTCTACCTGTCCAACGTTGATGCATTCTGGGGCATCTCAGCTCGGTCAAATTGATAAATTTCGACAGGGTTACGACACTATTCGACAATAAGATAAAAATATTAGCCCTGTAATATTACTGTTCCACTACTGGGCACGGGCCGTAAGTAAGGCGTAACCCCCCTCATTAGTAGAACTAATGAGGCGGGTTATGCCTTACTTTTCCATTGACTAAAATGGTTATTACCATTCTATTACACCTACTGTGGCCTAAGCAGGAATATTTTCGACCATCAAATTCCTATCGAAATCGATGCGCGTCTATCACATTTATATGAAATATTAAACAAACATGATGAGTGCCCAGCGAGCTCGGTCAAATTAGATTGACAAAAATATTCCTGCCCGCGTCGCTGGTCTATCAGGGATCAAAATTCAAGTCACTCATACATAACATACTGTTATTGCCATCAGAGCATCTATTTATTGGCATTGGCTTTTTCAAATTCAATTTATAAGTAAATAAGATATTCCAGTGCTTCAAAAGGTCGGTATAATATGCCTTGGCCGACCTTTGGGTTCTTATTGAGCAACCCAGTGGTCACTTTACGATATAGAACCAAATAGGTTAGTTACTATTACTAACCAATATGAATGCGTAGGCGGGATGGTTATTACAAGATTCCCACGAGTAAAAATCATGTAACGTGGCAACTCGCTGGGTTTCGTTTGGTTCTGAGATTTCAAGTGGCCCAAATTTTCTTCCACTTCACTATCCCTGCCTCGGAGGCGTAGTTGTGTTTCGGTATAACTTCCGTTCTGAGGTCTCGGCTTCGATCTCCAGGTCGGGATAAGTGATATTGGATTTTTCAATATCAGTTTCTGGAATTTGTGCCCGATATGGTGAAAGGCTCGCCCCCTATCCGTCTGGGACGGAACTAAGATCGGCGAAATATGGGTATTCTAGTTCGCTAGTACGCCTCAGCCTATGCCTGTATATAAAATACATTCAATTTCAGCTCCCAAAAATAAATCTCAATTAAAGAATATCGTGCATTGCTCCCTCTCGCATACACCGATGAAGAATGTGTCGTATGTCACCGAACGGCGGCTTTCGGTCCAAATCAAATCTCTGTTAATTAATTCAACTCCAGCCGGCCCATTTTATTTATATACCCTTTTTATCTGGGCACGAGTCTGTAAAATGCCGGTGCGAGTTATAAGAGACAGCGTTTACAAAATTTGTGACGAAAACTTTTTGGATTACTTTGAATTGAGATGTTATAGGTTGCTATGGTTTGTGTATAATTATATTTTTTTAATATTGACTTGATTTTAGTATATTATGATAAGATGTGTAGATGTTTAATATCATATTTATCCCTAAGAATGATATCTATTAGAAAATGTTATCATTTAGCTGATATTTATAATAGTCGTGGCCTTTTTCAAGATGTTGAATCTAAGATTTATTTACGAAAAATCCATAACATTAGGTAGCTAAATTATGTAAAACAGCAACAAGATGTATTCTTGATTTCTTAAAGAAATGTCTGCTTCGACCGTCAATAAGCAATTATTTATAGCTATTTAGTAACATATTAACCACATAAACAATGCTAAATCGATTTAGAATTGGAAATATATTTAAGTTTTTACTAAACAAAAATTAAATGATTTGTTATGCTTTGCATGCATCTGTGGTTATTTATGTGGAATCTGAATTTAACTGTTATAGAAAATGTACCACCTGTGTGCTAAATTTAGTTTCCAAGAGTATAATCGTCGGGAGTCTATGTATTTATGCATGTAAATTTAAAATTAATTAATTTAATATAAATAAATAATAATAATATAAGTCCTATAATATTATTGTCCTACTGTTGGGCACGGGCCTCCTCTACTAATGAGAGGGGTTAGGCCGTAGTCTACCATGCTGGCCATTAGGCCATTAGGCTGGCAATTTCTCGGGTATGCAGGTTTCCTCACGATGTTTTCCTTCACCGTTATAGCAAGCGATATTTTACAATAAAAATACACTTAACATAGAAAAGTCAGAGGTGTATGCTCCATTTTGGGGTTGGTATCGAACCTCCGACATTTGTCTCGGCAGTCCATACCGTTCCCAACTGAGCTATCGCTGTTAATTAATTTAATTTAATAACCCAACTTATTTATTCACAGGTTAAAGGCTCCTTTCGGAACTAGGTTGTAATTCGTTCAACCACTAAGACGTGAATCAAATAACCAAATTAACAACCTATCAACAATCCAATATTTCACATTTATAAGTAGGTTACAGAAGAATTTTCCAAATTAAAACCATTATTTAAAACTATACTCTAACGAACCACTTACAAATTAATGTCATCTCAAACACATTATGCGATAAGAAACTATCAGTTCATAATGACAAGCGTATTACAATCAGACTCAGATAATCAATCCTATTGACAGTTTCAAATGTTAGGCGCTTTAAGCTATTGATCTGATCAAATGACTATAACTGTAAAGATCCATAGAGTACAACAATGACATTAGATAAAAAATAAATCTATTTTGATATACTGACAACTCAGATTAATATACCCAAAAGTAACAGAAATTTTCAAGTTGGCGAAACCAGCTTTGCATCACACGCAAACGATACTATTCTAATATGATTACATCAATTTATAAAAATTGATTTCAAGATAAAAGGTCAGGCTATCTGACATTGAACTCTCAATATATTCGGCTATTATAATAATATATCGCATTCCAAACACTATAAAATTCATTACTGTTCAAGTCGATGACAATTTATTATTATCACCGCTCGCGACGTTGACTTGCGCCGTCTCTTTCGAAACGCATCGGCAGTAGCCATTTTTTATTGTTAGATCGCCGTACACTGTGCGTTATGGTTTATACACTGATGGACAAAATGTTGGTCCATTTATTGTTAATTAAATAAGCCTTCGTAAATAGCGTCTATACTTTTTTGGAAAAAATTGTTTAGAAAAAATATATTTCTTTCTTTCTACCTGCCCTTATCCCACTTTAATGTGGGGTTAACACACTTTTTCAAGCATGTTGCAGAAATTATTTGGATAAGTTTTTACGACCGGCTGCCTGCCTGACGTCAACCCCCTCTGAGGGGTCCAGTTTATAATCAATATATTGTTTGTAAAAATAGATGGTATTGTGCCGCCTAACTTTGAATACCTATACTGAAAATTAAGCCTTTATTTTTTAATACAATATTTGAATTTAAATTAGTTGAACACATAAGCTCATGCTTGTATCCCCGAAAGGATAGGTAGAGGCGTCCTAGCGAACTAGAACACCCACTTTTCGCCGAGCTTAGTTCCGTCCCAGATGTGATAGGGGCGAGCCTATCGCCATATCGGGCACAAATTCCAGACTCCGGGCTGATAAGGAAAAATCCAATATCACTTTGCCCGACCCGGCGATCGAACCCGAGATCTCAGGGCATACACACAGGCACCTAGTTCATAGATTTACAAAAATAGAATGAAAAGACAAGGTTAACAATAGAATTTGAATCGCATGATATTTCTAGTCCAACAAGCAATCTGCGATCGGTTGGGAGCAGTGGACGCGACGTGCTGAAGATCATCGCTTCTGCGGCGTGATAACGACGATGTCTTCGTTATACCGAGTCCATTGCAGAATAAAAACTAGCATGTTGATAAAATCAGCAGTAGTATTATGGCCTAACGTTCGTCATAAAAATAAAAGAGGTTATGGGTAAGTAAATATTTTAGACATTTTTAAATTATAGATAATATCAGTCTTGTAAAAATATTATATTTTCGTCCCACTGCTTAAATACACCAAAAACCAAAGAGGCTAATTAAATACACTAAAATAATATTGTAAAAATACACGGTGCATTATAATTTAATTTGTCGTATGGATGTTATTTGACATTGAACATTTCATAATAATATGTAATTTCTAGGTCATGAATATAATCATTTATTGTTGAAGAAATATTTTACCCCAGCACAACTGGAAGCAAATCAGGCATGTTTATTCTCATTTTTTTAAAATAACTTTTTTTCTACTTGCCCTTAATGTGGGGTTGGCACAATACATTTTTTCAAACATTTTGTTGTTGTTGTGTGTGTTGTGTTGCAGTAAGGATTTGGCTAAGTTTTTACGACCGGCTGCCTGTCTGACGTCAATCCCCTGTGAGGGGTCCAGTCTCGGGCAAATTAAATTAGAAAATTCGCTTTATCTGACCTGGGAATCGAACCCATGACCTCCCGGTACACAGCCCATATGTGCTGCCACTAGACCAAGGAGGCAACTCATTTTTTTTATTTTAAACAAAGCTTACAGACAAAAAACAAAACTTTGAGATACATACATCGTTTAACAACGTTGCTAACTACAAGCTCCCACATATTTTAAATAACAAAATATCCAAATTCTAAGTAGCGCTATTGTGTTGTCCCCAAGTTCACGGCCTCAGGTTACAGTCGGCCGAGATTTATGGCACGCAGTGTAAGGTGCGGTGATAAATTTATAAGCGCTTATCACGTGGTAATGGAATTCGTGGGTATATTGCACTGTCTTAATAGTAGGGCCGATTGTTCGATCAGGTTGATGACCCTTTCGACTTTTGTGATGTTTACGAAAAAATTGGGTTCACGTTTTCTGGATTATAAAGTGTAATACGACTATATTTAGGCACATTGCAAATTGATATTTAATATTATTTTAGGTTGTAATGATATAAGTTTTTAATACTATCTGTAAGTGTTCAATTCTAAACTTCTGCTGAATAAATTAGAAAGTATTTTTGTAAAAATGACAAAAGAACTCGAATAAAGAACAATTATTTGACTGCCTCGGTGGCGTGGTTGTATTTCGGTACGACTACCGTCCTGAGGTCTCAGGTTCGATCCGCGGGTCGGGCAAAGTGATATTGGATTTTTCCATATCAGCTCGGAGTCTGGAATTTGTGCCGGATATGGCGATAGGCTCGTCCCCTATCATATCTGGGACGGAACTAAGCTCGGCGACATGTGGGTGTTCTAGTTCGCTAGTGCGCCTCTACCTACAGGAATATAGGCGTGAGCTTATGTTAACATGAATATAAGAGTGTAAATTATGTAGTTAATTACTATAAAAAGTGACTGTTAAGATATAATGCATTTATAGGACATTAATGATGGCTTCCTGCCTGAATCTTTCAGGGATTTATAAATATTCTTTCCCGCAAAACGAAACTACTCTAAAAGCTTACAAAAGTAGTAAACTTTTTAGAGGACAATAGTCAACATAAATCGACGCTAGTTCATGTAAATATATTCAAAAGTACAGTACTTAATTACACAAAGCACACTAGCCATAAAAATCCCGCTGCACTCGAGATCCGTAATCGCCACCATAAGCACACCATAAGTAAGCTGTTATCTCGGCCTTGTTAAAGGTTGCTCCGTGCAAGGTGCGTGGCAGAGGTCATAGGCACGAGCGGGGCGGGCAGCGATAAATAGTGAACATATCGAATACAGATGATCAGTGACAATGCATAAATAATAATAAATAAATAACACCCAACAGTCACATACATAGTCCTGACCCCACACTAAGATCGAGTCTTGTGTCGTGGGTATCAGGAACTACGAGAGACTTTCGGTCTCACAACACCCAGACCCGAAACAAATATCTGTACGCCATGCAGACATTTATCTCGGTGGTTGCATAAATCCAAACTGTCCGAAAATCCCTCTTCGGAGTGAAGAAAAGCGTCTATGCAGGCCGGCAAGGCTTGGCTCCTGCACTAAAACATTGCACCAAACACCGACACAAAACTTGTTTTCAGTACTCATTTTTGTATATGGTTCATTTTCCCATGAGCATGAGACAGCGATAAACATTGTTTCGTGTAGGTGTTTTATGTTTTGTTTCGAGAAAAACACGTGCAGGAGACGCGGCTTTATTTTAAATACACTGCACTTACTTAACACTTACCGTCTTGGGTAGTGTAATCATTTTGCTCTACTTGCAGTACCAATTTTTGATTAGGAAGGCTCAAATTTCAAATTTTTTTTTTAATCATTCAATCTTTTTTTAAAGTAATTATTTTTTTGGAAACAGTTTAACTTACCATAAAGACACGAAAACAATATCACAAATGTTGTAACAATTAAAACCATTGCCAACTCAAATACAAAGTTAAATAACGCTATCGTTTATCGCTCTGCTCATCACAAAGCCAGCGATATTACCTTTGACCGTTGTCTTAGGGAAATGGTCGATATTTGAGTTTAGATAATCGTGTGTCGAATGTTACCCGATTTAGATTTTTAATTAGATTAGTCAAGTTATTCGTGTTGTTTTATATTCAATTATTTATTTTCTTTTATAATTGAATGGGAAAAACTTCTACGTTTAAGTGTACGATATGGGACGTGGAATGTTATGTTTGGAAATAAATGTCCACTATTTATTTGATCATAAACTAAGAAAATATGTATGAAAATACAAATATTAAACAATTACTAGAATTTGTTCGCGGTGGCACCTATGAAGTGTCATGTATGTATGAGCTGTATACGAGAAGTCCTGGCTTCGGATCCGATGTCGGCCACTTTGTGTGGGTTTTTTATAACACGCTCTGAACGAGATTGGAATCCCCAGAGATGATTGAGGCAGGCAGGCGGTCTAGTCAGGATTCCTAAAAAACGTTGACGTCAGGCAGGCGGGCGGTTGCAACAATGAAGCCAATTATTTCTACAACATGTTTAAAAGAGTATATTGCCCAGAACCCATATTCTTCTTCGTAGTCGTTACACTCTCGACAGACTTTCTCTTCTTTTCTAAGGATCCACGTCTCTGCGGCGCGGCGTAGAGAAATATGCGAAAAACTATTGTCCTCAAAAGCCTGGTCTTGGTGGCTTTAGTAATGTTTCAGTTCTTCCATATTTTCTTGAGCCTGTCCAAGTCCAAGATTTTTTGAAGTTATACTTCTTTAGGCGCGTTATGAAAAAATGATGAGAGTGAAATTTTCAGATGCGCGCGCATCTGTGACACAAAATTAACAGTATGAAGTTGTCTACAGTATGAAGTTGTCTGCTTAACCATTTTTGCTTATATACTTTTTCAAATGCTCCAATATAATTGAGGTTAACTATCCGTATGTATTATTTATTGATATAAATTAAAAATACTTTTATTTAATATAATTAACACTAAATATTATTAAATTATTAATGTTAAATACTTATTATTGGTTATTTAATATTTACAAAATAAAGAAATTAATTTAATAAAACATTTAATAAAAAGTTTGTGATAAAAATTAGAATTTAATATCAAATTATAATATTAATTTTTAATATTTGCTATTAAATTGAATAAATAATAAAT
Source organism: Clanis bilineata (assembly GCA_036417725.1). Taxonomy (NCBI): domain Eukaryota; kingdom Metazoa; phylum Arthropoda; class Insecta; order Lepidoptera; family Sphingidae; genus Clanis; species Clanis bilineata. Next base: position 16,319,744 of record CM071147.1, read on the forward strand.
ATTTATAAAAATAACTAAATAAATTTAATGAAAATTTTTTGATGATTATCCTTTTCCAATCCTTCTAGTATTTTATTGTAATTAATTATTTGCATGCAATTAAAAACAATTTTTTAATGATGACAAAGAAGTATAACTTCTCACGCGCGTACATAAGTACACGCACTCATTTTTTTTTTATATAGCAGAGACTGGCAACCGAGCAGATGGGTCATCTGATGGTAAGTGATCCCCACCGCCCATAGTCACCCAAAACACATAAAATAATCATGGATGCGTTGCCAACCTAAAAGGAGGGGAATGGGAAAGCGATGGGAGAAATGGGCCACCGGAAATCTCACTCACCGAACGAAACGCGATAGCAAGCTGCCACTTTGCGTCGGTTTTCTGTGAGACAGTGGTATCAAACCGTTTGAGCCGGTCTACAGCGTGGCTCTACCACTCAAAACGTTCGCCAATTCGTAGGCCAAACGATACTTCTGCCTACCTCTTCAGAGTGCAGGCATGAGCATACATTATGATTTATAACCCCTTGAACTTTATTCTATGTAGTCAATAAATAATTCAAAACTGTATAAGATTTGTGAGAAAGTAATGCTTCAGGCTATAATACCAGTAGCGTATAATTATCAAGGTATTTAAAAGTTTTACGGATCTATCTTAATAATTAAACCTTTGTAAACGTTTAAATATCAGTTAGTTTTATTTATTACTTAGAAACTAGGCTTAGAGGAAGAAAACGTCTTATGGTGATAGGGTACTTTATATATGCTATTTGGTTTTCTTTGTTTTTTTTTTAGGAAAACCAACAGTTACTACTTTGATAACAATAGATTAAGAGATAAAAGATTTAAGAACAAGTTTTCATGAGTAGAAATATATTTATATTTATACAGTTTGAATGCGAACATATAGAACAACGAAATGTCAAGATTAATTTTAAAATAGAGTCTATCTACATAACAGGCACTCAGTCTAGGTACAAAAACATCTAGTTTATGAGAAAAAAGTATCTGCTCAGTAGTCGCCTTGCCGTGCTGATATTACAGATATCGAGATCCATGCACATGTTCAGTTTATTAAAGTTGTCACATGCTCGCCACAGAAAGAAGATCTGTCTAAAGTTTGTTGTCGCAGGATTGTCATTAAACGACAGGAGAGTACTCTGAACTGAGATGTTTTTATAGCTAAGAATAGTAAACGAACAGGTGGGTCATCTAATGGTAAGTGATCTCCACCGCCCATCGACACCCAAGACACAAAAATAACCATGGGTGCGTTTTCAAACCAAAAAGGAGGGGAAATGGGATTGGGAACGGAAGGGGGGGATTTGGCCACCGGACATCCCCCCCACAGAACCTACGAAACAGCGAGCCACTTTACGTCGGTTCTTGTGAGACCGTGATATCAAACCAGTAGCGCCGGCTATTCGTGCTGTAAACTTTACTGTCCACAGCGTGGCTCTACCTCTCAAAAATTGGAATATGGAGGTATTGCTGAAAGTAGATGAAGCTAAAGAATGGCAGAATTATGCGAAGTGGAAATCTCTGGTCTCATAGTCATAGTAATAGTCTCTGGCTGTAGCCAGGTGTACCTTTAGGATATAAGATTAATATGTAGAGGTATATTATGTGTCAGCTCGACCGGAGAGATATATATCTAAGTGGTAGCTTTCTGTTGTTCATACGATGAATGAGATTTCCGGGAGTAAATTCTCTCAAAGTTTCCTTTCCTTATTGATCTGTAACACATATGCCACCCTTTTTTTTCCAATATTATGAGTGTTAAAAATCACTTTACTTTTTTTCTTACCACTTTTTTATTTATGTTCTTAGTTTATTCAATTAAAATAACAGAAAGACGTTACTTTCCTATTACTGTGGGAATGGAGCGTGGAATGTGTGAGTAAAACATATACTTAATGTATGAATGAAGAAGTAAGATTGAGTAAAATAATAGAAGCTTTTACGTTTATTGCGTCGAAATTGATACTATATTACTATATCAATATTTTCTATAATAAAAATAATTTTAAATCAAATCGTACATTCAATAACAGAGGAAATGAAATTTAAATTCACCGACAGCAAAAAGAGAGGAATTAAAATAATTGTAACAGTATATATCTTCGTGTAATAAATATTGCCTGTCAAAAAATCACTTTGGGATTCGTTACGAATTCAATATCAATCAAGTGCGGACTACCAGATGGTACTACATATGGTATAAGGCATAAGAAAGAGCGATTGATTGGAAAAGATAATCTTCCATAGAGAGATAAACTATAGCAATTACCAATATCACACATATCTTTAGATAGTGATATCAAATTTGAATAATAGAGCTTATCTTGTGTAGTAGAGTATGTAACTCACTGCAGTTCCTTAAGATTTGAGTATTACCTCTATAATATAACATAAGGTCACGCCTGTATTCCCGGAGGGTAAGCAGAGGCGAATTACCAAACTAAATACAAAAAAATGAATGAATACTTGCCGTCCAAAAACTTCGTGACCTAGTTCCCTAGACTTTTTCTTTCTACCTAGACTTATCCCACCTTAATGTGGGGTCGGCACAACACACTTTTTCAAGCATGTTACAGAGAAGATTTGGCTTAGTTTTTACGAGCGGCCGCCTGCCTGGCGTCGACCCCCTATGGAGGATCCAGTCCCGGGCAAATTAAATTAGAAAATTTGCTTTTCCCGACCTGGGAGACGAACCCAGGACCTCCCGGTCCACAGCCCATACATGCTGCCACTAGACCAAGGAGGCGACCTACCTAGTTCCTTAAACTACTACTAGATATTACTAATTTATATTTTTATTGCCATCCATGATCGGGATCATTAGAAATTACTAACTCTGTTGACCCACGACCACCTCCACCGCCTCTCACTCGCACCACACATAGCCCGCCAAGTAATTGTTTCCATCGCATATATACTACAAGAATATTTATAATAATTTTTCGGCTTGTCAGTCCGTCTATTGAAATTCGAGCGTGCCTTATTGATAATTGGATATCATTATGCCGGCTGCCGTCTATTTTAATGTAATGCTACATTATGTGCTTTGATGAGGGTCCGTAGAGGTGACTAGAATTTGGCGGTTTAGTTATTTAAAAAGGCTTTATTAATATGGTGAAAGTTAATAAGTAATCCTTGATGATGGAGTATCGATCAAAAATATATTGAAATTAAATCTCTGCTTATAAAGCCTGCCTCGGTGGTGTGGTGGTATTTTGGTACGACTACGGTTCTGAGGTCTCGGGTTCGATCCCCGGGTCGGGCGAAGTGATATTGGATTTTTCCATATCAGCCCGGAGTCTGGAATTTGTGCCCGATATGGCAATAGGCTCGCTCCCTATCTGGGACGGAACTAAGCTCGGCGAAATGTGGGTGTTCTAGTTCGCTAGTGCACCTCTGCCTACCCCTTCGGGGATACAGGCGTGAACTTATGTTATGTTATGTTATGTTATAAAGCCGTGTCGAAAAACAGCAAAGCTAAAGCGTCGCGAGGTATTTTTAATGTAGCCTAGCTAGCTGATAAATGCGAAGCGAAGCGTACATAATTTTTATTCGAGCTGTGTTTAAGAAAACTATAATTTGTCAACTAGACGTAAAAGTTCAACAATTATATTAAATAAGCAAAACAAGCGCCATTTTTGAACTAAATAAATCTCATTTATATATCTCACTAAACTTTTCTGTAATAATTCTAATGAAGAAGTCAGATTCTCATGTATAATTTCACCAAACAAAACACTAATTACACAAGTAAAATAAATTAAGCTCTACATACAATAATTACAGTTCTGTACACACTAATTTAATTTATTACTAAAGAACGAGTGCAGCCACGCGAAAAAACTAATTCAACGCCCAATAATTAATACGAAACGTTTAAAAATATTCCGTATTCTTAAACCATCCATCATTATTTAAATGGTGTGTAGTAAATGTTGTTAATTATAAATTTGATGAGCTTTAATACCGATTTTTAGTTACATAAGCTTGTTTGCTTATAAATCGTTTGATCTCGCCGCCGGATCGAAACAGGAAAATAATATTGGAATAAAAAATGTTTGTAATTAAATTGTTTTAATTAACTCTTGTTGAATGGTAGAGTCATAGGGCCTTATAAATGCTGTATATATTTACTTGTATTTACCGACGACCTGATAAAGGTCGCAGGAAGTCGCTGGATGCAGGCCGCTTCCAACAGGTCGATCTGGAAATCTTTGGGGGAGGCCTATGTTCAGCAGTGGACGTCCTATGGCTGCTGATGATGATGATGATGAATATACGCGAAAGTTTATGAGTAGGTATGTATCTTTGTTACTCTCAAAACTGCTAAATGGATTTTGATTAAACTCTTCAGTTATATCGATTATTATTTGAATAAGACATAGGTTACTTTGATATTTCCGCGCGGACGAAGCTGTGGGAAACAGCTAATTCTTTAAAACAGCTTTCAAAAATAAAAATGTATTTTGAAATTTATTCACGTTTTTGAATAAAAAAACAATAATAATGCGCGGCTAAATACAGAATATTAATTAAAGAATACAATACATCCCATCGTAATTGATTCCCAGACATAAAATACACGCGAAATGATCCGTAAAAATTCAATTCGTGAAATACAATAAATAATTCCGATAGTAATTAAAACTAAGAGAGAGTTTATGCCAGCCGGAGGCTATACCCAGTAGCCGCACGCCATATTACAATATGTAGATCATAATCTTTGATAAATTACGAATAGTCGAGAACACATCAGTTGAATAAGTCTGTATTATTTTAATAGACCTCTTATTTGGAAGATGTATCAAGTTTTTTGTGAAGCTGTTATTATATTTTTGACGGTGATAAAATGTGCCGTGGTTTTGGATGTACTAATAAATGTGTTACTATTTAAGATAAGTTTTTGTGGTGTTTGGTAGCGTAGTGGGAGCACTACTTAACATTTTGGCCATAGGTTCCATTTCCGTGTAGATTTTTTGTGTTTACAAATTTTGTAGAAATGTTTGTGATTGCTAAGGAAATATTAGTGAAATCTATGGCTAATTAAAAAAAAATTACACTCGTTGATGTCTTTTGTTAACAAAATTTTGGTTGAAAACAAAAGTCGAAAGCAGATCATAGAATTGGCCTATTACTACACAAATATAGTAATTTCAGGACCATAAAAAAACGAACAATGCTATATTCATACAACATACAATTCAATAAATGTAAGGAATTGTGTTATAGATAATTGACTATATGAAAAAAGAATGTAATTAGATCAAACGGAACGTTTCCCATCTCGAATAAACAGCTCTATCCACGTCGCGTTTACTAAATTATAAAGTAACATATTAATGACCGAGTATAGTATAATTATAGCATATTATCGACGTACAACCGCCTATTATCGGCTATAGGCTAGATAATCGTTCAGATGATGCGGTTGTGGGTGGATTTTGCAAATGATTTTTAGGCGTATACGTTATTATTCTATTTATACTTTTTAAGTTTAAATATTTTTAGTAATTAAAAAAATAAAATACATATCTTCATATATATCATAGTAATAGGGATTATAGAATTGTACCAATTTTTTTTCTAATATAGAGGGAAATGTCGATAAAAAGCAGATTTTTATTATTATCTCGATTCAAAAAGAATATGAATCAACGGGCGGCATTTTTCCATTTTTAATTAGCAATCATAATATTACTGCCCACGAGCCTCCTCTATTAATAAGAGAGGTCAAGCCTTAGTGCTTAGTGCACCACGCAGACCTAAGACTTCACACATCGGCATTCATATGTAAAAATTATCGGGTATGCAGTTTTCATCACGGCGTTCTCTTTTATCAATTATAGGCATCGATATATTATTTCCCTAGATGCACAGTTGACGCTCGGAAAGTGGAACAGCAAAGGAGTGCTTAAGCACTCTTTTTCCCTACAGTCGGACGTCGATAGAATATCAACTTTCAAAATTCATATTTAAAAACGCTTAATAATTTCGTAATGATTTCTTAAGTTTACGCGAATGAAACAAAACTACATTGAAATAAAACTATTATAACTATATATTTAAGTCTTCGAAACGTCAGGCATAAAAATTAAAGCAAATCGTGATAGAATCCGTAAAAATAGTTTTATTTCAATGCTTGATTTTTAAATTTCGATTTCGTTTAAAAAGCTACTTTATAACACGTGCATAATTATAACATGATCTTTTTGTTTATTTTATTCCTGAGACCACTTTTTAAGAGAATATTTACAAAGAACTAAGCACGTAGGGTATATTATATTGATGATTATAGGACTTAATTTCATCAAATAACTATTTGTTAAACTTTAAACACCGCTCTAATTTACTTGACTTAGTTGTCATGTTATAAAGTTGGGTCACCTCCTTGGTCTAGTGGCAGCATGTATGGGCTGTAGACCGGTAGGTCCTGGGTTCAATTCCCAGGTCGGGCGGAGTAAATTTTCTAATTTAATTTGCCCGGGACTGGATCCCTCATAGGGATTTGACGTCAGGCAGGCGGCCGGTCGTAAAAACTAAGCCAAATCCTCTTTGCAACATGCTTGAAAAAGTGTGTTGCGCCGACCCCACATTAAAGTGGGATAAGGGCAGGTACAAAGAAAGAAGTTACATAACATAACATAAGCTCACGCCTGTATCCCCGAAGGGGTAGGCAGAGGCGCATTAGCGAACTAGAACACCCACATTTCGCCGAGCTTAGTTCCGTCCCAGATGTGATAGGGGGCGAGCCTATCGCCATATCGGGCACAAATTCCAGACTCCGGGCTGATATGGAAAAATCCAATATCACTTTGCCCGACCCGGGGATCGAACCCGAGACCGGAAAGAAAGAAGTTGTCATGTTATAAACAGTAATCATAAAGAACAAGAGAATAAGGAAACGGCCAAACCGCACACGTTACCTCGTGTAGACATATAAAAACATGTAATGATCGGGCAGCGTGAGAATCGAGCTAGTGAAAGTAATTCGCATCACCTGCTATCGAAGTGGTCTAACAATAAAAAATGGCATAAAACACGGCACAGGTTGTGATTGTATGAGGCTTGGGTGGATCTGTTATACAATAACATAATAAAATAAGCTCACGCCTTTATCCCCGAAGGGGTAGGCAGAGGTGCACTAGCGAACTAGAACACCCACATTTCGCCGAGCTTAGTTCCGTCCCAGATGTGATAGGGGGCGAGCCTATCGCCATATCAGGCACAAATTCCGGACTCCGGGCTGATATAGAAAAATCCAATATCACTTTGCCCTACTCGGGAATCGAACCCGAGACCTCAGGACAGTAGTCATACCGAAATACCACCACGCAACCGAGGCAGTCAAATATAATATTATTTTTAATAAAGTACACTTGAAGTTTTTACTTTCATTATACTTGAAAGGAGACTCGAAGTTCTTATATAAGTCTCAGAATGTACCATATGAGTTGAGAAGTCATTGAGCGTGGATTTATTAAGATCATCATCTGTTTTTGGCGCCGAATTTATTTGCAATAATGACACGGTAAACTTTAGTAATGCGAGCTTGTATAATAAATACGTTTAGCTGTGCATATGAGATTAAATTACTGTTTGAATTAGAAATGAGGATGTTGTATTACTGCTTTGTAAAGGTGCTGCTGCTTTACTCTTGTACGATAAATATAGGTAGGTATTTTATTGAACATCTTTCTTTCTACCTGCCCTTATACCACCTTAATGTGGGGTCGCGCAACACACTTTTTCAAGCATGTTCCAGAAAGTATTTGGCTAAGTTTTTACCGGCTGCCTGCTTGACGTCCTTCTGAGGGATTCAGTCCCGGGCAAATTGAATTAGAAAATTCGCTTTGCCCGACCTGGGAACCGAACCTACGACCTCCCGGGCCACAGCCCATATGTGTTGGCACTAGACCCAGGAGGCGACATATTGAACATAATGTATATAATATTAGCCCTGTAATATTACTGTCCCACTGCTGGGCACGTGCCTCCTCTACTAATGAGAGGGGTTAGACCCAAATCTACCACGCTAGCCTAACCACTATAAAGTCCGGTACATTGCTACAGTACTTTGTCATCAAGAAGATTTTATATTACTAACTATAGAGAGCCTCAAGCAAGTTTCCATACAATACAATTATCACAAAAGTTCGTAACGCCATCTATCACTTATTACAATGCGAGGGCGCTTATGGCAATTTACACCCTAGAATGTTCAGTGAATATTCAAGAATCACGTAAGATAATTCTATTGTCTAAACATTATTACGCTGGCACCTTATGCGCGTATTTTTCAAATACGATTTAGTGAATTATGACCACTAGGTTACAACTTTTGGATCATAAGTATCGTGCTGTTTTCCCGTCTATGTACTGTTAAATATCTTTAATATAATAATAATAAATAACACCCAACAGGCACACACATAGTCCTGACCCCACACTAAGATTCTAGTCTTGTGTCGTGGGTATCAGGAACTACGAGAGACTTTCGGTCTCACAACACCCAGACCCGAAACAAAAATATGTGGGCCACACAAACATTTGTCTCGGTGCGGGGATCGAACCCGCGGCCTCTCGCTTCACAGCCGGCTACTCGCCCACTGCGCCACGGAGGATGTCTTTGATTGTCAATTTTCTGAGTGGTGTTGCAAAGAAAACTAAATATACACTGCCACGTTCCCACGAAATCAGTTAAAACTAAAGCAGACCGCTTCGAATAAATAATTAACATTAAAAATGTATTATACAGTTTTTAGATCGGAACATGTCGATAATAACAAGTTAGACTTGTCAACATAATTCTGGCGATGGTCGAGACCTATGACGCTATGACACATTTTGAAAACATCCGTGGCGCAGCGGGCGAGTAGCCGGCTGTGAATTGAGAGGCCGCTGGTTCGATTCCCGCATTGAGACAAATGTTTGTGTGGCCCAACAGATATTTGTTTCAAGTCTGGGTGTTGTGAGGCTGAAAGTCTCTCGTAGTTTCTGATACAGGTTATACCTAGTGTGGAGTCAGGACTAGGTGTGTGACTGTTATTTATTATTATATTTGAATTTCATTATATTCATCGTCAATATGTGCAGTGTGTTTACTTATTTTATTTTTCTCCTTCACTTTTTCCATGCCGGAATAGAAATATATTTATAAACTAACTTTTTAGTCTCATTTTATAAAAATAATAGATATTGTGTATAAAAATATGATTTATAAAAAATACAACTGTGTGGTATGACGAACCTTAATAAATAATAATAAAAAATATGGCATAAACAAATAAGGGGACGAACGACGGTTAAATAATGTACGTAATAAATAATAACCATAGTTTTAAAAAAATCGTAGATAAAATGCAAATATAAATAAATAACACCCAACAGTCACATATGTACATAATCCTGGCCCCACATTAACATCGAGTTTTATGTCGTTGGTATCAGGAACTACGAGACACTTCCGGTCTCAACACCAAGACCCGAAACAAATAGGCCATACAAACATTTGTATTGGTGCGCGGATCGAACCCGCGGCCTCTCGCTTCACAGCAGGCTACTCGCCCGCTGCGCCACAGAGGCTGTCATACTACTGTAATATGCAAACAGATAGCAAAATACCTTATGAATAAAATCAAAGATAATTTCATTAAAAACAAGAAATCTAAGTCCCTCATTACATCAATTGCCATCAAATAATAACAGTCAAGTATTAACTTTACGACGTCAGTAAAAGCGATGTCCCTTTATTGGATACCAGTATTCGAGATTTGATATTCAAGTGCTACCAAATTCGGTGTTTATTATAATTTTTAATGGCAGAGATCATGTTACTCTCTAATTCTCGGTGTATGGACGCATCGCACACACACATAGGACGCGATGACCTCACACACACAAGCGAAGGTTCACCTGCAGCGAAACACTCGTGCGCACTGTCACATAATAGGCTGGTGGTGTACCGGGAGAATAATTATTTAAATACTAAGAAATAGCAGGTTCGATTTCCGCACCGAGACAAATGTTTGTGTGGCCCACAGATATTAGTTTCGGGTCTGTGTGATGTGTTATGAGATCGAAAGTATCTCATAGTTACGGATTTCATAAGTTTACGCGAATGTTATACATTGAAATAAAACTATTTTTACGGATTCTATAAAGATTTGTTTTAATTTTTAGACCCAACGTTTCGCAAGCTTTGCAGTCTTCGTGGTCACGGGTTGGTCCAACCAAGCAAATCGTGATAGAATCCGTAAAAATAGTTTTATTTCAGTATCTCATAGTTCTTGATCCTCATGACACAAGACTCGTATCTTAGTATGGGATCAGGACTATATCTGTAACAGTTAGGTGTTATTTTTGTTAATTGGGGATATGAAAATTATAGTCATGACGAATTTGAGTAGTGTCGAAAACTTGCTTAAAAATATTTCAATCATATGACGTCTACGTAATAAATATTAATCAATGAATGGTTGGTTATATAAAAATGATCAGAATTAGTTATTCGCATTAGTTAATTAGTTATGGTAAATTTGATTTGCAATAAAAATGCATGCTCCAAAAAAAAAAAAAATTCGGAGAAAAAGCAGAAACTTCTATTTCCTTATATTGTATTATATTTTTCCATGCCATTAATAGTTATCAGGTAGGCATTTTATGACCTCCTAACTACGTTAAACAGTAATTAATTCAAATCATAATTGCACATCTAATTAAACATTTTCAATAAAATTAAACCATAAACCCGGTGCAATACAGTCTCAATCTATAAACTCTGACATTCCACGCACACACGCTCACAATCGAAGGCGCATCTACGCGTCACCTGTCGACTCGGCCGCGACCTCCCATCCAGCCAGTACCTTATTAATATTGGTCAATACACCCACACATGCCTCCACTCGCAACCCAAACTCAACCTTATTACAATAAAAATACAGTCGGGCTTAAAACAACAATAAACATTCATTCAATACGTTAAACTCACACAGGCGTGATCAGAGGTGTTAAGGTGTGTATGTGTGCTAGAGACATCGGTTTTGAATGGGTGCTGTTCTCGCTGTAGATATATTGGATTGTATGCAAATGTGTTAGGGTTTATATTCGAATGCACTAGGAAGTAAAATTGGATAGAGCACAGCGAAATGTAGCTCCGAGGTCGTGGGAGCTTGCCCGTTGATTCAGTTACGTATAGAAGATGTAACGGTAAGAAATTTTTGATAACACATTTGTGTACGATATTATTTTGTTACGTACACAATGTTTGTGCTAGATTTATATAAGAGTTATACCTCGGTGAGACAAGATTGCACGATTGTTTTTCTTTTTTTTCATTTGACTCAAAAACAATGTTATTGTAATTTTTGAGTGACATGCTGTGGATAGTTACGTCTGCAGCACCAATGGGTTGGCTTGATCAGTTTGCTATGGCCCTAGGGAAAACCGTCGTAAAATGACATGTTGCTGTTGCATTTTTTCGGTGAGTGATATTTCCATTAGCCTTATTACCCCCTCTTTTCCTAATCCCTATTCCCTTTCCTTTAGGTTAGCAATGCATCCATGATTCTTTCTGTGTCTTGGGTGTCTATGGGCGGTGGAAATCACCAAATGACCCAATTTTTTTTGCAGGACTATTAAAAAATAACACCTATATTTATTTTCATCCTTTACCTATAATTATTTTGTAATCTGTAGGCAAACATAAAAAATAATAATTTTCACATAATTTATCCAAAATGTAATCATAAACATTGACGACGCATTTCTCAATATAAGGGCCTGGTATGCCAATTAAATATCCGGAAAATATTCGAATCCACTCCCACGATCCGAAATCTCTGGATAATCCGCTAAGCCCGGAGTTATTTAATAACAATAAAATTTAATTCTAATCAAGTGACAAAATCGTATTCGTTAATTAAGCTCATAAAGTGAACTTTAAAGCTCTTTATATGTAGCGAAGCCTTAAAAGCTCACCAATTAGCATTTACTTTAGAGAGCACTATTTTAATTAAAGTTCCAGTTTCAAATCCGTATGTAAATTGAGATTTTTTATTCATTATTCGAAAATTTGAATAAAGTAATTATGTGAACTATTCAGATGTACCTGAATTACTTCACTTTGATTCTGAAATACTTTAATTATATTCCATAGCGCATTCTGTTATAGATCTTTGTTTTTGTGTTTTTAAAATAACTTAAATCCGTTTGAAAAGAACAATATGTTACGAGCAAGCAGTTTTCTTAAATATTTTTTTTACTTACAATTAATGATAAATTTGGACACGATTAAAAATATTTATAGAAGATGCTTATGTACGTTATGTTGTATGAATGCTTATTCAAGATATAAAAATAGAATGTTGAACTTGGACAATACTATCATCATCATCATCATCAGCCACTGGACGTCCACTGCTGAACATAGGCCTCCCCCAAAGATTTCCAGACCGACCTGTTGGAAGCGGCCTGCATCCAGCGACTTCCTGCGACCTTTATTAGGTCGTCGGTCCACTTTGTAGGTGGACGTCGTACGCTGCGCTTGCTGGACAATACTATACACTTTTCTTATTGGTAAAATCGGATGCTAGGTTTGTTTATTAAATATTTACATCAGAGCGCATTGATTTCTGAAAGAAAATACAATATATAATAATAAACGAAGCCGCAGGCGTACACAAGTAAATATTAAACAAAAATTATTATAAATAATGAACGTATTAAAATATCAATTCGTGGAAGTTAGTTAGTGGTTCATTTGACTGATAATTATTTTGATACTTTAATCTTTGCCGACGAATAAACGGGAGCGGTCCACAATCCCATACATTACCTACTAATGACTCAATCAAATTTATAGACGCCAATCGTCATTATTTCGCATTCACCCATTATGATTAATTAAGTCATATTTCCATTTTAATCAAAACAACTAAAATTTAATAATTAATTTTCGTTTTTTTAGTCTCTAATCAGGTAAAAGTCCGCGGCGGCGAAGATGAAAGACGTAACTGGATCTCGGACGAATATCGGTACACTATCGATCGAGCATGGTACATAAAATGTCCCATTAGCGCATTAACGACTGCCCACTAATTGTATAATTTAATACCAAAAAGGCAGTTGTCTCACCACGAGCGATGAAGCGACAACTATCGGCTATTTTTTCGCTCAAGAAACGTACAAGAGATATACATTCCGTGTAAAAAAAGAGACGCATATATTAATAGTTGATCGCTGACTGTGTACTCTGCTGGCGAGGACTCGCTCCACTAGTTTGTCTCTGAGCGATAAGAGCTAAAAAATTCAAATTAAATTCAAATTCAAATTATTTATTATGAAAGTAGGATACTTTATATCATTTTTACATGTCAATTACTCGTATATATTGGAATAAATAATAATGGCGTCGGCATATCAAAGATAATACTCGCTCAGCGATTTTTGCTGAGCGATGCTCGCTTGGCAGTTGTGAGTTCAGTGTTGTGCAGGACTAGCCGCCGCCGCACCTTGGTGCGAGTAGTTCTCCGTCGCATTCGCACACGCGTATATCTCAGCGACAAAACTATCGGAACTACACAAAAGCTGCTCGTCAACTCGTTTCTAGCTTTACTCGCTCGTCGCTCATCGTTGGCGGTGGGACAGGTGCCTGAGAAAGTTAATAAATAGACCTAATACTTTTAAAATCACTTTAATATACCTGCTGGGTATTTAGCAGATATATGGGAACAGGTATTTGTGTGGTTTTAGGTAATTATAAGCGGGTGGTATATGTTGTAGATTGTAAATAAATCGTGAACGCAATGATTTGTAGGTCAGTAATTTGAATTGAACATTATTAGTGGTAGCCTTGGTGGTCTAGTGGTATTGCGTGCGCGATACCACTATCGTCCTGAGATCTCGGGTTCGGTCCTCGGGTCGGGCATAGTGATATTTGATTTTTCAATAAGAGCCCAAAGTATGGAATTTGGGCACATACGTAAAGTCTTGCCTAAAGGCAAGCGTCTTGCTCGCTTTAAAAATACAATTTCAATAAAAACATATCTGTTAGTTCATAGAGCCTTTGTAATAAATACATTTCATTGTCAGATTTAATTTTATTTCTAAAATCAAAATATAACATTAAGATTATAAAAGCTTAATATAGGATAGCTTCCGTGGCACAACTCACAAGTAGCTGCATCTGAAACGGGAGGTAACGGGTTCGATTCGCGTATCAAGACGTTGTTTACGTAATATTTGTTTTGATTAGATGTTATGGGACCGTAAGTCCTTCGTAGTTATTGATATCTACGATATAGGTTAAACCTAGTGTGGACTGAGACTTTACGTCTTAAAACACTTCAAAGACATAAGTCCCCAATTACCATATATTACGACTCATCCACGCGCCATTACCACTCAAAAAAGAATGATGACACTCAATCATTTTCTATACTTAATGCGGGCAAATGTCATATCAATCATCAATCAGTCACGCATCAGTTATGTTTGTAACATTTAGAAACAAATTTCAACATTACCATGGACATGCAAATTTAATTCCAACATAAATTAAAATATGATGAACCCGCGCTCTTCATTCGTACAATATCAATCAAAGGTAATTATGTTTTGATTTCGATTTAATATTCTTGTGTCCTTGACCGCTTGTAGTTCTTTGTTTTGGGGCCATAAATATACAGGTTAAATTGGTATAAATAATGACTACCATTAAGGAGGGGATGGCTAGCAATCTAGTAGTAAAGTAAAAATTTGATAAGACTCATAGTTTTGGAATTATTGAAACTTGAATTTATGACGAAAATTTTTTTATGGCTTATTAGATTATATATTATATCGCGATTCATGGAAGGATCTTGGGGAGGCCTTTGCTCAACACTGGAACACCGCAGGCTAATACGATACGATTGGATCTACTGTACTACATTTGCAAACCACCTATAAGGTAATTAATTATTTTTAGCATACAAAAAGCCATTCATACGTTTATTATGACGATTTACAGGTCGCATTCCGATTTTAAAATCCCCATGCTTAATAATTGATTAAAAAAATTAAATTCAACTTTTATTTTGTAATTTAACATTACATTTAATTCGCTCTCCCTGTATGTGGAATAAAAAAAATCTTTATTGATCACGTAGGCATGTAAAAAGCAGTTATGACAAGCCAACACAAGCAAATTTTGAATTAAGATTAAAATAATTTACATTATCACGCTATAAATTTGAAGACAATCAGATAAGTATGGACATAATAACGATGGGATGGCTAAGATAGGGTGATAAGGGGAGTGTTTTTGGTATCAACTTTACGAAACACCTAGATTAGACATAGACAGACTCATGCGAAAATGGTAGGCACAGGCGAACTAGAACATCTACTTTTCGCCAAGCAAATTTCCATCCCAGATGTGACAGGGACGACGTGATGGCGCCGTAAATATCCTTAAAAATTCTTGTTGTATTATTCAGTAAACAGTTCTCATATAGAAAGTTGAAGTTACGTGGCAGTAAATATGGGATTTGAATCCGGGGATTCTGTGTTTGAATCCAAAGTTCAAAGTTCAGTTTCAATCAGTAGGGTAACTTTTTACATAATCTATTCGATTAAATTTTATCACTTAAAATCGAGTCAAAATGTGCGCTAATGTCGCGTTGGATTAATGCGACATTAATGCACTTTTTAACTCTATTTCGGTGGAATTTTAAGTCACAAAAATTCAAAATCGAATCGAGTGTCAAAAATCATGGCCCTGGCCGTAAATACTAGATCGATTCGGTAGTATTTTGTTATTTCATATTTAAGCACTAAACAGTGATTTTTGAACATTCTATTTATAAACAGAACTGCGAATAAATTAATTATAGATTATAAATAGAGAGCGAAAAATATACTGTAGCCCGAGCACGGAAAACTAATGTAAATGTAAATGTAAATGTATTTGAGTTCGCTGCGCACTGATGACGTTTGGTTAATATTTCATACAAATTTCATAGTCGCGCATCGAGTTCGAATACATTTACGGTTGTCGGAAATTTTCCTGCTCAGGCCGCTGTTAGCGAATTACGAATATATCAGCTTGAATTTAATAGATTGAGTAATATTTAAACAGTGGTCTTTATTTGTGCCAATTAAACCGTATCGAAATCAACTTTTTCCTTGAAACGTTTATACTTTCGCAATAATGAAACACCTATTATTCTAATCAAAAATTGAATATTAAATATTTATTTTGAATGTTTCGTATTACATTGTTTTTCGCATTCCGCAATATTTAAGAATTAATTTATGTTAATCGTAAAATAAGTTTATTTTTAAATAGTGGAGCGTCGGTGCTGTAGTTTTATAGCGATACGATTACCATCCTAAGGTATCGGATTCGATCCCCGGAGTCTGGAATTTGCCCGATATAGCGATAGGCTCGCCCCCTATCACATATAAATAAAATAACAACAAACAATCACACATATAGTCCTGACCTCCCATTAAGATCGAGTCTTATTTTAAGATCGAGTTTTAGGTATCAGGAACTACATGAGACCTTCGATCTCACAACACCCAGACCCGAAAAAAACATCTAACATTTGTCTCGGTACGGGGAATGAACCCGCAACCTCTCTCTTCACAGCCGGCTACTCGCCCGCTGCGCCACGGAGGCTATCAAATGGGACGGAAAGGGGAAACGGGAAGCTCGATAGTATTCTCGTTTCTGTGTTTCCTGACCGTTACGAGTTAGGGACCTTCAAGAAAAGAGCCTATATCTACCTCAAAGGCCGGCAACGCATCCATGATTCCCCTGGTATTGTGGATGTTTATGGGCGGCGGTGATCACTTAACATCAGGTGACCCACTTGCTCGTTTGCCCCCTCTTCTATAAAAAAAAAAATCTATTCTCTAGTTCGCTCCTGCCTATCCCTTCGTTGATACAGGCGTGAGCTTATAGAATTTTAAACATCTATCATCTAAATTAAAGGGAAACATAGGTACTTCATATAGTAAACGATGAGTAACATAACGGTCCAACCCAAATGGTGTACACACGTGCAAATATTCTGTACACAAACTGTTAGCATTACAGTCTGTTTGCACAACTAATGCGGTTCAAGAGAGTGCGTGTTACTGGTTTTAAATGGGGCTTTACTTTTCAACCAACTTGCAAAAGAAGTTTCTCAATTTGTCAAACTAACCGCCGAATGCTCATACATTTAGGGTCACTTGCAGCTCCACTATAAATCTCCATTTATTACAAATCTTGATTTATAGAGAGGTAGGAGCCGTACGTTAAATAAAGTTTAGTTCTAACTAGATTAGTAATAGCGCTGCAAGTGGCTGTTAAGGTCGCCTTAAGTCGTTTAAGGCCGCATTTTCTGACAAAATTGTATAACAAAAATCAATGTAAGAAGCCATTAAAGTTGAGTAGCATTTGACCATTCGGGCGAAAGACATAGAACAGTACTTAGACGGGATAATAGCACGAAACTTGTGATCCAAAAGTTGTGACTTCGGGGTCATAAATCACTCAGTCGTATTTGAATCATACGCGCGTAAGGACGTGTCAGCGTAATAATGTTTAGAAAATAAAATTGTCTTATGTGATTCTTGAACATTCACAGAACATTCTAGGATGTAACATAACATAACATAAGCTCACGCCTGTATCCCCGAAAGGGTAGGCAGAGGCGTACTAGCGAACTAGAACACCCACATTTCGCCGAGCTTAGTTCCGTCCCAGATGTGATAGGGGGCAAGCCTATCGCCATATCGGGCACAAATTCCAGACTCCGGGCTGATATGGAAAAATTTAATATCACTTTGCCGGACCCGGGGATCGAACCCGACACCTCAGAACCGTAGTCGTACCGAAATACCGAGGCAGTAAATGTAAATCTAGGATGTAAGTTTTAATAAGCACCCTCGCATTGTAATAAGTGGTAGATTGCGATACTGACATTCGGTATCAATTTTTTTGATGGAAACTTGCTTTACACCCCATCTGTAGTTAGTAATATTAAATCTCTTTGATATTAAATCAATAAATTAACACGCAACAGTCACACATACTTTTGACACCAAATTAAGGTACGAGCCTCGTAGGTATCAGAAACTACGAGAGATTTTCGGTATCACAACACCCAGACCCTAAACAAATATCTGTGGCCCACACAAACATTTATCTCGGTGCTGGAATCGAACTCGCGGCCTCGCTTCACAACCTGCTCACCCGCTACGCCACGGAGGCTGTCAAATAGATGATTCTGTATTTATACATGAATTGTGTGAGTTTACACTGTGTATTGTAAATTGAGTTTGTTGTCTAGGTGCTAATGTAAAAAAAAAAGAAAATGAAATAAAATGACAAAGAAAAGAAAGAAAAGATGACATAACCTAATATTATATTTTGTACTAGGTTTTTCCCAAACTTAAATACAGGCTTTTTAAGTACGTTACTATAGTAATTCATTTAGATATAAAGTCCATGAGATAACTTCGACATAGTACACTTTGTCAGTAGCATAGCACTTGTTGACAAATTTAATGTCAACTAGTAACATTGTGATCCTGATCGACAACCTTAGGAATTATACAAGGATGGTAGTAGGTGTGACAATAGTGTTTTTAGTGTGCTATACTTTTATGTCAGCTTTAGACTTCTTAAATGAAAGTTGCACTTGTGTCGCATATGTATGTATATTTTGACCGGTGTAATGTAATTTTCATTCGACTTAAATAGTCACGGGCGGCTCGGCGTCCGGTGGCACACACGCTTATGTAACATATATATGTGCCGCCTCGAGCGGGTTAAAAAAAAGGAGCAGGTCCTCAATATATCTGTACTTTTTATGTTACCCGATATCTCAACACAAACAACAAAATTTGAAGCGATATTCAAGATTATTTTTGTGTTCGATAGAGCTTATTTCAAGGGTAGTCTCGTATATTTGATAACGATTGGATAATTTTTGAAGTTGGTCCATTAAGTTTTTAGACTTGTGATTATAACTTCTAAGAATACATTCTCTGGCGAGTATCAAACCTGCTTCCGTTACAAAAATAGCTTATGTTACTTTCCAATCCATGAACCACCGTTTTACAAAAGATAATGTCAATTCGTTGCTGGTTTCTTGAAATAAATCCAACAACACACTCGTATTTATAATGTTCGTAGTTAATAAATTAACAAGGAATTTCGTAACAATTTTATATAAGTTATAACCCAGTCTTACAATACGTTTATCAATTTTTTTCATAATTAATATTTTTCTGGAGACTGGATTAACGTTGTTTTTAAATGACATCGTTGTTAATGTACTCATCTCTCTCTCTACCTACTTAATGTGAGATCGGCGTAGCATACTTTTTCTAGCATGTTGCACAAAGGATTTGGCTTAGTTTTTACGACCTGCTGCCTACCTGACGTTATCCCCGTTATAGGGGATACAGTTCTAGGCAAATCGTATTAAAAAAACAACCCGCTTAGCCTTTAATGTACCTGATATAATATTACCTGATTTAATTATAACAGCCAGTTAACCGAGCCAATAAATTGCTACTAACAACTCCATAGAGATCCAGAGAAGCTCAAATCCACGGTCGCGATACACAGAACCGAGAGACGTTCGTGAAATGTGAAATCAGATATCAACTTTTTGCCTCGGCTGTACTCGGGACGATGTTTTTACGAAGACTTTATGTGCTGATGTTCATCTGCCATGGGAGAATTATTTAAAGGATTTTCGGACTAAAATTATTTATGATATGGTTTGGCATACTAGAGCTTCGCGTCTTTTCGTGGAGATCAAATAAGTTGAAGAACTGAATTAGACTTAAGTTATAATTTCTGTACAGGGCTGGTAAAAGGTCATTGTATCTATTTGGACCGAATGGATTCGAAGCTGACCGACTGAAACAACTTGACGCCATGTGCTAACCATGGTGAAGAATTGTCTGTCCCTTTTATTTTCAAACAATGTGACACAAGGAAAAAAGTGACCATTTGCTCAGCTAAACTCTTTTTACAAATAAGGTCCATTATGAAAACAAAAAACCTATATATGGGATAAGATATCAATGGTAGAAATAGATTTATCAGTGGATCTTTTTGTTGGCTAAATCTTTTATCAACACACTTTCATACTAACTTTGTACTGAACAATTTCCACAATAATGTGCCTTAACACAACCTGTGTTATAAAGGACGTAAATTGGCGTTTTTAAATGGCGAGAAATAGTAATACTCGTAGATACTAGCGGAGTCACAAGCGGAAAGCCAATAATATAATTATCCCTCTTTTATAATCATTATTATTTATTACATTGCACTTAGTAGTACAAGCTTGATTATATTACAAATAACATGCCCAGCTTTGGATCCAACATTAATAACTCAACTATAATTCTCGCTTAACAAAATCGATACACTTGCGTTCAATAGACCTTCATCTTGCACGGACGTTTATACGTCTATACATCAAAATGCAATGCACTGTATATTAAATCAATCTCATACACTGCCGGCCATAAATACTGCACAATCCATCTAAATCTATTGTAACTCGCAATAATAATTTAGTGTGGTCTTCTTTGGTGTATCAATTTAATATTAATAGACTTTACACTAAAGATTTAAGGTTGAGATTAGATTGTGGAAGTTTCAATACTTGTTTGCTGATTCTAGACAGGCGGTAGAAAATTAAAATACAATGCCGGTTGCGAATAGGCGAGTGTGTGACGTCGGTAAAGATGAAAGCGCTTGGACACCGATTTATCCTTTGACTCGTCTATTGCTAGGGCTGTCAGAAATTTTATTTATCGCTTTTGTTGATCGATAAGTTTTTGTTAGCGTCTTAAGGAAGTTAAACGTGTTTAGAGCGTTGGCGCAATTAGTTTTCATTACTCTGGGTTCTTTATCTAAATCAAGGCTAGTTGGATGTCTTTTTTGGTAAAAATTCTTTGTGCTACTAATTAAAACCGTTGTCATTAACAAAAGAACACCATGAATTAACACTTTATTAAATTATGTTAGCGTTTATTTTTACCATTTCTATATTTTTTTTGGTTTGAGGTCATTCAAAATTATCAAACATTTATTCGGCTATTTTTAATAAAAATGTAACTACCTCATTATTCATTTAAAATTTTCTGCATTCTTATAATACATTTATATTATATCTGACATACAAACATATATGACAGCCTCCGTGGCGCAGGGGGCGAGTACCCGGCTGTGAAACGTGAGGTCGTGGGTTCGATTCCCGCACCGAGACAAATGTCTGTGTTGCCCACAGATATTTGTTTCGGGTCTGGGTGTTGTGAGACCGAAAGTCTCTTGTAGTTTCTGATACCCACGATACAGGTTGTACCTAGTGTGGGGTCAGGACTACGTGTGTGACTGTTGGGTGTATTTATTATTATTTATATTCATATCGTATGTTTGTATGTCCAAGAATCGAAATCGAAATCTCGCAGCACAACCCTAAGCCCGCGCGTGCGCAGACGCGGCAATTTGTAAGCGGAATCCGACGCAGTCTTCACTGAACGTGCCAGCGTCGATCTTTCGCTAGTCTACACTCACTTGTCATACCACTAAGTGCTCATGATTTGTCTCATAGGAGGGACCTAGTGGCATATTTGAACTTATAGGGCTGTTGCTAACATTTTATCCCGTTATTACAAAGGTACTTTTATTTTTAAGATAAACATAACATGACATAATCTCACGCCTGGATCCCTGAATGGGTAGGCAGTGGCGCACTGGCGAACTAGTACACTCACATTGGTCTAGTGGTAGCATATATGGGCTGTGGACCGGGAGGTCGTGGGTTCGATTTCCAACGAATTTTCTAATTTAATTTTCCTGGGACTGGATCCCTCAGAGTGAGTTGGCGTCAGGTAGGCAGCTGGTCGTAAAAACAAAGCCAAAAACTTTCTGCAACACGCTTGAAAAAGTGTGTTGCGCTAACCCCATATGAAGGAGGGATAAGGGCAGGACTGGTGGAAAGAAAAATACTTTTATCAATCGCTTCATTCATCTTGTAATGACACCAAAAAAGTAGATTTTTGGTTTGATTGATTTTTCTTTTAATTAATTACACATGAGCAATACCGCATTGAGCTAAAAAGTTTGTTTATTTGAATGCGTATATCTCTGGATTTACTAATTAATTTTGAAAATAAGAGGACTATACTATTTTTGAGGGACATAGGTTTATTTTATTTCAGGAAAATATATTAATTATCACGAAAGCAAAGCCGCGCGTAAAAGTAAAATATAAAATTGCTCCACAAAACCGACTATTGTACTAGATTGTTTCGAACCAAAAATAATTTATTTTTATTGATTACATTTATTTTCACACCATTACTAGCACAGTGGGTCCATTAAAGCATAATTACTCGCCCGCATCGAATTCCTATATCAAAATCGATTACATAAAATCGATTAAGAATACTAATAGTTTCTGCGAACCGCCGCGCCTCACCGGCATTCATTGTAAACGCGAGCACATATAGTATCGATTTCGTATTTATATCTCGATTTGCACAATCGAATGAATCGATTAGTAATCTGATCACATGTCGCATTTATGATTCGAAGGCGCCTCCGCCGTTTGAACTGATGTCATGGAATTGTGATGTGATGTACTGAATTGATTTGCGTTTGCAATTTTGATTGGTTTATATCCAAATAAGTGGTATATTGTCGCCTTTTACAAGAGGAAAGATATATAAAGAACCTGCAAGTAACGTGGTAAAACCATGCTGTAGATATATATCTACAAGAGTAATATTGGTTGTTTGTATAAAAGTAATTCTATATATTACTTAGCCGGTAAGTAAATTATGATTATAAACTGATCGGCATAGAATTTTATTATCCTGTAAAAGACTTCAACGGGAGCGAAACATTGAATAAAAACCCTGAAATTTTATTTCATATTTATTTTTTAGGTTACTTTGGCAGATAAACAGATGTCCAGACCACCTATGACAATTGGTTACCGCCCCTCATAAACATCAGCTATACCAGAAAATAAGGAAAGGGTGTTTTGATCCCCGGAAATCTTTTTCACTTTAAGAGTTTATTTATGAGTTTTTCACTTCACGTCATCACTCACCACCATTTAATTCATGCTGTAGACAACTTTGTCTTCAGAATGGCTTTTTTAACAACAGTATGAGTAACACCGGAATATATTCCGCCGTTTTATATTCTTGTTAACAACTGTATCGGGATTTACGAGCGATTTTAACATATTGGTACTCCAGAAACGTGCTAGATAGGAAATGATTCACCGTTTCTAACAAAAACAAATCGACTCATATTTAAACAAATATGCCTGATAGTATGTATATAAACATGCCTCGTCATTGCCCCTTTGACCTTGTGGCAGCGTATATAAATTGTGGAACGGAAGGTCCTTGGTACAAATTCCAGGTCGGCAGTTTTTCAAACACGATTTATATGAAACTGGATCCCCAAAAGGAGGTGGACGTCAGGCAGTTAGCCAGTCGTAAAAAACTAAGAGGTATCCTTTCTGTAACATGCTTGAAAAAGTGTAGAATGGAATCAGTGGGCATGGAAATAAATAGCAAAAAGTACGTTTTCTGTCATATCTTGTTCCAGTCATTATCCCACCTCACTGTGGGGTCGACCTACACTTTTCCAACCATGTTACAAAAGAGATTTGACTAGAGTTTTTACGAGCGGCCTCCTGCCTGAAATCAACCCCCTCTGGGGGATCCCTGTTATATTTCTGGAAGATAAGTTAGGCGACCTGACCAAACTGTCTGGACCAGATCGTACCAGGGGTGCGTCCCTGTAGTCGGCCTAAAAAGCGCTGGCTGGACTTTTTGGAGGATGATATGAGAGCCAATGGTCTTACTGTGGAAGATGCTCAAAGCCGACCGAGGTGGAAGCTTTTAAGTAGAAAGGCGGACCCTGACACTAGGCCAGGATAACGCCAGACAGAAAGAAGTTAGGCGAACTCTAGCTGCTTCAATTATACTTGCCACTAAGTATAAATAGGTAGGATATGTATACAAGACCATTAATTCGATCAAAGTAAACATAAGTTAGATCCGTGATGGAACATTTAAATCGAACTACGATCGATGACTCACCTAATTTAATACGCGTGTACCATTTTATAAGGGCATTGTTGATGCCACAAGCAAATGTACGTAAACGGCACAATTCAATCCATCTTTCTATTAAAAAGTAACACGTTTGAGGAGTAGCAAGCTAAATTAGACCTTAAAGCATTAGAATCATGGTTTGAATTCATGCTACACCTCTAAATACAATTAATGATAGTCACTAAATGTAGAGCAGTGTTCGGATGTTCGTTTGTTAGTTAACAAATTGATATAATTAAGTTTTAAAATAAGAGTGTTTTTTTTCTTTTCTTTTTTTTTTTTTTTTATAGCAGAGACTGGCAAACGAACAGATGGGTCACCTGATGGTAAGTGATTTCCACCGCCCATAGACACCCAAGATACAATAAGAATCATGGGTGCGTTGCCAACCTAAACAGAGGAAATGGAAGGTGAGGGAAAAGGGATTGGGAAAGGGAGGAGGGAAAATGGGCCACCGGAAATCTCACTCACCGAACGAAACGCGACAGCAAGCTGCACTTTACGTCGGTTTTCTGTGAGACAGTGGTATCTAACCGGTCGAGCCGACACATACGTACTGTAGACGTAACTGTCTACAGCGTGGCTCTACCACTCCAGAAGGTGTGAGAACACTCCACTACTTCACAGTCCACGTGTGGACTGTGAAGTAATAAATTACTAATTTTTTTAGTCTGATACCGCTTTATTTTTGGTTTTATAGCAGGATATTTCAAACCCCAGTGTATTTTATACTAGTTAAATAACATTTACTAATAAGTCACTTTATTATTTAAATATCAAATTAATTTTATTAATTAGCTATTTTTTGGTGCTCTCTTGACGAGGCCTACGTTTAGCAGTGGACGGCGATAAGCTGAGATAGATAGTTATTTTTCATCACAATTTCATAATAACTAACTTAGAGCCTGATTTCGAACTACCAGCTGCATGGTAACCCATAGTAACTGGAAGATTTAAACTTTACTTAACCCACGACCAAAAATAGTTTACCCTTTGTAATAGGCTATTTTGTGTAGATCACGGTTTAGAAAAAATTGAAATGTAGTGGATACAAAATAACAAAATAAAATTTGTTGTGAACCGGGAGGTCCTGGGTTCGATTCCCAGGTCGGGCAAAGCGAATTTTCTAATTTAATTTGCTCGGGACTGGATCCTTCAGAGAGGGTTGACCTGAGGCAGGCAGCCAGTCGTAAAAACTAAGCCAAATACTTTCGGCAACATGCTTAAAAAAGTATGTTGCGCCGACCCCACATTATGGTGGGATAAGGGCAGGTAGAAAGAAAGTAGATACAAAAAAGTCTATCTCTATAAACCTCAGCAACTTTAAAATATATTTTAAAATTTGTAGGTTTATATGCAAAACAGAGCAGAGTCACGAATATAAACTAGTGAAGTGCAATATGCACTTTATTATTCCCTATGCGCAAATACTATGCAATCTATTGATTTGGATCAATGGGTCAACGAGCCACTCTAGCTCCATTTATTGACTCTACATAATCGAGTTTA
Source organism: Clanis bilineata (assembly GCA_036417725.1). Classification (NCBI taxonomy): domain Eukaryota; kingdom Metazoa; phylum Arthropoda; class Insecta; order Lepidoptera; family Sphingidae; genus Clanis; species Clanis bilineata. Next base: position 16,345,423 of record CM071147.1, read on the forward strand.
TTTACCGCATTTCAATAAGTATTTTAGAACATAATTTTTAAATAGTCATGGGCGGCTCGGCCTCCGGTGGCCCATACGCTTATGTAACATATTTATGTGACGCCTCCGACGGGCATCAGTGGCGAGACCCAAGCCTCTAGCGATTATAAATTTTTGAGTGATAGAGCCACGCTGTACACAGATACGTCTACAGCAAGAATAGGCCGGCTCGACTGGTTTGATACCACTGTCTCAGAGAAAACCGATGTAAAGTGGCAGCTTTCTGTCACGTTTCATTCGGTGAGTGAGATTTCCGGTGATCCAATTCCCCAAAATCCCTTTTCCCTCCCCTTCCATTCACTTCTTTTAGGTAGACAATACGACCATGATTCTTTTTGTGTCTTAGGTGTCTAACGGCGGTGGAGATAATTTACTATAAGATGACTCATCTGCGCGTTTGCTAGACTCTGTTATAAAAAAAAACGAATGAAGAACCTCTCCACAATGAGTGCTGTGTCCAATAACACTACCTTCTGTTTTTGCTTCTTAATCTAATTACAAAATTTAATAAGTTCTGAAGATTTTAGCTGAGACTCTTTGGAATTAATTTCAAAGCAGAAATAACCAGAATTATTGTCAAGTGCATATTCCATAATATGTTTTGTACCATAAAAATACATACAGTTTTAAATTTCAAATTGCAAAATAGACAACACATTTCAACATCCTAACAAAACGAAATGACTGGGCTTTTAGCATTATCCATTTTAAACAACCTTACGTATTCTCAATAATCATTACCATCAAATAAACATTTTATATAAACTATTCCACGTTAGTTTAAAGGAAAATATACGTAACAAATATAGAAAAGTCGTTTACACTCAAAGATCATGTCACGAGCCCATCCAACGCACTTCAGTTCTGAGATCCAGATTGGTTATTGCGAAATAATGGTGTTGGCTATATGTGTATAGTTTTATGCAGACACGGCTTATGTATTATAGAAGAGCCTTTTTTGTTAAATTATCGTTTTGATATGAAAATATATTTACTACTAGACTGGTATTTTTCAATTTTATAGTCGTTCTCTCATGGTTAAGGTTCCACCTAAGATTTTAACGGGAAGTCTGACAGGGTGGGCGTCGTTTGTTAAAATTATTTTATATTATTCTCTAGAGCTGTGTTTGTTATTTTAAGTGATGTGGTTTAATGCACCAAACTTCAGTGGAGATGGACAGTATAATGTTGAAACTTTTTAACCGGTGATCTTTGATGAGTTTTGCTTGGTGCGTTGGCAGGCTTTGTTCGGTCGATTCGCCGAGTGGAGATCATCTGAGGAGCATCGCACTGGAAGGAATTACCGCTATAATTCCAGCAGGACCTTGAGATCATCCACATCCTGATCTCATGGTCGTTGTGAAAATATAATTGCTCTATTTACCTTGACATTGGCTAAATCATCGCATATGCGTGGAAGATACTATTTTTAAAAGAAGAAGAAGGTTCCGCCTAAAAATATTACACTGATTTTCCTCTTTCTGCAACCAGTACTATTTTACCCGACTGCTCCAGAAGGAGGATAATGTTTGTAATTGTGGACCCATGATAGTAGTGCTATTTCTGAGTACTAGTAGAGTTTTAAAAATCAACGACATTCATGTCTCGGCATTCCGATAACTAAAAGAAAACTTAATATCCCCAATGACAATTACACTCCATTACAAAAAATTATTCATATCCATAACATTCTCAAATCTCCATCAAACTTTGAATAAATTTGTCGAATTACATGCCTCATTAGTAACCGACGTCGATCGACAGTTATCGAATATCACATCGAAAATGGTGTGTGTTCGGCACTTAACAATTTCAAATTACGACAAGACGACGTATATGAGTCGTTTGAGTCCACTAAACCGATAAGCTATGAAAATGGATAAAGCGTGAGGAGTCCTCAAAAAATTAAGAATGTCGCTGAAGTGTTTAGTTTTTAGGATCTTGGAAAAATGTCTAGAAATATTTTTGCAGACTGGAATATATATAATTAATATAATAACTATTATCGTGACGTCATTATGACATTGTTTTGTTGTAATATTTTTCATGTCAGGAAATAACCATTAACATTAAGGTTTCCAATAAAAAAATGTGTCTTGCCCTTTAGTTTTGTTTTGTGTCTGATATAGATATAAACCTGCCCCTTGTGAAGGAACGAAATAAAAAAAAGAAATTAACCGAACTCTAGTCGAACATTTGTGTGTTAAGGACATACAACTCATAAACTCATTAATATCCAAAATTTAACATTCATCATCATCATCAGCCATAGGTCGTCCACTGCTAGACATAGACCTCCCCCTAAGATTTCCAGATCAACTTGTTTGATTACATTTACATTAATAATAAAATATAGCGTTTAATAGCAAAACGCAAAGATTCAGTGGTTTGACATTTGACATCACAAAAAACGTGCATAAAATATACTTACGAGTTATTAAATAAATTTCAAAATATTGCAACTGTATTTTTATTATTGCCTAACATTGGGCTAGGTCAGGTAATAAGCAGAATCTAAAAAGGCCTTGCCTAATCGTTCCGGATTATTGCCAAATTATAGTGTTGATTGACACACCGTTTACCTCTTGGCATTTAGTGGGTTAAGTTGGGTCAAATTAAGTTAAATTGAGCATGCAAACAGCTCGGTCTAAACTTGAGTTGAAATACCTTGTAATTATTGACAATATTAATAAATAAACTATAATTATACTGCTAGACTAATTGCTAAATTGTTTGGCATTTATTTGATTTATTGTTGCTTATTTTAACTTATTTATTAATCTAGTTATGAATATTTATAATTTATTAATATATTCGAATCATGTGATGATGAATTGCTTATTTTTATCTCAGTATAGTTTTCAAATCCTACAATTTGGCTACTTTTAAGTTACACTTAGAAAATCGGTATATTAAGATCGCATGTATTATGTTGGGAAGGGAAAGGGTTAGGGGTAGGCACAGGCGGCTTAGCGAACTAGAAAACCTACCTTTCTCTGAGCTTAGTCCGTCCCAGATGTGATAAGGGGCGAGCATATCGCCATATCGGGCATAAATTCTAAACTCCGGGCTAATATTGAAAAAACCAAATATTACTTTGACCGACCCGGGAATCGAACCTGAGACTCCAAGGCGGTAGTCGTACTGAAATACAACTACGCCATCGAGTCAGTCTAATATCAAAATATTGAAGTATATTTCTTAAATTACAAAAACTAACGGATAAAGATGCAACCATTAGACATTTCTCAAAAATCCCTAAACCCCAACTTGTAACAACACTGTTCCGGTCACATCCCACTGGTGGGGATGCAGACCATTTGTCCAGTATCAATGCCGTCACATTATGAAGCCAATTTATAAGCACCGTATTGGAAAATTTAAACGAAGCACGGGCAAGATTGTCGTTTAATAGGACCACACGCGACGATAGATTTAGCTTTTTGTGAAAGTTTGAGTGTTAGTGTTTTACGGGATATGGATGGGAAATGGTCTTGTAATGATCGGTTAGGTTTATTTCCTTGTGTACTTATGATTGAATGTTACAATAAAATGTTATTCAATTACTATTCATTTATTTTATTTTATTGCCGCCTCTTTGGTCTATGGTACTAGAACTGTGATCTGTGAGGTCTTTGATTCACATACCAGGCTGAGTATCCAATATGTGAGTAACGCCCGAATGGTCAAACGCTATTCTACTTTAACGGCTTTTTACTTTGATTTTCGCCATACAATTTTAACAGATAAGTCGGCCTTAAAGGACATAAGGCGAACTTAAGTGTTTATTCGATGGTCAGAATACAAAATTATAAGTGGTCTCAGATATCTTTATTGTTGAAAGACGTCTAATCTTATCAATTTAAAATTATAAATCATCAATCGACTGCCTCGGTGGCGTGGTGGTATTTCGATACGACTACGGTTCTGAGGTCTCGGGTTCGATCACCGGGTCGGGTAAAGTGGTATTGGATTTTTCCATATCGGCCCGAAGTCTGGAATTTGTGCCCGATATGGCGATAGGCTCGCCCTCGATCACATCTGGGACGGAACTAAGCTCGGCGAAATGTGGGTGTACTAGTTCGCTAGTGCGCCTTTGCCTACCCCTTCGGGGATACAGGCGTGAGCTTATGTTATGTTATAAATCATAAGTAAAAAAAAAAAAAAAATGTAAAGTCTTGATTTTATTACGTTACTTTATAAACCACAATACATTACTAGCATGCGATAGAACAAGTTCTGGGGTAAGCCCCAGTCATTAAATAAGCATTTTCTTCAAGAATAACAGTAATATTGTCACAATATTCTTAGTCTACGTAAAATTTACTCCAACATAAAAAATCAATAAAACTATCACAATAATTTACAATAAAGAGTAGCCCTTTACCCTTCTAAAGTTCAAAAGCAAGTCACCACCTATCCAATTAATGCAAATGTCAAAATCCTCCATTACTATAGACAACCATCACGTGTGATGTTATTGTAGCACATCAAGTTCGGAATGGCCTTTAAAGTAGAGGAGTGTGGGCCATAAAGATTTTCACCTAATTGTCTTAAATTTTGTTGAATATGAAGAATCACTTTTATATAATCCAAATATAGATAATTTTAAAACTCAAAGGGTTTTGACGTCAGGCAGATAGCCGGTTGTAAAAATCTAAGCCGAATCCTATCTGCAACATGCTTGAAAACTGTGTTGCGCCGATGCCACATTGTGGAATCAGGGGAGATTGAAAGAAAGTACAGTAATTTTAAAACACGACGTTGGTCGCGTTCTTGGTCTAATTGCTTATAAAGGCTAGAGACCTGGCAATCCTGAGTCCGAATCACGAAATGTCATTTTTCTAACACGATTTGCCTGGGACTATATCTCACAAAACAGATTGGTATCAGCTAAGAATACCTGTTTCTATATGTGCAAAACAGGATGTTACTCCAACTACGTACTGTAAAGGTTGGTAGAAGTAGATTTCATTTAATCTACCAACAAACGAGATTGCGGTGGAACTTTTGAGGAGCATGTTATTAGTGTTGCAATAATTTATTGCCATAACATATTAAAATATCTTAAATATTTAAACTTAAACAAGCTATCAAATGTTACATTAAATTGAATTACCCGATATCCCCAACCTCCTCTTCACACGGGCCATCTCTACACCGACGCGCTATAACTGTCTAAACAGGCTGCGGTTGACAGAGCGTGAAATGGCTGCGCACGCGCATCGGATCACGTTACCCGCCCGTTTTGTTCTCTAAATTGTGTTTGATGTATGCCTGTCAGTTTGTTGATATGGATGCGTAAGCGCCGATTAATTTGTTAGGATTTTTATTTGCATTTTTTATGTTATAAAAGTCGATAATTACGGTTATTAGGACTATTTAGCTGGATTGGAGTACAGGGTGGTTACTAGGGCAGCCTACATGACGCAATGGATGGGTAGCCGAATGTGAAAGAGGACGCGAGTTCAATTCCCCAATCAAGTTTGTGACCTACAGCAATTTGTTTCGGGCCTAAATTTTGTGGGCCTAGAAGACCGGAAGTCCCTCGTATTTCGTGATACCTATACATATAACACAGTATAAGTCTAATGTCGATCCGGATTATTTTTGTGACTATTCGGTACATTATCTATGATGAATCTAATTTTTTTCTGAATATTTAAATCAATTCACTGTATATTATGTCACTGTGTGTATGAAAATGAAAACTATCATCGTTTTCGAAAACTGAGAACTGTCAAAATTACCGCGTCGTAGTTCTCCAGTCAAAAGTGTAAGGTTGCGGACACGAACTCAGCGGGAACGTACTGCTAGACTGGTCATCACGCCGCTCGCCCGCGCCGCTGCCTTCGTGGCCAGTTACATTTAAATTTATGCGTTGAAACGCGCCGCTCCGATCCCGCTGAGTTCGTGCCCGCGACCTAAGGGTTAGTACTAGGGGTACAGGTTTAAGACCTTTAAAACGTGTAATCCGCCCCGCGAATACAATGTAACCGCTCGCGAACACTCCGAATGTTGTAACAACGTGCGCCGTGTGTGTTGTCGGAATTTTAACGAGGTTTTTGCGTTTGCAAGGCGAAAGGTCAATTGGAACTATGTCATCGGCTATTTGTATTGTATGAACTGGACTATCATCAGTTAGATATAATGATGGAGCTGTTTAAAATGCGTTGTTTTAGGTAAATTGAAGTAAGTAGAGTCGAGACTTTGTAATAAAATATAATCATCTTATATTATGCCTACTGTACTGCTCGGTGGCGTAGTATTATGGGCGTGGTACGACTGCTATTCTGAGGTCTCAGGTTCGATTCCCTGGACGGGCAAAGTGATATAAGGTTTGACGTCCGATTTAGAATTTGTGTCCGATACGACTTTATTTATTGTAGCAGACTGCAGCCGGTCGTAAAAACTAAGCTAAATCCTTTCTGCACCATGCTTGAAAAAGTCTGTTGCCCCGACCCCACATTAAGATGAGATAAGAGCAGGTAGAAAGAAGCAGAGACTCGCAAACAAGCAGATGGGTCTCCTGATGGTTAGGGATCTCTATTGCCCATAGATACCCAAATAGAATCATGGGTGTGTTGCCAATCTAAAACGGCAAAAATGGGGATAGGGAAAGGGAAGGGGGGAATTGGGCCACCGAAAATCTCACTCAGCGAACGAAACACAATAGTCAGCTACCACTTTACGTCGGTTTGTTGTGAGACAGTGGTATCAAACCTGTTGAGCCTATGTTCGCCCCCTATCCTGGGACAGAAATGAGCTCGGTGAAATGTGGGTGATCCAGTTCACCAGTTCCCCTCTGCCTACCCTTTCGAGGATGCAGGCGTGACTTATGTATGTATGTATACCGGGTGTTTCATAAAGTTGGTACCAACAACAATTTCACATACAGGGAAAACGATTTAAAGCGCAAAGGTAAATTTAAAAAAATAAAAAATTTAACAAATTTTTTTTTATCTGTTATTAGCATGGGGATTTTAAAATCAGAATGCGACCTGTGAATCGTGGCAATTAGCATAAGAATGGCTTTGTGTATGCTAAAAATAATTAATTACCCCATAGGTAGTTTGCAAATGAACTATGATTTACTAAATTTTAACTTTACTACTAGATTGCTAGCCATCCTCTCTTTAATTATAGTTATTTTAATATTAATATTTTAATTTAAATTATAATTAGTTTAATGCTAGAGTAATACCATCTTTATGAAACATACTGTATATGAAACATAATTGTAACACGTCGATTGAAATCAACAATTGCCCTTTATGATATTGAATTCAAAGAACATTAACCGATCGATTTAAAGTACCACCAACGAATTCACGTGAATTTCACGAAATGGGAGCAATCATAACGAATTGCTTGCAATCAGGAAATGTTCGAATGACACTTAATATTGGCCCAGGCTTGGGGGCCGCGGTCGGTCCAAATTGGTTCTTATTCTCAGAAATAAATGTCTTGGGCTATGAGTGTTAATAGTTATATTTTTTTTATATTGATTTATTAAGTTTACGCGAATGTTATACATTGAAATAAAACTATTTTTACGGATTCTATCACGATTTGGTTTTAATTTTTATTCCCGATGTTTCGAAGGCTTTGCAGTCTTCGTGGTCTCGGGTTGTACTGGACTTATTTTTGTTTCATTTTCTATGGCCGCTGCGATACAAGCTCAGCTTAGTGCAAGGACCACAGGACAAATCTGATTGTTATAACAAATATGTTTTATTATAAATTAAAAACACCTAACCATCACACACATAGTCCTGACTCCTGACCCCACACTAATACGAGTCTTATGTCGTGGGTATCAGGAACTATTATAGATTTTCGATCTCACAACACCAATCCCCAAAACAACGGTCTCTCACTTCGCAGCCCGCTACTCGGCCACTGCGTCCCGGAGGCTGGCATTTCCTTCATTTCGAGCAGGCGGTCCACCTGGTGGTAAGTGATCATTACCGCCCGTAGGCATCGGCAATGTCTGCATACCATGTAAAATACTTTTCTAAGATATTATAAAGTAGCATGTCATAGCAGCAATGGAAAGAGAGATATACCGAGAAGGAAAATTATTCCAGAGTTTGCAAGAGCATAGGAAAAATTTCCTCTGGAAACTCACTGAACTGAATGTGGTTCCAGATCGGATTTATTAACTTGTCTCTAGCGACGGGTGGTACGATGGTAAAAAGGGGATGAATCTTCTTTTCCTTTGTTGAGTGTTGCAGAAAGGCTTTGGTTTCGTTTTTACGATAACCTGCTTGCCTGACATGAACTAACTTTGGGAGATATAAACCTGGAAAAATTGTGTTAACAAACCGTTTACTTGAACCTAGGACATTCCGGCCCACAGAACATATCTGCGGCCACTAGGAAAAGACATAGTATCTTTAGATAAAATATTAATAATATCAAACAATTGAAATAAAACTATTTTTACGGATTCTATCACGATTTGGTTTTAATTTTGACATTGGTAACCAAATCGTGATAGAATCCGTAAAAATAGTTGTATTTCAATGAATAGCATTCGCGTAAACTTAAGAAATCAGTATGAATACCAAACAATTTCGCCACCTAACCCTATAGAACATTATAGTACAATACAGTGAAAGTCAGCGAGATGACTCTAAAAACTGTTCACACTAATATAAAAAATTGACGTTTAACTTTCGTTTCTTTTGTGCGACGCATGCGTGGACAGTCCGTCCGTATATCGATCGTTGTGCATATTGAATTATATGTGATTGTAAATATAACTGTGGTTTGGATTTTGAGGTTGATTACGTCTATTGTCGTGAATATGTGAACTCATTTGCTTGAAAAGGAGGATTATAAAATTGGCTATATGTTAGATGCTGCTATGATTGATATATTTTAGCCTCATTAGTAAGTGATAGTATCAAATTTAAATTCAAATATTTTATTCTGCAGATATAATATTTTATATAACTTTTACATATCACCCTGTCTATCACCCCATCTGTCGCCCCGTCTGTCACCCCGCCTGTCACCCCGTCTGTCACCCCGTCTGTCACCCCGTCTGTCACCCATCTGTCACCCAGTTGGTCACCCCGTCGGTAACCCCGTCGGTCACCCAGTCGGTCACCCAGTCGGTCACCCCGTCTGTTACCCCGTCTATCACCCCGTCAGTCACCTCGTCAGTCACCCCGTCCGCCACCCCATTAGTCAGCCTGCCAGTCACCCCGTCATTCCTCACGTTGGTCACCCCGTCAGTCGACCCATCAGTCACCCCGTCAGTCACCCTATCAATCACCGCGTTAGTCACCCCCTAATCACCTCACCATTCATCCCGTCGGTCAACTTATATCTCAGAAACTACTTTCTGATATACAAATTTCCCCGCTTTTGCAGCATTTTTCATTTTTTCTCCGCTCCTATTGGTCATAGCGTGATGTCATATAGCCTATAGCCACCATCGATAATTGAGCTATCCAACATAAAAAGAATTTTTCAAATCGAACCAGTAGTTCCTGAGATTAGCGCGTTCAATCAAACAAACAAACACTTTAACAACAAGCTTTATAATTTTAGTATAGATTTCCCGAGAATGGATTGTTCAGGTCGTCATAAAATATTATGATATAAAAGTATTTTCCCTGATTAAAAAGTAGTTTATGTCATTCAAGAACTTTTTATCAACCGACTTCCACAAAAGGAGGAATTCTTCCTCAATTCGTCTGTATTTTTTTTATGTATGTTACTCGATATCTCCGCCAAATGTAGACCGATTTTCAAAATTCTTTTTGTGTTCGATAGAGCTTATTTCAAGCGTAGTCCCATATAAATTTGTTCACGATCGGGAAATTGGAAGTCGGTCAGTTAAGTTTTTAATTTTAATCATAGTTTGGTTTAGCAAATTTAGAGCAAATTCAAACAAGCTTAACAGCTTTGTAATATTGGTATAGAAGTATAAAATCTACCAAATCACTCATAAAACATTTCCATAATTACTAATCAAGCTACCAGTGATGCAAAAATAAAAATTATCGTATAAATTTGTCTCAGCATAATTCGCAGATTTATATATTGATACGGTGAAAAATATGACATTTACGCCCACGTTATATTTTTATTTTATGTTAACAGCGAACGGGCGTGGCCGTTGATCCATTAATAATAATAATAATATTAGCCCTGTAATATTACCGTCCCACTGCTGGGCACGGGCCTCCTCTACTAATGAGAGGGGTTAGGCCTTAGTCTACCACGCTGGCCTAATGCGGATTGGCAGACTTCACATACCTTCGAAATTCCTGTGAAGAAATTCTCAGGTATGCAGGTTTCCTCACGATGTTTTCCTTCACCGTTATAGCAAGCGATATTTCACAATGAAAATACACTTAACATAGAAAAGTCAGAGGTGTATGCTCCATTTTGGGGTTGGTCTCGAACCTCCGACACTTGTCTCGGCAGTCCATACCATTCCCAACTGAGCTATCGCTGCTTTTTGTTGATCCATTATCAATAAATTATTTATGACCAATCTAGACTATGTCTTTATTATAACTCAGTCTCTAAAATATTTTGACATGTATAGGATAAAGGAACCAATCAACCAACCCGCATTCGGCCAGCGTGGTAAACTAAGGCCTAACCCCTCTCATTAGTAGAGGAGGCCCGAGCCCAGCAGTGGGACAGTAATATTACAGGGCTAATATTAGAGATATATTATTATTATTAGGATAAAGGAGGTGCGGCAAAGTTAGAGGATTTGTTTTATTTTTACACTACTGCATCAGAAAGAAGGTAATATTATATTCAATTATTATTAGAATAAGCCTAAAAGCTATTAAGATTTCCCTTCTAAATTAAGACATTTAAATAAAATAATTTTCGATTTCATGATATAATTGCTATATATTTTCACCGACGGCAATTTTGTTAATATTTTCTTGGAAAATAACAAAACGGCTGTATCATACCGCATTAAATTATTTATTGACTTTTAAAGTTGAAATTCGATTTAATCGATACACTTTTAGTTTCACGACTTAATATTTCATACTGTACATTGTACAATCAGTTAGAGAAATACTTTTCAATAAAAAGAGTTTTCACAAAAAAAAATGCATTTTTAAAACTTTATTCCGAAGAGAAAATAAAAGTTAACTTAATCAATAATGCGTTTTTTTACTTTTCTAATCATAATAAATATGTTTGTATCCCTTATAAGTTGAAAACAATATTGAATAAAGATTAAAAGTATGGGCATAGTAGCATATATGGGCTGTGGACCGGGAGGTCGTAGGTTTGATTCCCGGGTCAGGAAAAGCGATTTTTTTAATTTAATTTGCCTGGGACTGGATCATCCAGACGGGATTGAAAAAGTGTGTTGCACCGAACCCACATTATAGTGGGATAAGGGCAGGTAGAAAAAAGAATTAAGATAATTTATTTATTTATTTAAAAAATGGAAGTTTACAGCACTTGGCCAAAACACTTACATTTAAATTGAAATACTATATCTAAATTATTACGGTAACTACCCATTAGGCTTTATTTTTATAGAAATTTACAAGAAACGGGTAGTACAGTATAGTTTTTACGCTTACACTAAACAAATGCTTGCTGATCCCGGAACATAGATGACAATTATATTATTTTCTTATTTAACACTGATCATATTAATATATTAATTACAGAATTAAGCAAACTTAAAGTATAACTAGTTTAAAGGAAAACCTATAATTTAAAATTTCCTCAAACTGGGCAGAAGCGTTAAATCAGAATTCAATAACAATTTAAGTATTAATAACAGGTGTGATAATTTGTTAAATTTGTTTTATAAACCGGTACATAATCGATATTCAAGATACAATAGATAAGATATTTAATATATCGTCATGGTAAACTTTTAAAATGTTTTTCCATTCAGTGTAATCATTGGAATAGAAGATTTTTTAATTCTTGATAACATTAATATAACATAAGCTCACGCCTGTATCCTCGAAGGGGTAGACAGAGGCGTACTATCTAACTGGAACGTCCCAGATGTGATAGGGGGCGAGCCTATAGCCATATCGGGCACAAATTTCAGATTCCGGACTGTTACTCAAAAATCCAATAACACAATGACCCGAGACCTCAGGACGATAGACGTACCGCCCACGCAATACATAACATACTCATACCCCATAACATGATAACATTAATTTATATTTTGTTTAGTAATGGTACACAAATATATATATACTATACATTATTGTAAATGCGAAAGTTTGATTCAGATAATACGAACAAACGGCTGAATGGATCTGGATGAAAGGCACATAGATATATTATAGTCTAGAATAACACATAGCAGTTTCGCCCCAAAAAATTTGCTGTTCGGTACATTTTAATAAATTTCCACGCAAACGAAAGATGTGGGCAATAGCAAGTTAATCAATAACATTAAACGTTAGAGCTATCAATATAATATACCCTAGATGCACAGTTCTTTGCAAATATCGTCCTTAAAAGTAGTCTCGGTAGTTATAAAAGAAAGAAAAAGATCACAAATTTTAATTAAATTAACACAAATACAACCCTATACACGTGTTATACAGTAGCTTTTTAAATGAAATGAGCAAGCGTTCTTTTTTTAAATTTAGAATTCTGTCGACGTCCGACTGTAGGAAAAGGACTGCTTTCAACACTCCTTTGCTGTCCTATTTTCTTAGCGTCAACTGTACATGTGGGTATATATATGTATGGTATAATGTTATATCCTTAATTTACCTAGTATCCGTTATCCCAATTCACAAACAATTAAACATCAATTCAGATATTGACCTTTTTATAACTAAGCCTGACTTATTAAAGCCTGATATGGCGATAGGCTCGCCCCCTATCACATTTGGGACGGAACTAAGCTCGGCGAAATGTGGGTGTACTAGTTCGCTAGTTCGCCTCTGCCTACCGCTTCGGGGATACAGGCGTGAGCTTATGTTATGTTATGTTATGACTTATTAAAATCTCATTTACATAAGCACTGGTTCAATAAAACTGTAAATATAATATATATTGGTAATAATAAATTTGTAATTTCTCCGCACAAGCGTGATTTGGCTTCATATATGTGAAAACAAAAAATGGTACAGTAGTTTTGTAAGTAGACAAAAATAATAATAAGGATGTATATACTATTGGTTTTCCAAATAAACAAAAAAAAAAATAAACGGTCCCAACGTACAAAGCGACATGTCAAAAACTGAGGTTTTCAGGAGAACGAAATGAAGTTTATTTATAAGTTTAAGAATTATCGTACTTGTTATCTTGTTCGATTAGTATTTAAAGTAGAATTATTAGAATACAAAATAATTACAAAAATATATCTATATAGTTAATCGTATGGACAATCTAAGGCCACATATGCAATAAAAAATATGCCATTTTGACTTGTCTTTATATACGTAGGGACCGTCGAAATACTTTTGCGCCCGACTGTCCATAATTACCTTTTCACAGCATTGAATCATTTCGTACGGTGTGTATGATCGATTATTGAAAAGTGTGCAAATTATAGGGTCATCCATACGAATCCAGTCTGTAATGACCGTCGTAATGTTGACCCATGAACAATTTTATACCAACACATTCTTTGTAATTTTAATGTATAAAATACGGCGCGGTGGCCGCGGCATCGATTTCGATATTTTTTTTAAACCGATTTAATTTTCAGTTGTGATTTCCATGGCTTTATTGTTTTTTGTTGTCATTGATAATATTGGTTTAAATTTTGAAATACGTTATGAAATAATAGCGAGTTGCGAAAAGTGATTGTCCTAATCACTAAATCAAAAACTAAAATTTGATTTTAAAAATACGTATATCTAAAAGTTCAGCAAATCATTCGCACATTGTCCTTAAAATCCAGCCTCCGTGGGGCAGCGGGCGAATAGCCGTCTGTGAAGCGAGACAAATGTTTGTATGGCCTACGGATATTTGTTTCGGGTCTGGGTGTTGTGAGACCGAAAGTCTGTCATAGTTCCTGATACCCCCGACACAAGACTAAAGATTATAGTGTGGGGTCAGGACTATGTGACTGTTGGGGGGTTATTTAGTATTAAAATTAGTTAAGTGATTTAAAAATAATGTCAGAGTAAATTATTTGTTAAACTTCCTGTTTGTACACCACGAGATGATAGTTATTTTAAGTTAATTAAACATTATATGCTCTATTCTTTCTACCTGGCGTTATCCTGGCGTTATGTCTTCCTACCTAAACGCTTCCATTATGCCCAAAACCACTTCAAAATTATACGATATATTTCGGTATTATATTTACATTTTTGAAAATATGAATATATTTTTAGCCATATAGTTTCGCTCTAGAATATAAATTAAACAATAAACAAATTATATTTTATTGAAATATTTAAGGACAAATATAATTCTAACTTAAATAGGAAGGTCACTCAAGTAAATTACTATTAATAAATAACGTCACTTAAGGACATTAGAGAGGATTGACAAATTGAAACATAATTATAGGTATTAGACCTAGTGCCCAAAATATTTGTCGACAAAAAACTTTGTGAATTATAGTCGTTAGCTAGCCTCTCGACACCTGATTATAAAGGATATATTATGGCGAAATATCTTCTAATGATTTCTTAAGTTTACGTGAATATTATACATTGAAATAAAACTATTCTTACGGATTCTATCACGATTAGGTTTTAATTATTATTCCCGACGTTTCGAAGGCTTTGCAGTCTTCGTTGTCACGGGTAGAATCGTAATAGAATCCGTAAGAATAGTTTTATTTCAATCTTCTAATGATTTAGAACTTGTCAAATATCGGTATATTAAAGGTAATCACTGACTGCTTCGGTGGCGTAGTTGTGTTTCAGTACGACTACCGTCTGATTTTAAGTTTCCGCGAATGCTATTAATTGAAACAAAACTATTTTTCGGATTTTTTCACGATTGGTTTTAATTTTTATTCCCGACGTTTCGAAGGCTTTAGAGGAAGAAGAAGAAGAAGAAGGTAGACGACTAGACGTTCTGAGGCATCGGGTACAATCCCCGGGTCGGGCAAAGTGATATAGTTTTTTTTTCATATCATAGAATTTGTGCCCGATATGGGGCGGAACTAAGCTCAGTGATATGTGGGTGTACTAGTTCACTAGTGCGCCTCTGCCTACCCCTTGGAAATACAGGGTTGAGCTTATAAGTATGTAAAGGTAATCACAGTAGCGATATGGTATTTATTTTAATGTAAGGATGTGGATTCAATTCTCAAACAAACAAAGCTTTGCTCATATTGTTTAATGTGGTTCTTGAGCTTTTAACAAGGAAACTGAGATGTCATTCTTCTTGCACCTGCCCTTTTCCCACTCCGATGTGGAGTCGCAACGCACTTTTTAGCCATGTTACAGAAATGATTCGACTTAATTTTTTACTGCTGACTACTTGTCTAACATTAATCCCTTCTGGATGAGACAGTCTCCTACATAAAGCTCATGTCTATATCCCCGAAGGGGTAAGCAGAGGCGCACTAGCGAACCATAACACCCACATTTCGCCGAGCTTATTTCCGTTCCAGATGTGATAGGTTACCATATCGGTCACATTCCAGACTGCGGCCTTATATAAAAAAATCCAATATATTTTTGCCCGACTCGTGGATCGAATCCGAGACCTTAGGGCAATAGTCGTACCACGCACGGGATACAAATACACCACCGAAGCAGTCCCGTGAAAGTTAATTTAGAAGAAAGGCTTTACCCGACCTGAAAATTCAACCTAGAACGATATAGTATACCTAATTATATGCAAATGTTTACTCAATGTAATTTGAGTTTTAAAATCAGCAGCATATAAACACAACCCACAATAAAAATATCTCGATTAATCATGTATTAGTTGATAGCAATCGATTAAACTACCATAATTTCAAATAAATTCAAATCGATTCCAAAATTAGAATATATGTAAAAGTTTTAATCTAAATTAGGATATTTGTAATAACCATAAATTCTTCAGAAACGGCTATATTTTCCAACGTAACACCTACAGCTAATTAGAGCATGGTAGTAATTGGGACCATGGTAGCTTTGGTTATCTAGCATAGTAAGTTATGGCGTGTTAACGTACAGTGATAATGTTGATCCTGGAGATAAGGGTGTACCAAGAAAGTTCTCGTATTAAGAGCCGGTCTGTACTCCTCATTTTATGTACGAATGTTTTATGACTTTAACAGACGGAAAAGAAAGGAGGTTCTAACAAATATTTTCTCTGTGTTCACCGACAACTTCGCCATGCTCCGACCGATTCAGACTCCGAAGAGAGGAAGAAAGTTTTTTAATTTTTATCCGGCTACCTCGGAAGAAGGGTATTTTTCAAGGTTTTTATTGAAGCACATATACAACACCCTCGGTGGCGTGGTTGTATTTTGGTACGACTACCGTCATGAGGTCTCGGAATCGATTACCGGTTAGAGTAAAGTAATTGAATTTTGTCATATCAGCCCGGAGTCTGGAATTTGTGCCCGATATGGCGATAGGCTCGCCCCCTATCACATCTGGGATGAAACTAAGCTCGGCGAAATGTGGCTGTTCTAGTTCGCGAATTCGCCTCTGCCTACCCCTTAGGGGATACGGGCGTGAGCTTATGTTATATACAGATGTACAAATCTGTAATGGTGTGTTTTCAGTTCATTATTTATATGGTCTTTACATATATGGCCGTTAATCTTTGATCATAATGGCTGAATTTTAAGACCAATTTATAGTTTCGGAACGTGATTGTCATTCGGTCATTAGATGATAGGTGTCATATGTAATATTATTAATTTATAATTATAAATACAATATCAGTCATAAAATAGAACTTCATAGGACATTAAGATTCATAAGGCGTGCCCACGCGCTGCGTACCCGTGTTTGTCTTTAACTAATTTGAATAAATACTTAATTATGTTAATATTCTAATCAAAGATGTACGATATGTTAGTAAATTAGACCTTTTTATGGTGGCGGCATGTCACTGAACTCACCCCGACGTGTTCACATTATGACCTGGTCTTAATTTCTTTTGACGAGGAAATATGCCTATTTTATTTTTTATTGCTGACGTCTATAGACGTCATAACGTGCCTTGACGTCGTCCACTGTCAATTTTATTATTATATTAGAATGTTATATTGTTTAGATATATTACTTTTGATGATCAAACTGATTATTTGAACAGTTTTATTTTCTTCATTAATGGCTTTAATTTTAAATACATGTCACCCTGAGCTTTTGAGTGGTAGAGCTCGCTAGACATTTATTTCTACAGGCTGGGCTGGCTCGACTGTTTTGATACCATTATTTCACAGGAAAAGTAGCAGTTTGCTCTTGGGCTCCGTTCGTTGAGTGAAATTTTAATTTTCCCCATTTCTCCCTTCTCGTCCCAATCCTAATCCCCTCATTTAAGGTTGGCAATGTGTGCATGATTCTTTCGTATCAGGACTGTCTATTGGCGGTGGAAATCATTAACCATCAGGTGACCCACCTGCTCCACGAAGACTGTTAAATTTAAAAATACATTAATATGGAATGAAAATTCATTTTTCCGCAACTGAATATCCAGAGCGGGTTGACATTAAACAGGTGCTCATAGAAAATAAGCTAAATTCTTTCTGCAATATGATTTTTAAAAAGTATGTTGCCGCGACACGCCACATTGGAGTCGGGTCGAGCTAGGTGGAAAGTATTGAAAATTCCGTAACTATTTTTGGTTTGATGGTCGTTTATCATTTATCTGGCTCTATTCCACTGCTCTAGAGGTATTATCTCATTAATGACCTAATTAAAATCAAGTAGACAATATAAGCGATCACCATTAAGCTAACGGCACGTAAGCTCTGAAAGCACGGATACTTAATTACAACAAAAAGCCGCGCTAGTTAGTTCATGATGACAGTGTTTTCATTGACTCTTATAATAATCTCGTGATTTATAGCATTAGATAATTACGTTTTATTATGTGTCTATGATCTACAATAAATTTACATTTTGTCCCATCTCGTTTCATGTAGGCGAGCAGTTGACGATTTTAGTTTTTACCTCATGTTAAAGTAAATTAATTTTGGTTTGTGTGTGTTTATTCAATGTAGTCGCCTCCTTGGTCTAGTGGCAGCATGTATGCGCTGTGGACCGACAGGTCCTGGGTTCGATTTCCAGGTCGGGCAAAGCAAATTTTCTAATTTAATTTGCCCGGCACTGGATCCCTCATAGGGAGTTGACGTCAGGCAGGCGACTGGTCGTAAAAACTAAGGCAAAGCTTGAAAAAATGTGTTGCACCGACCCCTCTTTAAGGTGGGATAAGGGCAGATAGAAAGAGGTGTGTTTATCCAAATCTATGATTTTGTAGTAAATAGTAAGCATGGTCAATTTTACAAGAAGATGAAAAAAGAGGGTTTTTCTAGGCTCGGCCTCGATCACCTCTCTGACGGTACTAAGCTCGGCGAAATTTTTTTATTTATTTATTTTATTTTCACACTTACAACTAATATTACAGGATGTAATAGTAGTTGTAAGTGTGAAAATAAATGTAGGTATTCTAGTTCGCTACAACGCTTCTGCTTACCCCTTTGGGGATATAGGCGTGATTTTATGTTTTTTTATCCCAGCACGCAATAAGGAGTTTACCACAATTATTGAAATCAGAGAATGAGATACCGGCAGGTAGGTTACCACATGGTAAGTGATCTCCGCCGCCCATAGACAAGCGTTGCCAACCTTTAGAGGATTTGGAAGGAGAGGGGAAAATTGCCCCCCTCTCATAACCTCACTCACTAAACGAAACACATCATCGAGTTGCCATTTGACTATGGTTCGCTAGTTAAAAATAAATTAAATTTTTAAAACAGTCCATTCACGATGTAGAAGTTACTATAAGTAAAATTAAAGCTAAATTGCAACTATGAAATATTATTGAATTAAAACTGTTTTTACGGATTCTATCACGATTTGGTTTTAAGTTTTATGCCCGACGTTTCAAAAGCTTTGCAGCCTTCGTGGTCACGGGTCAGACTAAGGTATCAGTTGTCCAAAAATGTTAATATTACAATATCTACCGTCATTTTAAAATTATACAAATTTAAAAAGTTAGTCATTTGCCCAACCCGTGACCACGAAGGCTGCAAAGCTTTCGAAACGTCGGGCATAAAAATTAAAACCAAATCGTGATAGAATCCATAAAAATAGTATTATTTCAATGAATAACATTCGTGTCAACCTAAGAAATCATCATGAAATAATATGTTTCGTCTTTACATAGTAAAACAAGGAAGGTGATGATAAACATAAGCAACACATAGTAACCTTTGACTTAAATTAAATCATGGTATGTTGTAGAATGTCTGTATGTCATTAATTTATTAATGAATCGTGACTTGTCCACATAATGTTTAAATCCAAGCCCTTCCGCTAATTAAACAATGTTGATTCTGTCGTATATAGCTTTTGCCCGCAGTTTTGCTTGATCAGGGTTATCGCATTGGCTACAGAAATAGACTCTAATTTGAATAGTAGAGCCACGCTGTAGACAGTCACGTCTACAGCACGAATGGGCTGCCTCGACCGGTTTGATACCCTGTCTCACAGAAAACTGACTTAAAGTGGCAGCTTGTTGTCGCGTTTCGTTCGGTGAGTGAGATTTCCGGTGGCCTATTTCCCCCCTTTCTTTCCCAATCCCTTTTTCCTCCCCTTCCATTTTCTCATTTTAGTTTGGCAACACATCCATGATTCTTTTTGTGTCTTGGGTGTCTATGGGCGGTGGAGATCACTTATCATCAGGGGACCCATTTGCTCGTTGGCTAGTCTCTGATATTAAAAAAACAGCTTTGAGAATATCGTGATAGAAAATAACCGGGTTACCTGACATGAGGGGCGAGCAATAGCTCGACCATGCATTTTATTGGTATTTCACCCTAGCGACTACTTAAATATTTGTATAACCCGAACGCCTCTAGCGGTTACATGGGGCACTGACGTGTTTTATACAAATTATTTTACGGAGTCGCTAACGTGAAATGTCGAAAAATCTAATACAGTCCGCAGCGAGCTGGATACAAAATCGATTATCCAAATTATTCCTGCTTGGGCATCGATATTCGAATCCAGAATTTCCCAGTCCATAGTCTATATACGTTGACACTAGATTGAAGAGGCGACAAATTACTAATCTATCGTCAACCTTCACGTAATTATTTCTTTTTACCTGCCCTTATCCCACCTTAACGTGGGGTAGGCGCAACACACTTTTTAAAATAAGTTGCAGAAAGGCTTAGTTTTTACGACCGGCTGCCTGCCTGAACTAAACCTCTAGGTGTTCCAGTCCCGGGAAATCAAAAATTGCTTTGCCCGACTTGGGAATCGAACCCAGGACTTCTCGGCCCACAGCCACATGTGCTGCCACTAGACCAAGGAAGCTACATACTCAACCCTCCTCATAATGATAAAAATAAATGTCACAAGATATCTCATACCAGCTCCTAGACTCGAAAAGAAACGGCAGCGCCGCTTTACCGCATTAATAACCCCTTTGTTAACTCTGATATATTGGTCGATTTATTATTGTACACCATTTATAATTTACGACATAAGGAAAAATATAATTACGTCGATGTACCGCCGCGGTGACATACGACTCGCCCTACCTCCCCACGGGTGGCCTGTAATTGGTAAGTATAAGTATTTACGGGTTAACTTGCCTTTATTACATTCCATATGTGTATGACAGAATAGTGTTGGTAAAACATCGATTCTTTTTGGGTTGATTAAACGGTAAAGGTTTGAGTGTTGAAAATGTAGAGTCGTTATATGAAACTTTTGGCTAGGTACATTCCGAAACTAGTCGTTACATAACAAAGACTTTTATGCATACGACTAGACTGGCTGTTCGGTACACAGAATGTGCGCACTAAGTCTCTGTTAATCGACCTCAACTCAATATAGAAATCTGCTCTTTTCCTTAGCCGGGAAACATTAAACACTCGCTGCCATGTGCACAATTTTACTTCGAAACAGCCTGTCTAGTAAATACATAGGAGTCTTTGTTACATGATCAAAGGTGCGGACACTTGCCGTCGGAGGCGGCACATATATATGTTACATAAGCGTATGGGCCTCCGGAGGCCGAGCTGCCCGTGACTAGCTACCTCTAACAAAAAATTGAATTTTAAAGCTTAATATTTCGTAAACTTATTCTTGGATCAAAAAATGGTTATAGCAAACCCTCAATGGATTTGAACAACCTATCCAACGATACCCCACACCATCGGATAATCGATAAAAACAATTTCATCCACCACTTTACGTGTAGGGGATGTACCGTATAAAAATAACATAACAACATAAGCTCACGCCTGTATCCCCGAAGGGGTAGGCAGAGGCGCACTAGCGAACTAGTACACCCACATTTCGCCGAGCTTAGTTCCGTCCCAGATGTGATAGGGGGCGAGCCTATCGCCATATCGGGCACAAATCCGTATAAAAATAAGAAATAGAAATAGGTTTTTTACCATTTTGTCGCTGTTGTTTTGTATCATCATTATCATCATCAGCCATAGGACGTCCACTGCTGAACATAGGCCTTCCCCAAAGATTTCCAGATCGACCTGTTGGAAGCGGCCTGCATCCAGCGACTTCCTGCGACCTTTATCAGGTCGTCGGTTCACCTTGTAGGTGGACGTCCTACGCTGCGCTGTTGTTTTGTATACACATGCCAAATTACAGCTTTCTAGTACTAATAGTTTCTGAGCTAATCCGCGGTTTGACAGACACAAGGACATGATGAAACTATGTATAAGGGTTCCATTTGGCTTCGAAACGGAGGATATATATTACTAGGGCATTTGGTTGACAAGTATGTTGGAAAGTCAATTCAGTCAGCATGTGACATTTAGAATGTGAAATGCGAAGCTGTAAAATATAGTGAGATGAAATTAAATTAATTATTGTGAATTTTTGAAAAAAATGTCGTAATCAGAACTGAATTTCGTTTCTTTACACGTTCCATTGGACGGCTGTGAAGGGACGAAATATTGCTACTCGTATAAATGTAGGGGTGTCACGTTGTTTTCGGTGTATTTAATTTTTATTAATCTATAATTTATGGGTGTATATTGGATGAAAGTAAATATGATAACTATGTTGTTATGTTGTCATTCCTGGTGGCCAAATTCTCATTTCCAATCACTTTGAAGTTAACAATGCAACCATGATTCTTGGGATATTACTTAATATCAGGTGGCCCATTTGCCAGTTTGCTATTGATGATGATGTTGATGTCATGGTTAACCATTGTGACATAACATAACATAACATAAG
This sequence comes from Clanis bilineata, assembly GCA_036417725.1. Lineage (NCBI taxonomy): Eukaryota > Metazoa > Arthropoda > Insecta > Lepidoptera > Sphingidae > Clanis > Clanis bilineata. The sequence continues at coordinate 16,367,802 of CM071147.1, forward strand.
CTCACGCCTGTATCCCCGAAGGGGTAGGCAGAGGTGCACTAGCGAACTAGTACACCCACATTTCGCCGAGCTTAGTTCAGTCCCAGATGTGATAGGGGGCGAGCCTATCGCCATATCGGGCACAAATTCTACACCATTGTGAATCAGTAATATAACCACGGGCCGGATTCCCTATATCCATAATCTAAAAGAAGTATGTTGTATTTACAGGTCATGTAAATGTATGTAATTTATAATATTTGATTATTATGTATGTATGTTACCTTTGTAAAATCATGAAATGAACGTATAAATTAGATGTTACAGATATCGTAAGGTGACGTAAATAACATAGGCGTTGAAATAGTCGTTATTTACTTATTATCTTCTCAACTCTAATCCTTAATATTATGGAAACACTGATGCTCAATAGAAACACCCAATATCAATTTGCCCGTCCCGGGAATCAAACCCGAAACCAGGGACGGTAGTCGTACCGTGGATGCAATATAACAATATCACTGAAGCAGACAATATAAAATCCATTAACTAAATTAAACATATTTCACCAGCCATTGAAGCGTGACAACCCTGTATGCGGGCTGCGCACAGAAAATTGAATCGAGCGACATTAGCCAGCGACAAAAACGTCGCAAATTGATTCGCAGTAGCAAATTGCATCGGCGCGTCGGCTGCGACAATTTGCCGACGGCCTGCCGGCTTGTCGCCCGCTCCTCGAGGCTTTATTACGTGTATTGTTTTATTATTTTATTTTGTTAGTGATTTATATTGTATGGTTTTAGGGCGACACGCGATATCAGTATAATAATACTAAAATCTTGATTTTATTAAATCTAGAGTTAGTTCGAAATTAGATTTAAGATAAAACCCATTTTTATATTAAAATCTACGGGGTGCAAGACATAAAGCGGAGATTATGCTTAAATAGAGTTTATTTTTAAAAAAATCGTGATTTATCTAAGTGCTGCAACACGTCCTGCGTTATTAATTCAATGTTTAGTTTATTAGGCAGTGTGTGATATTTGTAAATAGTGGTTTTTAAAATCGATATTTTTCTTTGCAATGATCCTGAAAATAAGCCAGTTACATCAAGTTGTAGGCATTTTATTGTTATTAGTATATTTTTTAAATCAATTTAGGCACAGCTTTGTATGTACGATGGTTCATTAAATGAAAGAGATCGTAAATATTATTTAATTGTCAAAAAACCTCCAGAGTAAAAATAGAGCAATCGCCATCAATGATAGCGATAGCCACACCAATGTCCATGTCGACACGCAATAAAACCGCATACAACAATCATTAATCATTCACCGGATAACATTATATTATAATAATAATGATTATGTCATTTGGTACCAAACTGATTGGGAACATTCACCTTCGCTCACCTCGATATTTGAGACTTTTAATATGGTATCCTGGGTTATTATGTGATGACCTTTATGACAAAAGTGGTAATCAAAATAAAATAATTATCTCGTTCATAAATGGAATACGATCTAAATTACAAATAGAGATATTTCAAATCATTTTTAGGAAGTCGAAAATAATAAATTCGATTTAAAGTATATTTTTCTAATTAATGTAAGAGCAGCGACAGTATTGTAAGATTGTGGCGCAAGAAAATACACTTTAAACTACTTAGTAACTTATTTATTAAAATAACTGTAAGTTTAGTTTTAACAAAGGTACGCAACGGAGCAAAAACAGAGACAACAAGATTTTTTAGGCGGGAAAGTGACGCGCGTGACAGACGTCAAAACCACAGACAAAGCGACAAGTCTATGTTTGCGTTCCAATCACATCACCCTCCCCTGAACGCAACAATCCCATACATAATACACAAAAGTAATGTTTATCTTTAGATACTCCTTTAGTTAATATATCAGCTATATTGGATTCACCCTTTACATAGCAAAATTTTAAGTTAAGTTTATTGACATGATCTTTCAAAAAATGAAACCTAATATCAATGTGTTTAGATCTAGGTAAATAGCTGTCATTAACACTAAGTTTTATGGCACTTTGATTGTCGCTATAAATGATGATGGTGTCTTCATGCTGCGGCTGCTGGCCCAATTCCCTTTGCAGCTGTTGTAGCCAGAGCGCCTCCTGTGCAGCAGCGGACATGGCCATGTACTCCGCCTCAGCCGTCGATAGAGCCACTGTTTGCTGCTTACGTGATCCCCAGGAAATAGCGCCTCCCTGCAACATAAATATGTAGCCCGTGCACGATTTACGGTCACGGGTGTCACTCGCCCAATCGGCGTCGCAGTATCCAGTGATTTTATCTTCTCCTTGTTTAGAGTATGTCAACTTGAAGCTTTTGGTGCCTTGCAAATATCTAAATACTCTTTTCAAAGCAGTCCAGTGCTCAGACTTCGGTTCCTTGTTAAATCTACTAAGTGCATTTACAGCAAAGGATATGTCTGGTCTGGTACCCTGTGCTATGTAAAGTAAACATCCAATAGCTTGCTGATACGGACAATTCAGAGTTTCTTCTGATATGTTATTAGCAAACTTGAGTCCCACTTCAAAGGGGGTCTTGGATGCTTTGCAATTTGACAACTGAAATCTTGCTAGAGTTTCAGTAATGTACCTTTCTTGGTCCAACATAATAGAACCTTTAGTTCTGGTTATAGTAAGCCCCACACATTGACTTACTTTGCCGAGATCCGTCATGTTAAAGTGATGTTTCATTTTCTCTTTTAATATGTTCATCATTTCCTTGTCAGAAGTAAATAATAATATATCATCAACCCATACTGTGATAAATGCTCTTCTCTCAATGTCATAATACACACATGGATCTGTTTTCGATTGCTTCATACCAATTTCCTTCAAAACATTACTTAATTTTAAGTTCCATAATCTGCTTGCCTGCTTAAGCCCATATAGAGACTTTTGCAAATGACATACCTGACCTTCTTGTTTAATATACATTTCCGGTTGCTGCATGTATATGTCAGCATCAATCTCTCCTTGCAAAAATGCCGAGATTGCATCCATCTGGTCTATTTCAAGGTCATGTTTTGCAGCTAGAGCTAATAAATATCTAATGGATGCATATCTCACAACAGGTGAATATACTTCTTCATAATCAACACCCCTTTTTTGGGCATAGCCTTTTATTACCAACCTCGCCTTGTATTTGATTATTGTTCCAGTTTGATCCGTTTTGGTCTTGAAGATCCATCTGCATGGCAAAGCCTTTTTATTTGATGGCAAATTTACTAGGTTCCATGTGTGATTCTGTATTAATGAAGTGTATTCCTGATCCATTGCTTTTATCCAGTCTTTTGCCTGAGGTGATGATAAAGCCTCTTCAACAGTTTGTGGGTCTGAATGGTTTGTAAGAAAACAAAGAAGACTGCTTCTGCTCTCCTCTTCCTTCCCCTGGGGTTCCCTTTTTGACCTGAGTGTCACATTACTGGTGATATCCTGTCTTACATACTTGGGCGGTAGGTAAGATTCATCAGAGTCAGATTGATAGTCACTCGAGCTCCCATTACCGGCTCCAGTCACATTTGAATCTTCATAACTGTCTCGGAATGACTGAAGAGGGATGGCCTTGACAACGGATTGCTCCCCATCCCTGTGATGTTCAGGAATCTGATTGATGACTTCTGTACTGTTGTCGGCAGGCACATACACTGAAACATTGTTTTTGTCAGGTATTACCAAGCTGTTCTTTTCATAGAAAATAACATCTCTGCTCTTAGTGACTTTGTGTGTCTTTGGATCCATTAACCGGTATCCTTTAGTGTTATCACAATAGCCTACAAATACAGTTTTATGTGATTTTTTATCCCACTTCAAGCGTTTTTCTTTAGGTATAAACATCATAGCCATGGAGCCAAAAATTTTCATGTGGGAAAGGTTTGGCTTTTTACCCTTCCACATCTCATAAGGAGATATATCTTTTAATGCTTTAGTTGGAGAGCGGTTGACTATATACACTGCTGTAGCTACAGCTTCAGCCCAAATGGGCTTATCTAACTCAGCATAAAATATCATGCAGCGGGCTCTTTCCACTAGGGTTCTATTCATTCTTTCCGCCAATCCATTGTGCTGAGGTGTGTAGGGGGTAGAGGTCTGATGAATTATGCCATGAGTTGCCAGAAAACCATCAAATATATCATTGCAATACTCCTTACCATTGTCTGTCCTTATTGTTTTAATTTTAGAATTTAATTCATTTTCTACCTTCGATTTATAATCTTTAAAAACTCTCAAAATGTTTGACTTATCTTTGAGAAAGTACACATGTACCATTCTAGTATAATCATCCACAAAAGTAATGAAATATCTCATACCTCCATATGATAGGTTTTCCATAGGTCCACACAAGTCGGAATGAATAAGTTGCAGTGGAGCCGTTGCTCTGGACCCGACATGATTAAATGGCAATCTTGTTTGTTTACCTTCCTGACAAGCTGTGCATCCTGGTAACCCTTTCTTTACTTCACTCAAAGTAACACCTTCTGAACAATTAGGTAATTTCTTCATACTTGAGAAGTTTAAATGGCCCATACGCAGATGCCATAAATTAATATCATTCTTATCTTCATTACTTGTACTCAGATGTGTACATACATCCACTTTGGTATTTAAAACATAAAGATTATTCATTAATGTTGCAGAACATATCAGCTTACCATTTTTATTGTATATATTACAACCTTTTTCATTAAATACTATTTTGCAACCATTTTTAACAATAGTGCTCACAGAAAGTAGATTGGCTGCTAATCCTGGAACATATAGCACATTATTGACCTGGATCTTATTACTTTGTGTGATATCAATATTGATACTTCCAACACCCTGTACTGGTAGTGGCTCTTTATTAGCTACAGTGATAGTTTTGATTGATGGCTCGGTGACATTGTACATCCATTCTCTTCGGCCAGACATGTGCATCGATGCACCTGAGTCAATATACCATGTATCACTCACCTGACTATCTGATGCTAAAAAGGCTGCTACAAATTTTGTACTTTCTTCCTTCTTACTTTCTCTTTTCGTATTCTTAGTATTCTGGCAATCTCTGGCAAAATGACCATGCCTATTACATACATAACATCTTGGTCCTTTATGTTTGACTGAGTTGGCTTGACTGTAAGCTGTTTTGGGCTTACGTTGGTGAGATTTCTTTGGATGTGTATAGAAAGCGGCATTTGATTCAGGACTTTTAATTTCTTGAAGAAGTTTCGTCTTGATAAGATCAGCACTCACTTTTGTGCCTGAACTTTCCAGTGCCATTATCATAGGCTTATATAAGTCAGGAAGACCCGCCAACATCAATGTGCCCAACCATTCATCGTTCACTTCAAAGCCTATATTTCTCAATTTGTGTGCTGTGCACATTATTTTACTTAAATAATCTTCAACATTGTTACTTGATTCTAAAGATGTATTGGTTAGATCCTTGAGCAATCCAACTCTTCTGGTCAATCCATTATCATCAAAAGCTTTGTTGAGGTTATCCCACACCTCTTTAGCCGTTTTACACTGTTCAATGTGAACATATAACTGCGTATCCAGCAACAAAATAAGCTTGGCTTTAGCTTTTATATCCTTTGCAGAGTCTACACAGGTTTCAGACTTCGGACATACACAATCCCAAAGGCCCTCGTGCTCCAAATATGTTTTCATACTGAACTTCCATGTAGCGAAGTTTTCTCTTCCGGTCAATTTATCCAAATGAAACATATTATTATGTGGTCCCATCTTGTCTTGCTTGCGTTTCGCCGGCGATTGAGTTGCCAAAAACTTTGCACACTCACTGTGCCGGTTTTCTTACGTAGTTCGTCGGAATGTAAACTTTTCTTTTCCCAACCACGCTCTGCTACCATGTAAGATTGTGGCGCAAGAAAATACACTTTAAACTACTTAGTAACTTATTTATTAAAATAACTGTAAGTTTAGTTTTAACAAAGGTACGCAACGGAGCAAAAACAGAGACAACAAGATTTTTTAGGCGGGAAAGTGACGCGCGTGACAGACGTCAAAACCACAGACAAAGCGACAAGTCTATGTTTGCGTTCCAATCACATCAAGTATCTAAGTAATTTTTTTGATTCATCATCATCAGCCATAGGACGTCCACTGCTGGATATAGGCCTCACCCAAAGATTTCCAGATTGACCTGTTGGAAGCGGCCTGCTTGTTGGAATTTCTTGGTTCATAAAATAATTATTTTTAAATGAAAATTCCACGGTTTCAAACTTTTTATAACTCGAAAATTGTAGATCCGATTTAGGGTTAATTTTCTATTTAATAACAGTTGCGAATAAGTAAATTGCTGTATCATGCACATATTAATTATTCTTTGTTTTTTTTTCAAAGTGTTTACTCCAATACTATTGATAGTTAACCGATATATATATATATATATATATATAGCCGAGATGCTTATATATATATATATATATATATATATATATAAGCATCTCGGCTTATATATATAAGCCGAGATGCTTATATATATATATATATATATATATATATAAGCATCTCGGCTTCCGGAGGACGAGCCGCCCGTCACTATTTAAATGATACTTTGCCAATCATTCTTGATAGAAAATCTTGGAGCATAGCAAATCGATCAACCAGTATGAAATAAAATGTCGCGTGTAATATTGTAGAGCAGACAAGAGGCTCTAATAGAATTTCCTGTAGATTAATTTAAGGTATATTGAGATGGATTTAAATTATCTTACCTTACACCCCTCACACGTGAACGCGCCAAAATGGAAGCCTGCCGCCGGCTCACCGCACACTTTGCATTGCTGGTTCATCTAAAACAAGAAATAAATATACGTTGGTAACATAACTTGCGATTTTTTTTCTACCTGTCCTTATCCCACTTTAATGTGCAAGTTTTCAAGCATGGTGCAGAAAGGATTTGGTTTAGATTTTACAACAGGCTGCCTGTCTGAAGGCAACCCTTTCTGGGATATCTAGTCCCGGGCAAATTAAATTGAAATAAGAAATTTTGCTTTGCCCGACCTGGGAATCGCACCCAAAACCTACCGGTCCACTGCTACTATACAACAGCTACAGCACAACTTTCAAATATTATTTCTATCTATATCATTATGGAAAATATAATATTCATACCTATGCTTACTATAGAGGGGATATCAAGTAAGTTTCCATACAAAAAAAAATATCTCAAACTTCAGTACTCCATCAACCAATATTAAACAATGCGAGAGCGATTATTACAACCCTAGAATGATTTGTGAACATTGACAAATTTATACCTTAAATCGTCCTTGTTTGTGAATGAATAAGAATCACGTAAGATAAGTATATTCTCTCAATATTATTACGCTGGCCGACCTGACGCGCGTATATTTCAAATGAACAAACGACTTATGACCACTAGGTTATAACTTTTGGATCACAAATTTTGTGTTGTTGTCCCGTCTACCTAAATAAAGAATACTACGTAAATAATGGTTTCGCCTCAAAAATTGAGAATTTATATTTTGTGTCGATCAGCGTATTTCTAGGTATAATTATTTTTCTGTCGCACTCTTCTACTGATTAGTGTTTCCTCTGTTACTATTTTTCATTCGACTACTCTCTTTTTGTTACTCTACTAAACTCATTAATGCGTGAGAACCTATAACTAGATCTTGTATGAAATTGGAACAGACAGAACAAAGCAGAGCCACTTCATCTACGCAGGTCATTAATCATACCAAATTAATTATAACAAATTGGATTTTGTTTATTGCATTAACCGCGGACATGTTTTTTGATGGCCTCCGTATTGTTATTAATTAAGAGCACTTAATTGTTCTACAATAAATATTAAAGACCATCTGTCAGTAACACGAAAATGTTATGAGATATCGTGCCGCTTAAAAGTAACATGAGTAACTATGAAACATATTTTATGGGAATTTGTTCATAATATAGTTATCTTACTTGTCGTTATTCTACTATTATTTGGAGTCGCAACACAGCACATTGTAGAAAGAATTCGGCTTGGTTACTACCTACGTCTGCCTGACTAACATCAACCTCTTCTGGGTTATCCAAGCATAACCAAGTCATGTTAGAAAACCGACCGACCCGAGTTCGAACCTCAAACTATAATCAACTGAACCAAGTCACCAGTGCTAATAAAATCGTCCGAATTAAAAAAGAATAAGATAAAAACACATTGAAAAGGGCACTAAAACATGACATATCAAACTGTTAATTCAAGTAATTGAGACACATTGTCCGTAATTTCCTGGTTTGTATATTAACAACATTCCGGCATGGTGGTATTCTGTTTTAATTTCACTAGGAAGTGATATGATACGATTTATTGCACTTGTAACATTTTAATGAAAATAATTGTTATTTTTATTGCTTTTTGTTGTATTGATTATCGCGTTCTTTTATTTCATTTTTTATCCCATGATACTGGTATTAAGTTGTACACAAGAACGAAAAGTAGACAATAACTACGACAGCCTCCGTGTTAGCAGGCGAGTAGTCGGTAGTGGAACGTGAGGTCGCGGCTTCAATTCCCGCACCGAGACAAATATCTGTGTGGCCCACAAATATTTGTGTCAGGTCTGGGTGTTGTGAGACCGAAAGTCTCTGGTAGTTCGTAATACCCACGACACACACTCGATCTTAGTGTGGGGTCAGGACTATGTGTAACTGTTGGGTGTATTTTTTTATTTATTATTATTTATATGGACAAATATGGATAGATGATCTGATGAAGGTCGTAGGAAGTCGCTGGATGCAGGCCGCTTCCGACATATTAATGTATATATATTTGGGGGAGGCCTATGTCCAACAGTGGACGTCCTGTGGCTGATAAAGATGATGATGATTGTTTTATTAAATTAAATTGAATTAAATGCATTAGTAATATTAGCATATTTTATGCCATAACTTTTAAAACAGTAATTGTTGGATTTCCTGAAAAAGAAATCAAAGAAAAGATGATTGACACAATCAATATATTGTCCACTTTTGAGGCATAGGATATTAAAAAATCATTACTCCTTTTCGATATGTGCATAGTAATGACAATTAACTTAAGACCACTAGCAGCTCTGCGGTAAATATCTATTTATCCCAAATCTTGATTTAAAGATAGAAGTGAGCTGTAGAATAAATCGAGATAAAGTGTAACTCTAAATTAGTAATAGCATTCCAAGTCGTCCTTAGTACTTTAACCATGCAGGTTCATTCATATCATCCCGGCTTCGTATTCCTTTACGACAAGTGGTCCGAAACCCACTTGGCAGTTTCTTTTTTTATCATCGTAATTACAAAAACACTTGATTCAATCAAAAAGTCTACGTACATGAACCTTGAAAGTGTAGCAAATAAATTCTTCGTGTTGAAATGTTTCATACTAAAACTACGAATAAGTGGAGTTACTATTGATTCTCATTTTGTTCTCGAAAGTGGTAAAGATTTCAATGATATGTCATGAGGCACCGATAACAATCACTTGTTATGTTTAAAGCCTTTTTTTATTTGATTCACCAAACTAGACAATATACATTACATGCAAAGATAAATACTAATGTGGGTAGTGAACAATGTGTTTGCCCTTCTAGTAGTGAATACACATAGTTCTTCTGCATAGTTTTCTCATATTGAAATTAAATATTATAATATTCGATTAAAAATTACGTAGACAATACTAAAAATACTATAATTGGCGCAGCTTAAAGGCATGGTGTACTTTAGATACTACTCTAAAATGCAATAACAAAAAGGATTCAAATAAAAAAAAAGGATTACAATAATATTATACGATATAATTTTCAAATGAAATCAACTCAAAATACAAAATTCTCATCTAGCTATGTACGGGGTTTGGTATCCGTACAGCGATTTACGTATGGTTCGTAAATAGAAAGATATTATTTTGGTAAAAATATGGTTTATTCAAACTAATGGTAATCTAAATGGTATGGTTATGAGAGCACCCGAACTGATTGGTGACCGATAGTGAACTGATGTATGAAAAGTATGTCAAACAGTAAAGTATGGCGTAAAGCGCTGACACAGCGCAGGGCGTTGCTTGCACCGTACAAGCTATGCATTCTCATAACTGCGTGAATAAAGTCACAATAAATTCGCAACCGAATAAAACTCGATTCCAATCGAAAAACTATCGAGAATGTTTAGTACCAAACACTTGGCACCCAACCGTTTATTTGCATGACACTACGACATTCAAGCGTGAAGTGGTGATTGCAGAGTGATTCAAAATTGGGCGCACTATGCAAACAAGAGTTGTCACCTGCACAAACACTCGCGAGTTATTCAATCGTATTGCTCTCGAGACTGCCAAAAATATATTAAACATTTCACCTAGATTGGAGTCTGAAATTTGTGCCCGATATGGCGATAGGCTCGCCCCCCTATCACATTTGGGACGGAACTAGCTCGGCAAGATGTGGGTGTTCTAGTTCGCTATTGCGCATCTGCCTACCCTTTCAGGATACAGGCGTTAGCTACTGTTGTTTGACTTAGATGAAGTCGCCTCCTTGGTCTAGTGGCAGCATATATGGGCTGTGGACCGGGAGGTCGTGGGTTCGATTTCCAAGTCGGGTATAACGAATTTTCTAATTTAGTTTGCCTGGGACTGGATCCCCCAGAGGGGTTAACATCAGTCGTGAAAACTTTGCCAAATCCATTCTGTAACATAGTTAAAAACGTGTGTTGCACCGACCCCACATTAAGGTGGGATAAGGGCATGCAGAAAGAATTTCACTTAGATGAAATCATAATACGAAGTTGAATCTTATATGTGGTAGAACCAATCTCTTGGTCGTAGACTGTGTTGTCGCCTCTTGATCTAGTGGCAGCGGATGGAGCTGTTGACCGGGCGATCCTAGGTTCGATTCCCAGGTCGGGAAAAACTGTTTTCCTACACGACTGGACTGAATTCTCCAGAGACGGTTGACATCAAAGGGGTAAAATCCAAGCAAAATCTTTTCTGCAACATGCGCGATCCAAAAAATACCGATGAATTGAGAACCTGGAGAGTTTTAAAGTCGGTAAAAAAAGGAAAAAGGCAGTTCTTATTAAAAATATTACAAGAAATTTGGTTACACGCAAGCTCAACGAGGAAGAGAAATTTCTCGGAACATGGACCTGGGTTCGACGCAGTGATTAAGTGCCACTTGGTACCAAGCCGGATTTGAAGTGGCATCTTTTAATGTAAGTCATGCATTCAAAGTTATATCATTAAAATATTCAAGCATTTTCGCCCCGAGATGTGATTTATATTTGATCTCCGTAGAAATGCACAACATAAATTAATAAACATAAAAGTAAAAATAAAAAACATAACATAACATAAGCTCACGCCTGTATCCCCGAAGGGGTAGGCAGAGGCGCACTAGCGAATTAGAACACCCACATTTCGCCGAGCTTAGTTCAGTCTCAGATGTGATAGGGGGCGAGCCTATCGCCATATCGGGCACAAATTCCAGACTCCGGGCTAATATGGAAAAATCCAATATAAAAAATACTGGGTATAAAAATTAAAACAAATCGTGATAGAATCCGTAAAAATTGTTTTATTTCAATGTATAATATAAATTAATTAGAAAACACAGAATAAACATTTTGGATAAAATAAATCTATTCCATTGACATCACATTACTTAATTTCTCTGTCATATGAACGATATAAGCTCGACAAAATGTTAGTCTAATTGTCTAGTCAGCAGTCCGCGACCTTTTGGCACGCAGGGGCCACAAGGCTCGCCCCCTATCACATCTGGGGCGGAACTAAGCTCGGCGAAATGTGGGTGTACTAGTTGGCTAGTGCGCCTCTGCCTACCCCTTCGGAGATACAGACTTGAGCTTATGTATGTATGTATGTATGTAATCGTATTATATCCAATATAAAACAATAAAACATTTCTTTCTTTCTTTCTTTCTTTCTTTCTTTCTTTCAATACAAAATATATCATGCCACATCTCTGTAAACTCGGTCACACGTCAATTTAACCGATCGCGTGCGGAGTTTGTGTACTTTTGTGAAACATTTAAACAGATTCCACCAATCGGTAAAAACGAGTGTTGCCGTTTTGCAAAAATTAAATAAATGTACAATAATAACACCTTGCGATGTTGCCATGCTAACGAGCTGGCGTGACCGACCACTGTTAACATATCCGAATTATTTTTTTACCTTTTATTTTTTTGGCAATTCGCTCAAAGGTACGGCGATGACGGATTGAGTGCGCCTCGTTGCCTCCAATTAGGGTTGCCACGTTGTTCGTACGGGATGTCCAATTTAAAGATTGTTTCTGAACGATGAAAATGATCGCGGGCTGATGGCTTGTGACACTGAATCTTGACAATTTATCGGAATGTTTTAATCAAAGAAATATGGGCTTTCATTTTCGGAGATGAATGTTAGATAAGAACGATATTGCCATCTGGATCTTTGAAATATTGTTCTTGATGTTTTTTGAGAGTTGTTAATGACTTGGTAAGTATAACATAGCATATATTTACTTTTAAAATATTCCTTAATGTTAAGGTTGGTTTATGTACGTTCTCCATAAAATTACTACAATTTATACTACACGAAATTCTTCTACCTGCCCTTATTCTACATTAATGTGGGATCGGCTCAACATACTTTTTCAAGCATGTTGCAGGAAGAATTGGCTTAGATTTTACGATCGGCTGCCTGCCTGACGTCAACCCTTCTAGGGGATCCAGTCGCGGGCAAATAAAATTCGATTTGCGCGACCTAGGAATCGAATCCAGGATCTCCTGGTCCACAGCCCATATATGCTGCTACTAGACCAAGGAGGCGACCATAAACTACACCAAATTAATAAACTTTAAATATAAAATTATATAACTTAAAGTTTAAATTGTAAAGACATGCTGATCTATTGAAGACTTTATTTTTTTCATTTATTTAACAGGACTTCTTAGTAAGTAATAATCACGAATTTTAATAATAATAAATATAACTTAATAATTTATGTAACCCTGTGTACCCTATGTACCCTATGTACCCTATGTACCCCTCTCATTAGTAGAGGAGGCCCGTGCCCAGCAGTGGGACAGTAATATTACAGGGCTAATATTATATTATTATTTTAATTTATGTAAATTAATCTTAACTTAAACGCGACAACCCTAACCCTTCGTGTAGGTTGATACACACAGGTCATTGTAATGTATTCGGCGCCGAATAATCACGAACTCTCGCGCTCTGACGCCGATGATTTCCATCTAATGAATCGATGCACCCTTATCGTCACTGGAGGGTTAATTGATTTCTCTTGTTTGATATGACGAGCGAATTTTTGGAAGTCGATGGAAGATAGATCCTGTAAGCTCTGGTCGATGACCTTTAATAACCCAATGCGAGGTTTATTCATTCAACTCTAATGGAAAGCCATGCGAAAAAATTATGTCGCCAGCACAGCCCTACCACATAAATGTAATGACTCAGTATACCTTCGAGTATAATGATGGGTGCCGTAGTTTCTTCATCCTGAGGTCTCAGGTTCGATCCTAGGGTCGGTCAAAGTGTTATTAAAATTTTCAGTATCAGCTTAGAGTCTAGAATTTATACCTGATATGGTGATAGGGTCGCTCCCTATCACATCTAGGACGAAAATGAGTTCGGCAAAATGTGAATATTCCAGTTCTCTAGTTCACCTCTTCCTACCCCTTCGGGGCATAGGCGTATATGCATAGTAAATTAAAAACTTTAAGTATTTAAAACATGAGTGTGCATAAAATAAAAGGACAAAAGTACCAAAAACCCTTCTGTATTTTAAATTAGAAATTATTTTTGGACATAATGCGATCGTCCGTTCAACACGTAAAATCAAACAAAACAATATTACTTACAATGATTCCGCAGTCCTTAATTTGTACGGGGATCGATACCCTGTCAGAGGATTTATAAATCGTCTCATTTTTATCTCGGTCGGCCATCTTTTTTCCTTTTACGTGGCAACACTACAGTGAATGATATATCAAAGTCATTTTGAGTGCAATCTTAATATTATCTGATATTGGTTGGTTTAATTAAGTAATTTTTGGTTCATAACTAAATGTTAAATAATTTTGATATTATTTTACAATGTATTTTATGACACGGAATTTTTGTGGTATCAAATTGTCGATACCATTTAGGTAAGTTAAGCGTGCGTATGACTTACCCGTGCTATGAAAAAAGAAAGCATAAAATTAAAAATAAGCACAAGTTTAAAACATCAACAATCCGACTTCAAAATTTATCTGATCGTGACCAAATTTATATTGGAATACAAAAACTATAATGAAAATTGATAAAATACACACATACATAAAAAATACAGACGAATTAAGAACCTGCGTAGGTGGCGTAGTTGTATTTCGGTATGACTACCGTCCTGAGGTTTCGGGTTCGATCCCCGGGTCGGGCAAAGTGATATTGGATTTTGCCATATCAGCCCGGAGTATGGAATTTGTGCCCGATATGGCGATAGGCTCGCCCCCTATCACATCTGGGACGGAACAATGGTCGGCGAAACGTGGGTGTTTTAGTTCGCTAGAGCGCCTCTGCCTTTTTTTTTTTTTATAGCAGAGACTGGCAAACGAACAGATGGGTCACCTGATGGTAAGTGATCTCCACCGCCCATAGACACTCAAGACACATTAAGAATCTTGGGTGCGTTGCCAACCTAAAAGAGGAAATGGAAGGGGAGGAAAAGGGATGGGGAAAGGGAGGGGGGGGGGGGAATGGGCCACCGGAAATGTCACTCACCGAACGAAACGCGACAGCAAGCTGCCACTTTACGTCGGTTTTCTGTGAGACAGTGGTATCAAACCAGTCGAGCCGACCCATTCGTGCTGTAGACGTACTGTCTACAGCGTGGCTCTACCACTCAAGCCTACCTCTTCGGGGATACAGGCGTGAGCTTATGTTATGTTATGAATTAAGAACCATCTCCTTTTTTCGAAGTTGATCGAAAACTATTGAATAGTTGTTCAAGAATCGTTATATTAACATTTTCAACAGGCAATCGTTTAAAACCTTATTATGTTTGTTATTTCTTGCAATCAATACCTTGTAAAAATATTCACTTGTCGAAGATCTGAATCCTCATGGCATATGACGATGCACATTTAAATATTAAGGCTATAATGTACATGTATCTTCGTAAATTATTTTGAACTTTAATCTTGTATGCTACAGATAATTTTTATTCAATTTATGAGTGACACATACCTATTTTATTTAAAGCGTCTCAAATATTCCATAACGATCAATTACAATCGATCGAAAAGGAACCAATCAAATTAAATCATTTGACGGGGTCGTGGTTCACCTACGACTATATTCTGTTAACCAACTAACTTTTGGAACTTCTGCACATTTGGGCTGAGATTTATAGAGCGAACTTGGACTTAGTCTAAGTCGGCTAAGTCTAAGTCAAAGTAACGGACTCAGTGAGGATTTGGAAAGTCAGTTGTAGTCAAAGTTCGATTTAACAATTCCAAATCTTCACTGAGTTCGTTACTTTGACTTAGACTTAGTCGAAGTTCGCTCTATAGATCGCAGCCTTAGATTGTAGTCATTTATAAAAATCGGTCATTTGTTTAAGTCATTGAGGCGTCGAGACCATAAATATTGGACTCAGCAAATCCAAAAGACTTGTGAGATCGAAATTTCTCATAGTTTCTGCTACACACGATACAAGACTCGTGTATTATCATCCACATTTGTTTACGTTTTTACAAAGATTTTAAAATTTATATAATACTAGCTTTTGCCCGCGGCTCCGCACGCGTATTTTGTAGGGCCAATGGAAAAATCTTTTGATTTGTCGATCCGCCCTGTCGTTTTAGTCTAAATATGGGCGACCCAGACATCGATTTTGAAGTCAATTGGCCCAAAAACAAAGAAAAACAAATGGCGACCACTTTTGAGAGATTTGACAGCGGTTCTGTCGTTTGGAACCGCGGGGCGACTCAGATATCGATTTTTGAAGTAAATCGGCCCAGAAACGAAGAAAAACTAAATGGCGGTCACTTTTGACAGGTTTGACAGCGGTTCTGTCAGTCGGCACCACGGGGCGACTCAGATATCGATTTTGAAGTCAATCGGCCCAGAAACAAAGAAATACAAAATGGCGGCCACTTTTGACAGTTCTGACAGCGATTATATCATTCGAAACCACAGGGCGCCTAAGATATCGATTTTGAAGTCAATCGGCCAAGAAACAAAGAAAAACAAAATGGCGGCCACTTGACAGTTCTGACAGCGGTTCTATCGTTTGGAACCACGGGGCGACTCAGATATCGATTTTGAAGTCAATCGGCCCAAAAACAAAGAAAAACAAAATGGCGGCCACTTTTGACAGTTCTGACAGCGGTTCTGTCGTTCGGAACCACGGGGTGACTCAGATATCGATTTTGAAGTCAATCGGCCCAAAAACAAAGAAAAACAAAATGGCGGCCACTTTTGACAGTTCTGACAGCGGTTCTGTCGTTCGGAACCACGGGGTGACTCAGATATCGATTTTGAAGTCAATCAGCCCAAAAGCAAAAAAAAACAAAATGGCGGCCACTTTTGACAGTTCTGACAGCGGTTCTGTCGTTTGGAACCACGGGGCGACCCAGACATCGATTTTGAAATCAATCGGCCCAGAAACAAAGAAATACAAAATGGCGGCCACTTTTGACAGTTCTGACAGCGATTATATCATTCGAAACCACAGGGCGCCTAAGATATCGATTTTGAAGTCAATCGGCCAAGAAACAAAGAAAAACAAAATGGCGGCCACTTTTGACAGTTCTGACAGCGGTTCTATCGTTTGGAACCACGGGGCGACTCAGATATCGATTTTGAAGTCAATCGGCCCAAAAACAAAGAAAAACAAAATGGCGGCCACTTTTGACAGTTCTGACAGCGGTTCTGTCGTTCGGAACCACGGGGTGACTCAGATATCGATTTTGAAGTCAATCGGCCCAAAAACAAATAAAAACAAAATGGCGGCCACTTTTGACAGTTCTGACAGCGGTTCTGTCGTTCGGAACCACGGGGTGACTCAGATATCGATTTTGAAGTCAATCAGCCCAAAAGCAAAAAAAAACAAAATGGCGGCCACTTTTGACAGTTCTGACAGCGGTTCTGTCGTTTGGAACCACGGGGCGACTCAGATATCGATTTTGAAGTCAATCGGCCCAAAAACAAAGAAAAACAAAATGGCGGCCACTTTTGACAGTTCTGAAAGCGGTTCTGTCGTTTGGAACCACGGGGCGACTCAGATATCGATTTTGAAGTCAATCGGCCCAAAAACAAAGAAAAACAAAATGGCGGCCACTTTTGACGTTCTGACAGCGGTTCTGTCGTTTGGAACCACGGGGCGACTCAGATATCGATTTTGAAGTCAATCGGCCCAAAAACAAAGAAAAACGAAATGGCGGCCACTTTTGACAGTTCTGGCAGTGGTTTTGTCGTTCGGAACCACGGGGTGGCTCAGATATCGATTTTGAAGTCAATCGGCCCAAAAACAAAGAAAAACAAAATGGCGGCTACTTTTGACAGTTCTGACAGCGGTTCTGTCGTTTGGAACCACGGGGCGACTCAGATATCGATTTTGAAGTCAATCAGCCAAGAAACAAAGAAAAACAAAATGGCGGCACTTTTGACAGTTCTGACAGCGGTTCTATCGTTTGGAACCACGGGGCGACTCAGATATCGATTTTGAAGTCAATCGGCCCAAAAACAAAGAAAAACAAAATGGCGGCCACTTTTGACAGTTCTGACAGCGGTTCTGTCGTTCGGAACCACGGGGTGACTCAGATATCGATTTTGAAGTCAATCGGCCCAAAAACAAAGAAAAACAAAATGGCGGCCACTTTTGACAGTTCTGACAGCGGTTCTGTCGTTCGGAACCACGGGGTGACTCAGATATCGATTTTGAAGTCAATCAGCCCAAAAGCAAAAAAAACAAAATGGCGGCCACTTTTGACAGTTCTGACAGCGGTTCTGTCGTTTGGAACCACGGGGCGACTCAGATATCGATTTTGAAGTCAATCGGCCCAAAAACAAAGAAAAACAAAATGGCGGCCACTTTTGACAGTTCTGACAGCGATTCTGTCGTTTGGAACCACGGGGCGACTCAGATATCGATTTTGAAGTCAATCGGCCCAAAAACAAAAAAAAACAAAATGGCGGCCACTTTTGACAGTTCTGATAGCGGTTCTGTCGTTTGGAACTACGGGGCGACTCAGATATCGATTTTGAAGTCAATCGGCCCAAAAACAAAGAAAAACAAAATGGCGGCCACTTTTGACAGTTCTGACAGCGGTTCTGTCGTTTGGAACCACGGGGCGACTCAGATATCGATTTTGAAGTCAATCGGCCCAAAAACAAAGAAAAACAAAATGGCGGCCACTTTTGACAGTTCTGACAGCGGTTCTGTCGTTTGGAACCACGGGGCGACTCAGATATCGATTTTGAAGTCAATCGGCCCAAAAACAAAGAAAAACAAAATGGCGGCCACTTTTGACGTTCTGACAGCGGTTCTGTCGTTTGGAACCACGGGGCGACTCAGATATCGATTTTGAAGTCAATCGGCCCAAAAACAAAGAAAAACGAAATGGCGGCCACTTTTGACAGTTCTGGCAGTGGTTTTGTCGTTCGGAACCACGGGGTGGCTCAGATATCGATTTTGAAGTCAATCGGCCCAAAAACAAAGAAAAACAAAATGGCGGCTACTTTTGACAGTTCTGACAGCGGTTCTGTCGTTTGTAACCACGGGGCGACTCAGATATCGATTTTGAAGTCAATCAGCCAAGAAACAAAGAAAAACAAAATGGCGGCCACTTTTGACAGTTCTGACAGCGGTTCTATCGTTTGGAACCACGGGGCGACTCAGATATCGATTTTGAAGTCAATCGGCCCAAAAACAAAGAAAAACAAAATGGCGGCCACTTTTGACAGTTCTGACAGCGGTTCTGTCGTTCGGAACCACGGGGTGACTCAGATATCGATTTTGAAGTCAATGGGCCCAAAAACAAAGAAAAACAAAATGGCGGCCACTTTTGACAGTTCTGACAGCGGTTCTGTCGTTCGGAACCACGGGGTGACTCAGATATCGATTTTGAAGTCAATCAGCCCAAAAGCAAAAAAAACAAAATGGCGGCCACTTTTGACAGTTCTGACAGCGGTTCTGTCGTTTGGAACCACGGGGCGACTCAGATATCGATTTTGAAGTCAATCGGCCCAAAAACAAAGAAAAACAAAATGGCGGCCACTTTTGAAAGTTCTGACAGCGGTTCTGTCGTTTGGAACCACGGGGCGACTCAGATATCGATTTTGAAGTCAATCGGCCCAAAAACAAAGAAAAACAAAATGGCGGCCACTTTTGACAGTTCTGACAGCGGTTCTGTCGTTTGGAACCACGGGGCGACTCAGATATCGATTTTGAAGTCAATCGGCCCAAAAACAAAGAAACGAATTTTAACCCCTATTTCATCCCTTTGTAGGATAAAAATATATCACACCCCATTTCTGTCCTTAGCGCTACTATCTACTATCCTCATACCAACTTTCTTAAAAATCCGTTCAGCGGTTTCTGGATTCCCATAAAAACTTTCATCCCCTATTTCATCCCATTAGGGGTTGATTTTAAAAAAGTAGCCCATTTGTGTCTTTGAACTCAAGGATGTCCACTATCCCATGCCAAGTTTCATAAAAATCCATTAATTAGACCTAAAATCCCCATTTAAAACTTTCAACCCTTATTTCATCCCTTTAGGGGTTGATAAAAAAAAAATTAAGTACCCCATTTGTGTCCTTAGGGTCAAAAGTATCCTCATACCAAATTTCATCAAAATCCATTAAGCGGTTCCAAAATTCCCATACAAACTTCCATCCCCTATTTCATCCCTTTAGGGGTTGAATTAAAAAAAATAAAGTACCCTATGTCCGTCCTTGGGGTTCAAGGTACCCACATACCAAATTTCATCAAAATCGGTTCAGCGGTTTAGACGTGAAAACGCCACAGACAGACAGACAGACAGACAGACAGACAGACAGACAGACAGACAGACAGACAGACAGACAGACAGACAGACAGACAGACAGACAGACAGACAGACAGACAGACAGACAGACAGACAGAGTTACTTTCGCTTTTATTATTTAGTAAGGATGTTTTAGCCCAAATAAAATAAACTAACATTATGGACAATAATCTTTACCCCATATTAGTTTAAATCTCGGGTCAGACTACGGCTGAAATCTATAGTTCTTACTTAAGTCTTGTACCAAAGTCGACTCAGCGTAGTCGTCTTTGGAGTGAACTAAGCGAAAGTCAACTTTTGCGTATTTATAATTCGAACTCGAACTCAGGCTAGCCATAGTTTGTCTTTGCATAGTCTACTCAGACGTTATCGGTTTCACGCAGTTCCTTTGACAAAAGAAACGTAAGATTTTTATATATTTACAGGAGACGCGCCTTTATATTTGTAGGTTGTAAAGGAACGTATTACGTAATTAACAGCTGACAAAATGGCTGACGCTCTTTGAAATGTCAAGTGAAAAACAAACCGCATTATACATAAATCGTCTTATAATCCTTTCAGCAACATGCTTGAAAAAGTTTGCTACGCCGACCCCACATTAAGGTGGGATAAGGGCAGGTAGAAGAAAGAATAAACATGAATCGTCATAATTTGATAGTCAAAACATGGATTTATTATTTATTACTAATGTTGGCAAAATCATTAATATTTTGAAGAAGGCCTTAATTTTTAAAGTAAGAAGAAACAAGATGATGATGATGAAAACATGATGACATAAAAAAAGCATTCTAAGCTCTAAAATGATGAAGTAAAGTGTAAACCACCAAGAGAATTACAAGGGCTCAAATATGCCAGGAGTCACAATCAGGTGAGTGAGTGAGGTGATCGACTCTGTCATACCTATTCCTAGAGCTCTAGCTAATCCACTGCCATTATTTCATATTAATATATTGACAAAAGTTTTATTAATTTATCAAAATGGTTAAAACAGGGATTTTGTATTTTGGAGACTGTTTACTAGCAAATTGTCTGTCTGTCTGTTTGTTTACTAGCAGCCCATGTAGAGTATAAATTGCATCTCAGTCAGCCAGCAAGCCCAAAGCAAAACCATGCCTTATTAAAAATTTCCTGCCAGCGGTAAACTGATGAGGCATTACCATCTGGGTACCATCTGAGTGGTTAACCTGCCAGGCAAGCTTATTGTCAGCTAGACCATGCAAATTGCCATTGTGGTGATCTGCTGATTAATAATGAAAGATCTGAGGGAAACTCTGTCTGATATTTATTTCTTCTGTTTCAGAAATAACATTTTGAAGTTATTAAATTTTCACACATGCAACCAACTGCGGAACAAGTTATCAAACACAAGCAATATTACAGTAGTTTGTGCAGTAGGTATATTGCACAATAGTTGAGAATACCATTTATGTACTGTGTGGATTGAAAGAGGAAATAATAACGAGGATTGAGAAAGGAATGTTGCGGTGGTTTGGGCATGTAGAAAGGATGGATGAAAGGAGGCTGACAAAGCAAATATATATGGCAAGTGTGAATGGTAGAGGTGGAAGGGGAAGACCTCATCGAACATTCTCTGACCAAGTCAGAGATTTACTCGACAAAGGTCAAGTTAAAAGTACTCTAAACTGACGTGCATGCATGAAGAATGTAATGAGACTGAATGAGGCGAAAGAGGTGTGTAAGGATCGTAGCAAATGGAAATCCGTTGTCTCTGCCTACCCCTATGGGAAAAAGGCGTGAGTCTCCGTATGTATGTATGTATGTATGCTCACTCAAATAACAAAGGATTATCAACACTCAAATAACAGAGGATATCAAAGATTGTAATAAATAAATATTATTCATGATAATTATTATTTTATTTACCTACTGCAAATCAATTTCCTGACAACATGTAACCAATTCATTCTCAAAATATCTATACATTATTTAGGCCGACTACATAATAATTAATATAATATGTACTTTCACTGATTCACTGATTCACTGTCTGTTTAATATGACTGCTAGGTGGACAGACAACCTGACAAAGGTCACATGAAATCACTGGTTACAGGCCGCTTCCAACCGGTCGATCTGGAAATCTTTGGGGGAGGCCTATGTTCAGTAGTGGATGTCCTGTGGCTGATGATGATGATAATATTATTGGAGCAATAGCATGATGGTCACTGTTGCATTGTGGGTCGCCGCGATGAAGTCCGCCGTCCGTCCATTCCCACTGGTTCTCGGGTCACCTTTCGCGCTTTGCAAATGGCTCAGCAGAACGATTTTTTTAATTCTGAGCACGGTTTCGGGTTTAATGTTATATTAATTATTCTTCTTCTTTTATAAGATGGCTATATTAATTATTATTCAGGACAATACTGGAAGTTGTCAAAACATTTGTCTATTTTTTTTGGCATCTTCTGGGTTACAAGTTTATTCCAAACAAAATTATCTATTTTTGTTAAACTTTAATAATTAATAGATCGATTTACAGTATAATAAACGGTACTGCAATATAAGAAAATCTCGTACCTTTAATTATTAAACATTTTCTAACAATAGTTTTGGTATTTTAGTTTAAAAAACGTTAGAATGAATAAAACAATTTCTACATTTTATGTCAGTATTTCGATACTGGTATTACTGCATGCCGAACTGACAGACCGAAGTCAAGGTTTTGTGGACTTGAACTTAGCAAAGTTTTTCTTGTGAAAAATGACTTGGACTAAGTCCGAGTTCGATTTATAAATTCCAAATCCTCACTAAGTTCGTTTTTTTGACTCGGACTTAGTCGAAGTTCGTTCTATAGATCTCAGCCTACAACCTTCTCTGACCAGTCGAACCCAGAATAAATTGCCACACATTTTCAATCGGAATCAAACCTACAATCAACCAAGGAAGACGAGAATTTAACGCAATAATGTGGGAACAGCCTTAACTTTCAAAACAAAGTAGTCCTCAATCAGTCCGTGTCTACTGCTACCTTAACCGTATTGGCTGGGAACAATTGTAAACCCGTCAGTGGACATGCAAAGTAGAGGGATATCGGTAGTCCGCAGCCAAGTTGAACCTCGATTACCTTATACGTGCGCGTATACGTTTAAAATAGACGACGCGTTCCGTTGTATTGCCAATCCGTTGCCATTTTTGTTGGACGTGTGAATGATTGGTGTAATTTAGTGGAGCTGGCGATTTATTTGTAAATAAATCGTTATTAGAATTGATGTTAGGTCTATCAACGTGCATTCGACCAGCGTGGACTAAAACCTCTCATTTGTAGAAGTATCCGTGCAGTGAGACAGTAATGGCCAATGGGATTAACATTCTTATAAGAATTTAGTTGTTTATCAAAGATAATGAATGGATCTCTAATTGTAACGATTATTGCACCGTGATTCAGTCTAATTACATTCAACGTATTATGTATTTCATTGTGTGTTATATTTTAACACCTAAGGGTAGAAGGGATCGTGATTAATATAACAAAATTACTGTGGAGTTTGTACGGGGATACGGCAATAGGCTTGCCCCCTATCATATTTTGGACGGGAATGACCTCAGCGAAATTTAGGTGTTCTAGTTCGCCAGTTCACCTCCGCCTACCCCTTCGGCGATGCAGGCGGGGATGTATGTATAATTACTGCGGCTCGAGCCGCTGCCTATATTTTTGTCAATTTTAGCCACTATCCGATTAAAATTTTAATTGCTTATTTAGACTAGAATAATTTAATAAACCGTCAATCGCTCCTAACTTGTACCACAGACACAAAGTTTACTGCGCGCCCACCACACATCTTTCACATCTGTAAATTGCATATTGTTTTAGACAGTGCGTTGACATACCTCCAAGCGAATGTTTAACGACTTAGCATACCTTTGGCGTAATAACTTAGATGCTACAAAAAATATGGGCGAGTGCTTGATATTTGAAATCCCAGGTTAAGTTGAAATAAAACTATTCTTACGGATTCTATCACGATTAGGTTTTAATCTTTCTCTAAGAGTATAAGATAAATATTATTTAATTACAATAATTAGGTTTACGCTACTATGATGTTATTTTTTAGTTGTTAATTTAACTTGTAACCTAAAGTATATTTAGTGTAGTCCCCACCCACTTTATACAATAATCTACATTAGGGCGCATATTTTTGCATACAATCTAGTTTTAAGTAACTATAACTGTAAACTTTTATAAGTGCATATGATTGTATACTGTTTTGCGTCTAAATAAATAAATAAATAAATAAATTAGACATACAGACATCAGTCAGTCTGACCCGTGACAACGAAGACTGCAAAGCCTTCGAAACGTCGGGAATAATAATTAAAACCTCATCGTGATAGAATCCGTAAGAATAGTTTTATTTCAATGTATAATATTCGCGTAAACTTAAGAAATCAGTATGTATACCAGGTTAAGGCTAAGATGTATAGAGCAAACTTCGATTATGTCTAAGTCGACTATCAAACTCAGTAAGGATTTTAAAAAATGGTTCGGACTAAGTCGAAGTTCGATTTAAAAATTCCAAATCCTTACTGAGTTCGTTTCTTTGAAATAAAACTATTTCTACGGATTCTATCACGATTAGGTTTTAATTATTATTCCCGACGTTTCGAAGGCTTTGCAGTCTTCGTTGTCACGGGTCAGACTGTATAATATTATTTATTTTATTTATATTTATTTTATTTCAATGTATAATATTCGCGTAAACTTAAGAAATTCGTTTCTTTCACTCAGACTTAGTCGAAGTTCTTTCTATGTACATAGATCTTCGCGTAAGAACACTACATCTGAGTCTTATTGTAGAATTTGTTAATGCAAGCATTATGCTCTGATCTTGAAATATAGAGTAAAATAGGTTTTCGAAGTAATAATACTTCCATTATTTTCAGTCTACTTATTTTCGTTATGAAGTGAAAATTCTTAAAGTCCGTAAGGCGGAATCATTATAAACTTCACGCGGTTGAGGTTTTGTATTTCTCACTTTTGGTACTATACAAGCATAGCAGCTATTTAGATACTAATAACAATAATAATAAGTTTATAAACTTAACTCACTGACTTCCAATTTGATCCAATTTGATCGTGATCGAATTCATATGGGACCACCCCTGAAATAAGCTCTATCGAACAAAAAAGAATCTTGCTAAAATCGGTCCACATTTGGCACTCATATCGCGCAACATACATAAAAACAAACGAATTGAGGACCTTCTCCTTTTTGGAAGTCGGTCGAAATTGCGAAAAATTCAAGACTTATGCGAAACACGTTTATTTTAACCCAAGTCTAGATTACTAGATATCGCAAAATTAAATCCAAATTCATCTTTACATTACGCACTTCACTTCGACAACATAAACCAGATCCCGTACCACCTGTCACACTCGCCCCGAATTCGTTCCGATTACTCCGCCTGTAGTAATTTTTCGTTGGGCGTGGCGATTCGGAGATAAGCGGCTACCACTCACGTATTTGGCAAGAGCGTGGTGCAGTCATTAAGGGGATTAAATGGTGATTTTTGATAACACAAAACGAATTATGTGAGGCCGAATTAATGGGATGCAGTTAAGAGTGGGAATTTCGGACATTGTTTGCGGAAAGATGTGGCGAAAGTCGATTCGTTAGATCACGATTGGCTGCAGGACATATGTTTGGGACCTTGCTAAACTAGCTTTGCATTTTGGGTGGTGCGTTCACATGTATTTTGCTAATAAATGTCGATAGTAATCGAATTATGCATAATATTAAAAAATATATCGTAAATAAAATTTAAGTCACACCCATAACCCTGATCCCGTCGTAAGATTCGTATCTTGTGTCATGTCTACGAGAGACTTTCGGTATCTCTACACCCAGAGCCGAAACATTAATAATTAGGTCACACAAACATTTGTTTCGGTGGGGGATCGAATCTGCAACCTTCCGTTCCAGCAGGCCATCGAAGTTATATTCCAAAATGTGGTTATTCCATATTAAATTATTAATCATATTATTATTGGCTATAAGTGAGTAAATTACACGCATTTGAAATCTAATCTCTACTATCTACAACATTGAACCAAGTAATGTATCTTTGTTAAAAAGAAACATTTATTTAATAATATATCTTACATCTTAATTCTATTGTAAATAACTACGTCGTAAACAAAACCCATTGTATCTTATCGCTCCTAATAAATATAAGTACAGTCGCAATACCTTCAAATGACATTGAATATTTTTTCCGAACAACTCAATTCATGTGCATAGATTCCTAAAAACACACCATCACTCTCTAACGTAGATAATCGTGTATTTATTAGACGGAGAACAAAGATGTTATTTTTCTATTTTTTCAACTATATTTCACTGCCACCAATTTGTTAACATGTTCGGAATGTTTCTTGTAAGAACTGGCCATAAAAACTAACAAGAATCACTAAGTTATTCGAATAAGGCTGCAGGCTCATCGGGCAAGCAGTTGGCGATGGACTGGAAATACGCAGTTTGCGGTGTTTCACTTGCCGATTCGATCAGCAAATACATTTGCAGTGAAATGTCAGCGGCCTGAGCAGGAAAATTTCTGACAACCGTAAATGTATTCGAACTCGATGCGCGTCTATGAAATTTGTATGAAATATTAACCAAACGTCATCAGTGCGGAGCGAACTCGAATACATTTACATTTACATTAGTTTTTCGTGCTTGCGCTACTGAATATCATCGAATACGTCATCACTCTAAGGCAGAGCTACGATATCAGATAGTAGGTATAACATCTAGAGCACAAATACATCGATTTTGCCGACTTCATCTTGCAATAATCACAAGATTAAAAACTTAACGGAGCATTTCAAAATTTATCGTATGATGACCAAATTTATATGGGCCTACCCTTGGAATAAGCTCTATCGAATACAAAAAGAAACTTTTGGCGGAGTTATCGAGTTACATACATAAAAATACAGACGAATTGAGAACCTTCTCCTTTTTTGAAGTCAGTCGATAATAACGTCATGTATTGGCAGCTCTCTATTGCATTTGGTGCCTGTGATTTCCAGGGACCCTGTTCTCATCCCGTCGGAGGCGACACATATATATGTTACATAAGCGTATAGGCCACCGGAGGCCGAGCCGCCCGTAACTATCTTAGATTGACATCGAACTCATAATTATTTTACAAACGCATATGTTTATGATGGAGATTACTAACCATCAAGTGATCCACCAGTTCGTTTGCCAGTGTCTGCTATAAAAAAAATATGTACGCAATTTAATGTAATGAAAGTTTTTCAATTTGCAGCTCACGTTATAGAGGTACAAAGCGATGTGATGCGACAGTTAGCAAACATTTCGTCTGGTCGATCCACAGCATAATGTTCGATATCTCACGCAACTGTCCCGAAAAGGCGTACAGAACTTGTAGTAGGGTCCCTTTGCTTGTTTAGTGGAATATTAAAAATACATATAAGATAAGGCTGCGTAATAAGTTACGATTATGGATGTGGTATAAGAGCGTAATGAAATTTATGATAACCGATTGCTATTTATTTTTATGTTCATTTACTGTGCTGCGAGCTGAACTATGTCATTTTAGTATACTTTTAAGGGTACATGCAAATAGTGCTCATAAATGTTTTCTCTAATATCTCAACGAGCATAATAATTTGTTTTAATATGCGTCAATTATGTTAAAGTTTACAATTCGGAGGATTTAATTTATCACAGAATTTTATTATAATATAGTTTCGTAAATATTTATTTGATATATGTACCTCCATAATGTCATATGATCAATGAGACAGTACTAGATATATTTTTTTTTAAATATTATACGTCGACAAGCATAATATTATTATGAAAAAATATCTCATTTTACAAAGTAAATTTGTATTATAAAGTATAATTAAAAATCATTTTTTATACATTTAAAAATGAAGTGTTTCAATTATATTAATAAAAGTTGTATTAAACAAATGATTTCGTTCATCAAAATAATATGCAAATCAACAAGTATTTATAAATTGTATTGAGAGAGGTCTTATGAGACCCTTCAAGTGTATAGGTTAAAGCTGTCTCCATTTACTTGACTTATAAAACTTATACATGTAATTGATGCATTATTATTAGCATTGATTCAACGTCGTCTCACACCTTATAAGTTGAAAGGTGTATAAGGTGACAAGATACATCCTGACATTTCTCTACGCTAACTCATTGCTAAAGCACACGAATAAAAACGACATTACACAAAACAAGTTTATCAACACCTAATAAATTATAAAGTTCCCAACAACCGCGACATCGGGTCGCACAGCGTGCGGCCGCCCTTATCAGTTTTTATTGATACACATACGGCAAAAACCTCGCACTAGCACCCGTCAATCAATCGATAAAGCTCGCGACAATATGTCTACCAGTTGATATACTGCATAACTTATAGACCGACGGATTCCTAAATGGTAAAGGCTTTATATAGTGTTTATTCATGATTTATTGTTCTCGTTAAGACGAAGGTCCGGTTATATCGAATCGGACAGTGTATACCAAATGACAGAGTGATAGGTTACGGTAGTTTTATGTTAAAAATAATAATTAATTGACACTGCAAGAGGAAAAGTGACAATCTAATATCTATAGTTATCAATAAGCAATATTCTGTTTAACATTCAGTTACCAAATAATATCAAAATCATGGTTGAATGAATAGATGTCACCAAGAATAATAATAATAATGAAATATTTTTTAAATAAAAATCATAATTCAACATGACATATTGCGGTGAAATTTTCCTGATTTTGTTTTTATTTTCAATGGTTCTTTCTCATTATACTTTGTGCAACGACAACAATTACGTTATACCAAACATTCGTTAATACGAAAAACATTTCCCATCCCATTAAAAGATTTACAATGAACCCGTAAAAGGTAATACTAATTGCATTTGCTAAGACTATGTGTCTTAACGTATTTCTATGGCAAATTGTATACCGTTGATGCCGGCAATGGAAACAGAGTATGCATTTAGTTCTGTAAGTTTTTATACATCGGCGATTTTAAAAGGGACTGCTTTTCATGCGTTTTTTCTTCAAAAGTAATGTGATCTAGTCTTGCTGACATTTTGACTTGTAGAATTTATATCCTGTATTATTTATTCGACTTGACTTGACTGCCTCGGTGGCGTGGTTGTATTTCGGTATGACTACTGTCCTGAGGTCTCGGGTTCGATCCCCGGGTCGGGCAAAGTGATATTGGATTTTTCCGTATCAGCCCGGAGTCTGGAATTTGTGCCCGATATGGCGATAGGCTCGCCCCCTATCACATCTGGGACGGAACTAAACTCGGCGAAATGTGGGTGTACTAGTTGGCTAGTGCACTTCTGCCTACCCCTTCAAGGATACAGGCGTGAGCTTATGTATGTATGTATTTATTCGATATTGTGTATTAAGCATTTATATTAAGAATCAAATAAAAAAAAATATTAAATCCATAAAATGTTCAAACATAATTTAGATTCCGTCAAATTTTAACTCTGCTGCCTGTTCGGAAGGCTGTTACGTCAGAGAAGAACGGGCAAGAAACTCTGACGTTGCTCTTTTTAAAATCAATTTACAGTCAGTTACTAATACAGTACAGCACCAGATACAGAAATACCTTAAACTGGATCAGCTAAACCGTGATATGAATGAATTTGTATTGATGGAAAATCTACTAGATAACCTATATTAATATGTAATTATATTTTTTTTCTTAATTTTTCTCTGCACCCCAAAGGTTAAAATGTAGAGAAAGAGAAATGTTTAAATGTAGGTAGAGAATGCCTAAAAATGTATAAAGTGTTAAAATAAAATAAATAAATAATGAATTATGTGACTAAACCTGAGTGAGCGAGCAAGAGTGAAACGTAAGGTAGCAGGTTTCAGGAACCTACAACTTTCAGATTATCATGGAAGTCGGAAGCTTAAATTGGTGATTAATTGGTAAAGCAATAAAATATACTTGAAGCCATCAGCTACTGCACATTTTAAAAGCCATCACGTTTAAGCTTTATTATTATCCCATTCTATCTTAACATAATCTCAATTAACCTCTCGTTATATCCCTTAAAAGTACAAAATGGCAAAAATTTAAATTACTTTTAACTGCATTTTAATTTTACCTCAACCAAGAAACGAACCTCTGACGTCTCAATCAAGCTACATGCAAAAAAATAATAGGCAATTAAAGCAATCGGTGTTGCTGGTTTATCGATTAAAATTATACAAAAAATATACTTGGCAACACACGAAGTAAATAAATTTTGTATTAAACGATAGTTATCTATAATTGTTGTTGCCATAAAAGTATGATTTACAGTGACTGACAATTTAATAGTGCACCAATAAATAAATCAAGTGTAATATCACAGGAAATTATGGCTCGCATTATTCTCTGTCATAACCTTTTTTTATTCGATTAATTATTCGACGGTAAGAGCAATGTCGTCTAAAATAGACATTTACAATAGCTGTCATTAATATATTGAAAGCAAAGATGAAAAAAATATGTGGTCTAATATATGCTAGTAATGACCTAATGTTATACTTTGAGTGGTATATTTTATTTTCGACCGACTTCCCAAAAAGGAGGAGGTCCTTAATTCGTCGGTAATTTTTATGTATGTTACGCGATATCTCCGCCGAATGTGGACCGATCTTCAAAATTATTTTTTGTTCGATAGAGCTTATTTCAAGGGTGATCCCATATAAATTTGGTCACTATCGGTAAATTGAAAGTCGGTCAGTTAAGTTTTTAAACTTGTGATTATTGTTAAATTTTTATTTTACAACTTTTTAGCAAATTGCAGAACCAGGCGGTTGTATGCAAACATCTGCATATTTCTTTTGGGCCAGAAATTAAGTCAAGGATTTATGAATGCATTAGCTGTATCACTTCCGTATTGACAATAACTAAAACCTTCTGTATTATGTGTCTAACGCCCGAATGGTCAAACTCTACTCAACTTTGACGGCTTCTTATATTGATTTTTGCCATACAATTTTGACAGATAAGGCGGCCTTAAACGATATAAGACGACCTTAAGTGTATGAACATTCGGCAGTATTTCTTATGTTATAATAATATTAAAGTTTTTCTATTAAAAATATCATAGAGATCGATTTCTCAGATTCACTTTCATTACATAGCATAGTAATTTGACACCACAAAAATATATTACGACATCTATTGTCTTAATAATGTCAAAATCGTTGACATTATAATTTGTATTGTTTGATAACCCGCTCGGACCGGTTTCCTTGACACATTCAAATTAGACGCTGCGATACAAAACAACTTTGAAGTCTTTATTTAAAACTATTAGCCTAAAACAGCATGATAGTTTTGTAAAAATAAAATGTTTTTTACTGTAAAATAGTAAATGTTTAGTTAATTAAAATATGTAAAAAAAACGATATTATACAACATCTGGATAATCAGAATTGTACTGTATTTAAACATAAGCTCACGCCTGTATCCCCGAAGGGGTAGGCAGAGGCGCACTAGCGAACTAGAACACCCACATTTCGCCGAGCTTAGTTCTGTCCCAGATGTGATAGGGGCCGAGTCTATCGCCATATCGGGCACAAATTCCAGACTCCGGGCTGATATGGAAAAATCCAATATTACTTTGCCCGACCCGGGGATCGAAACCGAGACCTCAGAACCGTAGTCGTAACGAAATACCACCACGCCACCGAGGCAGTCATGTACTAGATTTTAAACATGTTATTTTAGTTTATGCATTTATACATAAGATTTTATAGTATCTAAATTTTTTATTGTCTTTGTAAAACTATTAAATTATATTATAAAATTTTAACAGGAAATATTGTAGACAAAATAATCATTTACATCAAATTATCGCTAAACGATAACGTTAATTAATTATTTACTAATCCGGTTAGATCAAAGTAAGTAGGTGAGCTTCTCTCCGCTAAACACCAGACATTTTATGTACATTTTTATACATTTCATCACCATTTAGGTCTAATGCATTTTTTATTTC
Organism: Clanis bilineata; assembly: GCA_036417725.1. Classification (NCBI taxonomy): domain Eukaryota; kingdom Metazoa; phylum Arthropoda; class Insecta; order Lepidoptera; family Sphingidae; genus Clanis; species Clanis bilineata. The sequence continues at coordinate 16,399,891 of CM071147.1, forward strand.
AAATTTTTGATGATTTTTAGGTTCTAAAAAATTGTAAGTTCTCGCGATATGTCATAGGCAGCCTGACGTGTGTCGTAAGTGACTAGCTGGTGTAGAATTTTTTTCTATGATCCATTTCTATAGCGTGTAAAAATTAAGCATGTAATATTTTAAATTAAATTTAAGGTGCTCTTCAATTATTTTATCCCCTATTTTACCCCCGTCGGAGTATTTCGGATAAAAGGTAGCCTCTTTCCATTTGGGAGGCCTAATCCTTCTCATTAGTAGAGCAGACCCGTGGGCAGCAAGTGTGACATTAATATTACAGGCCTAATATTATTTTCTTTTCTAGGTTTCAATTCCATCAAATTCAGCGTACATCATTCGAACATAAGACATAGTTCGCATTACTAAAAACAAAAATATATCAATTAAAAGTCGCTCGTCTTCAAGCCCGGTTCATATATATGTTAATATGAATACCTTCGAGCTAATATAGTAAATACGTCGGCTCAAAAACACAGCCTGAGCTTGACCCAGAAATACCTAGATGCAATTCGCTTTGACGCACGGCTATAAATTATTGACGGAGTGTTTGGGAGTTGCGTTGTGACTTTTTTATTGTCAAATTAAGTCGAGGCCGTGTGAAATTACGATTTAAAACAGCTGTGTTTTATTTCGTGACATTTTTTGTGGAGGAAAACAAATATTAAATATGGAATGTTATTTTTTATGGTAACAATGAAATAATTACATTAGTAGTTTCCTTATTTATAAAGTTCTTTAGTTATGGTTTGAAAAATGACTTGTGTAATATGATTTTATTTTCAGGCCCATGAGTCTTTTTCAAATAAACATAGAAAGCTTTTCCAATAAAAGTTTCGTTTTACTTCCAATTCTACCTTAAAGATCTAAGCATATTAAAAACTGAAATATGAATATCACGAATTTTTTTGTTAAAGATATGTCTCAAAATGGAGAAATTAGACCCGATCCCTGACCACCATGAAAAAAATCGACCAGCCCCAAAAATAAAACAATTACAAACAAAAAAGGGCTTGTACAAATTAAAGTTCGAATACCAAAGTTACGAGGGAAAGCGTTGACAGCTGAATATTACCACGCCTCGTCTGACGGGGACCTATCAAAACGTAATTACACACAGTATTACAAGCGAATAAGCCTTTTAAATATTACTGAATCAATGAGGCATCGTATTACTGGATCACACGCTCGTTATGTACGGTGAAAACTGTATCTCGATTTGTTTTATTTTAAAATTAATTTCTCTGAGCTTGTAGGGTTTGAGTGAAAAACGAGTGAGCGTTGAAGTCTTTTGTAGGGACTGTTGTCTGATTTTTCAACAATTTAGTAAAAATGATGCAAAAAATAGTTATATTTTATTCTATTCTGGACTGTGGACCGGGAGATCCTGGGTTCAATTACCAGGATGGGCAAGGCGATTCTACTTATAGACGAAGGAGTCGAATGGAATAAAAAAGTATATTTAAACTATATGCCAATTTCCCACAAAAATAAATTTGATTAAAAATGGTGCAACAGCGATAACTCAACTAAAATGTGTTTTTAATCAGTATTCGCATTCAGGATCTATTAGTATAAATTATATAGTTTACAGTTATATTTAATAAAATGATCATTTTTAGCATCTTATCAATGTGACACAACACGAAAATAGATTGTAACTTCTCACGCAATAAACCAGATAATAATTCTATAACAAAAATATATCACAAAGTCAAATAATACGTAGTGGAGTCGCATTATTGTAAAATTAATTTATATTTTAATATATAAGGACAACTTGTAGCTCCGCGACAAATCTCAATTTATCCCAAATCTTGACTTAAAGATAGGAGTAAGCTGTAGGATAAATCGATATATGATGTACCTCTAGATTTATCGCGTTTTGCATATGGATCGAAAAATAAAAGCAAATAAAAATATTTTAGTACACATTTGATGACCCGATATCAAAATCAAACTTCGATATTCTTTATTAATTAAAGCGCTTCTTGTCAATAAAAATATTCTTAGTGGCTATGTTCGCAACATAAAAGTCAGAGATGTGGTTTAGGAATGAAAAAAACGTGTTTTGGTTCGTAAAACAGTTTACTATATGGAACGGATTAGGGATTTATTTTAATAACGACATTTTTGCATTATGTTAAGGCACGTTTCCTGCACATGTTATTCGAAACAAAACAAAAAAATACGTACACAAAACATCGTTTTTCGATGTCTCCTGTTCATGGAACAATAGACTATAGACAAAAATTTGTAGAATTATCGTGTTTTTGTAAGTGTTTTGTATAATGTTTTAATGCAAGAGACGTGGTTTAACGTAAGTGCTCTGATTGACATTATGCTTATCACGCAATACTATATCATGTACATGAATCGTTCACTAATAAGTATGTTTGTGAAATATTCCGTTTTTTTTCATAACATCATATGAGTACAATTGAGATAACGTTATGATAGTAAATTACTTTAAGGAAAATATAATAAATTAATGAATTTATTTTATTAATAAAAAAATATACCGCCAAATGTTCATACACTTAAGATCGCCTTATGTCGTTTAAGGCCGCCTTATCTGTCAAAATTGTATGGCGAAAATAAATCTAAGAACCAGTTAAAGTTGAGTAGTGTTTCACCATTCAGGCGCTAGTGAACGTAATGCAAAATAACCGCAAAACTTTTGAGCGATTAAAAAATCTTATTTAATTCTTAAATCCTAATATATCGTACTATCCTAATATGTCCTGCATTAACCTATTCTCATCCTATTCAAAATATCTATTATTCAGAAGAACCGTTCAAAGTCAACGACCTAAACATTTTGTAGACAATACGGAAAAATCGTTACACATTTCCACGGTTGAATTTCCACGCCTCGTGTGACAAAACCTTAAAGCGTGAAAAAATTAGTGATTCTGTGGACAAACCGTTAATAATCTCAGGTCAACGGCTTCTTTGCACCAGTTTTGTGAAATATTGTTCTATTTAAAATTGAAAACTTCGCTAAAACAAACTAAACTTTATTGCAATGGGATGAGGTGTAAAATACATAGGTATGTGTATATGCAAATGCTTTCTCAAGTTACACTAATGCTGATGTCATCCAGAGGTCGGCAAAGATTGAAAAAAATAACTTTAATATTTATTAGATATAGATATTTTTGAATTATTATTGATTTGCGGTTAACTGTCGTGAATATTTTAAACATTTATCAAGGTAGCGTTATCAAGTTTATCTTTTAAATAGACATTGTAGCAACTTTTTGTGTTTTTATTTGAAATTCGCGTAAGAAAAGATTACGAATAACATTGTTATGCATAGTTTTTCTACCTGCCCTTATCCCACCTTAATGTGGGGTCGGCGCAACGCACTTTTTCAAACATGTTGCAGAGATGATTTGGGTTGGTTTTTACGACCGGCCGCCTGCCTGATGTCAATACCCTATGGGGATCCAGTCCCAGCCAAATAAAATTAGAAAATTTGCTTTGTCCGACCTGGGAATCGAACCCAGGACCTCCCGGTCCACAGCCCATGCTACTACTAGACCACGGAGGTGACTTATTATTATGCATAGTACCGTGAAGTTTATTTTTTGCAGTGTCGAAGGTAGTTTCTGATAAAAGAAGCTGGTTGCGCACTGTCTTAAAATATATACCTATTTATGAAACTGACAATTTACAAACAAAAACAAAAAAGCAGCGATAGCTCAGTTGGGAATGGTACGGACAACTTGTTGTCTCGGCAACAAGTGTCGGAGGTTCGAGACCAACCCCAAAATGGAGCATACACCTCTGACTTTTCCATGTTAAGTGTGTTTTCATTGTGAAATAAAATATCGCTTGCTATAACGGTGAAGGAAAACATCGCGAGGAAACCTGCATACCCGAGAATTTCTTTACAAGAATTTTAAAGGTATGTGAAGTCCACCAACCTGCATTAGGCCAGCGTGGCAGACTAAGGCCTAACCCCTCCGAGTAGTACAGGAGGCCCGTGCCCAGCTATGGGACAGTAATATTACAGGGCTAATATTATTATTTATTTATTTTCAATTTATATATATTTTCTTTTTTAAAATCAATAAACGGCAGTTGCCCGACCAGGGATTCAAATCTAGTACTTAACGGCATCCTTAGTCTAGTAGATCAATAGGTGGATGGACCCTATGGCCTAACCCCTCTCATTAGTAGAGGCTAGTAGTGGGGTCATATTACAGGGCTAATATTAGTTTTATTTATTAAGCCGGTCGGAGTCATTTTGTATTGCATCCGTCGCTACTGTTATTTAAAGAAAAACTTAATTTATCGACACGGAATCTGCCTAAATAATCACAAAACTCTATCTCAATGCCAATCACTACACAAAAACTTTACGGACCGAAATAACCAGAGTAAAAAATACTATGTACTTGCTCATTAACTACAGAAAAACTATTTATTTTTCTAAGTTGGTTTTTCATATTTTTTCCTCCAAATCAACCAACAGTAACAACTCGTACAAAAAGTGGTCTCAAGAGTCCGAAGTAATTAAAGTTTCACAAAAAAACCTCAAAAACACATGGTTTTCAATAACCGCTAATTGCAGTCGGCTACCCTAAAAAGAGTTCACGTACCTTGGGGGAAAGATTAAAAAAAATGGACGCACCGCACATTTTTCGACGTGAAAATCCATTAATCAAATTCATGTTTCGTTTTAAATGCCCGAGGGCATCCGAACTCGGCACGGAAGTGTCCGAAATTACCCGAACGAGCGGCGGAAACGACCGAAGTTTCACGAACGCCTACGATCATTAACCAGAGCGTTTTAATTCATATGAAAAATATATTTCTTATCACAATAATTAATAATGTTTTGACATTTTTAATAGTTTATTGTTGTACTTCTGAAATTTTGTAATAATTAGTGTCAAAGTATTTTATTGTTACGTCTCTTGGTGATTGGCTGTCGTGTCTACTTAATTGATATTGAAAAATATCGTATTGGAAAGTTAGAGAATAATAATTTTGTTGTCGGGTGATGTAGAAATAGTATAGGCTCACATCAAAAGTTTAATCAGAAAAAGTCACATTATTATGGTAATACGGTTGTTGACAGAGGGGGTTGACGTCAGGCAAGCAGCAGGTCGTAAAAACTTAGCCAAATGATTTCTGCAACATGGAAGGTGGGATAAGGGCAAGTAGAAAGAAAAAGAATTAGTAAGCAAATTGATAAAAGTCAGCCAAAACCCAGCAGTCTCATAAACAGACTTAACCCAACAGTAAGATACGAGTGTTATATCTCACAATACTCAATACCGAAACAAATACTTTTGGATTCTACAAACATTTGCCTCGGTGCGGGGATTGAACCTGCGACCTCTTAGTTCATAGCAAGCTGTGCGTCCGCTGCGCCACGGAAGGGGGACAATTTAATCGATTTCGTTCTTATTAATCTATTATGGTTATAAAAAATCAATCAATCATATTATTTAGAACAAAATAAAAGCTTAACTACAATATAAATATATTTAAGTTAAGCTTTCATTTTGTGTGTGTAAAATTATATATTTAAGTTTATGTAAAATTACTTCACTTCACAAGGCTCATAAAATTGAGTTTACTTGTCTTACTATTTCTTAATCATACTTAATAAATCTTTGAGTCAATTCATTAAAATTAATTCCGTAGTTGTAAGCCTAATGTCAACATACAAAACTCGAAAACGTAATCACAAATCAATCCATCAAATTACAAACTGTTCAATTAATTACAATTGATTAAATTAAAATTACGACTGATTAAGTCAAAATTCAATTAGCCATTCAACACACTATAAATTAAATGATGTACGCATGGCATTCACTCAGTAAACCTATTCACAATTAAATAAAAGCTATTTACTGTGGTCTTGTAAATTATTTCATTAATTTAATGTAATCGTAAAGGCGGTTAAGCGATTGTTTTTAATGTGATTAATTGTGTAGTTATGTCATGTATTAATTATGGATGTTTACTAAACTACGTGATTGAGTTTAAAAATAATAATGTTACACAATATGTAGATACGTGTCGCCTCCTTGGTCTAGTGGCAGCATAAATGGGCTGTAAATCGAGAGGTCGTGGGTTCGATTCTCAGGTTGGGTAAAGCAAATTTTTTAATTTAATTTGCCCGGGAATGGATTCCTCAGAGGGGCTTGAAGTCAGGCAGGCAGCCTGCAACTTAGCCAAATCCTTTCTGCAACATGCTTGAAAAAGTGTGTTGCACTGACCCCACATCAAACGGCGGGTAAAAAAAAGGGCATTGATGATCTACTAACGTAAATTGCAAATTCGTTAATTTTCATACTATTTTGATGTCAAAGTTTAACTCTATAATTTTGCTTTAATATGACATATATAAAAATATTCTTGTCAATCAGAAATCGTAGCAAAACGAGGCGAATCGATAAAATAAATATGGTTTCATATGCCTAGCTGACAAATTTTAATGAAAATAGATCAAATAAAAATGTGTCGCTTTCAGTTCACTATCTCCCTGACCAAGGCTTCAAATGTATTGATTTTAGATACAATTTAGAACCTCGTCATTTTTTAAATTGGTTCAATAAGTTATATTTTATTACAAAAATAGATAATTATCTTCATAATGAGTCTAAAATATAACCTCGACACCCTAGTACATCATAAAGCGACCAAGTTACGTAGCACATTAGGAGTTTCACAACGCATGCGCACTGACGACCTCTCAACTCCACCGCGTCATCTGCCAATTAATTATTTGGACCTGTCAATTATTATGAACTTAATTAAATTATAATAATGGTGCAGGTTAATGGCGACCTTTAATTTCGAGAATGAATGGGCGCTTTGCGAAGTTTTTTAATAATTAAAACTTTGATTTTCAATTGAAGTTTGACATGAATAAGGTGAGTTATGAAAGTTTGTAACGGTACACAAATATTTGGTGTTACTTAACAAAATGTTATGCACTTGACCTCCGTGGAGCGACAGGCGACTTCAGTGAGAAATGTAAAGATGCAGATTCGATTCCGTAATTCTGTGTTCCAATATTATTAGTAAAAGTTAGAGATATTTATTTCTCATAAAAAAAATAACATTCCCTTACATGAGATACGCAATTAGTTATTATTTCTTTCTACCTGCCCTTATCCCACCTTAATGTGGGGTCAGCAAAACACACTTCTTCAAGCATGTTGCAGAGAGGATCTGGCTTAGTTTTAACGACCGGCCGCCTACCTGACGTCAACCCAATATGAGGGGTCCAGTCCCTTACTTATGATTTTATTTAATTTCAGTATCAGCGCGGAGTCTGGAATTGGAGCGCGATACGGGGATAGACTCGCCCCCTATCACTTGAGACGGAAATTAGCTCGATGAATCATAGGTGTTCTAATCGCTAGTTCGCCTCTGCCTATCTCTTCTGGGAAACACGCGTGAGTGTATGTACGTATATAAAAACACGCAAATCCATATGAAAACAATGCGTTGTAACGTGAAATCACTGAAATTCCCACCTCGAAACATGTGATTATAAAACATAAGCTCGTCCCTGTATCCCCAAAGGGGTAGGCATAGGCGCACTAGCCAACTAGAACACCCACATTTCGCCGAGCTCAGTTCCGTCCCAGATGTGATAGTTGCGGGCCTATCGCCATATCGGGCATAAATTCCAGACTCCGGACCGATAGTAAAAAAATCCAATATCACCCCGACCCGGGGATCGAATCCGAGACCTCAGGACGATATTCACACCGCAATATACGACACCGAAGCATTCGAAAACAATGGGTTGTAACATGAAATCCCCACCTCAACATGTGATTATAAAACGATGACTGTATAGATTTTATCAGTGATGCCAAACAAATTGCCAAATCACGAAATCAGTAACATATCCCCGTTTAATTTCGACAAATAACACCGTGTAGATGTATTGCCGAATGATCCGGCAACACATATTTATTGCCAGCGATAAAAATCAATCCGTCATTGTAGCGATGAATAAAATTATAGGCACTGACGTTATCTTCAATCTTTCTTTTTAGTGGATAGTAAGGATGGATAACTCAATGGTAGGATGTTAATTTGAAAATGATTTATTACTAAAAGTTGAAATACTAAAATGAACTTTAAATTTCCAACCGGCTATTGCTACTACAGCAGTATTCTAAAGATCAAAACCATCATGTGCTAGATTCGAATCCCAGGTCGGGATTTTTTTTTAAGGTAAAAGATTCAAGGTAAAACAAAGTATTTGCGCCGGGATGGCTTTCAGCTAAAGGCTCGCTCATTATTGAATACAGGTGCGATATTTCTGCCTCTGTTCACCTCTTTAAAAAGAAAGGTGTAAATTATGCTTAAATTAAAAAATATTTCAATTTTGACAATCAATTACTTCAACTGAGTAATAAATCTACATGTTACTTATTTTACATTATTCTAATCGGTTTATGAAAATAAATTGCTCATATTTCTAATGAATTACCATTTTCAAAATAAAATTATAAGATTGATTCATTATATTTATGCTAATTCTCACATTAATTGTCCTAATTCGTTGTTAAGACAAAAATAATAAATACAACTCTATTTAATACCATTTTTAAAATTCGCAATTAAATTAATGCAAAAGTGATTAATCAATTTAAATTTGAAATATAACACCGCAAATTCCAAATGCAAAATATCAGTGAATTTGAAATTCGAAGGTTCAACGAACATTTGAATTTGGAACGTTCTTAATGGTATGTCAAACAATGGCTCACTCACTCTTCGTACGGAACTTGATTCATACACACTTGTCGAGTTCGCTCCCACTGCGAAATGACCTGAGGTGACCTTCCGAATACAGGGTGTGTTCTTTAGGAACATATTAGACCACATTCCGTACACACCTTTATTTGATTAATAAATATACATAAATTAGAAAAGAAATGTAAAATTAAATGGATGTAAACATACATACATAGACTCACGCTTAAATCTTAGATGGGATAGTCAGAGGTGAACTAGTTAATAAATAAATACACCCAATAACCACACACAGAGTCCTGACCCCACACTAGGTATAACCTGTATCGTGGGTATCAGGAACTACGAGAGACTTTCGGTCTCACAACATCCAGACCCTAAACAAATATCTGTGGGCCACACAGACATTTGTCTCGTTTCGGGAATCGAACCCACGACCACACGTTTCACAGCCGGGTACTCGCCCGCTGCGCCACGGAGGCTGTCGAATAGTAACGCGTTACGCCGAAGCAAAGTTTTTCAGCGAAGTGTAAAGTAGCAAGTGATTGCCTCGGTGGCGTAGTGGTATTGCGAGCACGGTACGACTATCGAGCTGAGAACTCGGGTTCGATCCCAGGGTGGAGCAGTAATATTAAATTTTTCAGTATCATTCTGGAATTTGTGTACCATATGGCGTTAAGCTCGCCCCCTATCACGTCCTGGACGGAACTAAGCTCGGCGAAATGTGGGTGTTTTATTTCGCCTCTGCCTACCGCTTTGGGGATACAGGCGTGAGCTTATGAGTTTACGTTGTGTGAAGTAACAATTACGCAGACCGGCATAATTCTGGTGACCATCGATCGTCTCATTGTTTGTAGGTGGTCGTTGGTGGTTTACCTACTCTCAGTTGTAGTTTGCTCAGATAAATCATCATCAGCCATAGGACGTCCACTGCTGAACATAGGCCTCCCCCAAAGATTTCCAGATCGACCTGTTGGAAGCGGCCTGCATCCAGCGACTTCCTGCGACCTTTATCAGGTCGTCGGTCCACCTTGTAGGTGGACGTCCTACGCTGCGCTTGCCGGTACGTGGTCTCCACTCGAGAACTTTTCTGCCCCATCGGCTATCAGTTTGCTCAGATAAATAAACTCTATAAATATAACATCTACGTTTTAACCGGATATACAAAGCAGTTCGATGACTTCAAACATTTTGTCGCATGGGTGCGACATTTAATTTGATATTGATACAATTTAGAAAATGAATGAATCTTTAATTAATATATTAATTAGTTTGTTTGTAATCAGGTCAAAGGTACAATGGATTTGTTAATGATTTGTCTGTGATGTGTTTGTGATACATTTGTCAAATCGTAGTTTAATTATGATTATTTTTATAAATCATGCTTAAATCTAATGAGATTCTCCATACAAAATTATATATGAGAGCACGAAATTGAAAGCATGGAAAAATCTTATTTAAAAAAAAACTTTCTTTCTACCTGCCCTTAACACACCTTAATGTTGGCGCAACACACTCTTTTATACATGTTGCAGAAAGGATCAGGCTTAGTTTTTACGACCGGCTGCCTGACTGACGTCAACCTCTTCTGAGGAGACAACAAAAAAAGATCTTAAAAAATATTTGTGTATTTTTAGCGCTATTAACACCTCCAAGAATAAAGTCATGAGTGAATCTTAAATTACTCATACTTCCTTCAAAATTGCTCACAAAAAATTAAGGAAAAACTAAATTAAAACGAACGCATTCGAAGGGTCCAAGTTCATTGGATACATTCGTCAACAAGCCGGCGACGGGACAACAATAAGTGGTGTTTGTCGAGCCACGTTCTTTATTCTAATTTCAAAATGTAGACTAGCGGTTCACTGATTCGAATTTAGAATCGAATTTGAACGTTTTTTATGAGATTGAAATTGATTAAATTAAATTTAATTAGATAAACATTGGGTTTTGTGTTTTGTAGCTGATTTAATTCCTAATTGTTATTCGGAAGAAATTGTTTACCCAAAATAAAATTGATTATTCTTAACATAATAATTTCTCCTAAATTCAAATTGAAATAATTTATTCTACAAATAGGATATTTTATATCACTTTTACATGTCAATTACAAGTATATATTGAATAAATAATAATGGCGTCGGCATTTCGTGGCTATCTCTGAGAAGAAATGCCGAAACTAAGTCATACTAAAATTCCATGATTGTGTTCATAGGATAACATTGTTTTATTTTATAACATTGAATTGCCACATTGTCACTTCTGTAAAAATGAAAAACTTTAACTTTATATTTTTCATAACATTTTCGAATTTTAAAAAGAAGAAGAAGGAAGAGGAATTCGCCTTTATATTTAAGTCTAATAAGAACAATCCTATTAGACTTAAATATAAACGCTTGTGCGTGAAAACGCCCGTCTGCAAAGCACAAAGGCACGCCGGCGGCCGCTCGCGCGCTTTGTGTGAAACTCCAACAATGCAAACGTCATAACGGGGCCAACAGACGGGCGGCACTGTAAATTTGCTGATACGCAATTTACGCTCGCCAAACAGCTAGTTTAGTATGATTTTATGTTTCTAAGAGAAATCATGTTTTCTTGCGCGCCTTAGCTTGCTTTAGGAAATGTTTGCGGAAGATCGGGTTTGAGACGCGCCTTTTGTTGGGTTTACATAGGTGCGGTAGTGTATGCAGTCTATTTCTCTCATTTTTATGGATTGATTTGATGTATTACCCGCATCGAACTTGAGTGGGATTGGGCTGTGAACCCGGAGGTCGTGGGTTCGATTCCCAGGTCGGGCAAAGCGAAATTTCTAAATTCATTGGCCTGGGACTAGATGCCTCAGAGAGGGTTGACGTCGGGTAGGCAGCCGGTCGTGAAATGTTAGCCAAATCCTTTCTGTAACATTAAGGTGTTCAACCATTAAGGTGGGATAAGGGCAGGTAGAAAGAAAGATTCCCCGCATCCAACTTTTCCCTTTGGAGTGGTAGAGCCACGCCGTAAACAGTAACGTCTACAGCAACACTGGGCTCGACCGGTTTGATACCACACGGTCTCCCAGAAAACCGTAAAATGACAGCTTGCTGTTGCGTTTCGTTCTGTTAATAAAATTTTCGGTGATCCAAATCCTCCCTCACCTGCCGAATCCCCATTCCCCTCCATTAAGATTGGTAACGCAATCATGATTTTTAGGTATCATGGGTTTCTATGGGCGATGGAGATCACTTACTATCAGGTGACCCACATATTTGTTTGGCAATCTATTCTCTTTTTCAAACATGTTACAGAAAGGATTCGGCTTAGTTTTCCGACCGGCTGTTTGCCAATCTCTGCTATAACAAAGTCAAAAAAATCTCAAGAAATAAAAAACAAAACCGCTGAAGATTCGGTAAACGTTTAACACTTTATCTATATTAAGTATTCACCTCACATAACCCTAAATGGGTAAAACATCAGTCACCAGCCAGCGATACCAGTAGGGTGATAGTGACCGAGCGATTTTCCTTTAACCATCAATTCGGGTTCCAATTACTGATCATTTATCACGCGGGTCCAATCGACCGGTGCAAATCGTCTTGAGTAAAGGTTGGAAGGGTCATTTTTTGTGTGTGTATTGAGGGTTATATGTATTTTGGTATAATTGCAGCATAAATGAAAGTAAATGTAGATGAAATAACGATTTTGGTATAAGGTTTCTTATAATATAAAAAGTAAATAAACCTAATATTTGATAGTAGTTTGTTAATAAAACAATTTACTGTATGTCTACGTAATATAAAATAAATAACATCCAATAGTCATACACATAATCCTGACTCCACACTAAGATCGAGTCTTGTGGGAATCAGGAACTTCGAGAGAAACTTTCGGTCGCACAACACCCAGGCCTGAAACAAATATCTGTGTGCCGCACAAATATTTGTCTCGGTGCGGGGATCGAACCCGCGGCCTCTCGCTTCATAGCTGGCTACTGGCCGGCTGCGCCACGGAGACTGTCAAGATATAAATATAGAATTTCCGATATCAATTTGCGAATTTTAATTTCGCTCCAAAATACAGGACTTTACCGTTTTCAGCTCAATTACGGTGTAACTAAACCAATAACCCACGATATCCGTATTGATCATTCATTGTTTAATTACAATTTTGAAGTTCTAAAAATTCAAAAATACTTTGAAAAATAGTACGACTCCCTTTTCAAAGTATAGAAGTGCTGCACATATAAATTTGTTAACACGTGATGTTGCGTCTCAATACGTATTCAAATAGGAAATGCGATTGTTATTGTAATAGCTCGTAACCACCCACGGTAACGCGCTGTCCAAGGCACGGGCGATAGCGTTTGTATATTTTATATATTTTTTAAACTTCAATAATTGAATTAATAAATAAATATAATAAATATGCAGGTTGGTAGCCTTCACATACCTTCGAAATTCAAGTTTCCTCACGATGTTTTCCTTCACCACTATAGCAAGCGATATTTCATAATGAAAATACACTTAACATAGAAAAGTCAGAGGTGTATGCTCCACTTCAGGGTTTGTCTCGAACCTCCGACACTTGTTTCGGCGGTCCGTACCATTCCCAACTGAGCCATCACACCTTTTTTTAAATAATTTATATTTAATTGCATTGCAATGTTCATATAGATTAATTGAATTTTTAATAAAGTCTGCCTCTGTGACGTTGTTGTATTTTGGTACGACTACCATCCTAAGGTCTCGAGTTCGATCCCCGGGTCGGGTAGAGTGATATTGGATTTTTCGATATTAGCCTGGAGTCTGGAATTTGTACCCGATATGGCGATAGGCTTGCCCCCTATCACATGTGGCGCTGACCTAAGCTCGGCGAAATGTGGGTGTACTAGTTTGCTAGAACGCACCTGCCTACCCCTTCAGGGATACAGACGTGAGCTTATGTGTATATGTATGTAATTATTATATTGTGTAAATCTGAAAATCAGTCTGAAGGCTCTGACAATAGAAATAAAGAGAAAAGGTATTTTATATCGCATAAAGATGTGTGAATACGCAAAAAATGCTAAAATTAACTAACTATTTCATGTAAATAGTATTTTCATATCACACATTAATCAGTTAGCAACATCGTGTCCCAAAACCGCTACATCGCATTCCTTAACTACCCAAGATAACGATCGCAAGTTAAAGTTAACACCTATTTGTGGACGAGTGAGTGTTTCACATTTTAGAGCCATGCGTTTCGTATGCCCATTTAAACTGCCCCATAAAATAACAATATGTTAAATACAAATGCTTTTGTGCAAAATAATGTGCATAAACAGGTTAAGCAAGACTACCAATATTAAGCTGAACTAAATTCTAAGGTAATCTTGCAGCTGTATTTCTAATCTAGAGTTATTATTAAGAGTTGTAGAGCCACGCTGTGAATCGAGGCATCATAAGTTCGATTCCCCATCAAGACAAATGTTTATATAATGCATAAATATTAATTTCGGGTCTGATGTAGTGAGATTAAAATTCTTTCCTAGTTCTGGTGTGGTAGTGGTATCAACCACTAACTCAAAAGTCGTAGCTTTTCATGGAGTCGTGACTAAGTATCACTGTTCTCATCTCATCTATCCTAATTTTTCCCACTGTTGGGCAAAAGTATCCCATATCTCTTTCCACTGATCTCTATCGTGGTCTACTTACTTTCGTCCACGCATGTTCGTCGGCATCCAGGCCGTCATGCCATCTCTTCCTGGGGCTGACACGGCATGTTCATCCTTTGGAAGGTCTCCGCTCCGTGTGTCATTGTTTGGTATCATTTATTTGTTGAGAAGACACTGACACCCGTACCATAGATTTATATCTAGTATGGGAGTCAGAGCCATCAAGATTTTTTTAAATAAATTGTGTTTATGCAAAACAAAGATATATTATACCTCTATTATTATTTGTCCTGCATCTATGTATCTGAAGATAAGACATGAGCTGAGGCTCATATCTTTGATTCATGATCGTCATCAGCCATAGAACGTCCACTGCTGGACATAGGCCTCCCTCAACGATTAATCTTTGATTACGCAGATGCAAATCTAAAAAAATAAATGCAAATTCGCAAATCAACCTCGTTTATTAATTTATATTTAATAACACGTACGATATGAATTCTAATTTCTCACGTTCCAATTTTTAAATATTTGCTTAATAATGGAATGTTTCCTATTTAATTTAATAGCATTATATTAATATCACTATTATGATAATCGTTATGGTAGTAAGCGGGTCTATAAAACGTGGTCTACGCAAACGTGCTCCAATTTAAATTATCACCAAAACGGTTTTAGTCAGAATACATTAGTTTTATATTTTTTTTGTTAAAACCATTATAACTTTGGACGTATTTCACACTGTCACGTCATGTTTATTGTACCACGTCTAGTCGTTCACGGGTAAGTGAAGAAATATGAAATCAATATTCAAAATAAATATGGTTTAGTTTTGCGATTCAATAATTAAATATATAAGTTTTATAGCGTGTATAGGTTTATATTTTTGTTGAAAATTTGTTAGTTAGACTAGAGCATTGTACTGCAGGGTTACCACGACCTCTTATAGCAGTATTATTATAATCGTTCTTCGTTTGTTTTGTATGGGAATATTGACAAGTAAAATTATAATAATACTGCTATAAGAAGTGATGGTAGCCCCCCTGTACATTTTAATTTATTTATATATCAGTGTGAATGTAGTGAAATGTCAAAAAGTGAAAGTTTTTTTTATTATAGCAGAGACTGACAAACGAATGATGGGTCACCTGATGGAAAGCGATCTCCATCACCCATAGACACCCAAGACAAGAAAATTATGGATGCGTTACCAACTTAAAAGTAGGGAAATAGGGATTAGGAAAGGGTGGGGGAGGACCTCTGTGAGATTTTCATTATGCAATTCATTATTAAGTATCAGAGGCCTCCCCAAAATATTTCCAGACCGGCCTACTACATAAGCGTATTAAAAATCATAATCCCCTCTCAATACGTCACGGTGTGACACAATACCTCTTAAAAAACTAGGTAACACGACTATACGGTTTTTACGAGCGTCTAATCCGAATCTACATATACAAGCGACGAGGTGGTCTGCCATTTGTTTACGCATATCGTAAAAATGTACACAATTCTGTTTATGTTGCTTTATAAAGGTTAGTTGAACTCATAAAATACTGAATAAAGATTAAGCTAAATCAAAAAAGTTAGATTTGCATATTTGGGAAAATATGCAAAATATTTCAACATCATCATCATCATCAGCCATAAGACGTCCACTGATGAACATAGGCCTGCCCCAAAGATTTCCAGATCGATCCAAAGGATAAATTGCATTAAAGGAAGTCATGGTAAGATTTCATTACTTCACATTGTCAATACAATTCTAAAGGATCATTTTTCAAACATAAATACGAAAATAATCATTAATAAGTATTTTCTAACATCTGTCGTCTTTGCGGATACTATAGCTAAGTAATAAACATATCTATCAAGTAAAAGTATACTCTACAACGCTGTATTAGGGTTGACATTTTATCGTATTTAAGCAGTGTATTGTAGACCAGAAGCTAGATAAATGAATCGTATAATTCGTCACACCCAGTCGAAGAGAGATCTTGAGAATTTTTGTCATTATGGTTAAGGTTTTTATTTCTGTGAATAATTGTCAAAATATTTCAGTATTTCTAATCAACTTATAGAAATAAAAATATTTTTACGGATTCTATCACGTTTCGTGATTTGCTTTGCATTCGTCGTGGTCACGGGTTGGACTCACTGGCCTACGAAGACTGCAAAGCCTTCGAAACGTCGGGAATAAAAATTAAAACCAAATCGTGATAGAATCCGTAAAAATAGTTTTATTTCAATGAATAACATTCGCGTAAACTTAAGAATTCAACTTATAGAACATTACCCTTTTTCTGAGGAGGTCGGGTAAAAATATGAATTAGTGAATATTTTTCATTATTATAGACAAATAGATTAGGTCCAATTCAAATTAAAAACACCTTGTTATAAATGTAGACAGTAATCTTCCATATTTTGAACTTATTTTCACAATCTAGGTTATAATTCATGATACTTCAATACTTTTATATATTGAATTTCATAATACTTTTATCATGAGGTTACTCGCATGTGGGATGTGGATTCAACAATCATCGTTCCGACAGTCATTTCTGCCCATGGTTTGATACCAATGAGCCTTGATCAACACCTCAAGAGGCTCTCGGTTAGTGTTTGAGTCAAGAGCCAAATGCAGAAGGCAGTGTTACTGGATACGGCATGAATTGTGTGGAGGTTCCTCACTCTGGAGTCCTAACCGCCGGTGGCTTGGGTCCGGAGCCTCGCCATCGGATGGGAATATTTGTATATTTATAAATGTATTTTTATTTTTATATCATAAATAATTTTTTCCTAAAACTTATATTTGTAAATACAAGCTCTTGCATAATATAATACTCTACATAATTAATGACAGTCTGTATTTGAACAGGTTTTCGTCCATTAATACTTTCATTCAAGAATTAATTCACATAAAATAAAATTAGGTAAACGAAGCATGAATCTAAAAGCCCAGTTGCCCAACAATATTAAATTACACTTAAAATTATCTCAAAAGCCAAACGGCGATGCTCTTACATTTTTTAATGAAGCTTTGAAAATAAAAACAGCAATAAAACCGCACCCACGACATTCGGATGCTAATGCTAATGTGCTATTAATTGGTCGAAAAATAGATGAATGATAATGATAAAAATATAATAATTACTAAGCAATAAGATGTTTATCTGTTCGCCCACACAAATGACACATACATTGTGTTCCTGTATAAAGTTCAGTTGACCGCTCGCGTTGAAGTCTAATTTATGGCTATTTTAATTATGTTTAAAAGAGCCATTTGTTTTTATTTTAAGTTTTTTACTTCTTTGGTAAAGTGAAATAAATTTTATAAGACGTATATTATTCTGTAGGACATGTAAATAAATAGAAAAATTTGCGTGCTCCAGATATTTTAATCCAATCAAATTATTTTTATATATCCAGTAGTCGGGTATGGATCAACAATATTCCTTTCAGCTCCTGCATACAAATGTTACTTCAGTATCTTTTAACTTTATTAACATGGCTAAGTAGAATAACATTTGAACTGTAATGTTGACAGCAATAAAACAAATCACAATTATCTCTATTTAAGTAGACTCGATACAAATTTTGGAAAGTTTTATTTAACCACCTCTATGCAGTCTTATATTTTGGTATGACTTACCTTTATATGTTTTATCCATATTTTATCTACTACCGTATTTCTACACGAATATGTGACCACCGCAATAAATCTTGGCAAGTTGGAGAAAGAATTTAGCTCTCGTAATTATAATCGTCCGCTTACCTAACGTAAGCCACCTCTGATAATAATGAGCTACAATAATAGCTCAAGTTTTGTTTTAAGTCAAACGTAGACTCAAACTGTGCTCAAACCCAAGCTAACCAGGAGGTCCTGAGTTTGATTCGGGCAATGCAAATTTTCTAATTTAATTTGCGGGACTGGATCCCTCAGAGGGAGTTGACGTCAGACAGGCAGCCGGTCGTAAAAACTAAGCCAAATATATTCTGCAACACGCTTGATAAAGTATGTTGCACCAATCCTACATTAAGGTGGGATAACGGCAGATAGAAAGAAAGAAGTAGACTCAAAATGTATTCCTAACATTCTTATAATTACTATCCGAAAAGCCAACTTTAAACTAAATTTGAAAAGGCCCCAATTATATTCATTACATAACATAAGCTCACGCCTGTATTCCCGAAGGGGTAGGCAGAGGTGCACTAGCGAACTAGAACACCCGCATTTCGCCGAGCTTAGTTTCGTCCCAGATGTGATAGGGGGCGAGCCTATCGCCATATCGGGCACAAATTCCAGACTCCGGGCTGATATGGAAAAATCCAATATCACTTTGCCCGACCCGGGGATCGAACCCGAGACCTCAGAACCTTAGTCATACCGAAATACAACTACGCCACCGAGGCAGTCATATTATATTCATTAAAAAGGATTTATTTCATTTAGTTAAGATACAAACGATGTATTATTGTATCGCGACGAATCGATACATTTCGAAATGGGGTCAATTATACAAAAAGTAGAGATCGTAAATACGAGCCGTGATTTAAAACGTTTTGGCTATCGTTGATAGTGAGCCACGATTTTTGTTTAGGAGCCAGTAAAGTGATTGAAAATCATATGCTTGTATATTTTAAAATTACATTTTGATTGTATGAGATTCTAAAAATAAAGTTTTGTGTTTTCGTTTTGTGCAGGTATAAAGGTATTGTTTATTTATACCACCACACGAATGCAAAAAATTATTGGACAAAATAAAATTTATCGTCAAATTATAATGGTCAAAAATGCAGAATTATGCAGTAATAGACAAATAAATAACACCCAACAGTCACTTACGTAGTCCTGACCCCACATTAAGATCAAGGCTTGTTTCGTGGGAATCAGGAACTACGAAAGACTCTCGGTCTCACAACACCCAGACCCGAAACAAACATTTGTGGGCCACACAAATATTTACCTCAGTACGGGAATCGAACCCGCGGCCTCTCGCATTACCTCTACAACCGGCTACTCGCCCGCTGCACCACGGAGGCTATCATAGATGTACTTATTTGTAAAGTATCTATTCTTGTAACTGTATATAAGCAAGCTTTATGTTTAACTAATGTAAAGAATATATTTCTGATGTTACTTATGGAAAAATGCATTACTCTTGTATAACGCATCCAAAATACTCTCTAGATATAATACAATGTAATTACATACCGTAATAAAACTTAACACTAACTCCCGACCTATACCAATGTGTGGGCTGTACAGTATGGATATAGAAGCTATAAAATCCCTTATCCATATTCAGAGCACATCGGTGTTTTTGTAAATAAATTCGTCTACGAAGACCGGAGGTTATCGATATGTAAAATAGTTTATAAAACCACCATAAATTCTGTCTACCTTACTTAGATAAGATTGGACCGCGCTGGTACTACAAATGTTGCAGTGTTTCGAATTTTTAAGTATATACCAATCGCTTTACTAACGAGATCTTGTTTTGTTATTTTGTCTTGTCATGAGTGAAGTTTTATTAGAGAAAGCGGGGGAAAATAATGTTATTTTGAAGCAATATTAGATTCACTGGTGGTAGAGACTACGTGAGTCTCTAGTAAGAGTCTATCTGAGATGCACCATCGTAATGTCTTAAGTACTGCCAATCAGTTTTCTTTATTCCTGCCCTTATCCCACCTTAATGTGAGGTCGGCGCAATACACTTTTTGAAACATGTTGCAGAAAGGATTTGGCTTAGTTTTACGGCCGGCTGCTTGCTTAACATCAACCCCCTCTGAAGGATCTACTGCTAAGCAGCACAAAGCAATATTCAGATTCAATTGAAGGACTGTCAATATTGTAACAACTGGACATAATGAGACTTACCCTCGAATACTCAAACGTGACTCAAACAATTGAGGACTCATCTCATTTTAGGCCGTCTTATCTGTCAGAATGGTAAAATAAAGTAGCACTTTAAGGTGAGTAGTGTTTCAGTATATGGAGGATAACATCTTATGTCACAAGGTGTGCAGAATGCCACTGCTATGTTATTCCAAAGTAGTCCTATTGCTTACCATTAGACGAACTTTTCGCTTGTCTCGTCATTAGATTGCAATAAAATGAATAGTTTGTCCATTTCCTAAATAGTTCGATATCTACTGCGGATATTCATATCTCAATATGAATGAAATAAAACCTATTTGCATCCAAATTATTTAATAAACGATTTGAACTATTTCCTGACGACTCTATCATCAAACTATTATTGCTCTACATATATTACTACTATAAATGACAGGGTATGAATTTTTATTTGCGATTTCTTACATTTTGAATGTTTCTAAGCTAGTAATTTCTTCACGACTAAACACATGAAAATGAAAGTCACATATATAGAGCATGACCTGAATTAGGGCATAGGCGATTTTTCAATAGAATCAAAAGGGGCATAGGCGATTTTCCAATAGAATCAAAAGAAATCAAAGATTATTGTTAAGAAATGATTACCCTCTTGGACTGCTTTCTTTAAGTAAATATTTTACTCGGAGCCCCAAGAAATCCCACTAAGACCGTATCCAATAATCATTAATCATTTTTAAAATCCATAATCACTATGTACCAACAATTCGCGTTAAGATCTTATGCAAACTATTAACCCGTAGCCTTCAACAATGGAAAGATAAACAGCAAAAACACACAATACGTGCAACACAATGACTCCATACAGATGCTCTGAAAACGTTAAGTGTGACAAAACGAGTGTAACGATGCAAAAAAACACATGAATATTTGATGCCAAACCAGAATCATTAGTCAAGTTTTTTATTGGCATCAAAAGTTTGAGTTTTGGGGTTTGTCTTGATTTTTAGAGATCCATAGAAATGTAGAGTTATGTGTCGTTTAGTCATCTTCAGTTGTAAATTTTTATCTAAATGTCAAATAAATATCTAATAAATAGTATAATTATTATTTATGCAATTCATTAAAAAATATTGGCTATAATCGTTGCAATTTAAAACCTATTATGTCTCAACCTGGTTGGTATAAAACAAATTAAAAACATGTTTTCAAGAAAATCTGTGTATGTGAGACGACGTAAATCATTTTACCTGTTAAATAAGAACAACGAAGATAAACATCGCAGACAAAATAAAATTTATATCTGCTATAAAGTTGTAAAATTCAACTTATAAAACAAATTATCAACAAATGCAATAAATTTCCCAACAGAACCCGCTCCGCTAAGTCACACTAACCGATTCCAGTTTTTTTTCCTATCTTGCGACATTTCTCCGCATACCAGTCCGCTGCTAATATTCTGGTAATCATATCATTAATCACAGATCTTATTTCATTCACAAACTCTATCTATTTTTCTTTAAAGCCCTGCTCTACCTTAAGGCAAATAATTTCAACTCTTATAATAAGGAGATTAAAGAGCGAGATTGAATGAATGGAAACATATCATTAATTTTAAGCCACGATCCCGTATTTACCCATGGATTTTCACCATAGTTTGTGGGAATTCACAATTTGTTGCCGTCGTGTGTTTTTGTTCAATTGACGTTTACTTTATTGGAATGACTAATGATGTCTGTATGATAGAGATTATGTTTTGTATCCGCTGTATTATGCAATGTTCACTTTCGTTAAACTATCTTATTGTATTTAGATCAGTAGATTTACTTGGTGGAATGATTTTGGGTGAGAAAGTCGCCTCCTTGGTCTAGTGGCAGCATATATGGGCTGTGGACCAGAAGGCCCTGGGTTCGATTTCCAGGTCGGGCAAAGCGAATTTTCGAATTTAATTTGCCCAGGACTGGATCCCCCAGAGGGGGTTGGGGTCAGGCAGGCAGCCGGTCGTAAAAACGAAGTCAAATCCTTTCTGCAATATGCTTGAAAAAGTGTGTTGCGTCGACTCTACATTAAAGTGGGATAAGGGCAGGTAGAAATAAAATGTTTTTGAGTGAGCACTACTGAGCAAGTGTCATTTAGTCTTTTTCTTCCCCCATACAGTAGTTTAACTGCCTCGGTGGCGTAGTGGTATTGCGTTCACAGTACGACTATCATCCTGAGGTTTTGGGTTCCCTGTGTTGGTCAAAGTGATATTGGATGTTTCAGTAACAGTCGGGAGTCTGGAATTTGTACCCGTTATGGCGATAGCCTCGCCCTGCCCTGCGCCTCCGCCTACCCCTTCGGGGATACAGGCTCACGCCTGTAGTGGGTGAGCTTATGTTATGTTCATCAGTAGTTGAAGTACTTTTTTTTGTCTGTTACGCCTTAGTCATTAAAAATGCAATAAAAAATTTGCCTACCTCGGAGACGCTGAATTGAGTGCGCGATACAACTACCGTCCTGAGGTCTCGGGTTCGTCTGGCAAAGTTCTATTGAGTTTTTTCGATATTCAAAGTTCAGTATTATTTAGCAATCTATATCCATAGCTATTCAAATGATTTGCGTATACAAATCATATTCTGTATACCTACTTATCATCATCACCAGTTCATCATCAGCCTATACCCGTCCACTGCTAGACATAGGCCTTTCCCATATTGCGCCAGCGTATATACCTTCATATACTCATAACCGACGAGCGTGCATGAAAAGACTGATGACTGTGGAAGAAGCGAAAGAGGTGTGTTTGAACCGAAGCAATTGGCGCTCCTTAGTCTCTGCCTACCCCAACGGGAAACAGCCGTGAGTTTATATGTATGTATAATATAAGATAATTTATCATACTTATTACAATACAAGGAATTTCTCTCTGAAGTCGAGCTTATATTAGTCTGCTATAAATATTTTCTCCCCATACACCACATGTCAAATTACATACGCGTAATAATTTATTTTGCTCTTTTTATAAAATTGACTAACTGGATCTGATCGCTAGTTAAAGTTACAACTCAATCGATTCTCCCTTATATGGCAGTTAGGGATGTACGGATGGTCACGCTTCATATTTTATTTTAACTGTTACCATATTTAATTTGTAGATTTTGAAATATAGTTGTATTTATAAATAAATAGTGCTAAGATTTGATGCGTCGGATGAAAAAAAATTGCAATTTATCATGCCAATAAATTTTATCATCCTTATTATTATACCACTGCTGGGATCATATAATGATAAATGAATTACGAGGTTAGCCTCCTAGTATATTACAGTGAACTGCATATTCCTTTTGCCTTTAAAAGTAATTAAATAAAACTGTAAGTATAAGTAAGATTTACAATCACTTTACACACTCACAGCCTCCGTGGCGTAGCGGGCGAGAGGTCATGTGTTCGATTTTGGTACGTAGAAAAGTATTAGTGTGATCCACAGATATTTGTTTCGGGTTTGGGCGTTATTGGACGGTAAGTCCGTAGTAGCATCTGATACCCACGATAGAGGTTAAAATTGTCTTTTAAAAGAGCTGCTTTCACATCACAGCCTGTAAGATAATATTTCTTCACCCGTAGAGCTGGTCCACTCATAGTATAGATAAAACTGGCAACTCTACTTCGCTTCGCTCTACGAACCATTTGGAATTAAAAATGTCGAAACAACGGGAGTCATTTTCTCTCTATAATCATCATAGCGTAATCTTAATCATTATTGGGTGATAAAATAGAGCACTATAAAACATAAATATATATTTAGATATCTTATCTTCCACACATTAATATAATATTCTCAATGATATTAAACAAAATTTATTTAAAAAAAGATATTTTTTAAATTATATATCTATATTCAGTTTCTATCTTGATTCCAAGATCGATTGCAGTTCTGATTCCGAATAAAATTTAAATTTCAAATCTATTTAATTCACGAACATTAACCGCGTCTCTAGTTATTAACAAACATTATTTACTATCGTTCCATAGGTGAAATCGTCTTCAGCATATCGCATTCCACATCGTTATAGCTACAATGTATGGATATTACTTTTTTTGTGCCATTTCAAGTACGGATGATCATATAAATGTATTTCATCTTTTTATTGCTCAGTCATTGAGAGTTATAAAAGTTACTTGTACTGGTTTCTTGTGATATAGCCTTTTAGGAAATGGCCTTACATAAATAATATACAGAACGTGAATTTAATTAAACGATTTGTTTATTTCGTCTAGAGTAAAGCTTTATAGGCCCAACGGCCTGTTGAGAGATCAGGGAAAGCCTGGGTTTGATTCCCAGGTACAGCAATAAAATTCTTTCTTTCTACCTGTCATTATCCCACCTTACTTACATTTTGCAACAAGCATGTTGCAGAAAGGATTTGTCTTAGTTTTTACGACCGGCTATCTGCCTGACCTCAATTCTGTCTGGGGGGATCCAGTCCCGGCCAATTAAATAAAAAAAAATCGCTTTGCCCGACCTGGGAATCGAACCCACGACCTTCCGGTCCCCAGCCCATATATGCTGCCACCAGACCAACAAGGCGAGTAACTACAGTAATAAATAATATACTACATATTTACATAATTATTTTTTGTGGTCTCAAAAATTACCATATACAACAATTTGGTATACTCGATATTCACTTAAATAGATCGATATAATAGAACTAGATCAAGAATTAAAAAATTGCATGAATTCGATACGTGAATTGCAACTTCCAAAATATTGTCATCCCGTTGTTAAGGCAACAATAGAATAAAAATAACAAAACCCCAAGATAGGGGAGCGTCACACTCCAATCTTGAATTAATCATTCTTCTTTTGTGCGTTTGTTGGTAAACTTATGCTTACAATACATTGTGATGATAAAAAACATCATATAGATGAATACACACATACAATATTATGTATAACGTCACCTTTACGTTATGTTTTGCGCTATTTTTTTAAACATGAAAATATCCACTTTTGATCAAAATAAATTGTAAATCATCAGACTCTATTTATTATTTTTAATCTATAGAACATTAGCGGCTTATTTAAAATAGATGAGTATATCCATGGCATTTAGATTGATTACTTTTATAATACTATATTTTATAATGATAATCTCACCTCTTTATACTACAAATGCTAAGATGGAGTGTTAAACAGTAGGAAAGTACATTTCGTCGTTTATTATTTGATATTCCTAATTTTATAACACATTTATATTTATGGAAGTCACTGGATACAGGCCACTTCCAACAGGTCGATCTGGAAATCTTTGGGGGAGGCCTATGTTCAGCAGTGGACGTCCTA
The DNA here is from genome assembly GCA_036417725.1 of Clanis bilineata. Classification (NCBI taxonomy): domain Eukaryota; kingdom Metazoa; phylum Arthropoda; class Insecta; order Lepidoptera; family Sphingidae; genus Clanis; species Clanis bilineata. Next base: position 16,425,478 of record CM071147.1, read on the forward strand.
TGGCTGATGATGATGATGATGATATTTATTTACTTTTTAAATGAAATAGATAAAGTTTTGGTAATGCTAATAATTATGTGACCGCACTGACTCTAGGGAGTCACTGGGTCTCTGACTATAAGGTCGGAACGGCATAGATTCTATGTCTAAAAATGTAAAAATTACAAACTTTTTGAGAGTACTGAACATAAATAAATATTAATTATTTTATCTATTACTTATGTTCAAATTATCATATCGCGTTGAAATCTAATTTTAACAAAAAAATCTTCATCATTAAAGATATATTTAAAACAATTTTTCCTACCTAGAGGCCAAGGTTATGTCGTTTATTATAAAACGGTTAATGATACCGGATCTGGTATGTCCCACTTGTGACTCATGTTTCGCTCTACATTTTTTATTAGAAAAGGTCAAGCGATTATTTTATATATTTAATTCCCTATAAACACGTCTAAAATATTTATAGTATGGAATCTGATACCATTTGTTTATTATCTATTATTGCAACACAAATAAATATTTATAGTCATAGTTATTGAGTGAAACAGGTTGTTTAAAATACTTATAATAAACTTTTTCTTTAATAATTCGATTAGCTGAGATCTCTTTATCTCCTTGAAGGTGACGCGCGCCGCTGTTTAAATTTGAATCTTACAGCTCACAAAATTAAGTTTTGAAACGATTGAGGACATAAATCTTTTAAATCTATGCAAGTCCTACATATTGCCCCTTACTTATAAAAATATTTAAGCGCTGTTTATCTTTAACCATAGATTGACCCTTTCATTTTTAAACAATGTAACGCAAGGAAAAAAGGGACAGGCTATTCTTAGCGAAAAGATAGGCGAAAATGTTTTTATAAGAAAGGCCCACACAGTATAAACAGATTCTAACATCCAGACATTTCATTTATTTTTTTATCTTTCACAGAGGTAGCGTTCCGCTATAGTTAATAGACCGTCTCGACTGATTTTTTTTTATCTTACAGAAAACTGTAGTGTGCGAGTTCGCTGTTGCGCTTCATTCAATTCAATGAGTTCAGATGTTCAAATCCCAATACGTATTCCCTAAAAGTTTGGCAAGGCATCCATATTTTTTTGGTAGCTATGAGACTTACCATCAGGTGACCCAGTTGGATAAGTTGCTATAAAAAAATAATCACTGAGTCAATAAAACAGCATTTTTAATACTGCATTATAATACAAAGTGTTATAAATTGTTCCCACAAATTTAGCTTATGGCTATAAACGACAACGGTTATCACTGATTTGACATTAAAAGACGACATATTTGTTGTTTTTGCTACATTTTTGGATTGCACTGGCGTTTATTTTCAGAATTTACTGATCATAAAGAAAGGAAATCGTATCATGTTTTTTTGTATAAAGCAATGTAAAATGAAGTCGTAAAGTGAATTTGACCTTACAGATGTGTAAAACAGATTTGACAATATTTTTATTAATACTTTTCTAGGTGATGACAGGTTATTAAAATTTTAATTTATGAGACCATCAGAACGGTTAAATTAATGTTTAAATACTGATACGCTGTTCCAAAATTAGACTTGGTTAATATAAGACCTATTTTTAGATACAGAGAAGATTAGCATAGCCCTTATGCAGGATGACAATAAAAAAAAGAAATAAAAAAAATTATGACCGACCGATTTACCTAAGCTATAGCATTTAGGACCACTTGCAGCTCCGCGATAAATCTCTGTTTATCACAAATCTCGATTCAAAGATGAGTTGTAAGATAAATCGAGTTTAGGTTAAACTCTAGATTATTAATAGCACTGCCAGTCGCGCTTAACTATTAACCTTTGTTTAAGGCCGGAGTTTGAATTTTATTGACTTTAGCTTAATAATATAGGAATAAATTAATAATGTAAACATCATCGTAAACTGCTTCGTATTTTTTAATTATGTAAGGCTCTAAGTTAGGAAACATAATACAAAAGAAGCTATTTGAGATACTTGTTTAGGTTAATGTTACAGAAACACTCACAAAAGTAATTGAGTCATAAAATATATTAGAAATTACTTCAGATTTACCAAGAATCTCAATAGCCTTCCGTATTGAAATGTGAAGTAAGTTCTATGCAATAACTTACGCTTTCTACCAAAGAGACTGTATGTAAACACTCATCAAATTTTGTTTAGCGTCGACGGATGACCACTTTCACTACTATAGTAAAGTAACGATAGTTTGAATATGGATTTAAGAAAACATTTTGGATGAATTAATTATGTATAGGCCTTAATCTCTGAAAATTCTAGTTCTAAGTTAAAAATAATATAGAGTACATACATAGAATTACGCCTGTAACGCTGAAGGGGTTAGAAATTAGAGAACTAAAGCACCCACGTGTAGCCAAGTGCTTTTGCATTCCAGATGCGTAGGCATATCAGGCACAAATTCCAGACTCAAAAACCAGTTATAAAAAGAGGCTCAAAAAGTTTATATGTGTTTATTTGTATGAAATTTGGTAATTTTTTTCAGTGCAGTGGATTGTGTGTTATATTAAATAATCAAATGTATTGATTTGTTATGTAGCTTGGTTAAATTCAAAATTTCTTTGCTCGAAATTTTTTTGCTACTATTCATATGCTCACTTTAAATCGAGTGAGTTGCTGTGTAGCTCGTAACTTTATAAAAGCAATAAAAATGAATAAATAGTACTATTCCCGACATTTGCTTTTTGCTAACCATTACGAATAAATGTCAAATGCCTATCAATAGGATCAAACTTAACAAAGGAACATTGTAAGTGCATACAAAGTCTCATGTTTGGACATGCTTGTGTGGTTTTCAATAAAATTTCACGTGTGGCATGATTTAAAGAAGTCACGGATTTCAACCGAGGTTAAGTACTCGAAATAATAAACTTAACATTTTACTTTTTATTGTTCGGCTAAAGTATTCCGGTTAGAATATTATTCAGGAAATTATAATTTTTGCTCATGATCTTACTGTGTGAAACTGTCCTATATAGATAACAAAAATCATAATCTATTTGTGTGCCAAAATTTATCTATATCGGTTCATCTGCTAAGCCCATCCAAATGACCAAATGCAAAGAAATCTGAACATCTAAATTCCCGACCTCATATAAATTGAAACATGAAATATGAACTTTGAAATTTTCTAATTTTACTGCTTCTTTAAGTATGGATGAATAAACCAAATGACTTTTCTTTATTATATTTATGTATATGTATAGTTATGAAAAAAAAGTAGATATATTTCGAAATAAAACTATTTTTACGGATTCTATCACGATTAGGTTTTAATTATTATTCCCGACGTTTCGAAGGCTTTGCAGTCTTCGTTGTCACGGGTCAGACTCAATGTTAGACAGAAAAAAAAGATTTAATTCAATGTATAATATTCGCGTAAACTTAAGAAATCAGTAGATATATTTCCATAACCTGAGTACAAATCATCAAGGATTTCATACAAAGCCTACAAATATATCTTGAATGTAACATTGTGGACTAAATCCTTACCTTCTTATATAAAAGGCCTGTGCTTAACAATGGGAAAGTAATATTGCAGGGCGGATCATATTAATTATAAGGCATCTTTTACGTCATTCTTAAAAGTGAAATATGATTATTAATTTCACCATCGCATAACATAATCATGTATATACGAATATTATACTGTTCCACCGTTATTTATTTGAAAATATTGTATTTATTACACATATATACATATATATGCGATAAAAACTAATTAAAATATTTAAAATTTAAGTTGATTACCCGTTAACATATTCTTAATGTTTGGAACACCCAGATTGAATAATTGTTCTTGAATAATTATTATAACTGATGGGTTTTTGGTTGTAAAAATGTCGTTTCGATTGTAGTGGGTTTGTACAGATCCTTATGTATGATAATCGTTTCGTTATAATAATATTTTTATCATATGCCATATTTTTATATAAATCACATTTTTTCATCACAAATCCAGAAATATAATATCTTATCTTCCTAAAATAATGTATACTCATAGTAGTCTTTCCACAGATTACTTAATAAAAATAGTTTCTAAGGTTTTCTAAGGTCACGGTTTAGATTCCCGGGTCAGGAAAAGCGATGTTGGATTTTTCAGATTTTCGGATTCTGGAACTTGTGGCCGATATAGCGACAGGCTAGCCCTCTATCATTTCTCGGACGGATCTAAACTCGGCGAAATGTGCGTATTCTAGTTCGCTAGTGTGCCTCTGCCTACCCTTTCAGGGATACAGCCGTGAGCTTATGTTATGTTATCAAATTATAATATAATAATATATCATAACTATTTTTTCTGCCTCTAATGTCACTGTCTATCTTTTATCATACGTCAGGAAACAGGACGAATCGACTTAATTATATTATTTCTTTCTTTCTTTTTACCTGCCCTTATCCCACCTTAATTTTGGGTCCGCGCAACACAATTTTTCAAGCATGTTGAAGAAATGATTTGGCTTAGTTTTTATGACCGGCTGCCTCCCTGACGTCAACCCCCTTGGGGTATCCAGTCCGGGAAAATCGACTTATATATGTTAAACAGGTATAAATAATTATGTTTGTCCAATATAAACTTAAAATGACAAGTCAATCATAAAAACATCTCTATTTTCAACACATCTGTGCGTTCGTATACACACATGAAAATTATTTTGTAATTTTAAACCTTCATAACGTGATAAATATATCATCTATTCGACACTGCCAACACGGCAATATTTGCACAATTCTAATCCCTCCATAAAGATAAATGCACGCTCCAATCTCCCATAATGACATTAAACTTGCTCTACATAAAAAATGACCCATAACAATATGACCCTTGACTACCGGTTTGAGGGTAGTCACTTCATTATTAGTATATTACGGTACTTAACTCAACAATAGGGTACAAGACCATATTGGGACCAGAAGTCACTTTTTGCCCCATATTGAGTAATAAATCTAAAAGACAAAGGGGTGAATGCCACTTGAATTAATGTTATGGGAAATATTTTTTTGATAGTTGCAAGTCAATTGTTGGGGTAAGGGTTCAAAATTAAACTGGATTTGATGGTATGCAAATCCTTGTTGTGGGTATAAGTGATAAATGGCTTTGAGTAAAAAAATATGTTGAGGTAGAAAATATGTAGTAATCATTTCAAGTACATTTTCGAAAGTGATTTTTGAAAAGTAAAGTGATGTGTTCTTTTATTAGTAAAAAAAAATTGAGGTCGAAAATATGTAGTAATCATTTCAGATAGATTTTTAAAATGTATTTAGTCAGTGCTGTGTTCTTTTATTTGATGTAAGTTTAATTTGATTTAAGAGTCAAATTAATTTAAATAATCCTAAGATTGTAGCATCTAGAAGTAAAAATCTATGTATTACTCCCAGTTTGTTCATCGATAGCAAAAGTTAGGAATAAAGTAATAGGAGCGGCTTTTATCACTTCACAGTTTTAGTTCACTTACTACTAGTTACTTGATCGATATTATTATCACTTCATCATCATCATCATCAGCCATAGGACGTCCACTGCTGAACATAGGTCTCCCCCAAAGATTTCCAGATCATCACTTAGCAACGTAAAAATAATGGTCATGTAAAAGAAATTACTTTTACTTTAATTATTACTTTCGCTGTGCACAAACTGGATAATAGAAAATTAAAATGTTGATATAAAAACTGACCCGAAAAATGTAACTATAAAGAACCTCATATCAAATTTATTTTTAATATCAAATTAGCATTAATAATTATTTTTAATGTGGTCAACATTAGTCAAGTATCGATTATTCGACACAGATGCATCTGCATTTCCTGAATGTAATCGATTGACACCAAATCTAGAATTCAACTGACATTTCTAGTTTATTAACACTAAAACGCAATCAATATTTTATTAATACAGATTTTTTTACCCACTCGTATGACGGACTACAAAAAGATATGAAAAATGATGCATGTTTTGAAATATTTATGCATTTAGGATTCATATTGTGAGCGTAAACATTCAAATGTCAATACAAACGCTTGCAGATTAAATATGGAAACATAAAAAATAATAGTCGACTATATAGACTAGTATTAATTAAAAAACGTTACAATAAGGCTAATGATTATTAGATTTCGCCTCTTATATAACAGTTATGATACATTTTATTAAAGCTGAAACGATCAAAGATGTTATGAGTGATGTCTAAATATTTTCAAATCTAGTTTTTTATGAGTTCGCGCCGTGAGTTATTGGGCTTTGCATGGCCAAAGAAGCGATAATGTGTTAACCTTTGCAAAGACGATTTGGGAACTTGTTTGCACCGGTAGCTTTGCAATGACAATCATACTATTCCTTTTTATAGATTCTCGTCTGATGGTAAACAACACGACTACTGGTAGGTTAGCTAGGATAGGTAACTATAGCTAACGATGGCTATATAAATTTACCTTTTTTTTTCTCCCTGTCCTTATCCCATCTTAATGTGGGACTGCCTCGGTGGCGTGGTGGTATTTCGGTACGACTACGGTTCTGAGGTCTCGGGTTCGATCCCCGGGTCGGGCAAAGTGATATTGGATTTCTCCATATCAGCCCGGAGTCTGGAATTTGTGCCCGATATGGCGATAGGCTCGCCCCCTATCACATCTGGGACGGAACTAAGCTCGGCGATATGAGGGTGTTCTAGTTCGCTAGTGCGCCTCTGCCTACCCCTTCGGGGATACAGGCGTGAGCTTATGTTATTTTATGTTAATGTGGGGTCGGCACAACACACTTTTTCAAGCATGTTGCAGAGAGGATTTAGCCTAGTTTTTACGACCGGCCGCCTGCCTGACATCAACTCCCTAATGTATTTATTATTTAATATTTTGTTAAATAAATGTGTATGGATTTTTTTCAATATGCAGCACTATTACAATCGTGTTGCAGTAAAAATTCACCTTAGTTTTTATGACTAAATGCCTACATGACGCCAATTCTCTTCGATATAACTTTCTACGATAATATTCAGTGTTAAAAAAAGATACTATTTTCGACCGACTTCCAAAAAGGAGAAGGTCCTCAATTCGACTTTTTTTATGTCTGTTACGTGATATCTCCGCCAAATATGGACCGATTTTCAAAATGATTTTTGTGTTCGATAGAGCTTCTTTCATGGATGGTCCCATATAAATTTGGTCACGATCGGATTTGAAGTCGTTAGGTTTTTAAACTTGTGATTATTATATTAAAATATTATCCTCCATTAAATTTGTCCAACTTATTAGACGATAAACCATATTTCATAGATTTGCGACGTAAATATTAATTATGAAAGAAAAAGCTATACATTGATACATATAATAAAATTAGCGTGCCCACAAATCCGATTATTTTTGAATTGATTAGAAATTGACTAGCATACTGCTCTTAATAGTAAACATATAATCTTTCACGGTGTATATATAGACTTGCGACTAAAATTGGGCAAATTTCAGCCCAATTTATTGTAATTAATCAATTAATAAAATATTTTTTAATTATAATTTCATTAGTTGATTGTGAAATTGTAATTAGTAAAAACGGGATTTTGATTTGGTGCTTGGTGGTTTTACTTTTCTTCTTGTTTTAAAAACTGAATTAATAAATAAAAGACCAAAACTTTATTGAAATTAAACTATTTTTACGGATTTTATCACGATTTGGTTTTAATTTTTATGCCCGACGTTTCGAAAGCTTTGCAGCCTTCGTGGTCACGGATCAGACTGACTGACTGATCCGTAAAAATAGTTTAATTTCAATGAATAACATTCACGTAAACCTAAGAAACCAAAACTTTAATCGATACATTAGTAAATTAACGATGCTCAATTTTAGATATACGGAAAAAAAATCAAGATTTGTATTAAAATTTTCCTTTTTTCTTCTATTATAATATAGTACTCACAAAAATTATGTTGTTAATATTATTTTATTAAAAACGTTTACATATACATACGATTTTTTGTCGCTAGTCTACTCCGTTAGCAGTTCAGTCGCACGCGGCTTTTAAAATTGTAATTCAATGTTAATTTTACAACTATTTAGAGCTGGACAGTTTACGACGGTCGTGTCAGCGGGTCGCGTTAGTAAAGAATTTAGTGATAACCGTACACTGCTAAATTAAAAGTATTATCATTTGTATTGTATACAGAACCGCTTTTTTACGAATAACAACAACTTTCTTTCCACCTGCTCTTATCCCACCATAATGTGGGGTAGGTGCAACACACTTCAAGCATCTTGCAGAAAGAATTCGGCTTAGTTTACGACCAGCCTGTCTGACGTCAATCCTGGGCAATATTTTTTTTTATAGCAGAGATTGGCAAACGAGCAGATGGGTCACCTGATGGTAAGTGATCTCTACAGTAGACACCCAAGACACAAAAATAATCATGGGTGCGTTACCAACCCAAAAGGAGGGAATGGAATGGGAGGAAAATGGGATTGGGAAAGGAAGTGGAGAAATGGGCCACCGGAAATCTAACTCATCGAATGAAACGCGACAGCAAGCTGCCACTTTACATCGGTTTTCTGTGAGACAGTGGTATCTAACCGGTCGAGCCGGCCCATTCATGCCATAGACGTTATTGTCTACAACGTGGCGCTACCACTAAAAAAAACACCCGCCTAAAAGAATCGAAACCAAAACCTCCCGTTTCGCAGCCTATACAGCTTATACGCTGCCGCTAGACCAAGGCGGCGATTAACAACTAACAAAACCCATATACACTTCAACACATCACGATGTCTGAAGGTCGCCCATAATCGTGACGATGGTAATGAGTGCCCGTCTGTCCGTCACTCCTGATCTAAATACATCACGTCAGAATTATTAGGAGTGACGTCCGTACATAAATAATTGCTCTCCGCACGCCTTTGATTGGCAACGTGCCAGCCAATTAAATGTACACGTGAGAAAAAAGTTATGACGAGAGTTCATTTGAGTATAGACTAATGCATATCATACAACTGGCTTTTGCTCGCAGCTACGCCCGCGTGAGAGTTTATCTTCATATTTCCAATCTTAATTTATTCTTAACAAACTTTTATCCATTTTTACACACCCTTAGGGGATGAATTTCTCATAATCAAAAATTTAAAACTTAACTGCCCGACTACCAACTTGACCCGATCGTGACCAAATTATATGGGATCACCCTTGAAATAAGCTCTATCGAATACAAAAATAAATTTGAAAACCAATCCACATTTAGCGGAGATATCGCGTAACATACATAAAAAAATATACAGACGAATTTAGGACCTTCTCCTTTTTGGAAATTAGTCAAAATATCCTTTCTTAGTACTCGCCTGAGTCATGAAATTAAGCCGTGAGTAAAATTTCACGGTCTAGGTTTCATAAGTTTTGGCTGTACGTTAATACGTCAGTCAGACGTCCAGACTCTCATTTTATATATAGGTACAAATTTTGCAAAGTAGAAAAAGATTTCAATCAACTTAAAAAAGGATTTTTTACTTTTTTATAAAGGTATATTAGCAGTTTTGATAACACAAAAACTGAATTGCAGTGCCTCCTGGTGAAACTGCAATGAAAAATGAAAATGAAAATGAAAAATAATTTATTTCAACAAAAATACAAAAGGTGGTAAAACAAATTAAAATAATACAATTAGAACTGCATATTTTGCTGGCAACCGTATCATGATAATGATTTCCATTAATTTCCTCACTAGGCACTAGGCAATGAACGTAAACATAAATTCAATAATCACAAGTTTAAAAACTTGAGGGACCGACTTCAAATCCACTCTTGAAATAAACTCTATCGAACACAAAAATTAATTCGAAAATCGGTCCACATTTGGCGGAGATATAGCGTAACATACATTAAAAAAATACAGACGAATTGAGGACCTTCTCCTTTTTGGAAGTCGGTCGAAAAATTAGCCTATTGTCTATTCTCGCTTTTGTATCTATTTAACACAGGCATAGCAGCGCAACTTTAAACACCACTCGATGAACGAATATTTTTTATTTCACATTTTTGCTTTAGACATTGTGTGAATATAGTTTCTTTCTTTCTTACCTCCAAATACAGAAACGCTCCTCAACTTTAACCGCTACTTACATTGTTTTGCGCCATACAGTTTTGACAGATAAGACTGCCTCAAATAAACAACACGGCCTCAAGTTTTTTTTTTTTATAGGAGAGACTGGCAAACGAGCAGATGGGTCACCTGACGGTAAGTGATCTTCACCGCCCATAGACACCCAAGACACGAAAAGAATCATGGGTACGTTGCCAACCTATAAAGAGGGTATGGAAGGAAAAAAAAGAGGTATTGGGAAAAGGAGGGGGGAAATTGGATCACCGGAAAGCTCACTCACCGAACGAAACGCGACAGCATTCTGCTACTTTACGTCGGTTTTCTGTGAGACAGTGGTATCAAACCGGTCGAGCCGGCCCATTCGTGCTGTAGACATTTGTCTACAGCGTGGCTCTACCACTTAAAATCGAATTGAATTGGAATTGCTTTTCTGTATTCGGGGGTTATTATGCTAAATTCGTTTATCGTTTATTTTAAAACAGCGATGGAATAATTACGGACAGACATCCTTATTTCTCTCATTAAAATTCAAGTTTAAAAGCTTTTCCCAACGTCCTAGTGGGGGGCCGTCTACAAAAATTCATGTAAATTATAATTTTAATGTATTAAAAAAATGCATACATCAAAATATTATAAACGCTTTAACATCAACACACTACATTTTTATGTTAATCATATTTTATGACAAATACCGTCAAGTGACGAAATCGACGCTGTCAATGAATGCGTATAGTTTTTTATGTGAGTTTAAACGTGTTTTTATGATAATATAAGCTTTTATTGCAATACGTTAATGGTCAAGAAGTTTTACGTTTTGGACGCGACTTAGAGCGACGACCTGTGAAAGTAATGGTGTAGGAAGATGTCATCAATACCTATGATTTAAGAATAAATACACCCAACAGTCACACTCACCCTGAACCCACGCTAAGATAGTCCTGCGTCGTGGATATCAGAAACTACGAAAAACTTTCGGTCTCACAATACATCAGAAACCTATATCTGTGGGTCACATAAACATTTGTCTCGGTGCAGGAATCAAACCTGCGGCCTCTCGCTTCACAGCTACTCGCCCACTGCGCTACGGAGGGTATAATCATTTCACTCACGCATTTAAGAGTCCTAACATCAGTGAGTCCTACCACAGTTATTTCGATTCCGTGGTATGTAATAGTCGTCTAAATTACTAAGTAAATCACCGTCTGGGTCAGATAGTCCACTATGAACCGTGTAGTCCTGGATTCGATTCCCAAGTTGGACGAGTGTTTCTATAACATTTACCTGGGATTGGAACCACCAAAACGTTGACGTCAAGTAGGCAGCTGGTCGTAAAAAACTAAGCTGAATCCTTATTGTAAATTTTTGGCAACAATTGGTCACTCGATTGGAAAATGCGGACTTACACATATGACGAATCATTAAGTTGGTTAAATAGTAGATACACACACACACACACACACACACACACACACACACACACACACACACACACACACACACACACACACACACACACACACACACACACACACACACACACACACACACACACACACACACACACACACACACACACACACACACACACACACACACACACACACACACACACACACACACACACACACACACACACACACACACACACACACACACACACACACACACACACACACACACAAACACACACACGCACAGTGTGTCACATTTTCCTCTTGTTGTCATAAAATAATGAAATTATTTCATCAACCGCCTATTTAAAATGAGTTTAAACAAAATGTTCTTTTTAACATAAGAAAACAATTATGCACCGGTTTTTGTGCTAGATAATAATATAATTCTGTCACGTTAAAACAACACATTAATATCAAATTTCAACCAAATATTTGCAATAATTTATTCTTTTAGGTCAAATTTTTGCTTTATTTTGTATTGACAGTCACTGTTATATGACGGAGATCATTTTCAATAAACATTTAAGGATCACACGTAATCTTATCTGAAGACCTTTTAGATTAATTAATTACATTTAATGAATTCGTTTTGCATAATACGTGGAAATTACAACTATAATGAGTTATTATGATCTTATTTATTTGTCTTTCGACTGCCTCGGTGGCGTGGTGGTATTTCGGTACGACTACGGTTCTGAGGTCTCGGGTTCGATCCCCGGGTCGGGCAAAGTGATATTGGATTTTTCCATATCAGCCCGGAGTCTTTGTGCCCGATATGGCGATAGGCTCGCTCCCTATCACATCTGGGACAGAACTAAGTTCGGCGAAATGTGGGTATTCTAGTTCGCTAGTGCGCCTCTGCCTACCCCTTCGGGGATACAGGCGTGAGCTTATGTATGTATGTGTGTATATTTAATGTTGTTACGTTTCGAACGACTTATAGGATTTCCGGAGGCCCTAATATTTCCGTTTTTATACATAACCTAACCTCGGGGATACAGGCGTGAGCTTATGTTTATTTATTTGTGTCAAATAGATGGTTAAATAAGTTAAAATGCAAGGAATTGTACACGTACAAGTAGTTACACTACTGTTCAATTACATAAGCTATATTGAGATGTAGCTTAGTTACATTATGCTGTGTTGACCACATTTGTCGCCATGAGGGCTTGCAATGTTATAGTATGTAAGTTATTTTTTAAATATTGTTCATTTTTTGTAAATCGTTGCCTGTCCTTTTTTGATTTGACAAATAAAGTATTTTTCTTTCATTCTTTCTATAGACGACAGCCGCGCAGCACACCACGATATAGTTATAAAATTTCGTCAATTCGCTAAAGAACTTAGAACTTATTGTAATCTAAAATATAACAAACAGTTATTAGATGATGTTATTTTATGTCTAAAGATTCAAACCCCACCCTTTCCTATAAGCCTATATATAGTTCCTAATTAAAGTAACTCTCACGAACTGTGCCTCATTAACCCGTGGCTTCCTCTCGCCTGCACTCTAATGAGAATGCTAGTTAATTGTTCGATTTTAATGTTGCTCTACTGGTCACACTGTCTGGGGAAACTTTGAAAAAACAAATAATAAATACACCCAACAGTCACACATATAGTACTGACCCCACACTAAGATCGAGTCTTGTTCGCGGGTATCAGGAACTACGAGAGACTTTTGGTGTCACAACACCCAGACCCGAAACAAATATCTGTGGGCCACACAGACATTTGTCTCGGTGTGGGAATCGAACCGGTGACCTCACGTTTCACAGTCGACTACTCGCCCGCTGCGCCATGGAGGTTGTCAATGTGAAATATGAGCTGTCTTTGAATAATTATGTAACACACGTCACGCCTGTATTACCGAACTGGTAATCAGAAGACTAGCAAAATAACACAACCACATCTCATCGATCTTATTTCCGTCCCAGATAGGATAAATTCCAGATTTTAGATTGATATTGAGTAGAAGAGGTATTTTCCACAAATAAAGCGAAGAAATAAATAAATAAAGCGAATTTTCCAATTTCATTTGCCCGGGACTGGATCCTTCAGAAGGGGTTAACGTCAGGCAGGCAGCTGGTCGTAAAAACTAAGCCAACTCCTTGCTGCAACATGCTTGACAAAGTGTGTTGCGCCGACGATGCTTGAAAAAGTGGGATAAGGGCAGGTAGACAGAAATTCTTAATTTTTATCTCTACATCATGTGACATAAAACATCAATCACGATGCATGAAAATTTCGTGCTTATTTGGACCGTGTTGTGCAGAAATGAGCCAACCCACAAAAAAAAGTTTTTTTTATGCCAACATGTTCTAAACCATTAATAGACCATAATGATGTAAAGATGAGGTCGCAGGAAGTCGCTGGATGCAGGCAACTTCCAACAGATCGATCTGGAAATCTTTGGGGGAGGCCTATGTTCAGCAGTGGACGTCCTGTGGCTGGTGATGATGATGAATTATGTAAAAAAATAGTTTGTGTGTTGGCTCATTTCTGCACAACACGGTCCATTTGTTCCACAGGAACCTAAGACCTAAGTACCGATACCATACTGAAAAGTTATTACATACTATTTTTTTTAATTTTGTTTAAACCTCAAATCAACTTGAACACGGATATGATCAACGATCAAAAACTGATTGACGAACTATATAAATAGAGTTTTGATTTGAAAACATCAATGTCCGTTTTTTTAGGTAAATGACGTAGCCATATCTCAACAGTCAATAGATAGCGTTTTCGCGGCACATTCATTTACACACAACATAACATAACATAACATAAGCTCACGCCTGTATCCCCGAAGAGGTAGGCAGAGGCGCACTAACTAACTAGTACACCCATATTTCGCTGAGCTTAGTTCCGTCCCAGATGTGATAGGGGGCGAGCCTATCACCATATCGGGCACAAATTCCAGACTCCGGGCTGATATGGAAAAATCCAATATCACTTTGCCCGACCCGGGGATCGAACCCGAGACCTCAGAACCGTAGTCGTACCGAAATACCACCACGCCAACGCCACCGAGGCAGTCTCATTTACACACATTTTTTTTTTTTACCTAAGAATATGCAAATAAATTACAAAATCATTTTATACATGTCTAGGATATTATAAACATCCATGAATAGTTTTTAAAAATTAGTCCAGTACCCAATTGTTTACATCTCCAATGCAAGGCGCAAATAAAAGACAAAATCCCATAAAAATTCAAACCTATTTAATATCTAACGAAAGGCTAATAACATAGGATACATTGTAATACAATGGGTAACGCAATTCACTAGCAGAGGGAAATTGCAGGCACGCGACGCGACGCACCGTTGGCACACACCGCAACTGCACTTTCCATTGACATAAAATGTTGGAAAAGTTAACGCGACCTTTGTTGAGGCGGTGGTACACTTGTGCCCGGATGTGGATGCAAAAATGTGTAACTTGAACATACATTAGCAATACAGTTGCTTGAGTAAATCTATTGAACTGTTTATAAATTTTATTTTCATTAACCGATTCAAATAACCTTTTTAATAATTAATTATGGTAGAATTTTAAGAATTAAGCTTTTGTTTGTTCTAATTCTAATCTTCAAAATTGACTGAAAGAGATCGCTATTAGCGATAAGGCCGTCCATTGTTACTCAAGTTTATGTTTATTGTTTTTCAATATATCTTGTTATTTCTATGTGGTATATAATAAAGAGTTTAATAATAAATATACATCGTATTACTTACATCATGATATCTTACAAATTTCTATTTATATTTACTAAATATATAAATACACCCAATAGTCACACACCTAGTCCTGACTCCACACTAGGTATAACCTGTATCGTGGGTGTCAGAGACTATTACAGACTTACGATCTCACAACACCCAGACTTGAAACAAATATCTGTGGGCCACACAAACATTTGTCTCAATGCGGGAATAGAACCCGCGGCCTCTCGCTTCACAGCCGGCTACACCCATTGCGCCACGGAGGCTGTCGTCTGTCTTTAAATAATTTTAATGTAATTATTTCTCTCGATCCTGTGTCTTAAGGGGAACATCAAATTATTTTCTTTCTTACTTGCTTCTTACCACTACATCGAAAGTAAAATCAAATGTATAGTGAACGTACCCTAACAGCCGCTGTTTAAATAGCCAACACATACATAGAAACTCGGAAACAGAAACAACCGCAAAATCAAATTAAATCTTATTTGAATGCGTAATACGCGGAAAATGCGTTTTCTCTTTCATTTGTTTATGAGCAATGCTGTTACATCCTTATGTTTTAAATGTAACGTGATATCATGCAAGCAGCGATAGCTCAGTTGGGTGTGGTACGGACTACCGAGACGAGTGTCGGAGGTTCGAGACCAACCCCAAAATGGAGCATACACCTTTGACTTTTCTATATTAAGTGTGTTTTCATTGTGTAATATCGCTTGCTATAACGGTGAAGGAAAACATCGTGAGTAAACTTGCCTATCCGAGAATTTCTCCTAAAGAAATTCTAAGGTATGTGAAGTATACCAACCCGCATTAGGCCAGCGTGGTAGACTAAGGCCTAACCCCTCTCATTAGTAGAGGAGGCCCGTGCCCAGCAGTGGGACAGTAATATTACAGGGCTAATATATATATTGTTTTTATGATATCATGGGTCACTGTTTCTGCGTACTTATTCTCTGCGTTATAAGTTAGTTTTTTATTAATCATTAGATCTTGATACTTCTACCTGTCTTTATCCACTCTTTGTAAGGTCAGCGTAACATGCTTGTTGCAGAAAATATTCGGCTTTTAGTTTTTACGACCGGGTGCCTGCCTTCAACCCCTTTTTGGGGAGGTTTTAAATTATATTATCTCGAACATGTTCTAGTTATTTAATTCTAGATACATGGTCTAAATCTTAATTGCGCAAAACACACACAAACCTATCACATCTGGGACGGAAAAAAGCTCGGTGAAATGTGGGAGATCTACTTCGCTAGTTCTCCTATGCCTACCCCTTCCCAGATACTGGCGTGAGCATAAGCACAACATACATAAGTATGTTACTATCTTTCCATCTACTTTTGTCCCACTCCAAATAATGATGTAGCTTAGGTTTTATGAACTGCAGTCTGAGTATCATGGACCCTTCTGTTTTATTTCCAAAAATATGTACGCATTAATGCACGTCATTTGTGTCAAATTTCCATCAACCATTCGACCCACAAAGGTGACAGATTGTTGTCACGTCGTGTGGGGCCTATGGGTCGCGGAAACCAATCTGGTAGTATGTAGCACAGTGGAAGGTTAAAGTGCGGGATCGGCACCTCGACTCTTATTGATTTTTGGAATTCTCTTGCAATTTATAGGAGTATGTAGTGATTAATAAAAGTAGATATACCTTCTATATAATAATACGTGCAGTGAAAACTTTGTATCCCTTTTTAGACACTACCGCAAACTGATAAACGTGACTGCCTCGGTGGCGAGGTTGTGGGTTGGTTGTTGTTGACTGTTTCGGTACGACTACCGTCCTGAGGTCTCGGGTTCGATCCCCGGGTCGAGCAGTGATATTTAATTTTTCTATTTCGGCCCGGACTCTAGAATTTGTGACCGATATGGCGATAGGCTCGCCCCGTATCACATCTGCGACGGAACTAAGCTCGGCGAAACGTGGGTGTTCTAGTTCGGTAGTGTACCTCTGCCTACTCCTTCGGGGATACAGGGGTGAGCTTATGTATGTATGTATGTTATAGGAGTATGAAGATATTAATAAAAGTAAATATACCTTCTATATATTAATACATGAAGCGAAAACTTTGTATCCCTTTTTAAGAGAATATCGCGAACTGATGAACGTGAAATTTGACACAGTTGAAGTTTATATGGAGAAGGAGTGCATAAAGCTATTATTCGTTCGACTTCAAAAAGAAGGTCCTCAATTGGAAATGGGTAATGCACCCATGATACATTTATGTTTTCCTTGTCTATGGGCGGTGGAAATCACTTACCATCAGGTGACCCGCCTGCTCGTTTGCCTATCACTGCCATAAAAAAGTCACTTTAATAAAAATAATTCGACGGCCAAATCGAGAATTTATTAAGATAAAAAAAACTTATTTACACACCAGGATTTAACGTGTGATAAAAACCACGTATTTTTTATATTTGTCGACCATATCAATCAAGTTTGATGTTTTTCTACATAGTTACTCAATTTAATGACATGATCATTTACTACACAGTTTGTGTTTTCGTTTCACACGTATGTTTTCCTCTTAATACTTTAATTACTTTTGAGAAAAAAATCGTAACAGTAAAAAGGCGTGGTCATGATATAAGCGATTATAGTCTTCCGGTATTTCTATATGGTTATGGTTGTCGCCATTAGCATTATGGGCTTCTATGCTTAACCTGTATCGTTTTCGTCAGTAACTACACGAGTCATACGGTCTCACAACGTCCACAACACCCAGAACTACTCACATATCAAATGTAAATAGTAATAAGATGTTGAATAAATATTAATATAAACACTTAACTACCTCTATAAGAAAGAAAAAAAAGCGATTCTATATTCTCTTCACTTAACTATAAAATAAATTCTCACGAATTGCTGTACGAATCCATCATACTAGTTTTATCATGTATATCTCCGCTTCATGAGACTGAAAGTTACTGTAGTACCTCATATCCACGACACAAGACTCGATCTGATTGTGGGACAGGATTTTATTTGTGACAATCGGGTGTTATTTATATTATATTGTTGTTTCGACTTGCCATAAGCCTATGTGATAAATAAATAAATAATTTCACAGAAAATTCCCTACCTTTCCCGCTACTCGCTTACTCCCCACTACCCGCCCGTAGTACAACCGCGTTCAATCGCTCGTGCACTACACTGATCCGGGTCGGTTGCGCGTCACGAGCGGCGACCTCTGACGGATCCTATGCGTCATTCTAACGCTTTTGTGAAATCTATGGATCGCTGATACCGTTTTATATGGAAATTATATTAATGGATATGTGAAGCAGTTTGAATTGATACATTTACCTATATTGTTGCAGGTGTTGTCTTTGTTCTTGTAAAATAAGGCGATAAAAATAGAGGATTGTTGTGATTACGAATCAACATGGTAATAATAAGTGCTAAAATTTGTGCTGCATCTGTGCTTTTGTTTTATAGCAGAGGCTGGCAAACGAGCAAATGGGTCACCTGATGGTCAGTGATCTCCACCGCCCATAGACACACAAGACAAAAAAATAATCATGGGTGCGTTGCCAACCTAAAAGGAAGGAATGAAAGGGGAGGGAAAAGGCATTGGGAAAGGGAGGGGGAAATGGGCCACCGGAAATCTCACTCACCGAACGAAACGCGAAAGCAAGCTGCCACTCTACGTCGGTTTTCTATAAGACAATGGTATCAAACCGGTCGAGTCGGCCCATTCGTGCTGCAGACGTTACTGTCTACAGTGCGGTTCTACTTCTCTCTCTCTCTCTCTCTCTCTCTCTCTCTCTCTCTTTCTATGTTGAAAATGTTTTATTTTAAAACACAGACTGTGACTAAGTTGTCCCAGATTAAACCAAAAATAAAATTTGTATTGGAACGATCTCAGTATAATATTAGGTCAAAAACATTACACTTCTTCGGGGGTAGTCGAGTAAAAATTCACGCCCGACTTTTAATAGAGCTGTAAAGTTAAAAACCATCCAAATTGAGCTGTTTGGGCAGATAATGATATTGACAGCAAGTTAATCTGCAGAATAAATGTTGATTTCACCACCTTTAAGAAACCGGTGTTAATAATAAATAAATAATAAATACATCCAACAGTCACACACCTAATCCTGACCCCACACTAAATATAACCTGTTGTACTGTGGGTGTCAAAGACTATAAGAGACTTTAGGTCTCACAACACCCAGACTTGAAACAAATATCTGTGGGCCACACAAACATTTGTCTCAATGCGGGAATCGAACCCACAACCTCTCGCTTCACAGCAGGCTACTCGCCCACTGCGCCACGGAGTAACTTTAGTAACTTTAAATCAATACCATTAATTAGAGTACATCGACTATGTTATATAAGTAGTGAACAAATCATTTCTAAGAGTCAGTCACCTGCATACCCAGTATGGGGGAATTCTAGTAATCCAGTCACAGATGCCTCGCCATAAACGCAAAGCTAATTACACTAGAAAAACTAGTGTTAGATTTTAGTGCTTAAAATATATTTCTTTTAGATTTCTAACAGATTAGTCGCCTCCTTGGTCTAGTGGCAGCATATGAGGGCTGTGGATCGGGAGGTCCTGGGTTCGATTCCCAGATCGGGCGAAACGAATGTCCTAATTTAATTTGCCCGGGACTCGATCCCTCATAGGCGGTTGACGTCAGGCAGGCGGCCGGTCGTAAAAACTAAGCCAAATTCTCTCTGCAACATTTTTGTTCAGAAGATGTACTATCGCGTATTCTTGTATGTTTAGTTGTTTTTTTTGTTTTGTTTGTATGTATTACATTTATTGTTAGTTTTATCTACACTTCTCGGCATGTTGTGTTTATCTCAAATAGTTGTACAATTAGCTATAATAATGTATACATTATATATAATAAGTACGATTTAATAAGCATGAAACATTGTAACAACTGCTGATAAACCAAATAAAATAAAAATATAAAAAAACATGCTTGAAAAAGTGTGTTGCGCCGACCCTATATAAAGGTGGGATAAGGGCAGGTGGAAATAAAGATTTCTAATAGATTAGTTACCTCTTTGGTCCAGTGGCAGTATTATATTCCTGATATTAAGCTGTTCTCTACCATAAAGAGGAAAGGTTAAGGTTAGGTTAGGTATAAAAAAGGAAATATTAGGGCCTCCGGAAATCCCTTAGGTCGTTCGAAACGTAACAACATTAAACATACATACATAAGCTCACGCCTGTATCCCCGAAGGGATAGGCAGAGGCGCACTAGCGAACTAGAACACCCACATTTCGTCGAGCTTAGTTCCGTCCCAGATGTGATAGGGGCAAGCCTATCGCCATCATCATCATCATCATCATCAGCCATAGGACGTCCACTGCTGAACATGGCCTCCCCCAAAGATTTCTATTATTATTCGCCATATCGGGCACAAATTCCAGACTCCGAGTTGATATGGAAAAATCCAATATCACTTTTCCCGACCCGGGGATCGAACCCGAAACCTCAGAACCGTAGTCGTACCGAAATACCACGACGCCTGTTCTGTTTAATTTAGTTTTCTACCGCATGTTCATTTTAAAGAATGAACGACAATCGTGTAATTCTTAAATCTTCTATGAGATTTTAGTTTCAAAACGAAAATGCCGTTGGCGAAATGAGGTAAAAAATTAATGCAAATAGAATTTTAAATTTTATTTTAAAATGTTTAATACAAACTAATCGAGTTTTTTATACACGTATAAAAATAAATTATAGCTCACGAAATATCAAATTCTTTTCGCAAACAATAGCAACCTAATTAATGCAAAACAATTAATTTCCTTATTTCTTGGACCTCATTAAGCTATAAAAAATGACAATAAACTTAAAAAACATGTTCTTATTACCATAGATAAGGATTTATATGTAAAGATTCGATGAAGTGAATTACACAAACAGATGTAAAATCATAGTTTGTTTGTTTAAATGTTCATGACTGCTTCGGTGGCATATTATTGCGCGGTACCACTATCGTCCTGTCTCGGATTCGGTCCCCGGGTCTGGCAACGTGATATTAGATTTTTCAGTATCAGCCCGGAGTCTGGAATTTGTGCCCGATATGACGACAGGCTATCACATCTGGGACGGAACTAAGCTCGGCGAAATGTGGGTGTTCTAGTTCACTAGTGCGCCTCTGCCTACCCCTTCGGGGATACAGGCGTGTATGTATGAAAAATTATATTCACAGTTTGATTCGCTGCGCCTTTGCGCTGTATTATAATATAAAAGACGATACAAATGATGTCTTGGTCAAATGTCGTCTGATTACAACAATTTCATACAATTAGTGGATCTCTAAAGTCGTAAACTTCGTAATAAAGTTAAATAACATTTTTATTGACGCTCCGTGCTTTGTTTTAGAAAACGGACACGATTATATTGTGTTTTAATACTAAAAATCATATATAAATTATAATTAATATTCAAATATAACACGAAATCTTTGTTTAAATAATTATGCATATTCTTTTGTTTGGAAATTAGTTAATATTTTAATGCCAATGCAAATGAGGCACTTATACGATATTTTTATTGAAATTCTTTGTAATATCACATCGCAAAATGTTCTTAGATAAAGTTCGTTTGGTAATTTACGAAGAAAGCGTGGGTTTGAAAGAAAAATTAATATTCAATTTCGTATGAACCATTACTTCGTTCGTAAACATGTGACGAAATATCTCGAATGTGTGTAAACCGTGCGTTTTCGTAAAGCCAGGTCTCCTGTACTAAAACATTACACAAAACACCTTTTTTTTATCTGGGCACGGCAAAGTGACTACACTGCACCTGATGGTAAGGGTAGTGCAGTCCAAAAAAAACTAGCGACCACTGACAAACACTGTGTTTATCAGTGGTCGTCAGAATCATGCCGGCCTATTTGTGCTTCTTCACACTCCGAATCCGAAGAGGGAAGAAGCAAATCGAGGGGCTTGCGACAAGACAGGCGGATGACCGATTCAGATACAGGGATACCCCCATACCCGTCCCAGCCAATCATCAAGTCATGTCGCAAGCCCCTCGAGTGAACCGGAAGTACACTGGCTGATCCTGGAACGCGAACCACACACGGAGTGTGGGTCGCTATGGCAGGTTTTAGCACCATGTGTACGGTGGTCGTTATCCGAGCGGATACGAATATCCTAGCACCAGCAAACACCTACGCAAAACATTGTATTTTTACAATTTTTAACACATAACATAACATAACAAAAGCTCACGCCTGTATCCCCGAAGGGGTAGGCAGAGGCGTACTAGAGAAATAGAACACCCACATTTCGCCGAGCTTAGTTCGGTCCCAGATGTGATAGGGGGCGAGCCTATCGCCATATCGGGCTCAAATTCCAGACTCCGGGCTGATATGAAAAAATCCAATATCACTTTGCCCGACCCGGGGATCGAACCCGAGACCTCAGAACCGTAGTCGTACCGAAATACCACTACGCCACAGAGGCAGTCACAATTTTTATGTCTATGGTAATTTGTTACATGAGCTGCGGGTCGATTCTCTAAAAAACGCCACAACGTTGCGATCGACGCCTCGCTCCCGCAGCGCACATCGTTGAGATCGACGGAGCGTTCAACGTTGTTGGGTCTTAGAAAATACCATTTTCCATACATTTATGCCAAACGACTCGCTTGAGAGAGCTAGTTCGCATAAGCCTCGTCATCACACATAGCGCTAGTGCGTGTGCTTTGTACCTTGCTGAATACAAAAATGAAAACATCGTTGCCGCAACGATGCCGCAACGTTGTTTTCACAAATGAAACCTTAGAGAATCGACAAGAGATAATCAAAAACCTCGTTTTGAGTAGGTGTTTTAGTGTTTTGGTTCGAAAAACTAGTGCAGGAGACGCGGCCTAAAATGCACAAACTATAATCTAGTACCTCCATGGCGCAGTGGGTGAGTAGCTGGCTGTGAAGCCAGAGGCCGTGGGTTCGATTTCCGCAATTAAACAAATGTTTGTGTGACTTACAGATATTTGTTTCGGGTCTCGGTGTTTTTTTTTTATATAGCAGAGACTGGGAAACAAGCAGATGGGTCACCTGATAGTAAGTGATCTCCACCGCCCATAGACACACAAGACACAAAAAAAACCATGAGTGTGTTGCCAACCTTAAAGGAGAGAATGGAAGGGGAGGGAAAAGGGATTGGGAAAGAGAGGGAGTCACTTTGCGTCGGTTTTCTGTTGTTGGACCCTAAGTCCCTCGTAGTTTCCGATTCCCATGATATAGGTTATACCTAGAATGGGGTCAGCAGTGGCGAACAGTCCATAAAACCCGATTCCTGCTGGCTTCTCTTTGCCAAATTTTAGGCTAATAAATAAGTATTTCATAAATATTATTTGGAAGAGAAAGTGGCATTGGCTTTCCTTTGTAAATTGTCACCCCTCGCCACTTGGGGTCAGGACTATATGTGTGACTGTTGTGTATTAAATTTTTTAATTTTTGGTGAAAATATCATACAAATATCATGACCGCGCATCGAGCTCGATTCGAATTTGTTAAAATTATTCGAGTTCAGGCCTCAGTAACCTGTCTCACATTAATTTATCTATGCACAATAAAACCTATATATACAGGTTGTTTTATAAAGTTTGTATCAATAATAACTACACAAAGAGAGGGGATGACTAGCAATCTAGCGGTAAAGTTTAAAATTCCGTAAGGCTCATAGTTTTTGAACAATGGAAATTTTAATTTGTGACGAAAACATATTAAAAGAGTTTTATTAATATTACTATAGTTTATTACTATACAAGCAAGTTTCCATACAAAAAAATTGATCTCAAACTTCAGTACCAACATGTACCATTTATTAAAATGCAAGGGCGATTATTACAATTTACACCCCCGAAAGTTTTGTGAATGGTTACGAAACACGTAAGATAAGTTTATTCTCTCAATATTATTATGCTCAATACTATTAACTGAACGACTTATGACCACTAAGGTCATAACTTTAGCATCACAAATTTTGTGCTGTTGTCCGGTCTATATACCTCTACTGTTGAATGTCTTTGGCTGCAGTGCATTTGCAAATCACCTATAATATAATTTGTTATTTTGGCATACACAAAGCCATTCCTATGCTAATTGCGACGCTTTACATGTCGCATTCCGATTATAAATTCTCAAGCTTAATAATTGATTAAATAAAATAAGTTCAATTTTTTTATTTACAATTACACTTTAAATCCTCCTCCTTATGTGGAATTGTTATTGGTACCAACTTTATGAAACACCCTGTATACGACTCTATCCACGTAGTATTTAAATACATAATGCGATGTAATATTAATGCTATTTCTATATTAGAAACCGCATCTCCTCGGCCTTTAGATGTCGTCCGCGCGGCCTCGTTCATACAAACGTTATTAAATAATACACACACTGCAATTAAATTAAATGCCAACATTAAACTGTGTTTTAGTCGGAAATAAAACGTTTTATTATGGTTATAGTGATAACCTTACTGTGGAGGATGCTCAAGAACGAGCGATGTGGAAGCTAAGAAGCTAAGCTAAGCGTAATCCCAGCCTTATCCTACTTAAGCTAAAGAAGTTTAAGTAAGATAATGCTGGGATAACGCCAGGCAGAACGAAAGAAATTTGGAACCCCTAGAAATATACCTTATTCATCTGTCAAGTGGATAGTGCATACTTGGAAAATTTTAAGCCGACGTCAAAAACTACATGACGTTAAAACCTCCGCAGTGATCCACACATTTTATGTGGATCGCGTTTCAAAATAAGCCAGTGTATATCCGATTCTCTCGATGTTTGTGACATGACTTAATGGTTCATTGGGGTATGGATCATAACATAACTAAGCTCACGCCTGTATCCTCGAAGGGATAGGCAGAGGCGCACTAGCGAACTAGACAACGACATTTTTTTTATAACAGAGACTGGCAAACAAGCAGATGGTGTGATGAAGTGATCTGCATCACCCATAGACACCCAAGACAAGAAAATCATGGGTGCGTTGCCAACTTAAAAGGAGGGAATTAGTTATTGGGAAAGGAAAGGGGGGGGGATTGGACCACCGGAAATCTCACTCACCGAACGAAACGCGACAGCCAGCTGCCACTTTACATCGGTTTTCTGTGAAACAGTGGTATCAAACCAGCCAAGCCGGCCCATTCGTACACGTAACTGTCTACAGCGTGGCTCTACCATATTTCGCCGAGACCTCAGGACGACAGTTGTACCGAAATACAACTAATAAGACTTCTTTCTTTCTTTCTACCTGCCCTTATCCCACTTTAATGTGGGGTCGGCGCAACACACTTTTTCAAGCATGTTGCAGAAATGATTTGGCTAAGTTTTTACGACCGGCTGCCTGCCTGACGTCAACCCCCTCTGAGGGGTCCAGTCCCGGGAAAATTAAATTTGAAAATTCGCTTTTCGACCTCGGAATCGAACCCACGACCTCCCGGTCCACAGCCCATACATGCTGCCACTAGACCAAGGAGGCGACAACTAATAAGAAGTCAAGTACAATATAAAAAAATAGAGCACTCTCAATAAATTAAGACACGAGAAGACCCCAACATACATCACACGCTGACCTCTCGGCGCACTTTCCGAATCCCACTTTACAATTTGGAAGCGATAACAAGCTGGTGAAAGAAAATAAAGGTTATATAAATCTAAACGTCAGTCGAACTCGTTTACCGGTCCCCGTATCTTGTACTTTACCGGAGCGGAGTGTAGAGTATGAGGCATGAGGCAAGGCAGGTGTGTTTAAAGCATTAATAAATGTCATAAAATAAATAGAGATAGAAAAAACAAAACTTTTAATAATGTTTTTATGTCTATAACTGTCTCACTGCTGGGCACGGACCTCTGCTTTTTCGTTATGTTGCTGTGACGCTGGATCGCTATGGAGAAAAGCTAGGCAGCAAGATTTCGTTATTTGATATGAAATTACTATGAGATTAGACAAAATAAGCTCACGCCTGTATCCCTGAAGGGGTAGGCGGAGGTGCACTAGCGAACTAGAAACACACACATTTCGCCGAGCTTAGTGTCGTACCAGATGTGATAGGATAGGGAGAGAGCCTATCGCCATATCAGACACAAATTCCAGACTCCGGGTTGATATTGAAAAATCCAATATCACTTTGCCTCTTTGCCACTATGTTATTTGTTAGACCTGCAGCCCGAGCAGGAAAATTTCTGACAACCGTAAATGTATTCGTGCTCGATGCGCGTCTATGAAATTTGTATGAAATATTAATCAAATGTCATCAGTGCGCAGCGAGTTTACATTTACATTAGTTTTTCGTGCTCGGGCTACTGCTGCCTGATGCGGGTTGGACCTATATACGATCGAAATCCTTGCCATGAATTTTAAAAAAACTTCAATAAATATGCACTAAAAAGTCGTTAATTAACAACGTAACAGAAACGAGCCATTTTTAAAATCAGATTTTTTGTTTTGTTAAATTTTTATTACGTTCTTATTTTAATTTTAAATGCAATAACTCAATCGAACAACATATTTCTTCGAAATCGGGCCACAGATGGCTAAGTATTTATTTACATTAATAAATTCGCACCGAAGTAAACTATTTTCTACGGATTCTATCACGATTTGTGTTTTTAGGCCCGACGTTTTGAAGACTTTGCAGCCTTCGTGGTCACGGGTGTCACTAAGATGTTACTAAGGTGTCATTGGCAAAGCCATCGAAACGTCGCGCCAGGCCTAAAAATAAAAACCTAAAAATAAATCGTGATAGAATCCGTATAAAATAATTTTATTTCAATGTATAACATCCGAAAAAAACACGGTTAATAATAAAGCTTACAGTTATCAAGATCACTGCGGCGCGGCGGTTCAAGATAGCTGCGGCGATTCAAGAAGTCGCTATGTAAATAGTAACCTATACATTACTAAAACCGCGTGGCGAAAAATAAATGGGAGCGTTAAATAGCGACTTGAAATAATAGCTTTGTAAAAATAGCCTAATCGACATAACCTAATGACAATAATCACAAGTTTAAAAACTTAACTGACCTACTTCCAATTTACCGATCGTGACCAAATTTATATGGGACTACCCTTGAAAGAAGCTCTATCGAACACAAAAAGAATTTTGAAGATCGGTCCACATTCGGTGGAGATATCGCGTAACATACATAAACAAAATACCGACGAATTGAGGACCTCCTCCTTTTTGGGAAGTCGTCGAAAATAGCCATTATTTTCATCGCTAATATACTGACTCATTATAGCAGGTTTAAACATTATATGTACCGTGGTCACCATCCGGGTCGATACGAATGTCCTACCACCAGCAAAACAGTGTCATCAACGCCTGTTTCTTATTAAAAGATAAGCCTCATAATCTAATAAGATAAGGCATCTTTAAAATCGGACGCGCACATAAAATGTCAGCTTTTTATTGTACAATAATTTTTAATTACTGCGATAAATCCCGTTAGCCATAAACAAATGCCTGCCTTAACAATATCAACGTTGCTTGCCTTAAAGAGATGTCTGCATGATATCGCTTCTTTATGTAGACAGTTATATCTACAGTACGAATGGGCGGCTCGACCGGTTTGATGCCACTTATAGATTCGCATTCGTTCAGTACGCGGGATTTATGGAAGTTTGTTTTTGGGGGTCACATGTTGGTACTCACCAAACTCACCGAACGAAACACGACAGCGAGTTGCCACTTTACGTCGGTTTTCTGTGAGATGGTGGTATCAAACCGGTTGAGCCGGCCCATTCGAACTGTAGACTTAACTATCTACAGCGTGGCTCTACTACTATAAAAACAAAATTTGCTGTTCCCTTTCTTTAAAGTTGACTCGCGGATTTTATAATATTGTGGATGTCTATGGAAGGTGGGGATCCATCATCAGGTTTATCGCAGAGACTGGCAAACGAGCAGATGGGTACCCTGATGGTAAGTGATCTCCACCGCCCATAGACACACAAGACACAAAAAGAATCATGGATGCGTTGCCAACCTAAAAGCAGGAAATAGAATGAGAGGAAAAAGAGATTGGGAAAGAGAGGGGGGACGGAAATGGGCAACATGAAATCTCCAAACTAAACGAAACGCGACAGCAAGCTGCCGCTTTACATCGGTGTTCTGTGAGACAGTAGTATCAAACCGGTCGAGCCGGCGCATTCGTGCTGTAGACGTTTCTGTCTACAGCGTGGCTCCAGCTATTTGCCAAACTCTGCTATAAAAGCTTCGCTTCCTAAAGGGTACATAGGATTTTAGTCGGGAGGTCCTGGGTTTGTTTGGACAACGCAATATTTTTGGGACTAGTATCCTCAGAAGAGGTTGACGTCAAGCTAGCGGCTGGTCATTAAAATAACGTCGAATTCTTTCTATAATGTTCTTGAAAAGTTCATTATTCTGACCAGCAGGGTTGCTACCACCTCTTATAGCAGTTTTATTATAATCGTTCTTCGTTTTTTTGTATGGGAATCGGTACAAGTAAGATGATAATAATACTGCTATAAGAGGTGGTGGTAACCCCCCAGAAGGAAAGACTCAAACTTCAGAATTATGCCGGACTTTACAAAATGCTAATGCTCAAACGCTTCTTAACATTTGTCTAAAGAACCCAATGTTATAGGAAGGGGACATGAGCTAATCAATTTAGTAAAAAACAATTAATTAACTCGTGCCGTTTTTATGAATCACTTTTATGTTGTTACATCAAGCTCTTCCTTTTTGAACACGCCATCGAAATGTCAAGTGATATAAATGTAATAAAATCCTATCGGGCGATAAATTACTGTAATTAATTGACGTTTTTTGAGCAATTAATACACTAATGTTGACTGTGAGTGTGAACGCACCTGTGGTTAGTTCAACCTTGGAGGAATATTAGATGTTATCATAAATAGGATTTAGGAACGATACTTTCACACGCTAATAGGCAATTATTTACTGCTGACGAATTCGTAGTATTTAATTTCTATAACTAGTCGTGATTCATTTCATATATCAGTTCGTAGAACTTTCATTGCGATGGCCATTTTACCTCACAATATTTTCCTATATTATCTGGGACGGTACTAAGCTTGGCGAAATGTGGGTGTTCTAGTTCGCTAGTGCGCCTATGCCTATCCCTTTGGGGATACAGGCGTGAGCTTATGTTATGTTATGTGCTTACAATATAACAGATGTAAACATGCTGTTTCGGTGTTAGAATCCAAACGCAAAAATTAGGCAGAGGTGCACTAGCGAACTAGAACACCCACATTTCGCCGAGCTTAGTTCCGTCCCAGATGTGATGCGGGCGAGCCTATCGCCATAGCGGGCACAAATTCCGGACTCCGGGCTGATATGGAAAAATCCAATATCACTTTGCCCGAACCAGGGATCGAACCCGAGACCTCAGGACGATAGTCATACCGAAATACAATGCCACAAAGGCAGTTCTAAGCATATATCATTATAATACCGAAAGAGAACAAAAATTAACGCCAGCAATAATACCTATTTGTATTTCGCAGAAATTCTGTTTAAATCCAAATGATAAACAAACTTTGTCTTAAAAGCAAAATCCGTCAACTGACAAAGCATTATCATCATCATCATCATCAGCAATAGGACGTCCACTGCTGAACATAGGCCTACCCCAAAGATTTCGAGGTCGACCTGTTGGACCCTTCTTTGCAGTATCTGTTAAAGTACGACAAAGTTGAAGTGCTTTGT
Source organism: Clanis bilineata (assembly GCA_036417725.1). Classification (NCBI taxonomy): domain Eukaryota; kingdom Metazoa; phylum Arthropoda; class Insecta; order Lepidoptera; family Sphingidae; genus Clanis; species Clanis bilineata. The sequence goes on from CM071147.1 coordinate 16,455,447, forward strand.
CCTATTTTTCTATTCAAAAGCAATCATATAAAACTCAGTGACGAAATATGAGAAGGTAAATAAAAACTTAATACCAAAGCTCATTAACTTCATACAATTTCTTTGTAAACACGTAAAAGAGTTTTTCGAGGCATGGCGCATTCAACGAATGACCTCGGCCATAGTGTAGGGTTCTTTATATCGCATCTCTTTGTAATATCATTTTTAATCAAACGTTTCGGTTAAATTAATCATAATATGAGTTTTTGTATAAGTATATAACTTCAAATGTATAGATTTTAACGAATTGTGTAAGTTTGTTGTGATTCGGCTTTTGTAATTGTGTTTAAATCGATTTCAACATCATCTTTTATGTACCTAAATGTTAAATGATTTCAGGTTGAGCAAATACTGACAAGTGCTTGTATTTTTTATCAAATACGCGCATATTTCGATGAGTGCTTGGATCTATAAACAAATGCTTGCTTAATGATTTCTTATGTTTATGAATGTTATTTATTGAAATAAAACTAGTTTTTACGGATTTTATCGAAATTTGTTTTGTATTTGTATTGACTGCCTCCGTGGCGTGGTGGTATTTCGGTACGACTACGGTTCTGAGGTCTCGAGTTCGATCCCCGGGTCGGGCAAAGCTATATTGGATTTTTCCATATCAGCCCGGAGTCTGGAATTTGTGCTCGATATGCCGATAGGCTCGCCCCCTATCACATCTGGGACCGAACTAAGCTCGGCGAAATGTGGGTGTTCTAGTTCTCTAGTACGCCTTTGCCTACCCCTTCGGGGAGGTGTGAGCTTATATTATGTGTTATGTTGTTTTGTATTTATTTTGTTTTTAGTCCTGACGTTTCATCCGGCCCGTGACCAGAAAGGCTGTAAAGCTTTATTTCAATAAATGCTTGCATATTTCAAGAATTGCCTGAATCACACTAATATTATATATGCGAAAGTTTATGAGTGTGTATGTTTGTTACCTCTTAACGCTCAACTGGTTGACCAATTTTGATGAAATTTTGTACAGAGGTAGCTGACACCCTGGATTAAATATAATTTATCTTGGAAAATAAATTTTCACGCGAACGGAGTCGCGGGCAATAGCTAATCTTTCTATAATTGCTTGCATAAGTAAAAAAATATTGCATCTATCGCCTATGTTCGCGACAATAATCGAAATAACATTCATAACCTCATGCCTGTATTTCTACATGAAAAAAGTATCATGTGGTACTTTTTGTTAAACATAGGAAAGTAGCGATTTAATAAAGTGGTAGGAATATTCTGCAGATAGGTATTTCTCAACACGTATGAGCTGGCGCGACCGATTCGGTACCACTGTCTCACACAAAACCAACGTGAATTGGCTTGTTGTTCTCTCCTTATAAATTCCTATTGTTTAAAATTACTTATTTTTTTATATCATGGCTATCTACATACAAACGGGAGAGATAATAACAAGTGACCCAGCTGCTCGTTTGCTAATCTACCATTCAAATCAATACACAAATTGTATATTGACCAACCTTATAAGTTCAGAACCAATTGGTCGGGAAAGTGAGCACAATAAAAACTACAAATAGCTTGGGTACAATAAAATTTAACAAGCTATTAAGTTGAAGAGGTGAAAACGTCGACCGCGCCGTCCTTTAGCTCGCCAGCTTTCTACTTTGTCTCTGGTCACCACTTGTGGTTTATTGCCCGTTTTCAGTTCTGGTTGTAGGTATGAAAATTATATGTAAAAGTTATCGGTTAAAGGCAATATGTTATTGATGTAATCCAAATTTCATATTTAGGGATTAATAGATAAAACTGCTTTCTAAACTAAATAAAACTGCCTCGGCGACTTGGTTTTATTTCGGTACGATTACCGTCATGAAGTCTCGGGTTCGATCTCCGGGTCGGGCAAAGTGATATTGGATTTTTCCATAACAGCCCGAAGTCTGGAATTTGTGCCGATATGGTGATAGGCTCGCCCCTTATCACATCTGGGACGGAACTAAGCTCGGCGAAATGTGGGTGTTTTAGTTAGCTAATGTGCATCTACCTACCTCTTCGGGGATACAGGCGTGAGCTTATGTTGTGATGAAATGGATGAAATTTAAAAATTGCTTTTTAAAGTCATTGAATTTCTGAAATCACTGAAAAAATGGAAAATAGGCTAAAGCTTTTATCACTAGCGCACTAAAGGTTCACCGACCGTTCCGTCCAATAATGTGATAAAGCGAACCTACCATATCGAACATAAATTACAATTATCGAATCGAAAAACTTTAGATACAAATGTGATTGCACGTACCTCGCCATTATACTAATTTGAAGAAAATTCATCTATTTACTGCAAGCGGCTTCGCGAAAGCGAATTTTCTTATTTAATTTGCCCGGGGCTGAATCCTTCATAGGGGGTTGACGTCAGGTAGGCAGCCGGTCGTAAAAACTTAGTCAAATCGTTTCTGCAACATGCTTGAAAAAGTGTGTTGCGCCGACCCCACATTAAGGTGGGATAAGGGTAGGTAGAAAGAAAGAAAGACTGCAAGCGTCTCCACTGCGTGATTTTTTTTCTGGAATACGTCACGTTAAATCAACTTTAGGGGATTTGCATGATTGTCCATAATTTTAGTTATTATTACACAACTTTCATCCCCTACAACATTTTATCGAGATGTGTTGACACTAAAAGTACACAGTGACGTGAACAGGCATTTAGATTAAGGTAGACAACAATCTTGCATAATTATTTTCTTCAATTTACTGAAGAAATCAATTTTGCTTTACTTTAACCATCATGACGAATGGTCACGTAAATTTAACATAATACACCCAGCGCTATTTGAAAAACTCTTTTTGGTGACAATTTTTATCTTTCATTCTATAATTTTAGCAAATTGTCATGATAGACAAGGTCTCTTTGTCTATATGAAATGCACGCCACTGAAAGTACGTCCCATCCTTTCCTAGTCTTTTAGCTTTTCTAACATCTAATATCAAAATCATTTTAGTCATTTAATTGTGAAAATTTAGCAAAGTAACTTTCTCGTTATTAATAGAGTTATTAAACCTGTAGATTGTTATAATAGATAACACATAACATAAGCTCACGCCTGTATCCCCGAAGGGGTAGGCAGAAGCGCACTAGCGAACTAGAACACCCACATTTCGCCGAGCTTAGTTTAGTCCCAGATGTGATAGGGGGCGAGCCTATCGCCATATCGGGCACAAATTCCAGACTCCGGGCTGATATGGAAAAATCCAATATCACTTTACCCGACCCGGGGATCGGACCCGAGACCTCAGAACCGTAGTCGTACCGAAATACCACCACGCCACCGAGGCAGTCAATAATAGATAACAGTATAATAGATAACTGTGAAAATGTTCTTCCAATATTCCACATCCATAACATTCCTGCCGCATCTTCAGTGACGCAACGAGTTGTCAGTTTATTGAAGAACACACGTCATGCGAGCACAAGTGTTTGATTGATTACACTTTATTGCTTAATCAAATTATTTTTTCCAACATCACGATGTAAGCCGCAGTTCGTTAAATTTAAGTGAATCAATAGTGGATATGGATTTATTTCAACCAACAATGCCTGTATATGAAAAGTGGACGCAAATTTAAATCACATAACATAACATAAGCTCACGCCTGTATCCCCGAAGGGGTAGGCCGAGGCGCACTAGCGAACTAGAACATCCACATTTCGCCGAGCTTAGTTCGGTCCCAGATTTGATAGGGGGCGAGCCTATCGCCATATCGGGCACAAATTCGGGCAAAAATTTAAATCAATACAGGTTTAATATTGCGAACACAGAACATTTTAACAACTCATTTTATTTATTATTATTATCTCAGCCTATCGCCGTCCACTGCTGAACGTAGGCCTCCCCAAGTGAGCGCCAACCATCCCGTTGTTGCGCAGCCCGCATCCATCCGCTGCCCGCCACCTTTCTCAAGTCGTCGGTCCATCGTGCAGCAGGACGTCCCACACTACGTCTGCCTAAACTCATTTTATATAGGCAAATATTTCTCTCGGTGACTGCCTCGGTGGCGTGGTGGTATTTCGGTACGACTACGGTTCTGAGGTCTCGGGTTCGATCCCCGGGTCGGGCAAAAGTGATATTGGATTTTTCCATATCAGCCCGGAGTCTGTAATTTGTGCCCGATATGGCGATAGGCTCGCCCCCTATCACATCTGGGACGGAACTAACCTCAGCGAATTGTGGGTGTTCTAGTTCGCTAGTGCGCTTCTGCCTACCCCTTCGGGGATACAGGCGTGAGCTTATGTTATGTTAAATATTTCTCAAAGCATCGTATAGACCAATTAGATCGCCTGCAACTTAGCTATTCCACCAAGTTTTTCAAACTATGGACAGAACTCATTTTTGATTAGATAGGCAAAGAACTTTACAAATTAATCAATAATTCCTCGGAACTAGATCTTTTTATTTCTAAGCCTTACACATAAAGAATTAATATGATGAATTCTTGTTTCAATGGTTCTCCAACTGGCAGTGGCTAATTAATGGATTAGTGAAATTATGTTTTAATATTTTTTTAAATAAGCTAGCTTTATAGGTGTATATACTTGCGAAAACATGTATAGTGTTATCATATAGTTTAAAGACGTATATCATTCATCATTTATCACATTATTTGTATGAACACTTTGTTTTCCGAATAAAATAAAAAAATAAAATAAAATAGTTTTAAATAATAAGAAAATACCAATAGACGCACACAGTCCTCACACCATAATAGGTGAAACCTGCATCGTGGATCAAATGAACATTTTCTCTTTGCGGGAATCGAACCAGCCACTCTCGCTTCACATCGTCCATTTCACTATGGAAAACGGAGTCATAAAAAAAAGAAGACTCGATTAAGGCTTTAGTATCAGACTATAATACCTACGGGGCTTACGCTGTGAAACTGTCACAGCGAAAAAAGTAGTGTATTCTGCGTTAATCAATTAGATATTAGGACAAGTCAAGAATTAACCTACGAGAATGTATGAAAAAAATATGAAGGTGGATGAAACGAAAGTAGTATATCAGAATCAGGCGATTTGATTTATAATCCTGTCTACCCCTATGGGATATAAGCGTTATATTATGTATGTAGGAGGTATAAGAGACAGAGCCACAAGCGGAAAGCCTGAAGGCCTATAAAATACATCTTACATATATACATAAGCTCACGCCTTTATCTCCGAAGGGGTAGGCAGAGGCGAGCTAGTGAACTAGAACACCCACATTTTGCCGAGCTTAGTTCCATCCCAGATGTGATAGGAGGCGAGCCTATCGCCTTATCGAGTACAAATCCCAGGCTGATACTGAAAAATTCAATATAACTGCCTGACACGGGGATCGAACCCGCGAAAGCCATACCGCTACGCAATACCACTACGCCACCGAGGCAGTCAGAAAAAACATATTTCAGTGACTTTTCGACGCCCAGCCCCAAACCCTTAGACCTAGAAAGCTGAAATTTTACACAAAGGATCCTTTTATGATATATACTTGAAATAAAACTTCGGAGAGCTTTTGTTAAGTATAATTTTTGTATATAACTCTACTATAAACCCGTCTCTATGTAGAGTTAAGACAATAGTCGCTGGCGATGTGACCTGTGCTCTCTACATGATTTTGATCGACACACAATATGTGTGGTCAGATGTAGATTGAGTAAGATTGATGGTGTATATTTTAGTGTTTCAATTGTTTTATATAGTTCAATAACACTAGTTCTGTCATGAGATATTTTCTATACAGAGTAATGAAGCAACCGTAATAATGAATGATCATGGCAAAGCGACCATAGTACAGCTTATGGTAAGCGCTATGCAGTCTAAAAATACCAGCATCCCCAGACAAACATTTTTTAATGATGATTGCCAGAACCTTGCGCGTATGCATAATTGCTTCTTCATATTCCTAAGAGGGATGAAGCAAATCGATGCGACAAGACAGGCGAAAGACCTATGCAAACACAGGAATTCAATTACATATCCCCATAGTATCCCAAACTAACCATCGAGTAATTTTCTAATGATAAAATAATCTTTTGAAAACATACCCACCATTTTTCATAATATTGGATACGTCAGTTGATATCTGAGCAGCTTAGAGGTATACGTTCTTGCTTCAGATATATACAATTTATTTGTAGAAAGTAAATACTTCTTTTATTAATTACAGAGGTGTGAAAAAATAAATGTGAGCTGTGTGTAGTTAATTAAAAATTTCTTCCGTCTTTAATTAGCTTATAGTTTTTATAATAAATAATTAAAATTATAAACAATTTCCCCTATTATATAAACATAAAACATGTTTTGATAACAAATTTTAATGACAAATATATTTTCCTATTAGTACGTTATGCTATAGCCTAAATAACTACAGCATAAAAAATATATTGTAATAACATTTTAATTTTTAATACATTAAGTAAATATTTATTACCGCCATAAAATTTCTCTACATTTATTTAAAACAACCTTATTTCCTTTTTCTATCAACATAATTTGTAAAATAGTGTACTTTTTCAACATATTTTATGTGTATAAATATGCCTATATTATGCACAAATGCAAACTGATTGATAAAGTTTTATATGCCAACTCTACTCTTATGCGTTTATGCTGCTTTATCTTATTAGGCACTATTAAACATTATTTAGGATTAGTAAAATTGAGATAAATATTTAATTAATAGATTATAGATATTAAGGAACATAATTTCTACGGTATTAGTACAAGTACAATGTACTATACTGATAATTCTGATAAAATATAATTTGCGCAAAACATCTCGCCAACCAAAAACTATAATACAATTTTCCACGTAAAAATATATGTAACATAACAAAGGCATCACAAGTGGAGATGTAAAAATTGCAATAGTAAATAACATACCTTGATTTTGACTTGAAATGTTCACGAGATGTCCTTTAAATATATAACAGTTTCCCACTCAACATAAAATTCCGTATCTCATTGCACACACCACAGCATACTACACTATCAATACACTATCTGTACCTAATGGGACATGTCAAAAATTCGCGTTCGCGAAATTCAAAAATGGAGCGAAAATCGAAATTTGAAAAGCAGAGCGCGCGCGCCCGTGCGTACGCGCAACGCGAATCGCGCGTTTCGTTTTTTAAACAGTCCCCGAGCCTCACTCGGATGTGGTCCGTATGTGACTGTATACTCATCTTGCACTTCACGATCACCGAAGATGTTACATCTCGCGTCTCACTCGCGCGTATGTGAACCACCTATTCACGTCCCGCTCTCTTATTATCAGAGGTTAAACTTTGCCCATCAGTCAGTCGGCGCGCGGACACCGGGTGGGAAGGCCGCGTGTACCGTTACATACGGGACCTGTACTGCACCTTATTTCATTGTACTTTTATTTAAAAAAAGGCATGAAATAAATCAGATAAATTCTCGCATACCGGGGAAATGTTAATGTGACTTTTATGGTCAATAAAGCAGATAAGCGACCGCGTTGTGAAACTAGATCGGCCCGTTGCCGAAATCGTCCGGTTGAAATAATTTATCGCCGACCAATCGGAAGCTCGCGAAATGACGACTGCGCTAGATCATTCGCTTAGATGAGCGGTGCGCACGCGCAGCATTCGCCGCGATTGGCGTGGCGGACTCAGGCCCCGCCTGAACCGTTATAGGGGGGGCAATGACTTCCCTAAAAAGTGGGGATTTGTAGATCACTCTTGTACTGGTGGGGGCATGTGACATATGACATATAGTAGTTAATTAATGCACATGACCGCTCTTTCATAATGTGCCGTTAAACATACGCTGTATCGGATGAGAAGATGGCACGATTGCATTGAATATAATATGCCACAGACGTTATGATTATTAAACTGGTATTTTGTTTATACATACTCGTTATTTTGCAGTTTGAAATAAAATAATTTTGTAATATCATTATGTAAATATTAAATCAAGAGTTATATGTATTGTACATTCAAAGAGGACGAGTTTCGTATCCTAAGCAGATTTCATTCATAATTCCTAGTTTTCGTAGCACAAACTTTTAGAAAATACTAATTATTTTTTAAAAAATAAAAGCCGTAGTCATTTACCTTTATTTACTAGTATGTGAACTAATTAAAAAATCCACAAAAATAATCAAGTAAAACCTGAAAACATTTATGTTAATAGCTATCGAATTGTCTTCTTTTTTACAAGTAAATCTCGTACAGGGTCCCAAGGTAGGAGGTTTTGAAGTTTTTTAACCCAAATTTCTGTAAAGCCATTAGAAAAATATAATTATCATTCACAACATTCTATAATGGAATTTGTGCCCGATATGGCGATAGGCACGCCCCCTATCACATCTGGGACTGAACTAAGCTCGGCGAAATGTTGGTGTTCTAGTTCACTAGTGCGCCTCTGCCTACCCCTTCGGGGATACAGGCGTGAGCTTATGTTATGTTAACATTCTATAGGTAACTAGCATCCCATTGAATAAGTTCAGCTACGCCCCGATGATCATTATTCATCCTCTAGTACCTATGTCAAACTGACAGCGAAGCTATAGGATGACGAAGTTTTAATATTTTATAATGAAATCGCAAGGCCAACAGAAATGTAAAAAATAATGAGTTGAACTTTATTTTTCTCGGTTCGTTCGCCACATTGTCGCTTCGCTGCCACTTTAGCAGCCATAAACGACCACCGTGGTGAAATTTACATCAACTACCAGTTCTGTATACAGGTTACCCAATGAAGATTCACAAAATGTCATTAGAGCTATAAATTTTACAATTGTGACTTAGAAGTTATCTACTTATCAAGTTTCTGTATTAGCATAGTTTATACACCAGCATTAGGATTGAGAGAGGATTTCTCATCACATCATCAATTAAGACAGTCCTAGATTCAGGGGTAAACTAAGGTACCCTGGTCCATAATTTCAGCGGGCGCCAAAAATCACCAAACATTGAGAGTGCGCTGTAAATGCTATTAGGTATAATTTGATTTGGAAGTCGCCTCGTTGGTCTAGTGGCAGCATGTATGGGCTGTGGACCGGGAGGTCCTGGGTTCGATTCTCAGGTCGGGAAAAGCAAATTTTCTAATTTAATTTCCCCGGGGCTGGACCCCTCATAGGGGGTTGATGTCAGGCTAGCAGCCGATAAATACTTAGCCAAATCCTCCGTGCAATATGCTTGAAAAAGTGTGTTGCGCCGACCCCACATTAAGGTGGGATAAGGACAGGGCTTGCTTGATATACGTTTCCATTCAAAAACATTGATCTCAAACTTCAGTACCGCCATTAACTACTTATTACAATGCGAGGGCGATTATTATAATTTACACCCTAAAATATTTTGTGAATGGTTAAGAAGTTATTCTCTCAATAATATTTCACTGGCCGGCCTGGCGCGCGTATATTTCAAATTAACTGAGTTACTTATGACCACTAGGTCATAACTTTTGGATCACAAGTTTGTATGCTGTTGTCCCGTCTAGTTACATTAAATTTCAAAGGCTTATAACTTTTTATTTTTGATAATATTTCAATATTTCTTTCTTATATTTTAGACGGTGTAAATTTCATATAAAATTAATTAAAAAAAAACAGTCAAGTATCCAATTAGAACTAAACTCATCGAAATGTCATCAAAGGTTGTGAACCGCGCGCTCGTCAGGGCGGCTTGAACGTGCTCAGCATTTGCACAACAGTTCATAGGTCTAGCGAAACGCCAGGTTTTATGGCCAGGAACTGTTTAACATAATGTGTGCGTTTTGCAACGCATCGTACTTACTTGCATGTGTGAGGAAAATATTTAGGTGTTATGTTAGAATTTCGAAGTTTAGTTAGTAATGAAAAAGTATACATAACGTCACATAACATAAGCTCACCGCTATCCCCGAAGGGGTAGGCAGAGGCGCACTAGCGAACTAGAACACCCACATTTCGCCGAGCTTAGTTCCGTCCCAGATGTGATAGGGGGCGAGCCTATCGCCATATCGGGCACAAATTCCAGACTATGGACTGATATGGAAAAACCCAATATCACTTTGCCCAACCTGGCGATCGAACCCGAGACCTCACGACGGTAGTCGTACCGAAATACAACCACGCCACCGAGGCAATCAAGTTCAAGATAAAACTCATGTAAAATACCAACATAATAATGCAATTGTGGTGACATCTAAGAAAACCGACCTATAATGGCAGCTCGCTGTTGCTTTTCGTTCGCTAAGTGAGATTTCCGGTGACTGAAAAACTCTGTCTCCTTCCAAAAACCTATTCCCTTCCTTTAAAGTGGGCAACGCACCCATGTTTTTTTCGTATTGGTCTCTAACAGCAGTGTAAGTACATTTAGGTAACCTATCTATTCATTTTTCAATCTTTGCTATCAGTAATTTATAATACAAAACGAGCCTCTTCGTTTGATTTCCAACAGAACAACTCACAAAATTGTTATCGTCGGATCTGGGATTTGAATCGATGACATGTTAATCCTCATCTACTAACGGCTGGTTTCAATAAACGATCTCAGTTTAGAGCGCAGATAGATCGCGATTATGAACCAATCAAATCAAGTCATTTGACGGAGTCATGTTCAAACTGTGTTCTTATTGGCTAATTTTTGTAATCTATCTGCACATTCGAACTGAGTTTGTTCATTGGAACCGGGCGTTAACCAAAGATGCGGTAACATTTTATTATACATATCGTATGGTAACCAAACAGATCATTAAACGAGTTTTCTTGTTTACTTAGTTTCACTGGAATCGACCCCGGTGACCCAGCGGCGAGTTGTATGGGAACCGAGAAATTTCTGGTTCAATTACATCGGGAAAAAGTTATGTAATATACAACTATTCAATATGATCTTGTCTTTTAATATAACTAGTTTCGAAATTAAATTTACAATTGATTTCTTAAGTTTACGCGAATATTATACATTGAAATAAAACTATTCTTACGGATTCTATCACGATTAGGTTTTAATTATTATTCCGGACGTTTCGAAGGCTTTGCAGTCTTCGTTGTCACGGGTCAGACTGAGGTGAAACGTCGGGAATAATAATTAAAACCTAATCGTGATAGAATCCGTAAGAATAGTTTTATTTCCAATTTACAATTATTCATCTACATATATTTTGGCAGAGGAAGCATGCAAGTAAGATAAATGCGGTGGAGATGAGACGTTAAGAAGTATGTGTGGGCTGAAGTTGAATGATAGAGTGAGGAATAACAGAATAAGAGAGAAATTGTGATTGAAGGAAGATGTAGTGACGAGGATTGAGAAAGGAATGCTTCGATGGTTTGGCTACGTTGAAAGGATGGATGAAAGTAGAATGACAAAATAAATGTATGTAGCGAAAGTGAATGGTAGTGTCGGCCGAGGACGTCCTAGACGTACCTTTCAGGACCTAATTGGCGATCTCTTGTAAAAGGGCCAAATAAGGAGTTCACGTAACAGACGAGCATGCATGAAAAGACTGATGACTGTGGAAGAAGCGAAAGAGGTGTGTTTGAAAAAAAATTGAAAGTAAATTTATTTTTTACTTTTTAAAGTCGACTTTAAAAAAAACAGGTCGATCTGGAAATCGTTAGGGGAGGCCTACGTTCAGCAGTGGACGTCCTATGGCTGATGATGATGATGATAATGATGAGTTGACATTTAAGTTTTATTATTTAAAAAAAATAATAAAACTTAAATGTCAATCATAAACGATATTTTCGGAAATTCACACATAAAAGCTAACAATTTCCAAAATTAAGTTTTAGTCACTGATTGTTCTCAGCAATGGGACAGTAGGTAATATTTCAGGGCTCATATAAATTTCACATTCACCATTTCATCTCACGATATCGGCATCCACTGCCTCAACCATTCCTATAAGATATTATCTTATTGGATATAATTAAAAAAATAAGCATCGCATCGAAAACGTGTCGGCAATTTTTTAGGGCCTGCCGATGACACCATAAAAGTACGCTGCATGTTTTTGGATCGATTTTAAACCTCCCAATACAGCGTGAAAGTCGTGTGCGGTTGACAGATACAAATTGATGGCGTAATGGATTTTATGCAGGTTGTTTTGGGGTGAAACGTCATGCGGGTATAAGTTTTATATTGATTTTGTACCTTCATTCACGTAAGTCTTTTGGCGATACGTGCCTACTCTATATACAAATATATATGACGATAAAATATGAAGTGTCATGAAAAAATAATAACCCCCTTATTCATAATAACTTAGTAGAGCGTAACATAACATAACATAAGCTCACGCCTGTATCCCCGAAGAGGTAGGCAGAGGCGCACTAGTACACACTAGTAGAGCGTAATAAGACCGCAATAGTACGTTTCAAAAAAATTGTATTCATAATCGTTCAATAGCGAACGTTCGATAGTGAAAACATGGCCGATTCCGATCAGGTGTTGCAATTTTGATGTTCTTTCTTAATGACATTAATTTTGTTATAGTCTAGGATCCCATCTAAGATTGATATATATTTTTATTAATTGTTTCCAGCCAAGACTTCCTATTTGTTTCGAAGCTTGCCAGAGATAAAAATAATATATTTTCTGTAACCACCAACATTGTATTCGATAAACATATTTTAGTTCTCTTTTTGCTAAAGAAGGCAAAAGTAGGGTTATGCTTTTAATAAGACTAAGGTTCTGACAGCCTCCGTGGCGCAGTGGGCGAGTAGCCGGCTGTGAAGCGAGAGGCCGCGGGTTCGATCCCCGCACCGAGACAAATGTTTGTGTGGCCCACAGATATTTGTTTCGGGTCTGGGTGTTGTGAAACCGAAAGTCTCTCGTAGTTCCTGATACCCACGACACAAGACTAGTATCTTAGTGTGGGGTCGGGACTATGTGTGTGACTGTTGGGTGTTATTTATTATTTCATTATGAATAAGGGAGTAAGTCTATTAAGTCTATATTTTGTTTTTTTTGTGTTCTCCCACTTATTGTTGCCTGAGACATTGGCTGAATAAAGTTTATTTATTTCTTTCTTTCTTTCTAAGTGAGCCTATCCCGTTATCCTGTTAAGTACAATCAGGCTATGATATTTAACTACTAAATAACGGACCGACTTCAAAGTGTATACGAATTATTATAATCTCCTACCCCGTCTCACTCTACCACCGGCTTCACGGATGTATTGCCGCTAAAGAAGATTAGAAAAGATTTTTTTTAAATTTGTACTGTGCGAAAATTTGGATCCATATAATATTATTCAAATTGGGAAGTTGAAGGTTGTTAAGATTTGGGATTTTATATCCAAATTGAGACTTCTCTGTTTGCAAGTTAATTGTTTTATTTTCTTATACTTCAATGACACACACAGGCAGCCATGACACATTAAGACTAAAGTACGCACAACTTATATGTATAGCTAAGAAATGGAATTCATACAGCCAAATAAAATTATCTATCCAACAAAGGTAAACAAGATAATCCTTAATTACGATAATAACACTTTCTTGAAATAACAATCCAATGGTAAGACGAGTAAACGTTTTTTCTCTATGTATTTAGTGACACAAATCTTTCAATCATCATAATATTATGCCAATCTTATGAGATTCTTATAAGTAAAGAGTTTAGATTTATATGTAAGTTTCTGAACAATGTTTTCAGGCCATGGAGCTTTTTTAAGCTATATGATAATGTTGGTTCCAACATGGACTTTAATCTGAACCTATATGTTGATTTGTAATTACATACATTAAATCTCATACGTCACCTCCTTGGCTGTGAATCGGAAGGTCATGTGTTCAATTTCCAGGTCATAAAAATAAGCCAAATCCTTTCAGCAGTTTTCTTGAAAACTATATCATTCCGACTCCACGTTGCGTTGGAATATGGGAAGGCACATGAAATTCCAGAAATCTGAATAACTGTGATTATTCATTCAGACACTATGAAAATAGAAACCACCATGTGATTTGGATATTTAGTTTTTCCCCACAACTATCATCACTATCACTAAATATACTTAATAAAAGTATTGTTTTGTGATTAAATAAAATTTTAAAATATAATAAATTTTACAAAAAAATCACACACCAACTGTTTCGCGTAGCCTTCACCCGCGTTAATTTGTCACTCACGTAGTTACGTCGGCGCACTCGGCGCACTGTCCAAAAGGTTCAGTCATCTCAACACAGATGGCGCCACTTGTTCCGAATCTGTTCAATTAATCATATACCACCAAGACATAATGATAAATATCACCAAGACATGATTCACAACAATACAAATGTTTTATTAAAATTAAATACAGGGTCACACGTGTATTCCCGAACACACGCTAATTTCAGCGAGCTCATTTCCATCCCAGATGTGATAGAGGGCGAGCCTATCGCCATATTGGGCACAAATTCCAAACCCCGAGCTGATACTGAAAATCTAATATTACTTCCGACCAGGGGATCGAACACGAGACCTTAGGACGCGCCACCGAAGTAGTCTATAATGTAAATTAGTACTGCAATTAAGACAAACGAGCAGGTGGGTCACCTGATGGTAAGTGATATCCATTGCTTACAGATAACTACTGTAGTAAAAGAATATACGTACTTTAATAACCTTAAAGGAGGGGAACAGGAATAGAGAAGAGATGGGGGATTTGGGACACCGGAAACCTCACTTTCCGAACGAACCGCAACAGCGATATGCCACGTCACACAGTTGATTTACCTCGTGAGATCACATGCATGAGCATTTTATAAGATTTATCACGATAATTCCAAATTCAAAACACGGAACCGCAATTTCGGCACAACAGAAAAGTCAAGAGTTGCAAGCAATAAAAATGAAGGAAGCGAATCTGGCCATAAAACTATACCTGTATGAAATGAGATTTTATTGCTAAAGCAGTAAAGAGTGAACTAAAACGGCAGTAAACAAACACGCGTAACTTTAGCGAGCCCTTTGCGGCGTTTGGTTCAAGTTATAGTCTATGGAACGCGTGAATGAATGACAGCCAACAATTACACACATAATCCTGACCCCACACTAGATAACCTGTATCGTGGGTATCAGGAACTACAAAAGACTTTTGGTCTCACAACACCCAGACCCGAAACAAATATCTGTAGGCCACACAAACAAATATAACATAACATAACATAAGCTCACGCCTGTATCCCTGAAGGGGTAGGCAGAGGCGTACTAGCAAACTAGAACACCCACATTTCGCCGAGTTTAGTTCCGTCCCAGATGTGATAGGGGGCGAGCCTATCGCCATATCGGGCACAAATTCCAGACTCCGGGCTGATATGGAAAAATCCAATATCACTTTGCCCGTCCCGGGGATCGAACCCGAGAACTCAGAACCGTAGTCGTACCGAAATACCACCACGCCACGGAGGCAGTTAGTCACAAACATATATCAGTGCGGGAATCGAACCCGCGCCCTCTCAGAGCCCGCTCGTTGGCCGCAGTCTTCAGCTTATACCTTGTAACACAAAATCATAAACCGCAGCAACGTTTTTTTATTAAAGCGCACGTTTAATGCACATCCGCGGAAATCGGCGGCGACATCGCGCTAACGGTTAGATATAATTGTTTACTTTATTATGCCGTAACATTGTTTATACGCGAATATTTGCACGAATCTGTTTTAGTGTTCATGGAATTGTGAAGGAGTGTATTTTTATGACATGCTACATCAAAACGCGGCGCAAAAAGCGCTGGCTAGACGTTCTGGAGAAAGATATGAGAGCCAATGGAGGATGCTCAAGACCGGGCGAAGTGGAAGGGTTTAAGTAGGGAGGTGGACCCTGGCAGAAGGCCGGGATAACGCCAGACAGAAGGAAGGACTACATAGCTATTGCCCGTGACTTCGTTTGTGTGGAAATTTACATAAACATAAGTTCACGCCTGTATACCCGAATGGGTAGGCAGAGGCGCACTAGTGGACTAGACATTTCGCCGAGCTCAGTTCCGTCCCAAATTTGATAGGGGGCGAGTCTATTTATACCCATGCCATATCGGGCACAAACCCAAACTATGGGCTGATACTGAAAAATCGAATATCACTTTTCTCGACCCGGGGATTTAACCCGAGACCTCAGGACGGTAGTCGTACCGAAATACAACTACTCCACCGATGCAGTCAGTGGAAATTTATTAACAAAGTAATCTATCACGGGAACCGTACATTCTTCGGGAATAAAAAGGAGCCTATGTGTTATTCAGATGTATAATCTAAGGAACTGTAAAATTTCATCAACATCCATTTGATAGTTTTTGCGTGTAAGGGTAACAAACATACATACATACTCACAATATTTGAAAGAAATAAAGAAAATGTTTATTGACACTGAACGTATGCAATATCATGTACTATATAAAACTTATAAATAATACATAAATAATAAATTAATAAGCAAAAACAAATATATAATAACATAGTGCATTCGTTTACTTTGCGTTTATAATATAAGTTAGATAGTTAGATTGGACTAGTTAGATTACATATTAGCTTTTGCTCGGAGCTCCGCCCATGTTAAAGTACGTTTCTCATGTTCCTGGGACGCAAATTATACACCCAAACCTTGTTAATGAATCGTTCCATTCATTGTTAAAAATTACATCAAAATCCATTCTGCAATATTGAGTTTATCGCGTTCAAAAGACACACAGACGCAGCGAGTTTTATAAGTATGAGCTTTGGCACTTAAACCTCGACACAAAATCCGAATAGATCATTAAACTGACCACCTCCTCTTTATTTGAAATCGGTTAATAAAATAATCTTGTATTCAATCGAATATTGAATAAAATCTTCATATTTATGAAATCAGTTTCACATAATTTAAGCTCAAGCGAACCCAAAACAAGAGCTTAATATGAGCTTATACATTTAACGTACAATACAACTGATACAAATACGCATCGTATCTGGTAAGGACGATGTGGGTTAAGCTGCTCTGAATTCCACCCACGCACTACAGATTTGATTATCCCACCACCTACTCGTTGCCCTACTTAAGGTCATAAGGGGTCAATCGGGTTTTGAGAGGATGTCTAATAATTTAGCCTATATTATCACTACCTCGGTGGCGTTGTATTATTGCTTGTTTATGAAGACTGTTCTGAGGTCTCGGGTTCGATTCCCAGGTTGATATTGGATTTTTATTATCGGTATCAGCGCGGAATCACTTGGATGAGCTCAGTGAAACGGGGGGGTTTTAGTTATAAAAGTCGCTTCTGCCTACCTCTTCGAGGATACAGGCTTGAGATTATATGTATATGTGTATGTATGTATGTATTATTGTTATCGTATCATTAGTGCATAACATAACATAACATAAGCTCACGTCTGTATCCCCGAAGGGGTAGGTAGAGGTGCACTTACGAACTAGAACACCCACATTTCGCCGGGCTTACTTCCATCCCAGGTGTGATAGGGGGCGAGCCTATCGCCATATCGGGCACAAATTCCAGACTCCGAGCTGATATGGAAAAATCCAATATCACTTTGCCCGACCCGGAAATCGAACCCGTGACCTTAGGACAGTAGTCGTACCGAAATACAACCACGCCACCGAGGCAGTCATTGGTGCAGTGGCATCTAAATTTACAAACTGATATCTTAGATAGGAATAAAGTGGTAATAAACCGGTCGAGCCGACCCATGAAGTAAACAACATTCTTCAGTCTACAGTATCTGTACCACTTTTAATCGTCAACTACATATACCAGCTTTTATATTTATCTCCTATTTTATATTCCCCTTTAGACCTTAACAAAGCGATATACAGAGCAAAAGATTTAAACGCGTCGAGATCTCTATAAAAATAAATAAAACGTAACAATTCGTGGAATGAATAAAGCAAAGTCGTATGAGTTTGATTAATTTTCGTAAAATATTTTTGCTCTACATCTTATTATTGTTCGAGATAAAAATGTGAATGACGATCGCATAAAACGGATGCGTTTTAGGGATCAGTAAGGAAATAAAAACTTTTATTAAACAAATGTTTGTGTGGCCCACAGATATTTGTTTCAAGTCTGGGTGTTGTGAGACCGAAAGTCTCTCATAGTCTCTGACACCTACGATACAGGTTATATCTTGTGTGCGGTCAGGACTAGATGTGTGACTGTTGGGTGTATTTATATAAAAAAAAACATATACCGTCATGCGGAAGTCTTCTTCCTATATGTTTTTCTAATTTAACAACTAGCTTTTGCCCGCAGCTTCGCTCGCGTGATCAGATTTATCCCATTAACATTGACTCTGAAATGAACCTATTTTGAATGTTCTTAAATCTGTAGATGGAATTATAATGGATACTCAATTTTTTTGCTGTGAACCACGAGGTCCTAGGCTCGATTCCCAGGGTTGTACGTGGTGTTTTTCCCGGGACTGGATACCCCAAATGGATATTGACGTCAGGTAGGTCCTAATAACTAAGCCAAATCCCTTCTGCAACACGCTGCAAAATTGTGTTGCTTCCCTAATTAAGGTGGAATAAGGACAGGTAGAAATAACTAACTACTACTCAATATAACTTTCATTGGACTAGGATTACACAACAAAACTGACAATACAAAAATAATACAAAAGAATTTGAAATAAAAGCGTACAACAATGATCTCCCTGCAATTAAATTAAGTCAATTTCAAGATCAATTATACTTTTTATTAATCTGCACTAATTTAATATTAAAGCTCCACGGAACCATTCCATACACATTCACGCTTAGCCATTCTTCGGCAGTCCGCCCACACGCGAACGCAGTTTTTTGCACAACAATATTTTGATTAATGTCCACCGATCTTTTGTTAAATCATTATCGTTTCTGGTGCATCCCTTTTTAAAGCGTGGGACGGTTTTTTGCGAATGAGACAGATTCTTACCGTGCAGGTGATGTTAGTTCAAATCCTGTGATTTATTACGCGAGCATTAATGTTTTTAAGTCCATTTAAATCTACCTCTTCTTCGGTTTAGTAAATATTATGTATACTTAGTTTGAGAACAGGGAGGTCTTGGTTTCAAATTTCAGGGCAAATTAAAATACTGGTTACGTAATTCGCTTAGGTGATATTTTACAAACAGTTATCATGGGTTCAAAACAGCCTCGGTGGCGTGGTTGTATTTCGGTACGACTACCGTCCTGAGGTCTCGGGTTTGATCTCCAGGTCGAGCAAAGTGATATTGGATTTTTCAGTATCATACCGGAGTCTGGAATTTGTGCCCGACATGGCGATGGGCTCGCCCCCTATCACATCTGGGATGGAACTAAGCTCGGTGAAATATGGGTGTTCTAATTCGCTAGCGCGCCTATTATGTGTTATGTTTTATGGTAACCAATAGTCCCTCTGTGGATGATGCTCAAGGCCGGACGAAGTGGATGCGTATAAGTAGGAAAATATAACGTCAGAATATCGTCATACAGAAAGAATGAAAAGGTAAGTATAATCCCTTTGACTTGCTTTGTGATGTGCAAGTTAACCACAAAAACGAAAGTTATTGTTAGCAACGGACCATCCAATTCAGAACTTTAAGCACACTCTAATATCAATCAAATGACCTACAATAAAATACTTACAAAAAGCCACACAGTTGCTCCTCAAAATTACAATTACCAAACATTTTGACAATTTTTAGAAGAAACACATTGTAGTATAACAATGAATGTGTCACTTTATTTTACATTTTGCGATTTAAACTTGTATTTTGATCGTATTAAGAGCTAGATTTGCGTATATTGTGCAAGTATTGGGTAACATTGCATATTGGACAAGTAACAAATAATACAATCAATCGACATGATCTCTAATGATATTGGGGGTTGCGATATGTTTGTTGTGGTGTAAATTATGAGAGACAGCGTGGCGGATACATAAATAATAATAAATAAATACACGAAACAGTCACACACCTAGTTCTAACCCTACACTAGGTATAACCTGTATCGTGGGTGTCAGAGACTATGAGAGACTTTCAGTCTCACAACACCCAGACTTGAAACAAATATCTGTGGGCCATAAAAACATTTGTCTCAATGCGGGAATCGAACCTGCGGCCTCTCGCTTCACAGCCGGCTACTCGCCCGCTGCGCCACGGAGGCTGTCCAATAGAAATATTGTTCGTATTTTCTAGTGGTAGGATAATCTTATACATAAATAACCGGACTAACCGGATAAACAACCGGACAGATTATACCACGATGACCCAGTATATATTCGCCTGCCTCAGAAGCCTAGTTGAACTTTGTTAGGACGGTAGTCCTGAAGTCTCGGGTTCGATCCCCGGGTCGAGCAAAGTGGTATAGAGCTTTCCAATTCAGTACCGGGAGCACCTATCAGCGGCGAAGGATGAAAAATTTCAAAAGTGAAGCAAGTGATGCTTTCTTTTCTAGATTGTACCTAAAAATACTTTTTTTAGCCTACAACCTGAAAATGAGGAAGCCGGTAGGAATCGGGTTGTATAGACCCTTCGCCACTGCCACCTATCTTATCTGGGATGGAGTCAAGCTCGGTTAAATGTGAGTGTTCTAGTTGGCTAGAGCGTCTCTGTCTACCTCTTCGGGGATACAAGCATGAGTTGTTATGTTAAATATTTTATTGTCTCTTTCGACTTGATGTTTAGTAGCGGCGTGTATGGGAAAACATTATTGTGTTCATGCAAAGGGCTAGGCAGATGCCTGCAGTAGGATCTACAATTTCTTCTTTCTCCTTGGAAATGTTACGAAACATTTATTACATAAAGATATCATGATTCCGCATTCGCTTACCAGAGAAGACTGACAGGCTTAAACAATCAGTAAGATTCTCGGTATCCCAGTCCCTTTATGGTATATAGTTACATCTAACATAACATAACATAACATAAGCTCACACCTGTATCCCCAAAGGGGTAAGCAGAGGCGCACTAGAGAAATAGTACACCCACATTTCGCCGAGCTTAGTTCTATACCAGATGTGATAGGGGGCGAGCCTATCACCATATCGGGCACAAATTCCAGAGTCCAGGCTGATATGGAAAAATCCAATATCACTTTACCCGACACGGGGATCGAACCCAAGACCTCATGACAGTAGTCGTACCGAAATACAACCACGCCACCGAGGCAGTTACATCAGTTTACTAATAATGAATAATATCAGGTCATTTGGTCGTTTTTGGACCACTACAGTAAAATTACTATCAAAATAAAACACAATTTATTAACACCTAGAAAGTTCAAGAGCAGTTTTGATACAATTGAAAATTTATAGCATTTTTTCGTTCCACGTTCACATTCATATCATCAACTTTTATTAACAAATATTTATTAGATTTCCAGCATACACATTAACAATGAAATGTTAAGTGGAGGGTCTGCTAGGCCCTGCGGCGTTTAACAAAAACGCGTCAATATTTTGAACTGTTTCGTATCCATTGTGGTTTGTGGAGATAAATTGTCGTAGTATAATTTGTTGGGATTAGTTCGGACCATTTGTTTAGCGTTGGTGTGTTGTGGACATGGCTCCTTTTTGGTAAATTTATATAATTTTGAGATCGATCTGGAAATATTTGGGGGAGGCCTATGTTCAGCACTGGTCGGCATAGCTGATGATGATGATGATGTATGAAACTGTGTTTTTTGTTCCTGGTTTTATGAAGTCAAATGTCATGTCTAATCATTGTGATGAATTCATAACTTTTCCGCAAAGTAAAGATGAGATTTGTATTATGATTTCTAATTATAATTAAAATGATATTAACTCATATTTCGCCGAGCTTATTTACGTCCTAGATGCGATAGTTGACGAGGCTATTTAAACAATTTGTTTGCCCCCTCTCATATCTGGGACACAAGTAAGTTCGGCGAAATATGGGTAAATATAATTTTCAAGTTCTAGTGCAAAATGTGCGTTTTCTAGCAAAATGTAAATGTTCTAGTTTGCTATTACGTCTCTACCTACACATGGGGGATACAGGCGTCTTGGTAGGTATGTATTATAAAGAAATGTGAAATTAGAGTTTATAATTATCACAAGTTTAAAAACTTAACTGACCGACTTCCAACTTGAAATAAGCTCAATCGAAAACAACAAGAATTTTGAAAATCAGCCCACATTTGGTGGACATATCGCGTAACATACATAAAAATTACATACGAATTGAGTACCTTCTCCTTTTTGGAATTTGGTCGAAAAATACAGACGAATTAAGGAACTCCTTTCTTCTCCTTTTTGGTAGTTGGTCGAAAATACATCCCGGCGTATCCACACTATGATACCCTACGTCTAACCACATTAACGCTGTTACCCGTCGCCGCCTACCGAATATAGCATTGTGAGCATATGTGGGTACAATCGACCAGCGTCACCGGCACGGCGGCGCACGGTTAGCCAGCTGGAGATGAGTATCTGATTTATAGATTTATGCGCGATTTGCTGATTGCCGTTTTTTAGGGTTGAGGTTTCAATGTGGTGACATCTGGTTTTGTTTTTTTTACTTATAAACGTAGACGAGCAGACGACAATTACCATAGAGTATAGACATTGGCAAAGCCTTTTTTAAAGTGCTAACTAGCAAACGAGCACTGGGCCATGATGGTATGTGATTCATATGGCCCATAGGACACCCTCAATACCAAAAGAATAATGGATATTATTTTAAACTGAAAAGAAATCAATTGAGGTTGCAAAGGTGCAATATTTTTGTTTTCATACAAATTATAGTTTCGTTAATGCGATGAAATGATCGAGATGTCAGAAATTTAAATTCACTCTATGCACAGTGCATATGAGATATATAGTGAGAATTTCAGTCAAATATTATGAGCTTCGTAGTCGAAGGTTATTTGTGCTCGGATCCTGCTCTTTTCTCAACATTCGTGATAAGTTTCAATCTTTTTTAGCTGAATCTGACAAACGAGCATGTGGGTTACCTGATGGTAAGTGATTTCCACTGCACATAGGCACCTAAGACACCAAAAGAATCATGGATGCGTTGCCAACATAAAAGGAGGGGGAAATAGGGATTGCGAAAGGGAGTGGGGTAACTGGGCCATCGGAAATTTCACTCACTGATGGAAACGCGACAGTGAGCTGCCACTTTACATCAGTTTTCTTCAAGACAGTGGTATCAAACCGGTCGAGCTGGCCCATTCGTGCTGTAGACGTTACTTGGCCTTACCAGACATAAAAACATGGTAAGAACTCGCGTACTCTCAAATATAAATAAAATGACTATTCAATATCCATACATTACTGCTGTACTACAGCGAGGCGTATCGTTTTTCATACATTTTAGTCACAGTGTATGGCACTCGAGCGTTCTGTAAGAAACAGTAGGTGATAAATTCACTTCTTCTAACTCTCGCCATTGTCAATTTTGTATTGAGGACGTGCCATTGTGCGTTGCTACTTCGATTTTGCCCGGTTTGGTTTGCCGGCAGCGTAAAGTATGAGTACTAGCGAGCAATATTCATAAGCGGAGCGATTTTTTAATGAAATATCGTGGTTCTACTACTTATTTTTTATAGAAGGGACTGGCAAACGATTAAGTGATGATAAGTGATCTCCACCACACATAGAAACCCACGATATCTAAGCTCAAAAAGCTCTAAGTGCGTTCTCAACCTTAAAATAAGGAAATAGGTATTTGGAAAGATGAAGGAATGTGTACTATCGTATGAGATCACTTACATAGTAAAAGGCATCAGCGAGTTGCCACTTTACGTCAGTTTTCTCTAAATAATTTGTTATAATCAAGTTGAAGCTAGACGGTAATGCTATAGGCAAAATTGTTTACAACGGAACTCTCCCATACGGTTAACGTTTACGTATTTCAAGTTTATTTTATTTTAGAGACATGCCGTATCGAAGTATGTATTTGTATTCCGGGTAGATTTGGATATATCTGGAGCCTATATTCAGCAGTAGACATCTCGCGCTTGATAACGAAACTTTTCAGTCCTAATCGCGATCGCTTATCACTCGCACCACTCGTGTGCATATTGTGCGTTCGATTTTACTCGGCTCCATAGAACGCAACAATGGCGTTCGTTAGCCCGCAAAACAGCGGCGCGTTAGTTTTTACACGATCTTATCTTTACTACCCCTGACTGTTATGTTATCATTAATCAATGGGATTGGTATAACAGAGATGCTTTGCGAGTGGACATACTAATAGTTTACACATTTGACTCCTGGTTTCTGAAAAATTAAATTAGTATTTAATTCCCAAATATTCCATTTTGACTGTTAAATCTGGGTATCTGAATAAAAAACATTTGGCTATGTTCTTAGAAATTTTTATAGCTCGTCAATTTTGGTGTTGATCAACCTGCGAGAAATCTGGTGATAAGCGATGACTCTACTGCTGACAAAACCGGTTGCCATGGGCGATGATAAACTATTTCGTAAACTAATAATAGTTAATACTTCAAGATATTTGAACAAAAACAGCGCCACATAACATTACTCAATGGTAGAGTTCGCGAGGTGTGAATGGCACTCCACGTGGGCGTACGGTGTGAAGTTATTGGGCTGTGTTGCTATCGCGGGTGAAGGGAACGACGTTGGATTATGAGGTGTGTACTCTTGGATAAATAGTTGAGTGCCATACTTCAAACATAATTGGAAATACTATTATTAAGAAACTTACTACAAAGATTATTAGCCTTGTAAGTGCCAAAAATGATTTCAATAAAATATTTAGATTTGGCCATATGAGTTTACTGTTATTTGGAAAGTTATCTCTACAATAATTGCGCCAATAGGGATTTCTGTCTATAATTGGATACCAAAGAGCCGTGACCAACATCTTCAGAGTCTCATGGTTGGGTTAAATACCAGCGCTAGCTTAGTTGGGAATGGTACGGACTGTCGTGACGAGTGTCGGAGGTTCGAGACCAACCCCAAAAAAACACACATCTCTGACTTTTCTGTTAAGTATGTTTTCATTGTGAATTTAAGGCTCGCTATAAAGGTAAAACTAAAATAATAAAGTTAAAGGAAAACTCCTGAGAAAACCTGCATATCTGAGAATGTATCCGCAAGAAGATTACAGGTATGTGAAGTCTATCAACCCGCATTAAACCCTAACTCGTCTCATTAGTAAAGGAGGCTCGTGCCTAGCAGTGGGACAGTAAAATATTACAGGACTAATATTATTTTTACAATTTAACTGCATCTTTGTATGTTGAATTTTTTAATAATCAGACGAAAAAGATACATGGTGTTCTAGTTCACTGGAGCATTATCTGTGTGTGTGATTACATGAATTCAAAATATTGTTAAACACGAATCATTTTAACAAATATCCCTTCACAAAATAACGCAACACTACATCCAATCCCATTGGCCCAGCCTTGGCCGCGCCATGATTTACTTGCCCGACTCTCGTTAGCATATCTCTAAGTTTTGGGTGACTAAGGCGGCTAATATGCCGCAACCGGTTCCATAGATAACATAATACATGTCATGATTTAAGGACCCAAGTTCAACAACAATGCGACGAAATTGCTGTATAGTCTAAGTAATGTTTTGATGGTGTATTCAGAATTAAACGTATTTGTGTCAGTTGTGTTGCCTATGGGATGTAAGAGGTCCAGGGTTCATTACCAATGCAGGCAGCGTTTTTCTAACATAATTTGACTGGGACTGGATCTCCTAGAAGAAGTTGACTTCGGACTGGCAACCGCTCGTAACTAAGGCGAATCCTTGCATTTATATGCTTTAAAGAGTTAGTGGCCAGAGCAAGAATATTTTTGACAATCCAATTCGTATCGAGCTCGATGCCCGTTTATGACATTTGTATGAAATATTAACCAAACGTCATCAGTGCGTAGCAAGCTCGATACTAATTCGAATATCAAAAATATTCCTGCTCAGGCCGCTGCTAAAAGAATAATAGGGCTATTCCATATAAAACCTAGTGACCAATAAAAATTTTACACGAGAGCGCGAAATGTAAATCGATATATCTGTTGATGATATTATTCTGAGGCATTATATTCTATAACACATGTCCATAATGAGTCTGTAATGCATCTCATCGCATTAATGAAATATGTACTTATATATCGAGATGTACTACGCTGAGCTTCGTTTTTTAACTCTTTAAGTCAGTCTTTGCTTGCCGCTTTTCGCAAAACTGAAGGTCGTCGCATCTCCTTGCTCCAAGGTTGAAGAAATAGCTAATAAATAATAGTAAACATTTAAAATCGGCACTCCTTTATCCTTATTGTATTAGAAATAAATGCTCTACATATCTTTTATAAGAACGACATAAAACCATATTTAAGGGCTAGAACGAATTTTCAATACATTTAACACGCTCTTACAATACTTTTTTAACTATATCAAAGTATCACTTTACAACACTCTCAGTATCTTACAAAGTTACGTTTGCAGTTGTTAAACTGTTTTTATAAACATGGTTGTATTGGCTCTACATTTTTCGATTGTGAAGATAAGTTTGTAGTTTTTAGTGGGACATCTATGGCGACATCACGGCTCATAAATAAAATTAGCGAATCGGCACCCCACTTAAACCATAATGGACGGGGATGAAAATATTTTGACATTGATTAAGTCCGATATTGTAGGATAATAGTTGACTAGATTTTTTGTTGGCTACCATTACATTCTGCAGCTGTTTTATAATAACGTATTATTTATAGGTGGTTTTATTGATATCCTGAGATCTTGCATCCGAACCTCGGGGCGAGTGAATTGATACCATGTTTTTGTTCTCAAATAGCAGCGATAGCTCAGTACGGAATGCCGAGACAAGTGACAGAGATTCGAGAACAACCCCAAAATGGAGCATACACCTCTGACTTTTCTATGTTAAGTGTATTTTCATTGTGAAATATCGCTTGCTATAACGGTGAACACATCGTGAGGAAACTAGCATACCCGAGAAATTCTTCACAGGAATTTCGAAGGTATGTGAAGTCTACCAACCCGCATTAGGCCAGCGTGGTAGACTAAGGCCTAACCTTCTCATTAGTAAAGGAGGCCCGTGCCCAGCGGTGGGACAGTAATATTACAGGCCTGATATTATTTTGTTCTCGGTATCATCCCGGTGATTGGAAATCGATAGGCTTACCCTTATCACATTATATTCAAAGTATTTTAATATTAGAAAAGTAAACTCTCCGTGAGGGACGTGTTTTTCATACCGAGTTAAGTTATAAAGTTAGTTTATCCGTTACCGAATTACCAATTGTTATTTTACATTTAAGCTCACACTTGTATCCTCAAAGGGGTAGACAGAAGCATTGTACCGAACTGGAACACTCACATTTCGCGGAATTTAGATCCGTCCCATGATAGGGGAGACTATCGCCATATTGGGCACAAATTCCAAACTCCGGATTGATAATGAAAAATCCGATATCACTTTACCCGACCTGGGGATCGAACCCGAAACCTCAGGACGATAGTCGTACTACGCACGCAATACCACTACGCCACCGAGGCAGTAATGAATCCCAATGCAATTGAATTACCAATATCTACTCTGAAACTTTATAAACTACGCTTAAAAAACCCGGAAATGTAGTTCTCACAACGACATCACTTTATCACAATGCGATGATTTGTACACACCCTTACATCGTAAATATATAAAGAATGTGTTGTCTTGTCGTGTGTTTATCGACGAAAAAATCTCTATTATTTATGGTGACAATTGTGATAGAGATCTGTGCGAGAATTATGTGTTAGTTTCTATGGTGTTACATACATTTTGGAACTATGGTTTGTAACGTAATGTATTTTACTGTTAAGAATTCTGTGGTACTGGGAGACTGTGACATTGGTATGTAAGACTTCTTATGGGTAATATTGGTTGATCTATGATATTTGTCTCATGATACCTGCGTGGTGTAGTGAGTAACCGGCTGTGATGGGAGAGGCCACAGGTTCAATTTCCGCAGGAAGACAGAAAGTGTGACCAACACAACAATTAAAAAGAGCAACGTCAGAGTTTCTTGCCCGTTCTTCTCTGGCGAAACAGCCTTCCGAACAGGCGGTAGAGTTAAAATTTGACGGAATCTAAATAATGTTTGAACATTTCATGGATTCAATAAATGATTTTGATTTTGATTTTGAACAAATATTTTTATTGATCTGTGAGACCGAAAGTCTCTCGTACTTTCGGATATCGGTATCTGAGTCTTATGCCGTGGGCGACACAAGACTGGGATCTTACTATGGTTTCAGGACTATGTTTGTCTTATTTATTAAATTTGATGCTGATTTTTTTAAGATTTATTATGTGACTGTTTTGTGGCATAGATGGATTGCGATACAACTGCTGCCATGAGGTCTCGGCATCGATCGGGCAAAGTGATAATAAATAGGTTTGGAGCTCAGCATTAGTATAACTACATACATAAGTTCATGACTCTATGCCAGAAGGGATAGGCAGATGCGAACTAGGGAACTCGAATACCTACATTTCGCCAAGCTTATCTGGTATCTGGTATGGTACTCTGAGTACCAAATTTACACCAATATGGCGATAGGGTCGCTCCTGTCATATCTGGGACAGAGATAAGCTTGGCGAAATGCAGGTATTGTAGTTCCCTAGTTTACATCTGCCTATCCTTTCTGGGATAGAGGCATGAACTTATATATGTATGTACTGATGCATCAAAGTAGATGAACAGAATCGTGCGAAAAAGAAATCTATAGTCTACTCTTATGAGTTACTAGCTTGACGTTATTTAAACTTAGACTTAAACATTTTCGTGTTGTAAAACATTAAAGCACGAAACAAAAACCTCATATTCAAAGGCATCAACTACCGTTGGCTATAAAATAAAATTGTACTTAAAGCTTAACTAGCGATATAAATGAGTAATAATGAACACAATATCCCAGTTACCATTGTTGCGACATTTAGTTATAATAAAAATTCAGTGACGGCGGTGCGCCTGCGCCTGCGCCGCATTGTCTAGTGCCGCCCACGCGCACGCGGCTCCAAATAAATTATTAATACTGAATTTGTAATGATCTGCAGATCAGCGATATGAAGACTGGATAATCCTTTGTACACAATACTTACATAGATCAGGATTGTCGTATTATTAGTTAGTTACTTCATTATGTTTTTATATATACGCTACACCCCTAATCAAATTGCATTCAGTAACAAGTAATAATCACAAGTTTAAAAACTTAAAATACCGTCTTCAAATCCGATCGTGACCTATATGGGACCACCCTTGAAATAAGCTATATCGAACACAAAAAGAATTTTGAAAATCGGTCCACATTTGGCGGAGATATCGAGCAACACACATAAAAAATACAGACGAATTGAGGACCTCTATTTTCTGGAAGTCGGTCGAAAACAAATCCGGATCTTTACTGCAATATGGTTAAAAAGCGTGTTGCGACGCCGTGGACGCCAAATTGGAGTGGTATAAGACAGTAAATTCCTCTTAGGCTAAGATTTATAATTCGTTTCTGTGACTCAGACGTAGTCCGAGTCATTTTTTTACAAGAAAACCTTTGCTTAGTCTGACTCGGACTAATATATAGATCTCAACCTTAGTTTCTGATACGGTGTCAAAATCTGACAAATTTTTAAATCCTTTCTTTTACTTTTACTTGAGATTATTATCATGGCCACGAAAATCAAGTGGTACATTCAAATTATCAACTTTATTTTTTCTGCCTGCCCTTATTCCTCCTTAATGTGGAGTCGGCGCAATACAATTTTTCAAGAATGTTGTAGAAAGTATTTGGCTACGTTTTTACCACAGCTGCCTTTCTGACGTGAACCCCGACGGCGAATTTATTTTTTCGACAGATTTCTAAGAAAAAGGTCCTCAATTCGTCTGTATTTTTTTATGTATGTTACGCGATATCTCCGCCAAATCTGGACCGATATTCAAAATTCTTTTTGTTTTCGATGGAGCTTATTTCAACGGTCCCATATTATTTGGTCACAATCGGATCAAGTTGGAAGTCGGTCACTAAACTTCTACTTTTTTTCTTGTTTTCGCGGGGAAAAACCTTTTACCGCTACCCACACGCCTGAGAGGAGACGTGATTTCAGTATTCCATGTAGACATAAAATATAGGCATCATAACAAACTAAGTATCCCTTCTCACAGCCGCTCTATGGCGCCTAAGTACTGGCGTTTTCGGTAAGTAGATACGGTTAGTCACCGCACAATACCACGTATGACGGACTGAGCTGATATTTGCATAATTCGACACGGGTTTAATGCGCCTTACCATGATAGCGGTTGTTGTAATGTTTAAAAGGTTTGTAGTTTATTGTTTTAACTATAAACAAGTATAAAATGGATTAGTTTCCATATAAGGATTCATTGGAGTATGAAATTAAGCGGGTTGCCTCGATGGCGTGGTGGTATTTCGGTACGACTACGGCTCTGAGGTCTCGGGTTCGATCCCCGGGTCGGGCAAAGTGATATTGGATTTTTCCATATCAGCCCGGAGTCTGGAATTTGTGCCCGATATGGCGATAGGCTCGCCCCCTATCACATCTGGGACGGAACTAAGCTCGGCGAAATGTGGGTGTTCTAGTTCGCTAGTGCGCCTCTGCCTACCCCTTCAGGGATACAGGCGTGAGCTTATGTTATGTATGTTATGAAATTAAGCGGCCTCTTTGGTCTAGTGGCAGCGTATATGGGAGGACCTTAGTTCGAAACCCAGGTTTTGAGTGATAGAGCCACGCTGTAGACAGTTACGTATACAGCACGAATGGGCTACCGCGACAGGTTTGATACCACTGTCTCACAGAAAACCAACGTAAAGTGGCAGCTCGTTGTCGCTTTTCGATCGGTGGATGAGATTTCGGGTGACCCAATTACCTCTCCCTTTCCCAATCCCTATTTCCCCATCCTTTTAGGTTGGCACCCACGATTTTTTTAAGTGTCTTGGGTGTCTATGGGCGGTAGAGATCATTTACCATCAGGTGACCCATGATCTCGTTTGCCAGTCTCTTAGATTAGATTAGATTATAACTTTTTAATGTACACCACACACATGTTACAAAGAACATTGAAAATAAAACAATATCACAACACTTAATGTTAGTCTTAGTGACAAAAAACCGGGAAAAGCTGTTTTTCTAGCACGATGTGTCTAGAACCGGAACTTGGACTTTCTGCAACATGCTTGAATAATGCGCCGACCGCGTCCGGACATACAGCCAGATGGAAAGAAAGTAAAAAAACCAAGTGGTCAAAACCTTAAAAATACAAAACTTCGCCAAGTTCATTTTCGTCTTATGATATGTTTATCGGGCGAGCCTAACGCCATATTGGGCAAAATTCCAGACTGCGGGTTAGCACTGAACAGTTTTCTGCTTTTGCCAAGTCGGGCGCGTCAGGATGTAATACCGCGCATGCAATAGGTACAACTACGCCACCAGGGCACCAAAACAAACAACAAAATTTGGAATCCTAATGCAAATAATCACAAGTTTAAAAACTTAACAGACCGACTTCAAATCAGAACGTTACCAAATTTATATGGAATCTCCCTTGACATAAGCTCTATCGAACACAAAAAGAATTTTGAAAATCGGTCCACATTTGGCGGAGATATCGCGTAACATACATAAAAAATACAGACGAATTGAGGACCTCCTCTTTTTTGAAAGTCGGTCGAAAACTTAACGGAATGACTTCAAATCCGATGGTGATCAAATTTATATGGAACCTCCCTTGAAATAAGCTCTATCAAACACAAAAATAATTTTGAAAATCGATTCACATTTGGCGGAGATATCGCGTAAAAAAACTTGAAATTGAATTGAGGACCTTCTCCTTTTTGTAGCCGGTCGAAAATACAGTCGAATTGAGAACCTTCGCCTCTTGAAGTCGACGAAAATAGTATAATCTAGTAACGATTGGTACATATTGATCGATACGCGTCACCGCCGCATCGATCTGTCAATACATACACTTCGATCGTGATTACCTTACCGATGATTTATAGATATCAACTCGAATGATTTATTTGTTTTTGAATCGGACGATTTATCGATTTGATATACATTGCGGCGGGTGTTTTTGATGTTTGAATCGGTATGATAATGTTACATTAGTACTGGATATGAAGCTGTGTTAAACGGATAGCGAAGCGGAGACATGTGGGGCGTATTTACTTTATACAACATACAGGATCGCTTGTGTTTCGTAAAACATATTGGGTACTTGACTATGATTTCTTTTGTACACATTTCTATGTGTAATAGCATATAAAATTGATATGTTGTCTGCCACTCGGTGTCTGGCCAGGTCGAGTGTCTGACACTCGGTGGCGGGTCAGGTCGAGTGACTGACACTCGGTGTCGGGTTGGGTCGAGTGTCTGATACTCGATGTCACGTCAGGTCGAGTGTCAGACTCTCGGTGTCGGTTCAGATCGAGTGTCTGACACCCGGTGTCAGGTCGGTCGAGTGTCTGACACTTGGTGTCGGAGTGGTGTCGAGTGTCTGACACTTGGTGTCGTAGTTGTGTCAAGTGTCAGACGCTCGGTATCGGGTCAGGTCGAGTGTCTGACACTCGGTGTCAGGTCAGGTCGAGTGTCAGACACTCGGTGTCGAGTCATGTCGAGTGTCTGACACTCGGTGTCTGGGTCGGGTCGAGTGTCAGACACTTGGTATTGGGTCTGGTCGAGTGTCAGACACTCGGTAACGGGTCAGGTCGAGTGTCTGACACTCGGTGTCGGGTCGGATCGAGTGTCTTACACTCGGTGTCACGTCAGGTCAAGTGTCAGACACTCGGCGTCGGTTATTGATACGAGGTTAACGCGATAATAAATCTATGTATCTACAGGAATTCATTGATATTGGTTACTATAGTTAAGTACCCAATTCTCATCTCCAAGGTACAATAATTAATATATTTTACCTAGAGAAACCTCTACAGTGGTCTCGGACAACCTGCATTTGAATACTCTTAAAATACAATAACACACCGCAAATTTCAAAATTCTTCATAAAAATAAACGCATCTTAATTCATTTTAAATGTTCGCTCTCGAAAGGTCACAAAAAAATCGAGTAAGTAGCCGGACCGATTTGCGTAATCGATAAATGTAATTTATTCCGATATGCCGATGATGTATCGATTTCTCAAGAAAAAAAGTAAAAAATGTATTAATACGAAACGATATGGATCGTTCGAAATACCTGCACGTATGAAATATTATCTTCGAGTTTTGTGCATTGCTGTAATGAAGATGGTATCCGATTATGTTAATGTCATGTGAGAGTTCGGCGATTTTGGGGTTCCTTTGACCTTTGTTTTTAAACGAGATAATATCAACTATCAACTTCATGGACATATTGAGGCGACTTTGTACTGATTGAAGGGATCGTCCTTATTTAAAACAAAAGTATATTATGGTGACTCCAAAGCACCTAAATATGTACTGCATTATTTTGATAGCATCTCCTATCGCCTTTTTGGTCTAGTGGCAGCATATATGGGCTGGGACCAAGGACATTTAACAGTACAAAGACGAGACAACAGTACAATGCGACGCAGCTTGTGATTCAAAAGTTGTGACCTCGTTGTCATAAGTCACTCAGTCGTATTCTAAACGTACACGCGCAAGGTCGTGCCAGCGTAATATTGTTTAGAGAATTATCTTACGCGATTCTTGAACATTCACAGAACATTCTATGGTGTAAATTGTAATAAGCGCCCTCGCATTGTAATAAGTGGTAGATGGCGTTATTGACGTTTAAGATCTTTTTTTGTATGGAAACTGGCTTGATACTCCGTCTATAGTTACATAACATTAACATAACATAAGCTCACGCCTGTATCCCCGAAGGGGTAGGCAGAGGCGTACTAGCGAACTAGAACACCCACATTTCGCCAAGCTTAGTTCCGTCCCAGATGTGATAGGGGGCGAGCCTATCGCCATATCGGGCACAAATTCCAGACTCCGGGCTGATATGGAAAAATCCAATATCACTTTGCCCGACCCGGGGATCGAACCCGAGACCTCAGGACGGTAGTCGTACCAAAATACAACCACGCCACCGAGGCAGTCTATAGTTAGTAATATTAAATCTCTTTGGGACTAATAGATCAACCCAAAATGGTTCAAATGCTAGGTCGGACTAAGTGGTTTTCCTAACATGATTAACCGGGATGTATGATGTCTCCAGAAGTAGTTGTCTTTGGCGGCCTTCGTAACAACTAAGCTAAATCTTTTAACCGACTTAAAAAAGAAGGTTATCAAGTCGACCATTATGTATATAATATTGATAGAATTGCACGATATTCGCATGTTAGTGATTAGTCTATATGGGCTTCTGAACAGATGTGCCACATTTCATAAGTATTTAGGTACGTAATATGTATGTAGAGTTATATTTGTTTCACCACGTATATCTCAGAAACTATAAATCGGAATGCGAGGGTCCTTTTTTATTGGACTAGATTCCTAAATTTAGTTTTATTCCAACTTAAGGATAGTGTAAGTTTCAACAAAATCGGTCCAGTAGTAAGATATAGACTTAAATGTATACAAATTTTGAAGTCAGTTTTATGTTTTTGTTAAACTTTAATAATCTTACATTCGAATGAAATAAAATAAAAATAAAAATTACAACAAACTACAGAACACTAGAACTCTTACAATACACAACCGTATGACACAAATAATTACCATGGAATTATAAAATATGGCCAATAACGCATAAATATGGACACGAATGACATGTGTACTGGTCTGCTCTGTGCGGGGCTACGAGTTTTTACACGCATCCATAAATCTTAACTGCTTCGTACATCCAAACTGAGTCGAGAAGAAAGTTGCTCCACTTTATGTACCTTCACGCTGTGTGAGGGTGGACAGAGAGAGTTTAGGAATTTGTTGATACTGTTCTTTTTTTATAGCTGAGACTGGCAACGAGCAGATGGATCAACTGATGGTAAATGATCTCTACCGCCCATAGACACTCAAGACACTGATTTCTTAAGTTTACGCGAATGCTATTCATTGAAATAAAATTATTTTTACATACATAAACATAAAACATAAACGGTTAACTTTTTAAATCAGTATAATTCTAAAATGAAGGTAGATTTTGTAATACTAACATTCTTGAACAAATGACATCTCAGTCCAACCCGTGACCACGAAGACTGCAAAGCCTTCGAAACGTCGAGAATAAAAAATTAAAATCAAATCGTGATAAAATCCGTAAAAATAATTTTATTTCACTCAAGACACAAAAATAATCATGGGTGAGTTGCCAAACTAAAAGGAGGGAAGGGGAGGGGGGAAATGGGCTACCGGAAATCTCATTCACCGAACGAAACGCGAGAGCAACCTGCCACTTTACGTCTGTTTTTATGTGAGACAGTGGTATCGAACCGATCGAGCTGGCCCATTCGTGTTGTAGACGTGACTGTCTCAGTTTCTTTGTAACCATTTGGCGTTTCTTCTATTCGTAGTAGTCATATCACTTATGATCAACCGGCCTGCTTGTTTCGCCATTAAATTAATAAATAATCACAAGTTTAAAAACTTAACGGACCGACTTCAAATCCGATCGTGACCAAATTTATATGGGACCACCCTTGAAATAAGCTCTATCGAACACAAAAAGAATTTTGAAGATCGGTCCACATTCGGCGGAGATATCGCGTAACATACATAAAAAAAAATACAGAGAAATTGAGGACCTTCTCCTTTTTGGAAGTCGGTCGAAAAGCCCGATATGTACCTAATTATAACCTAGGCTCACGCCTGCATCTCCGAAGGGGTTGGCAGAGGCGCACTAACGAACTAGAACATCCACATTTCGTCAAACTCAGTTTCGTCCCAGATGTGATAGAGGAAAGCCTATCCCCATATCGGGCACAAGTTCCAGACTTCGGGCTAATACTGAAAAATCCAGCATCACTGCCTGACCCGGGGATCGAACCCGAGACCTCAGGATGATGGTCGTACCGCGCACCACTACGTCACCTAGGCAGTTCTAAAACACACTTAAAATATTTTAATAGTACCGCATTCTATTCACCATCTCACTCTATTAAAATATAAAAAAATCAATTATACTTCTAAAAAATAAAATATGATATAAATAACACCTCGGTATAATTGTTTAACACTTAGAGGCTATTACTCGAACAACTCGTATTGAATGACATCGATTTACGTGCCTATGAAGCTGTTATCGATATCGAGATTAATTGGCGATTTAATTGAATATCGAACTATTGGTGTTTTAGCAAGTTTGGTGTGAGATGTAGGATGTAGCGATTAAAAGATTATGGACAAGACTAGGTCGCCTCCTAAGTCTAGTGACAGCATATATGGGCTGTGGACCGGGAGGTCCTGAGTTCGATTCCCAGGTTGGGCAAAGTAAATTTTCTCATCTAATTTGCCCGGGACTGGATCCCTTACAGGGGGCTGACGTCAGGCAGGCAGCCGGTCGTAAAAACTCAAATTTATTCTGCAACATGCTTGAAAAAGTGTGATGCGCCGACCCCACATTCAGGTGGGATAAGGGCTGGTAGAAATAATGAAAGAAAGTCAAGGTATTTAATACTAAACATGCATTTCATTAACATTTGGCAGCCTCCGTGGCGCAGCGGGAGAGTAGCCGGCCGTGAAACGTGAGGTCAATGGGTTCGATTCCCGCACCAAGACAAACGTCTGTGTGGCCCACAGATATTTGTTTCGGGTCTGGGTGTTGTGAGACCAAAAGTCTCTCGTAGTTCCTGATACCCACGACACAAGACTCGATCTTATTGTGGTGTCAGGACTATGTGTGTGACTGTTGGGTGTATTTATTTATTCATTTTATTTCCACCAATCCAAAGCAAATCAAAAGTATATAATATTTATGTTTCTTACATGATGCAATAAAACATATTTTTTCAATGTGTAGGAAAAAAACGTAACTTTTTTATGAATAATTCAAAACAGTGTATTTTGTGCAATACAGTGTATGTATATTGACTGCCTCGGTGGCGTGGTTGTGTTTCGGTATGACTACCGTACTGAGGTCTTGGGTTCGATCCCTGGGTCGGGCAAAGTGATATAGGATTTTTCCATATCAGCCCGGAGTATGGAAATTGTGCCCGATATGGCGATAGGCTCGCCCCCTATCACATCTGGGACGTAACTAAGCTCGGCGAAATGTGGGTGTATTAGTTCTCTAGTGCGCCTCTGCCTACCCTTTCGGGGATACAGGCGTGAGTTTATGTTATGTGTATTTTGTAGATTCACAAAAAATAATCATGAAGCTATACATTTTTCTATTATATATAGGCTGCAGACAAAACCGCATGGGCCATTTTTATATCCAGTAATAACACAAACGACATACTTTTACGCCAAAGAAGTCGCGATCAAAAGCTATTTCATTCGTAATCGCAAAAGGTAATTTAATCCAGTTACAATTTTCATCAAAAACTCGACCAACAGCCGCATAAATCGATAATCGATTATAAATATCGACCGAGCAAAATGATGTCGGGCGGCGATCGCCGAAATGTTACGGCGGTGTTTATGCATCGTTATTGAACTAAATCGATTGTGTTTAAGATAATCGATACAATTTAACATTATATTAATTTTACGTTTAGTCATCTAACACGTTATAAAATATAAAATATTTTTAGCGCGATTTTTGTTATCATTATTTCGCTCTTTTTAACAGTTGCATATTGTAGTTGCCTCCTTGATATAGTGGCAGTAGGGATTTTGGACGGTTCTGGGTTCGAATCCTAGGCTGAACGCGATTCTCTAACACGATAATCTAATATAATTAAGAAGATCTTTATAGGGAAAACCGGCGCTTAATTTTCCATATAAAGCCTCATACTGCGGTTCCTATACCAAATTCGAACCCATAATTAGAACATTACTATAAATTGGAGTGTGTACTCGCAAAACACGTGGTATGTTATAATTTCATGTAATTCTGACTAATATTACGGGGCGACAGGATTCAAATATCTTTCATATTTTAGGGTACTGTAGGAACAAAGCTTACGTTACATTATTATTCCATCCGGATCGATCATTCCGTTATCCCACTCGAATGCGGGATGAGCGCAGCTTTTTCCAACGTATTGCAGAAAGGATTCGGGTTTAATTTTTACGGCCGGCTTGTCAGACATCATCCCACTATGGAGGATAAACCTCACGTTACATTAATTTTGATTATTAATTAAGTTTTATTCAATTGTACTACTGACTGCCTCGGTGGCGTGGTAGTATTTCGGTACAACTGCCGTCCTGAGGTCTCGGGTTCGATCCCCGGGTCGGGCAAAGTGTATTGGATTTTTCCATATCAGCTCGGAGTCTGGAACTTGTGCCCGATATGGCGATAGGCTCGCCCCCTATCACATCTGGCACGGAACTAAGCTCGGTGAAATATGGGTGTTCTAGTTCGCTAGTGCGCCTCTACCTACCCCTTCGGGGATACAGGCGTGAGCTTATGTTTATGTATGTACTATATTAGGTTTATAAAAGAATTAAAGTACCATATATAACTTCACGCATGCATCCCCGAAAAGGTATCATCATCAGGCACTAGCCATCAACTTTAATCCTATATTAATTTTAAATTCTACTTCAGTAGAAACCTAGCTTTAGTCAATAGTAACAATAATATCTACACTAAAACCAAGTGTCAGCATCTACGACAAACTCCAAAACACCCAGACCCAAAAAAACGTGGATCACATTTGTCTCGATACAGGAATCGAACGTGCAACTTCTTGTTTCACAGCCGACCAGCATCGCTCGCCCATCGCGCCTCGGAGGCGAATCGTCGAGAGATGTAAAAAGTTTTCCGAAAATATACAGAACTTTGAACTCTAGACATCTCACTCTTGATCCTCGTATCACAATTTACGAGCATTAAAAAAGCAGGTTTATGCGACCTATCATCACGGTATAAATGTTGCCAAAATCGATATTCCTACACCTCGTAAATTCAGCTATTAAAGCCATACGTCGCTCCATTGCTGATTGCTGGAATTAAGAATTTTCGACCGCGAGTAGCCGTGATTTCATACCCTTATTACAGATGTAATCTGTAATTTTGGACACCGCAGAACAGTTATGATATAAAGGGTAATTTCGTGACCTACTTGTAGGTATTTAGTTTAATTTACAGCGTAATAAGTTTGTGATTTTTATTTCTCAGGGTATAAATTGTTATACATAACATAAGCTCACGCCTGTATCCTCGAAAGAGTAGGCAGAGGTGCACTAGCCAACTAGTACGCCCACATTTCGCCGAGCTTAGTTCCGTCCCAGATGTGATAGGCGGCGAGCCTATCGCCATATCGGGCACAAATTCCAGACTCCGGGCTGATATGGAAAAATCCAATATCACTTTGCCCGACCCGGGGATCTAACCCGAGACCTCAGGACGGCAGTCGTATCGAAATTCAACCACGCCACCGAGGCAGTGTATTGTTATAATTAAATCGTTTTGAAAGGATGGATAACGTAATCGAATGTAAAATAATTAAGTTATTGTAATTGGGTATTCAGACTTAATAAACTATGAGGTTGTTGTTTAATTCAGGTTTCTGAAAGGGTTATTAAATTAACATTCAATTGACAGATCAGTTTTAGTAAATTTCAAATCACTTTGGGATTGTGAATTGAAAAGCGTTTGACAACCATTGCTAGCATTCAATTTTACTTGACAATACGTTTGAGAGATTTTTAGTCAATTTTGACTTTGATCATCTATAAGAATCCGGACCTTATTAAGATAAGAGAGTATTTTTGTTTTGATAGGTATTTAAAGAGCTATACTCTATGTATTATTTTGTCAATGTAAACTAATTATTTTAGCATTTTGTTTAAATAAAAAAATCAATTATGTAATCATCAGACTTTTTATTACGGAATTTATTATATTTTTTCCACTTTTTAATAAATTCTTAAAGTATGACCTGGTATTTCAAACAAAGTCGCACTTATATTCAAAATAATATAAATCACAAATCAATATCAGAATAAAAAATGTATGTCAAAGAACAATACTAATACTAACAGATAGTATCGTGTGAAAAAAAAGATACAACAACGATCTGGTTAATCTCATTTTAGCCCTTCCAATGTATGTCCGTTACGATCACCGTGTCATTGCCGCAGTCTTATATTGAAAATAATAATTACTTACAAAGTCTACAAAGTGATATTGGATTTTTCAATATCAGCCCGAAGTCTGGAATTTGTGCCCGATATATATATTCGCCATATCTATATATGGCGATAGGAGCCCATCGCTATATAATCGTCATATCTTCTAAGAAATAAGCAGAGGCGCACTAGCGAACTAGATCACCCACATTTCGTAGAGCTTAGCACTAGCTTAGTTCTGTCCCAAATGTGACAGGGGGCGAATCTATCACCATATCGGGCACAAATTCCAGACTTCGGGCTGATATGGAAAAATCCAATACCCGTTTGCCTTACCCGGGGATCGAACCAGAGACCTTCGGATTAATTAAAGTTAATTGTAAAATAAACTTCCAGACATTACTGCCGAAGTCTAAACCCACTACAATCCTACAACACCACTATCTGAATGAAATATTGAATCGCATTAGAGCTTATTAGCACACAAGGTACGAGTACGGGACAAACAGACAGACAAAACATTATGAACAATGGACCGCCGCGGAAAACAATGACAGAAAGAAATCGTTTAATCCAATTACAACTAGGTACATGGGAGCGAGCATTAGCTTATGTGGACAAGCCTGTATTTTTTTATAACATAAACTGGCGAGCAGATGGGTCACCTGATTGTAAGTGATCCCCACCGCCCATAGACACCCAAGACGCAAAAAGGATCATGGGTGCGTTGCCAACCTAAGAGGGAATGGAAAGGGAGGCGGAGAAATGGGCCACCGAAAGTCTCACTTACCGAACAAAACGTGACAGCAAGCTACCACTTAACGTTGGTTTTCTGTGAGACAGTAGTAACAAACCGGTCGAGCCGGCCATTCGCGCTGTAGACGTAACTGTTTCCAGCGTGGCTCTACCACTCATTTATTTTGTAACATTCTTAAAAAAGAAGCAGTTTCTGAATTTGTTTATATTATAAGGTGCCAGGGCCATAGCAGATCTAATGAAGAGGCACCGAATTCTGGTTTGGGTGTTGTGGGCCGTTAGTCTTTTGTAGACGCTCATGACCATGACACAGGACCTGATGTGTCAGTAGTCAGTACTATGTATTTGACTTTTGATTTTAGGTTTAAATAAAATTGTGACAGGTGGACTTCTATCACAATATACCTAGGTGTACCAGTTACGTATTCAGGGATACTCCTAATTTTAAACTTATCTATGTATCAGTAGGTTATTGAGAAGTTTTCCTTATTTGCTTTATTGGCCCACCCCTGGCAAATGACTTCCACCACCCATGGACACTTGTATTACCAGGGTACTGACCAACCAACATTGGAATAAGGGTAGGTAGTATGTATATCAGCTTAAGCTGATTTATTTGATTGCGGACAACATTTTGTTAGGCGTTCCTAAACAACTTAAACTCTTATAACATCCATCTCAGGTTTTTGACATCTTTGCATTCTTCTTTTTTTTCCTCTTTTTAGCCAATTTGGTGTATCCTTAAATTTGCGTCACACATCTCAACTCTGTACTTTTCGCATCCAGTTCAATCCGGCCGCTTTCTCCACGTCATCCTTCCAAACCCATCTGCGATCTTCCTCTCGGACGCTTTTCAGTCCAGACTCGCCACTCGAGAACTATTTTGCACCAGGAGTGATGTTGTTTTCAGGCAATATGACCCGCTCATCTTTGCCTAACGACATATATTTCCAGCTTTCTTTACACCGAAATATATGAATATCCGTTTTATGGTTCATAATATTCTAAAGCCCCATCCACCATAGTCTATTAACCTCGTCCACTGTGTTATACGCCGACGGCAAATGGGTGGTCCATGTTACCATTTTATCATCACGAGACGCGAGGACGCGAGGACGCGGCGCTCACTAGATATATCAACCCGCTTCGATGAATGGACCTCGTACAAATTGTTGCCCTTTACGCTCAGCTGTTTAGGGTTTCTTTTATGTGCTGTTTATTAAACTACGTGGATGTAAGTTGTATCACATTGATTGAGGCGGCCTTTTCGTGCTGTGAACATGTATACTATCCAAAGAAGTTCAGAATGTCAAAGTTGACTTTGAATGATTTATCTATACTATATTGTAAATGAGAAAGTTTGTATGGATGAATGTTTATCACTTTGTCAACTCAATCACGCTAGAACGGCTGAATAGATTTGGATGAAATTTGGCACAGATGATTATAGTCTATCAAATACAATCTTCAAATTCAATTGCTTCTTTCTATCTTTTTACCTACCCTTATCCCATCTTAATGTCACACTTTTTCAAGAATATTGCAGAAAGGATTTGGCTTACTTTTTACGACCGGTTTCCTGCCTGACGTCAACCCCCATTTAAAGGATCCAGTCCCAGGCAAAATTAAATTATATAAGTCGCTTCATGAATTTCAAATACAATTGCTTCATAATAAACATTATCGTGTATCATAAATATATTATTAGTCGGTATATTTGCTCTACAATATAATAAATAAATACACCCAATAGTCACACACCTAGTCCTGACCCCACACTAGGTATAACCTAACCTGTAAACCTGTAACACTAGGTGTATTGTGGGTGTCAGAGACTATGAGAGACTTTCGTTCTCACAACACCCAGACTTGAAACAAATATCTATGGACTACATAAACATTTGTCTCAATGTGGGAATCGAACCAGCGGCCTCTCGCTACACAGCCGGCTATTAGCCCGCTGTGCCACGGAGGCTGTTCAATATATCGTTATAATATCAAATAATATAACGCAGCTTTAGTATTTTTCTTAAGGCTCAAACAAACGGTCTTTATCGATACGACCCCTCGGTATAGTTTACGGCAATAGCTATCGAGTGAATGTCCATCGAATCAGTTTAAGTTCGTCAACGCATCAGATGGTCGTGTTAATGTGACATTACTGTTTCGACATCAATTTATTAATGGTAGAGCGCAGTCCATGTTGTTCGCGGGAAGCGAGTTAAATATTTTGAAAAAACTTTAAAGGGAGCAGGTTCTTAATTAATTCGTCAGATTTTTTTAGGTATGTCAGTCGATAAGAGACAAATATGAATTTTCGATGGTATTGTGTTTGATAGAGTAAGTGCCAAGGGGCCCAAAGGGTCAATATCGCATAAATAGAGTCAGTTTATAAATAATATATAAATACACCCAACAGTCACTGACATCGAGTCTTGTGTCGTGGGTATGAGGAACTACGAGAGTCTTTCGGTCTCACAGCAACCAGACTTGAAACAAATATCTGTGGGCCACACAAACATTTGTCTCAAGGCGGGAATCGAACCCGCAGCCTCTCGCTTCACAGCCGGCTACTCGCCCGCTGCGCCACGCAGGCTGTCAAT
Organism: Clanis bilineata; assembly: GCA_036417725.1. Classification (NCBI taxonomy): domain Eukaryota; kingdom Metazoa; phylum Arthropoda; class Insecta; order Lepidoptera; family Sphingidae; genus Clanis; species Clanis bilineata. The sequence continues at coordinate 16,498,901 of CM071147.1, forward strand.
TGGTGACTCATTTGATTATATAAAATAAAATAAAACCCCTTCCGTTTCCCACACCCTATCCCCATCTTTAAGATTGGTGGCGCAGTGCAGTTATGATAGGTATATCAACGACGCACCCAATTTTGGTATCAACAGATTTCTCAACCGCCACTATAAAAAAGATCTCCTTCTTTATTCCCGCTCCTCATCAAATCGCTCAAAGCTTGTGACCGCAACCGCGGCCAGCCCACGTGGGCGGTTGAACGATTCAGTCGGGCGACTTTAACTAATGCAGCGTTTTATCTAAAGTGGTCCATACAGATGATTTTATGTGAGCACTGAGTGACCCCGCCTCGGTCGACGGTCGCTTGGGAAATGTCACCTGTCACACTTTATAAATATTTGTGGCTCACTAGTGTTTGAACGGGGATTGACTTGCGTTATTTGAAAGCTATTTTATAGACGTTTTTAGCTTTTACATAGGCTCACGCCTATGTCCCCGAAAGGGTAGACAGAGGCGCACTACCGAACTAGAACACCCACATTTCGCCGAGATTAGTTCTGTCCCAGGTGTGATAGGGGACGAGCCTATCGCCATTTCGGGCACAAATTCTACACTCCGGGCTGATATGGCAATTAGCCGGACCCAGAGATCGAACCCAAGAGGCCATAACGCGCTGGCAATACCGCTACGCCACCGAGGAGGGCGCTACGTTATAAGTATAAATATTTAAAAAAACCTTTACATCTAAGAGGCAGACAGAGGTGATAGGGCATTACTTTTTACCAAGTTTATTCCTATCCTATGATATGTATTAGTACAGATTCTAAACATCTCGCTGATATTGAGCAAAAACACTTAAGGTCAATTGGTAAACTGGATAGAGTATACCACCAACCACAATACACCTATGCCACCGAGGCTGTAAAAAATATTGTATAACAGAAATAAGATCTGCCTCGGTGGCGTGGTGGTATTTCGGTACAACTACGGTTCTGAGGTCTCGGGTTCGATCCCCGGGTCGGGCAAAGTGATATTGGATTTTTCCATATCAGCCCGGAGTCTGGAATTTGTGCCCGATATGGCGATAGGCTCGCCCCCTATCACATCTGGGACGGAACTAAGCTCGGCGAAACGTGGGTGTACTAGTTCGCTAGTGCGCCTCTGCCTACCCAGTCGGGGATATAGGCGTGAGCTCCTGTTATGTAAGAAAGAAAAAGAAAGAAAGCATCTTAATTTTGCCAACAGTTGGCAGTAGCAACAAAGAAATCAACACAAAACAAAAGATAATTACCTAAAAAACTAAAAACTAAATTAAAAACTATGAATGCAATAAAAACTATTTTTGTAATATTCCCAATATTGGCTTTCAAAACAAGGAAACAGACAAACTGACACCCAAACTCTACACATTACACACAACAATATAATATCCAATTTTAACAAACTTTATTTGACATTTTAGCATATAAATAAGAATTATAATGGCCCATAATCGCGCCGTTGTTAACGGTGCGACTCGGGACACTGGGGTCATAGGTCGATGCTTGACGAATATCGAACCACTATTGATTGTAATATGGATATAAATTCAATAAAATATGTTAGTTACTCGTGGCAGATGGTTGTATAGTAAAAGAGACTTGTTTTCGAGGCGTATTTCCGACCGACTTAAAAATAGAGGTCCTCACATACATACATACATAGACTCACGCCTTTTTCCCATAGGTGTAGGCAGAGACAACGGATTTCCACTTGCTACGATCCTTACACACCTCTTTCGCCTCATTCAGTCTCATTACATTCTTCATGCATGCACGTCGGTTTAGGGTACTTTTAACTTGATCTTTCTCGAGTAAATCGCTGACTTGGTCAGAGAATGTTCGATGAGGTCTTTCCCTTCCAACTCTACCATTCACACTTGCCATATATATTTGCTTTGTCAGCCTCCTTTCATCCATCCTTTCTACATGCCCAAACCACAGGTCCTCAATTCTTCTGTAGTTTCGACCGACTTTCCAAAAAGGAGGAGGTCCTCAATTCGTCGGTTATTTTTTTATGTATGTTACGCGATATCTCCGCCAAATGTGGACCGATTTTCTTTTTTTTTGTGTTCGATAGAGCTTATGTCAAGAGTGGTCCCATATAAATTTGGCCACGATCGGTAAATTGGAAGTCAGTCAGTTAAGTTTTTAAACTTGTGATTATTTATGTATAAATCAATATCCGATATCTCGCCAAATGTGGACCGATTTTCTTTTTTTTTGTGTTCGATAGAGCTTATGTCAAGAGTGGTCCCATATAAATTTGGCCACGATCGGTAAATTGGAAGTCGGTCAGTTAAGTTTTTAAACTTGTGATTATTTATGTATAAATCAATATCCGATATCTCGCCAAATGTGGACCGATTTTCAAAATTATTTTTGTATTCGATAGAGCTTACTCCAATGATGATCCCATATAAATTTGGTTACGATAGGATCAATTTTGAAGTCGGTCCGTTATGATTATTTATTAACCGACTACAAAAAGGAGTTATAGTTTGATTTTGTATTTTTGATACTTCTCGGCCTCGGCCCCGGCACCGACTCTATTCTTTATTAACTTTTAGGTGTTCATTTTTGAAGTCGGTTTTTAAGCATTACCAATTACAAGTTTAAAAACTTAACGGACCGACTTCAAATCCGATCGTGACCAAATTTATTTGGGACCACCCTTGAAATAACCTCTATCGAACACAAAAGAATTTTGAAAATCGGTCCACATTCGGCGGAGATATCGCGTAACAGACATAAAATAAAATACAGACGAATTGAGGACCTCCTCCTTTTCGGAAGTTGGTCGAAAATTAAATTACGATATGAGAACGTCTACTGTGTTAATAATAAATTGCTTTACTTTAAAAGATAAATAGAAGTATTACTAAATATCTCAGTAAATATAAAAAAGACAGAATTGAATAGGTCTAGTTTCAACAGTTTTTTGAGTACTGTAAGATTAAAAAAAAATATATATTGGTGGAATTTTAAGTCAATAAATGAAAGCGATTGAAGTCAACTTCAAATCGAAGGCCAAGAATTAGGGCAGGTTGTGCTTCCGATCACTCCTTTGAGTATACAGTCATTAACTTAGACGTAAGTAAGACGTAAGTAAGTAACTAAGACGGAATATAAATGCATGTGTGTATGCGTATATATCTGCATGCGGTTTATATGTACACATACACAATGTAATAATAATAATTTTATAGTAAGATTTGTTTTTCTGTACTTTTATAGAATTAAATGATTGTACCTTATAGTTAAAACGCAATAAATCTGATTTTATTTTTTATTTTTTTAACTTATAATATACATGAGCTTGTAAGAATAGCATGCTCGTGTAAAATTCTATATTATCGTACATAAATAATTCATTGAAACATCTTGTACTCATGATTAATAGTGATATTATAATTCAGAAATATCGCCACACCTCTCCATCGTAAATATTCACAATTGTTATTCACGAATCGAAATTAAGTTGTTTTAGATAAAATACTAGTTGTTCGCTCGCGGTCCTGTCCGTGTTATATGCAAATATGTACCTTGTTTTTTTCATAATGCGTAACGCTTTTTAATTTGTGTTGGAGAGTATTTACGTCAAGTTTCGAGGGATCAAAAAGTACTTATGATATTGAAACCCCCTTTCGCCCCTTTAATGATCGAATATCAAAAAATTAGGATATCTATGTTATTAAGGATTTTTGAGTTGTAGAGCCACGCTGTAGACAGTAATCACAGTCGCGGTCTACAGCACGAATGGGCAGGGTCGACCGGTTTGATACCACTGTCTCACAGAAAACCGACGTAAAGTGGCAACTCGCTGTTGGGTTTCGTTCGGTAAGTGAGATTTCCGGTGTCCCAATTCCCCCCTCTATTTCCCATCCCCATTCTCCTCCTTTTCGGTTGGCAACGCACCCAAGATACATTTATATCATGGGTGTCTATGGGCCGCGGAGATCACTTACCATCAGGTGACCCACCTGCTAGTTTTCCAATCACTTCTATAAAAAAAATCTGTTAAATTCAATTGTCGAAGTTTCAGTTTTAAAGCATAATGTTCAGTGATATCTTTGCATTGATTAATTCGTCAGTCTATGTTTTAGGCAGAATCAGTCAGTGACTTTGAGTGCTATAGACAGTTATGCCTACATCACGAATGTGCCTGCTTTATCGCTTCAACACCATGGTCTCACGGAAAACCGACGTAAATTGGAAACTTGCTGTTACATTTTATTCGGTGAGTAATATTTCCTATAGCGCAACAATATGTTATAAAACAAAAAAAAAACTTATTATTTTTATTTAATGTTGGCAAGACACCCATGATAATTTTAAAAACATAACATAACATAAGCTCACGCCTGTATCCCCGAAGGGGTAGGCAGAGGCGCACTAGCGAACTAGAACACCCACATTTCGCCGAGCTTAGTTCCGTCCCAGATGTGATGATGATGATGATTATTATTATTATTATTATGATGTGTCCATGATAATTTTAGTATCATAATATTATACCATCAGGTGACTTACTTGCTTGTTTGCCAGTCTCCTACAAAAATGTAATTAGTTTCTTACCCAGTCAGTATAATTAGTGTAATCAGGACATATGACTATATGTATAGATCATAAAAAACAATTAAAATGAATTATTTCTTAAACTTCCTTGTTCCTGTCTGGAACGTGGTTCGGATAACCTTATTATTATTAATTATTGTTGCTTATATTAAGACGGCCTTGCAAGATTTTAAGAAGTCGTGAAACTTATTCATCTCAGGACAGCTCTCGTGTTTATGCAATTATTGAATTTTTCATTCATTCACGAGACTATCCTACCACGAGCTAATTATAAAACCGGGAAACTTTTGATCGTGATTTTCAAATATGTGTTCACACATGTCAAAACATGGTATTTCTACATTTTTTGTCTATGGTCCATTGTTATATGATAGCTTCCGTGGCGCGGCAGGCGAGTAGCCGTCTGTGAAGCAAGAGGCCGCGGGTTCAATCCCCGCACACAGACAAATGTTTGTAAGGCCTACAGATATTTGTTTCGGGTCTGGGTGTTGTGAGACCGAAAGTCTCTCGTAGTTCCTGATACCCACGACACAAGACTCGATCTTAGTGTGGGGTCAGAACTATGTATGTGACTGTTGGGTGTTATTTATTTATTTTAAACCAAACACCACGTTTTTGCTCCCATGTAACACAGTGTATAAGTTAAATATGTTTAATGAGCAAAGTGTGGGTCTGAGGTGTCCATCGCAATGTATATAAATCATTCGGTTGATTGGCGTTAACGCGCGCATTGTAGAGCTTTCATTTCAGCGATTTGGGGTTCCCTGGGCTAATAGTGAAGCCACAAATTAAGACTTAATTAATCTCTAGGCAGCAGCGATAGCTCAGTTGGAATACTCAGTTTTTCCAGCAACCAACTAACCCCCAAATTGGAGCATACACCTCTTAATTTTTATGTTAGGTGTATTTTCTTTGTGAATTATCGCTTGCTATAACGGTGAAGGAAAACATCGTGAGGAAACCTGCATACCCAAGAATTTCTCCACCAGAATTTCGAAAATGAATATTTTAACTTAACTTAACATAATTTGAATTCGTAAGTGCAATGGGGTTGGCATCTATTCGTGAAGAATTATACCTCTGAGTATCTATAGATACGTAAGCCTTATATACATATACATGAATTTATGATACTATGTAAATACTGTCTACAATTTGCATCTGAACTGAGCCATAATTTATAAATACTCAATAATATATTCGGCAAGCCAGCATTTATTCAAATCCTCACAGGACCAACCGTTTAGAACTATAAAAAAATATAATATAATATAAGCTCACGCCTGTATCCCCGAAGGGGTAGGCAGAGGCGCACTAGCGAACTAGAACACCCACATTTCGCCGAGCTTAGTTCCGTCCCAGATGTGATAGGGGGCGAGCCTATCGCCATATCGGGCACAAATTCCAGACTCCGGGCTGATATGGAAAAATCCAATATCACTTTGCCCGACCCAGGGATTGAACCCGAGACCTCAGAACCGTAGTCGTACCTAAATACCACCACGCCACGGAGGCAGGCACTATAAAATATAAAATAAATTATTTATGCAATCTAGGCGGAACCCAAGATTCTACAATATAATCAAGTTTGACCGGATTGTTTTTTCACACCGTACGCCGTTTGACCCGAGGTCGGCACCACGAACGCAACTCTTTACTAATAAGGGTATATTCATATGAGTGCTTAAGGTAACGCACCGTGTGAGTGTCGGCGCAAATGTATGAGGTATGTAGGCTTTTGTGAATTACTTTGTAAAGTTGTTATTAGGACGTTTCTCCTGCTCTAGTTTTTTTTGAGACATTACAAACACACATAATATGGGATCCAATTACATAACATAACATAAGCTCACGCCTGTATCCCCGAAGGGGTAGCCAGAGGCGCACTAGCGAACTAGTACACCCAGGTTTCGCCGAGCTTAGTTCCGTCCCAGATGTGATAGGGGGCGAGCCTATCGCCATATCGGGCACAAATTCCAGACTCCGGGCTGATATGGAAAAATCCAAATCACTTTGCCCGACCCGGGGATCGAACCCGAGACCTCAAAACCGTAGTCGTACCAAAATACCATCTCGCCACCGAGGCAGTCCAAATATACATTTAATCAAATCGAAATCCAAAAGACCAGCTGCCAGGGGGGTTACCACAACCTCTTATAGTTGTTCTTCGTTTGTTTTGTATAGGAATCGGTACAAGTAAAATAATAATAATACTGCTATAAGAGGTGGTGGTAGCCCCCCAGACGTTAAGACACCGTGAGCTCGTACTGCGTAGATCGAAAAATTAAAACAAATCGTGATAGAATCCGTAATTTTTTTTATTTCAATTAAATGCCTTGACAACCTTTAAAGAGGAAATTAGGGATCGGGTAAGGGAGGGGGTATTTGTGCCATCGGAAATCTCATTCACTTTACATCGGTTTTCTCTGAGGCAGTGGTATCAAACCGATCTAGCCTTCATTGCCACTACACCAAAGAGGCGACCTGTTCTGTTATGTAAAATAAGAAAAAAAACCTTGTTGTTATCCATAAGTTCTAATCCATGAACTTGATTCTCTCAAATCAATCATCTTTCACTCGCAAGATTCTTTGTTGTACCTCCAACACCAACTTCTTAAAAGGCGGCAAAATCACATCACAACTTGACCAAGACTTTTATGAGCATCTCAAAAATGACGTGTTCACTCATACATAAACGAAATTTCGCCTTGTAAAACTAACAATAGCCATTAATTAAGAGAGAGTGACAGATTTTCACCAATAGATCATATAAAAAGCCGAATCGAATCCAACAAAAGAAGTGTTAATAATAATTTGCATAGAAAAAATAAAATACAGTTAATACAAGTCGTAAAAACTTTCACATTATATTAGAACAATTAGCGACAATATGGCGGTGACAAATTGATTTTTGACGCGCCTGTGTTGTCATCAAGGTAGTCTGGCACACGGTGTTATGCATAAAATATAGTGTTCCGTACAATATTAAAAAATAATGAACAAAATCAAACATAAACAACTAATCTATTGGTTATTTGCTTATAAAATTAATAAAATAAAAATGTTTATTGATCACGTAGGCATGTAAAAAAGCACTTATGACAAGTCAACACAAGTAAATTTTTAAATTAGGATTCATATAATTTACATTATATATTTGAATTTGACAACAGGCAGGCAAGTATGGACATAATAACGAGTGGATGGCTAAGATAGGGTGATAAGGGGAGATAGGAATAGAGTGTAAGGGAATGGATTGTATGGGAATGGCATATGGCAGGAATGGTGGCAGGGGATTGACTGGAAATACTGGAAGCAGTTGGGATTGGTGCGTGAGGCCCTATCCTAGCTAACCTACCAGCCTTTCTCTAACTACCTTCCGATGACGACCCGAAGAAGAAAGGCAGAAAGAAACTCCGGGCTTATTTTTTTCATCATCAATTGTCACCATTTCTTTTTTTTTCTTTTGTCTATTTTCCTTTTTTAATAATTTCATTTACAAATTGTCAATACAATTGATAATCATATTTATATGGATTCACGCATACTCAATACCACTGGAAGTGTAATTACCAAAAGAATGATTAAAAGGTGAAATGGCATTGTAGGATGCAAAAACCCATACTAACAAAAATCCTTATATCTATATATATCACAAATAATAAGTTTAGTCATTATATGATCATTTTTATACAATTTATGGCATACACTTTCCAAATTGGTCGATCGGTCGGTCTGTTTACAATAAAAATATAATAAATATACCTAATGTCCTATATTATTATCAGATAACTATAGTAATGCTTAATGTTCTAACCAGCCCGCACGGGTGACTTCTGCCACCGTGGCATTTTTTTCACTCCTTTATATATCCTTATAATAAGAATATTAGCCCTATAGTATTATTCTCCCACTGCTGCGCATGAGCCTCCTCTACTAATGAGAGGGGTTAAACCATAGTCTACCACGCTGGCCTAATGCGGGTTGGTAGACTTCACACACCTTTGAAATTCCTGTGGAGAAATTCTCGGGTATGCAGGTTTCTTTACGATGTTATCCTTCATCGTTAAGCAAATTAATCTTAATTCTTAATCGTTATAGCAAACGATAATTCACAAAGAAAGGACACTTAACATTTTAAGGTTGGTCTCGAACTTCCGACACTCGTCTTGGCAGTACGTACCATTCCCAACTGAGCTATCGCTGTTCCTATATACCTCTATATATATATACTTGTATGTTTGTTATTATTTTTATAATTAACGTAGCATTTATTTTTATTTAATTGAAGAAAATTAATTTGAAAAATTCTTTGATGGCTTCCTTGGTCTAGTGGCAGCCAATATGGCTATGAACTGAGAGGTTCGATTCCCATGTCGAGCAGGTGTTTTCTGACATAATTAACCCAGGAGAGGATCCACTAGGGGGAACGGGTTGACATCAAAATTGCTTCATACAAGAAATGGTTTTTCTTATTTACTACTCATGTTACCTAACCCTAAATATAGTACCAATTAAGACCCTAAATCTACGTCATGGTACACAACAAGTACCATCCGTGTAATTGAAATTGCAGCGATTAACACCAAAAAAACAATAGCAGTAATTTGGAAACTACGATTTTCACACCTGTGTGGCAAATTTAATTGCTGGCAACATTAAAAAAGGTTAATCCCAAAGGTCAAAAGGTGACAACTCGTAATATTCTCTTTACTAAGTTTCAACCAATTTATATTTTACGTAGAGACTAGCAAACGAGCAGGTAGGTCACCTGAGGTTACGGGATGTCCGCCGCACATTCGATTCCCGAACCGAGACAAATATTTGTGTAACCTACCAATATTTGTTTTTAGTCTGGGCTATGAGAACGGAAGTCTCACGTAGTAGATACCTACGACTCGAAACCCGTATTTGACTGTGAGGCAGGACATATGTCTAGGGCGAAGAGACGATCTCCGGCCTCCGTGAATCGGCAAGGCAGCGGAGGGGTTCAGCTTCTAAGCTGCACGAGGTTGGCTCGTCCTTGTAACGCATTTTGTGCTACGTCAGAGAATAAAACTCTGATAGAGTGAGGCCCTGCAGAAGGGCCTATACCTGCGGAGGCTACGGCTGCATGCATTCGCGTATCCCGTGGTCTCCGACACAAGGGTGGGAGAGGTAATTGCGGGGTTTTAGTCAGTAGGACGGCTCAGGCCGGTGAGTCCGACATACCTTTAAGCTCTGTCTTCGGAGAGATCCGTAAATGAATTTCCCAGTGTTAAAAAAAAAAGGACTGTTTATTGTTATTTATTAATTTAATTTAGTGCCGTTCTTATAAATAAATATATACACCCAACAGTCACACACCTAGTCCTGACCCCACACTAGTCTAGGAGGTTATACCTAGACCACTAGGTATAACCTGTATTGTGGGTGTCAGAGACTATGAGAGACTTTCGGTCTCACAACACCCAGACTTGAAACAAATATCTGTAGGTCACACAAACATTTGTCTCAATGCGGGAATCGAACCCGCGGCCTCTCGCTTGCACAGCCAGCTACTCGCCCGCTACGCCACGGAGGCTGTCAAAATATAAATAAAATATTTTTATTATTTCGGCTAACGGCAACTTATTAATAAGACGTTCTAATATGAAGTGATAAGAAGATAAACGAAGGAGGTTGTTTAAATAAATAATATCTGATTGTAAGACGTGGCACGTTCGACAAGCGCCTCAATTATATCAAACGTACAACGAAAAACATCCTCAAAACACGCCATGACCTTACAAGACGAAACTGCAATCACTGACAATGATTTTTATTATAAATCATAAAAAACATAGAAACTAAATTAACGCGCGCCTTATTGCGCATGCGCGATGATGCCACGTAATGACTGGATGGCGTATTATGTCAAATTATTTCATACCGATCGGGAAAAGTCAAGGCAGCCGATTGTGAAGCGAGCAACGTAATGATTGTGTGAATTAACTATAGAATACGTGGATATGGTATGTCATAATAATAAATACACCCAACAGTAACACACCTAGTCCTGTCCCCACACGAGGTATAACCTGTATAGTGGGTATCAGACACTATGATAGACTTTCGGTCTCACAAGACCCCAGACTTGAAGCAAATATCTGTGGCCCACACAAACATTTGTCTCTCGCTTGATAGCCGGCTCTCGGCCACTCGCCCACTGCGCCATGAAGGCTGTCGTATGTATAGAAAATAGATGCATGCAACTTAACTCTTCTTTGACGAAGCAAGGATAGGTAAGACACCACAAATCTTAAAGAAATATTAGAGTCGCCTTTTTCAGTGGTAGTGTATATGGACTGTGGTCCTGGGTTCGTATTTCAGGTTCGGCAAAAAGGTTTATTAATATGATTTCTTTGAGTAGGATTTTTTTTCTATCCGTACGTTAAAGTCATACCCCAATGGATAAGTTCATTGCAGTCCAAAACAAACTGTGACAATAGAAAAACAATCAGTTGATTGGTTGTTACAAGAATAACTACTGACCAATGTTTATTTACACCCCGAAGAGAAGAAGCAAATCGTACACCCTGCAATAGAATAGTTGGAAGACCGATGCACCACAGCGATACAAGGATGTATCCCCATACCCGTTTCAACCAATAAAGTTACAACCGGATAAGTACACAAAGTCAACTTATTTGAGTGGTAAAGCCAGACTGTAATCAATAACGTCTACGCACGAACGGGCCGTCTCGACCAGTTTAATACCACTGTCTTGAAGAACCATCGTAATTTGGCAGTTAGCTGTTGCCTTTCCTTCGGTGAAAGGTTCCGATGGCCCAATTTCCCTCTCCCTTTCTCAATCCCTATTCTCCACCTTAAAAGTTGGCAATGCACCCATGGTTCTTTTGGTATCACTAGTGTCTTCGTGTACCCATCTACTCGTTTGCCAATCTCTGTTATAAAAAAGTCACTTGCAGGTTTTAACTTCGTGACGTACAGTAGTAAATATTTAGAGTAGTACGTCTACGTCACGTATATTATAAAATATCTTTGCAAATCAAGTACCGCATCAAACAAATATTTCATACATCGTAAACAACCATTGAAATTATAATAGTGGCATAAAAAACACGATCTCCGGTAAAGCAACTAGACGCGTCCTTACTCTTAATGCTGGGACATTAGTGTCATTGGGTACGGTGACCATGATCTGTCAACACCTTGGGAATGTTGCGACATGATCGGTATGATCGCAACTTTAGCAATAATCGGAATTAGTAAAAGACCTTTGACACCATAAATGTGGGTGGAACGTAAGAAGAAGTCAAAGAGAGAGCATTAGGAGTGTCAGTGAGAGAGAGATAAGAAGAAGTTGACAAGAAGTAGGAAAATAAAATGGAGAAAAATGGTGTAAGGTGACGCAAATAGGGGTTAATTAAGAAAACACATTCAATTAGGAATTGCTTGATCTATTGAAGAGACTGTTTCCCTCATAAATATAATAAATTAACGTTCGCCATTAGCAGTATGATTAGACTGACTAGAAGTGTCCTATCCTACGTCATATCCTAGGCGTCTTAGTATATGTTATGGTATATCCTGGGTTTAAATTTCAGATCGGGCAATAAAAATTTTGTTTCCAAATCCTCCTACCTATTATTTTTTGTGACGACATCTCTGCAATGCGCGCCGAACTAACACGCATCGGGAGGGGCCGCGGCGGTCAGGCACTACACCCGCCTGACGAGAAGATCTCCCCTCTGGTGGAGGAACAACGACACCCGTTCCTCTACATTGGTGACCCCGACGTGATGACAACGGACGCCGAACACCTGCAGCCAACATCGCATCGCCAGCCAACCACCAGCATCGTCGCCACATAACACATCACCATTAACTTCCCTACAGCCAACCAGTCAGCACTCAGCGTCGCACAGCCAGCCAGCACTACTACTACGACTACTGCTACTACTACTACTACTACTACTACTCTCCCGTTCCTCTACATGTTAGCACGTATTATTATTATGATATCGGAGGTATCCCATCTGCTCGTTTATTAGCTCCTGCTATAAAAAAAATGTTCCTAGTGTTGCACCCAAACATCACCAAACTTATTTTACTCATGATTTGGTATCTCCTATCGTCAAATTGTGCAATCTGAAATATCCCAAAATTAAATTACTACACCCTACATAATATCGTGAATGCATACAATAGCAGAAACTCAGAACTGTATAATTTGACGCGTTCGACAATCGACATAACCGTGATCTGTGAGTTAAGGATAAACGTTTTTTTTATGATTAATGATTGTTATTAAATAGCCGTCTTGATGTTGGAGCTACTTGTAGATGGTTCTTTTCGGTGTATTTTTGGTAGTATTTTGTATAGTTCTTTTTTTCTTATATTTTCCAATAAGTACCTAGTTTACTTTTTTTTTGACTAAACTTAAGGCTGTAAGTTCGGTACTGTGTGACATTCGCTAAAATTGGTTTGTGAAAATTAATTCGAAAATTTGAAAATAACTGAAAAAGTATTTCATATTAATTCATGGTATTAATGCTGTTCCTAGACCGGGAGATCCTGGGTTCCATTTCCAGGTCGGGCAAAGTCAATATTTTAATTTAATTTGCTCGGAACTGGATTCCTCATAGGGGGTTGACGTCAGGCAGGGTGCCGGTCGTAAAAACTATGCCAAATCCTCTCTGCAACATACTTGAAAAAATGTGTTGCGACCCCACATTAAGATGTAATAGGGGCAGGTAGAAAAAAAATAGAAATGATATTAATGGGGTCAACTTGACCAAAGCCTAAAGACTTTCGACCTTTTAACCTCATCTACCTAATACGTTATATTAAATATGCTATTTATCCACGTAATTGTTACATTATTTCACAGTACTAGTTGTGGTCAGGTCGACCTTACAGACCCCAATTTGATGCGACGTAACTCACCTAACGTTTTTACCACTGTCCGCATCCGCTTCAATAACAGTTTTTTTATTGACTTTGGAGTTTTACAAAGAGCCTTTTATACTTATGAATGGATGATCATGAGTCGGTATGTTCACGTCCTTATAATTAAAGGGACAGAGGTCGCAGGTCTCAATTAAATTTAAAAAAAACTCAACGGACCGACTTCAAATCCGATCGTGACCAGATTTATATGGGACCCTTGAAATAAGCTCTATCGAACACAAAAAGAATTTTGAAGATTGGTCCATATTCGGCGGAGATATTGCGTAACATACATAAAAAAAATACAGACGAATTGAGGACCTTCTCCTTTTTGGAAGTCGGTAGAAAATCAGTAAGGAAGAAAATAATTCATCATCTACCATACTGCCACAGCACGTCCACTACTGGATAAATCATTCAGCCCTAAATAAAATTTCGACAACTTCAAAACGACTTCAAAATTGTAAAAGAAAGTTAACGATAACAGTTTCTCACTATCTGTTTCTCTGTTTAAGAGTTTATTCTGTAAACAGAATATTTGTTGACAAAATTTGTGACTAATCCATGGAAAAAGCTCTAAAAAAATCTATAAAGGTACACCCAAATACACCCAACAGTCACACACATAGTCCTGACCCACACTAGGTACAACCTGTATCGTAGGTGTCAGAGACTCTCGGTCTCACGACACCCAGACCCGAAACAAATATCTATGGGCCACACAGACATTTATCTCGGTGCGGGAATCGAACCCACGATCTCGCGTTTCATAGCCGGCTACTCATCCACTGCGCCACGGAGGCTATGTATTATATACTCACATTCGTCGGACACATCACGTAAAATACAGACAAATTGAGAACCTCTAATTTTTTTAAATCGGTCAAAAACATTTAGAAGGTAATAAAAATCGTACTTCTTTATCTCTTAGTCGTGCACACTTGGCAGAGTGGTTGTGGTTGTTGAGATGGTAGTACATGGCAGGTCGTCAACGTCATCAGTCTTCTTAGCGACGACAATAGATCTTATAATTCTTTCACGTTTGGTGGTTAGTAGCATTAAATATACACTCTGTTATGAAGAAAATCGTACACTATTTGGTATCTTTACACGTTTCGATGCAGATCAAACTTAAATGTACCAATTATAAAGAGTAAGACATTGTTACTATTTACTTTTAATTTTGAAGTTGTTCCTTAAGTTTTTTTATTATTAACATAACATAAACTCACGCCTGTATCCCGGAAGGGGTAGGCAGATGCGCACTAGCCAACTAGTACACCCAAATTTCGCCGAGCTTAGTTCCGTCCCAGATGTGATAGGGGGCGAGCCTATCGCCATATCGGGCACAAATTCCAGACTCCGGGCTGATATGGAAAAAGCAAATATCACTTTGCCCGACCCGGGGATCGAACCCGAGACCTCAGGACAGTAGTCGTACCGAAATACAACCACGCCACCGAGGCATTATTAACATTAAATTCAGAATCATGTTGACATGAGATGAACTTGCACATCTATGATTGTCGTGTTTGATTCTATTACCCATAATACTAAATAACACTTGATTATTCTATGCAATTTCTAGAATGCATGGCTTGATTGATGCATCGGATTTCATTCGAGCATATGAACTTTGGGTCAAAGGCCGGCGGGGGCTCCGGGCTTCGTGCAAACGTAATAGCGTCTGTTAATTAATAAAGATTTTTGTTTGTTTTCAGATTTGAATTCGGATATTGGCAAAAACCACTGTATAGCTTATTTATACTTGTATCATATATATACTAGAGAACTGGATAAAATAAGCTCTATAGAACACAAAAAGAATTTTGAAAATCGGTCCACAATTGACGAAGTTATCGCTTCGTAACATACATAAAAAAATACAGACGAATTGAGGATGTTCTCCTTTTTGAAAGTAGGTCGAAAACCCACATTTCGCCGAACTTATTTCCGTCCCAAATGTGATAGAGAGCCTATCGCCACAGGGTCACAATTTCCAGACTCCGCGCATATACTTCTAATAATAAAAAAAAACAATATCACGTTACCCGACTCGGGGATCGAACCCAAGACCTCAGAACGGTAGTAGTAATAGCGTGCACGTAATACAACTAGGCACCGAGGTATTCTTGTTTATCCAATTATCGAAGTTTTAATTCATCCAAAGGCTTTCGCTTATGTCTTCGAAGGGAACTCTCTTCAAATACGATGGGCACTTAAACATAACTATAAAACTAAACTTATTAGTACTCTGATTAAACTCTTTTCTACCCATAAAACGTGCAACAAATTCACGACCTGTGTTGTACAAAATAATCGTAAATTATATACGGACGCGGTAACATAAAATGTTAAAGCTTTGTCTGAACAAGTTTTAAATCAAATAAATACGATGTTTTAGATTTAAGTGATATTAAATTTGAATTTACGTGTTAGTTTAAATTAACTGGCGACTGCTCGATGGCGTGGTGGTATTTCGGTACGACTACGGTTCTAAGGTCTTGGGTTCGATCCCGGGTCGGGCAAAGTGATATTGGTTTTTCCATATCAGCCCGGAGTCTGGAATTTGTGCCCGATATAGCGATAGGCTCGCCTCCTATCACATCTGGGACGGAACTAAGCTCGGTGAAATGTGGGTGTTCTAGTTCGCCAGTGCGCCTTTGCCTACCCCTTCGGGGATACAGGCGTGAGTTTATGTATGTACATAATATGTTTAAATTAACTTTCGTAAAACTCTGGTAAGCCTTTGTAAAGTTTTTGGATTTATGAAATTAATGATTATTTTTGCAGCATACATTGTTAATAACAAATATAACCGATCGATCATAAAAACATAAGAATTATCAACAAGGAAAGCTATAGGAGCTATCTTTTTACCTGCCCTTATCCCACCTGTGGAGTCGGCGCAACACGCTTTTTCAAGCATGTCGCAGAGAATTATTTGGCTTAGTTTTTACGTCGGGCTGCCTGCCAAACAACAAGCCCCACTTTGGGGGATCCAGTTCCGGGAAAATCAAATAAAAAAAATCGCTTTGCCCGACCTGGGAATCGAATTTGAATCTCCCGGTTCACAGCCCATATATTGCCACTAGACTATGGAGGCGACTTACTTTAAATTACCATTTGCCACATAAATAGAATTCGACATTCAATAAAAATGACTCTCAATCACTCTTAACTTATACCACTCGCGTAACAAACGGACAAACAAAACATAATAGCGTGTAGCGAGTAGCGTCGTTGTGAATGGAACATCGCCCATTCACCGGGACTCGAACCTGATACCATCCGTACATGGAGCGGAGACGGCGCTCGCGAATACCGCAGAAAGAACTTTATACTCTTTAATGTGGTTACTTTTAGTAAATGATTATAAGGAAACTGACCGCTTTAATGTCAATATACTGAGCTGAGAATCGTGAAGTATTGAGTTCACATCTCAGGTGAACAAACATTTTTGTTTGAATTTTGCAATTTACCAAATTATTCATGAATTGTTTAATATTTGGGTATGTTACGAAGAGACGATAGACTCGCCCCCTTATCAGCCATAGGACTGCATAACATATCATACGTGATAATATGGAAACAAGCGGCGATATATTATGAGTGCTTTATTTTTCTAGTGCACATCTGTCTACCCCTTCGGGGATATTCATGTTATAAGATGACTGTGAACTTAGGCTGAGATCTATATAGCGAACTTCGACTAAGTAAAACAGACAGACAGACAGACTATGCAAAGATTTTCTTGTAAAAAATGACCCTGACTAAGTTAAAGTTTGATTTAAAAATTCCAAACCTCACCGAGTTCGTTTCTTTGACTTAGACTTAGTCGAAGTTAGCTCTATAAATCTCAGCCTTAAACTGTGACGTAGAAATTTTTTTTTGTTAACAACAATTACAAGTTAGGAGTAGTATGCAAAGAAGGATCTAGACTCTTGTAATTTACTTAGATTCCGTCCCATGATGTGATGAGACACAACGAATACAAATTCCACGCCTTTCGACCATGAAACTTTACCCAATAAGCTACATCTCTTAATACGGGCCTTAGCTTTAAGAGTAAATCTAATCTTAAAATCTAGTATATAGATACTAAACTACATTCAAATGAGGTATAATTGATGCGGTCTATACAACGACACGACCAAACGTCATTGTCGCTTACCGACGTCGCAGAGTTGGGTGTAGGGTGGCCACGTTTGAGATATTTGCGTAGGATAGTCTTTGATTCGAAGTTGTAAAATGTTCTTAACCGCTTTAACGCAAGGAGTAGTTTTGGTAGAAATGACGAATTAATAAATAATCATGCAAGATATTATATATTAGACTGCCTCGGTGGCGCGGTTGTATTTCGGTACAACTACCGTACTGAGGTCTCGGGTTCGATCCACGGGTCGGGCAAAGTGATATTGGATTTTTCCATATCAGCTATGAGTCTGAAATTCGTGCCCGATATGGCGATAGGCTCGCCCCCTATCACATCTGGGACGGAACTAAGCTCGGCGAAATGTGGGTGAACTATACTAACACGATTTAAAATAAATTTTGTTTTTTGGCTTCATAAAGTCGTAGTTTGTCACCTTATTGGTGAAATCAAATCCCAGATTGGGCACAGCGGTTTTAACGTGATTTGCACGGGAATTCCAGAGGAATTTGACGCCAGGCAGGTAGCCTAAAACTAAGTTGAGTCCTTTGTAACATGCTTGTGTGTTTTGAGGAGAGAGGAGAATTCAGCCTCCGATAATTTTCTTATGAAATGCAACAGCTAGTCATTACATCACGTCAGTATCTCATAACCAGAGTGAGGTTTTTCATAAAGCGACCCAACATAATCATACATGGTGTAGGCAAAAATGTCACCTAAAAATAATGTATTCTCACAATAATTTGCAGCGTGGCCATACTACTTATTAATGTGGTTAATCTTCACACAAGACTAGCGGTAATGGCGCGCTATGCGTCGCGGATCGTACAGATAACACCCACTGAGAAACACACACAGATACAATCACACACATACGCGCTCTTTACACACACACACCTTAATAGCGAAGGGTTTATCATATAAACACGAATTTTAAAACTTAACAGACCGACTTCAAATCAGATTGTGACCAAATTTATATAGGACCACCCTTGAAATAAGCTCTATAACAAAAAGAATTTTGAAAATCAGTCCACATTTGGCGGAGATATCGCGTAACATACATAAAAAAATAAAAAAATTCTCCTTTTTGAACATTTTTGAAAGTTCGATAAATTCACACCTCATTTAAACTGAAATAAGAAGTCGGAAATAGAATTATTTAAATTAAATAAAAAATAACTATATAAAAATAATCTATATTAAAAGTGATTAAAATAGCAAAAGGCTATTCAGAAATACTAAAAATAGAATATCAGTTACGCTCCATACATTTGTTGACTACAGATAGACATCAAAATGCGAAAAATAAAACAGACCGCGTCGCTTAAATGTCCCCACTAATTAACATAAATGGTAGTAATTTAAATGGTCAATAAAAGATAACACGCCTCTGTGGGCAATTACGAACTATGAAAAATATTAGTTCAACGCAAAAACCACGATAAAGGTACCAGTGGGTGACAAAAATGTAAGCGATAATATACTTTATGACACTGGAATAGAGATTACGCTTGTGAAACAAGGTTATATTATCATATCTGCGGAAAACGTTACTTTCTTAACTCCTCGGATAATCAAGCACCTGTATGTGAGACACATGGTCACGATAAATGGACAGCTTGAAGACCCAACAAGAAAATTTTTAAATGTGCCCAAATCATTAAAATTGTAGGTATTGCCCATATTGCTTTTGAAAGTATCACAGCATACAAGTCTTTCACGTAAATCATGACAGCTACAAAACACAAAATGATTCTCGACCAATTAATAACTTTTTGAATAACATACATAAAAAAACATACAATCGAATTGAGGACCTTCTCCTTTTTTGAAGTAAGTCGATAAGCAATCACTAGATTATAAATTTTTCAATGTTACTCTTAGGAAGTTTTACACAAAGACGCTCTGTGAATTATAGAGGCTTGTATTTGCGCAATAGATTTGCAATCTTGTTTAATTTCCATGCAACACCCTTTTTAAGCATGTGGGCAGAAAGTTTTCATGATTTTCCTTGGTTTTACGACTGGCTGCCTACCTGATGTCAACCCCCCTCTGGGGGATCAAGATATATCGCTACTATTTTTCAAATTTTATTTATGGGCTCAACATTCAAGCAATTTTAAAGCTGGGCGTCCTTCATACCAATGAGTCGCACACGTATAAATGGCGAAAATTATCATCCGGAGTGGTCGATACTAATGCGCTAGGAAACGGTCGTATAGATAATATATCAGTTAAATATGTGCGCAGATACCAATAAAATCTTTTTTATTTCAAGCGACGCGTTCTGTAATGTACCGATATGTCTAGGCTGCTATAAATGATAAAAAAGATTAGCCATTTTTAATTACTGAACAAATGGGTTATAGAAAGGTGTGTGCACTGAGGAATATTGAACATGCTTGTATGATGATGTTAGTTACTGGGTTAGCAATGACCTAATGATTGGAATGGACTGTTCAGATGGGGGTCGACTATGCAAAAAAATGATACAAAATAATCTTTCTACCTGCCCTTATCCCACCTTAATGTGGGGTCAGCGCAACACACTTTTTCAAGCATTTTGCACAGGGGATTTGGCTTAGTTTTTACGACCGGCCGCCTGCCTGACGTCAACCTCCTACGAGGGATCCAGTCCGGGGCAAATTAAATTAGAAAATTTGCTTTGCCCGACCTAGGAATCGAACCCAGGGCCTCCCGGTGCACAGCTCATACATGCTGCCACTAGACCAAGGAGGCGTTTTAATTGATATTAAACAATAATCCACGATAATTACAATCACAAGTTCACCACGCATTCTTCAGATTTTATCTCAATCGCAACCACCAAGGATATTCCGAATTCATTTATGGTCCACGATATCAACATTGCGTAATCCGTAAAATCTTCTAAAATGATAAAGTCATGCTATAGATAATTCTGTTCAAAGTACAACCGAGCCGGCTTAACCGGGTTTTTACCACTGCTCATGAAAAAACACAAGTCAAGTAGCAATTTGCTGTTACGTTTCATTTTAATTTGATTTGATAACTGGAGAACCAAATTGATCTCCTTTCCCAAAACCTACTCTTTTTGAAATAAAACTATTTTTACGGATTCTATCACGATTAGGTTTTAATTATTATTCCCGACGTTTCGAAGGCTTTGCAGTCTGACAACGATATCACGGGTCAGACTCAATAATAATTAAAACCTAATCGTGATAGAATCCGTAAAAATAGTTTTATTTCAATGTAAAATATTTGCGTAAACTTAAGAAATCTGTACCTACTCTTTTTATTATATCGCGGGACAAATACTTTTCTAATCTATTTTTTTCTATCGTGGGTGTTACTTTTTGACTGGTAAACGTGCAGATGGGTCACCTGATGGTAAGTGGTCTCAACCGGTCGAGCCGGCTCATTCGTGCTGTAGACATAACTCTCTACCGCTGATAAAACTACGTTACTATTCATTGAAAACATTGCCAGTCTTACTGTCATGGTCACCGCTCACCTCTTAGCCAAAGAGGTGAAATTATCACCCTCCTTTCGGTGCAGTTGGGTAACAATTTAATAAAGAGCTGAGAGCCTCTGATAAATTTCGCAGGAAGTCGCTGGATGCAGGCCGCGTCCTACAGGTAGGTCTGGAAATCTTTGGGGGAGGCCTATGTCCAGCAGTGAAAGTGTGGCTGATGATGATGACAGCCTCCGTGACAGAGCAGGTACAGGACTACGAGTGACTGAATGGATGCATTTTTTTTTAAATCTAGTAAGTCAGTCAAAGCCCCGCACGCAGACTTCCTGGCGCGTTAAATAAATAATCATCACAGAAGCGTGAAACTGTTAGTTTATTCAAACATTCATGAGTTATAATACATTAGACGCGGATTGTTTCACGACCGTCGAGCGGCGCGCGGCGCTGTCGCCGACCGATGCCGATATCTCGCACGACTAAATAGTTCTTCGAGTGACTGTACAATGACCAAGGCTTACTTTAAAGGCATTTTTTATCTTGATACTGGAAAGTGACGGCTCATCAGATACTTCTTTCTTTTCACCTGCCCTTATCCCACCTTAATGTGGTAACACACTTTTTCAAGGATGTTGCAGAAAAGATTTGGCTTAGCTTTTACGACCGGCTGTCTATCAACCCCCTGCGGGACCCAGTATCAGGGAAATTAAATAAAAAAAATTGCTTTGCCCGTCCTGAGAAGCGAACGCAGGACCTCCTGCTATTCAGCCCATATTATTACATTACAACTAACTACAATTTTTATTATTCTATCATCAGCATTATCAGCCATAGGACGTCCACTAGTGTTTCCCTAATGGAAGAACTTCATAAAATTAGAATGATGCCGTGGTCTCTCCAATGAACTTTCATATAAAAAAGTGACGCGATACACAATTTATTAGAGGAATGTGACATCACAAAGTAAATTGAGAAAAATATAACACGGTTCATATTCGACCGACTTCCACAAAAGGAGGAGGTCCTCAATTCTTCTGTATTTTTTATTTTTTTTATGTGTGTTACTCGATATCTCCGCCAAATATGGACCGATTTTCAAAATTCTTTTTGTGTTCGATAGAGCTTATTTCACGGGTGGTCCCATATAAATTTGGTCACGGTCGGTAAATTGGAAGTTGGTTAGTTAATTCCATATCAGTTTTATTCGATTCATGCAATTCCATACATTTCAAAGGTAAAACTGATTGCCACGCCTAACTTTGCCATTCGTATAACATTGTCATAAATCTTCCGTTATTAGAGGCGGCTAGTATGAACGGTGCTTAATGGCGCAGTTGACAGAGCGTAGTTCAAATATTGAAATTGCGATGAGAACGCAAAGGGGAAGTTTGAAATCTGATCCTAGGCTGTGTACACAACGTTGAAAAGGGACATTTTTATTATTTTGTGCCAATAGGTGCGCAATTTTTCTGTAAGAAATTTATAATATTAGAGACGGAATTAAATTTTGTATAAATAATGAGTACATAAACTAAAATTCTAAAGAGGTAATATTTTTGCTTTGTCAGTTTGTACTTAATGGGCAATCTTTGGAACCATTGACCCGATTTTGAAAATTTTTCTATCTTTTTCTTTTTGGGTTCGATAGAGCTTAGGGCTTAGCTATTTCAAGGGTGGTCCTATATAAATTTGGTCACGATTGGATTTGATGTCAGTCCATTAAGTTTTAAGACTTGTGATTATTGTGTTTCATACTTAGGTGACTGAGGTTTCCGGAGGACGGCAGGTCAAATTCCCTTTTTCCTTCTTAATGACTATTCTTTTAGTCATAATACTTTTGGTTTCATGGCTTGTTTGCAGTCGTCTTCTTGGTCTAGCTTATAATATAAGCTGTGGACCAGGAGGTCCTGGGTTCGATTGGGTAAGACAAATCAATTTAATTCAATTCTAATTTAATTTGCACAGGACTGGAACCCTCAGAGTGGGGTTTATGTCAGGCAGGCAGCTGATCGTACAAACTCAGCGAAGTACTTTCTGCAACATTAAAAAGTGTGTTGCGCCGACCCCAAATTAAGGGATAAGGGCAGGTAGAAGAAAACAACTACTTTGCCAGTCTCTACTATAAAAAAATAGCTAAAACCGTGTACACCCGCCTACCAGATGTCGTGATCATCCAAACCTCAAGTTCACGATGTCTTATTAACGGAATATATTTATTATTGTATGAAATTTTTCATAATATTGTCTATCATGATATATTGTTCACCTTAATTGAACACGCCTTATATGGAAGAGTGTCACACACATAAGCTCACGCCTGTATCGCCGAAGGGGTAGGCAGAGGCACACTTGCCAACTAGTACACCCACATTTCGCCGAGCTTAGTTCCGTCCCAGATGTGATAGGGGTTGAGCCTATGGCCATATCGGGCACAAATTCCAGACTCCGGGCTGATATGGAAAAAATCCAATATCACTTTGCCCGACCCGGGGATCGAACCCGAAACCTCAGGACGGTAGTCGTACCGAAATA
Source organism: Clanis bilineata (assembly GCA_036417725.1). NCBI lineage: Eukaryota > Metazoa > Arthropoda > Insecta > Lepidoptera > Sphingidae > Clanis > Clanis bilineata. The sequence continues at coordinate 16,522,576 of CM071147.1, forward strand.
CAACCACACCATCGAGGCAGTGAACTAGTTATCAAACTTAATTTGTAGAATGTGACTAATTTGAACCTATGACCTCTAGACAACAAAACCGTTATTTTACTTTACTCCAACAATCTTCAATTACAAACACTATATTAAATAAGTAAAACAAAAAAAAACAATACGACTCTCAACATTCGGTCTACACATAATGAGGGCCCCGGAATCGAACCTGTGTACTTATGTGGCATTATAATGTCATCACCACCTCATTTGGTGTGAGAAATGCTTAAAACCGGAAGGGGGTCAATAACGGAGTCAACACTTCCTCGGACACCTGGTTCGTTGGGGTTCCGTGGGACTGATTTGGATTACCAAAAAGTTTAACAAAAACTTAGATCCGACGTCACCATTTGCACACATTTAAAACTACTGAACCGCTTTAATGAAACTTTTTTTTTAATAACACTGAACAGTCACACACATAGTCCTGACCCCACACTAGGTGTAACCTGTATCGTATCAGAAACTACGAAAGACTTTCGGTCTCACAACACCCAGACCTGAAACTAATATTTGTTGGCCATACAAACATCTGTCTCAGTGCGGGGATCGAACCCGCCGCCTCTAGCTTCACAGCCGGCTACTCGCCCGCTGCGCTACGGATACTTGCCCTTTTGAAACATACCGAGTCCAATAAAAAGATCCATCGCAATCTGGTTTAGTTTTTGAGATATACGTGGACATATGTACATACAAACGCGAAATGATTTATTGCAATTTCTGGAAATAGCTACCTCGACATTTTGCAAAGCCTACTTGAAAAGCTATATAGATACAGTTAGTCATTTTTTCTCAAAATAATCATTTCAACTGATATTTTCACTCCCCGAAACGCAACAGTGAGTTATCTTTAGGTCAGCTTTCTGTAGGAAAATTGATTGTTTATTTGGGGCCTTACTTATAAACACTTTAGCTGCGCAAATTGCTAAGAATAAGCTGTGACTTTTTCCTTGTGTCACGTCGTTTGAAAATAAAAGAGACAGGCTATGCTTTACAATTTGCTCAGTTAAACTGATTTTATGAGTAAGTCCCTTAGTTATTGAATTTATAAAGTATCGAACCTCCACTTTGGCAGCACACTCATGGTCCCACTCACCCCGCTTAGCGGTCATGGGAAAATGATTCCTCAAATAGACGTAACTAACGGGTATTGGTCGGTCATCCATCCGTTGTCGTCCATTCATCATTAAGAATTATTATTGTCTCAGTACAAATTATACCCAAAACCGGACACGAATAAGTTTACACCTGAATTTCCGGTGATGCACCCATGGTGCTCCAATAATTTTTCAATCTCATGAGAAATGGAAAGCCTGTGATCAAAATGCAATTCCAGAAGACAATCGTTCGACTGTTTATAGAAATTCAAACAATAGGTTTCTGGAAGCCCAAATCCTCATACATACATATGTACATAGACTCACGCCTTTCCACATCACAACGGATTTCCACTTGCTACGATCCTTACATACCTCATTCGCCTCATTCAGTCTCATTACATTCTTCATGCATGCACGTCGGTTTAGGGTACTTTTAACGTGTCCTTTCTCGAGTATATGTCTGTCTTTGTCAGAGAAAGTTCGATGAGGTCTTCCCCTTCCAACTCTACCATTCACACTTGCCATATATATTCGCTTTGTCAACCTCCTTTCGTCCATCCTCTCTACATGCCCAAACCACCGCAACATTCCTTTCTCGATCTTGGCTACTATTTCCTCTTTCAAACCATACCGCTCTCGCTCTCTCACCACACTATTTCATACCCTATTTTTCAAGGTTACACCACACATGCTCCTTAAACTTTTCATTTCCAGCCCAAATCCTCACCTCTACTTATTCCTTTTCTTTAAGCTTGGCAACTTACCGATTATAGGTGTATTTGACTAATTTATTTATAATAATTTATTCATATTAGGGCTAAAGATTTCCAGATCGACCGGTTGGAAGTGACCAGCGGCTCGAGCAGGAACATTTCTGACAATCGTAAATGTATTCAAGCTCGACGCGCGTCTTTGAAGTTTGTATGAAATATTAACCAAATATCATCAATGCGAGCTCGAATATATTTATGCTGAGATCTATAGAGCGAACTAAGAGTAAAAAAAAACAATTCGGTCAAGATTTGGAATTTTGAAATCGAACTTCGATTTAGTCCGAGACATTTTTTTTAAATTAAACGCTCTCCTTAGTATATCTGTCATTCTGTTTTTCTTGTAAAAAAAATAATTTTGAGCAAGTCGAAGTTCGATTTAAGAATTCCAAATCCTCACTGAGTTCGTTTTTTGATTCAGACTTAGTCGAAGTTCGGTCTATAGATCTCAGCGTTACGATTGTCGGAAAAAATATAAAACACAAAACAGGTTACAATCATAAATAGGCACAAATTGCTACAAACAAGGCTTTTTAATATAATTATAACCCAAAACTTGTGTTTCAATCCAAACAAACCCAAAATTTCCTGTTTGAGCCGCTGCATCCAGCGACTATAATTTATATCGTACAAATTCTAGCAGAGCAGGAACTCTTTCGGTATTATGGATATCCATAAGCAGTGAGGATCACTTACCATCAGTACCCTTAGTACGAGTTTTTTTCGATTCTCGTAATCGACGATAATTTACAGTTTCTCCATACATTTTTAGTTCGTTGTAGTTATCGCAAAGTGGCGCTGCTAGTCAAATGTATGGACAAAACGCAGTTTGCGTTCGTCGATTTCGAAAATCGAGAACTGTCAAGATAAACTCGTACTAGAGGTACATGTAGCCCCCCTATTTGTTTACCAATCTATCTATACTATAAAACACATTTTTTTATTGCCCGACTGTGATTTGAATCCAAGACCATGATTTTACAGCCCAAGTATGCTCCCACACCAGTGAAGCGATAAGACATTTAAATAAACTCTTACAAAGCAGCCAATAATAATGAATGGAAGGGTAACTATGAAAAAGGAGGAGTATATGGCGCAGGGCCCATGACAATGGTATCAGAGGCAATGGTTCTAGTCGTGTGCAGATGTGACGACGGTGAACTGACGCCCACGCGCGCCGGCAGCTTAGAGGGGATGTGCTCGTTATTTCTATATACTGGTCTTAAATCTCCTTTATAATTATAAAGGATTTCTCATCTGTAAGGAGCAAGAAGTTAATCATACCATCAGAAGTCTGTCATTGTACTTGTAGATTATAAAATAACAAGTTTTAAAAACTAAAGGATCGACTCCAAAACTTATCTGATTTTGACCAAATTTATATTATGGAACCACTCTTGGTATAAGCTCTATTGAACACAAAAATAATTGAGGAAATCTTCCTTTTTTTGAAGTCAGTCGAAAATGTGCAACTTCTTAAAGATATATTTAAATCATAGCTACTATACATATAAGTTAATTTTGTATGAGTTAATCAAGTTTAGAAACTAGATATGAAATGGATAGGCGATACATATGGTTAACCCATATTATGGTATACAGGTTCACACCTACAGTCCTATAAGGCTTAATCGAATAAAAAGGTTTCTGAGAATATCGATTAGCCTTATGACCAGGTTAGGTTAGGGAGTGGACGAATAGCCGGCTGTGAAACCAGACGCTGCGAGTTTGAATTGCGCACCGAGAGAAATGTTTGTGTGATCCACAGATATTTGTTTCGGGTCTGGCTGTGGTGAGACCCAAAGTCTCCTAGTTTCTGATATCCTCGACACAAGTATGTGACTGTTGGTTATATTTATCATTTTTATAGCAAAAACTAGCAAACGAGCAGATGGGTCACCCGATGGTAAGTGATCTCCACAGCCCATAGACCGAAGACATAAAAATAATCATAGGTGCGTTGCCAACCTAAAAGGACGAAATGCAAGGGAAGTGAAAAGGCATTGGGAAAGGAAGGGGGAAATAAGCCACCGAAAATCTCACTCACCGAACCAAATGCAACAGCAAGTTACCACTTAACGTCGGTTTTCTGTGAAACAGTGGTATCAAACCGATCGAGCCGGCCCATTCGTGCTGTAGACGTTACTGTACACATAGTATTATTGTATATAGTCCATACAAATCGTTCGTCACGGATACCGTGAACAGATCCATCGCAGTCGGTTCGCGCATGCTCATTATGCGCTCGCGCAACATTTTATTATATCATATAAAGCTATTACACAAACTTGTCTGCACGGATTCGCCTTAAGTTTATAAGGACGTGATTATTATGGGATTGTTTGCGACTTAGCGATTTAATTCCTTGTAATACTATTGTTATAATGGTAAAAGTTTTAGACGCTTATAAAGACATGAGACGCACGAATTTGACGCTTTGTTTTAAGCTTAAACTTGTGTCCCTAGAGGGGAAGGCAGAGGTGAATGTAAACACTGTGGGTATTAGGTGTTTTATCTGGTTTATTTGTATTTCTTCTCGTGACCCCAGATTATTTCGATAAATAAAAATCAAATGCATTATGTGATTTCTTGATTATGTGTGATGCCACAAGATCAAAGAAACATCAAAAGGCTCATAAAGGCTGAACTGAAATTTTACATGTCGACCAGAATTATGGATACCTTTTGTCTCGGTATATTCACACGAGTCGGTAGTCCTTGGTAGTAGGTACATACTCAATAGTTATCTCACTCTAACGGAGTCGCGCGACATAGCTAGTAGTAGGTACTTCTTTTTTTCAAATTTATTTCAAAGCGATGTCACTCAAATGACCTTTCGTTAGCGAAACGACCAAACAAAACCAGCCAAAACGCATTGAGCAAAATTCATCACCAATAAATAAAAAGGTTCCACATTATACTATCCATCTTCGCTTAAGTTTGATGCATAAAACCATATCACTTTATAATAACAAACACAACTTTAATATGAAATAATATTCACATGCGTCGTCCATCCTGTCAAAATTCCCATCAAAATACTTAGTATTTAAGATAAAATTATTCGATTTTAAACCGTTCACGAAATATCAATGAAATATCACAACTGATTAAATTAAAGCAGTGACCGAAATTAAGTTCCGACGCAACCTCATACTTTATTGCCTTCGAACTTCGGTTTGACGTGGCAATTTTTTTTATACAATAGAAAGTAATTTCCATTGAATACAGATCTCTAACGCCTTAAAAATCAACGTTATAGAGAGATCACTATACACTGGTTATTATTTGTTGACGACCAAAGGTGTTTACGATGGCCCACCATTAAAATCACTCGATAACAGACGATAATGGATTGTTTTCTTAATCATGTGAATTTGATTTAACATCAATCGTCACGGATAGATTAGAAATCAACCATGTTTTCCAGAAACGATGTTATCTCTCTATATAAAATACTATCATAATGTTATTAGTATTAATACACACCTGCCTGGCGTATTGCTATTGCATGTTCGGTACGACTATCGTCCTGAGGCTTCGGGTTCGATTCCCGGGTCCGACAAAGTGATAATGGATTATCAGTATCAGCCCGGAGTCTGGAATTTGTACCCGATATGGCAATAGGCTCGCCCCCTATCACATCTGGGATGGAACTAAGCTCGGCGAAATCTGGTTGTTCCAGCTTGGTAGTGCACCTCTGCCTACCCGTTCGGGAATACAGGCGTGAGCTTTTGTATATGTAATACACACCAATATATAAATACAGACAACAATCACACACATAGTCCTAACCCCACGCTAACCCGTATCGTAGGTATCAAGAACTACGAGAGACTTACGGTCCCAAATACCATACGTGTGGATGTGAAACAAATATATGTGGGTCATACAAATATCTGTCTTATAAAATCTTTTCTTTCTACCTGCCCTTATCCCACCTTAATGCGGGGTCGGCGCGACACACTTTTTCAAGCATGTTGCAGAAAGCATAGTTTTAACAGTGACGTCAACCCCCTATGAGGGATCCAGTCCCAGGCAAATTAAATTAGATAATCTTTTTGCCCGTCCTGGGAATCGAACCCGGTCCGTAGCCCATATATGCTGCCACTAGACCAATGAGGCGATTATCTGTCTCAGCAAATATTTAACGAAATATGTAAAATGTAAATCCAATTCATATTGCCTTATTCACTTAAATCACAATAGTTTTAACCGCGAATCATTGTGTATCATTTGTCAATGCACAACAATGCATCCAAATGCCACAGAGGGCACGGATAGGCAAAATGAACATAAGGTATTCCTCATAAACTAAACTCACGATCTCATTACGGTGTTAGCTTAGTTTGTAATCAGAAATCTGATGTGGTGCGGCCTTATTCTGGATCGAAGGATTTTAATAATAGTTTGATTGCACCTACAGCGATTGAAAATTTTGTAAAAAGACAGGAAGAGTTGGATGTCAAATTTCACAATATTTCCCCAACATTGTCCAATTATTTTCTATCTCTTAGTTCGGTTAGGCAGAGGCGCACTAGCGAACTAGAACACCCACATTTCGCCGAGCTTAGTTCCGTCCCAAATGTGATAGGGGGCGAGCCTATCGCCATATCCGGCATAAATTCCAATCTCTGAGCTGATTTGGAATATCATTTACCAAAATCCCAATATCTGTAATGAGATGTAATGAATTATATATCATTCATATATATTTTTTTAAATTTAACTTGAGGTTAGGACTAACTGTAGGTTAGTTATAGTGGTGCAAGTGACCCCAAAGTTTTTTAAAATTCACAGATCACCTAAACAGTGCTCTTATTTATTAAATATTTTTCGTACCCAATACAGAATAATCTGTAGATTTATAGCAATAACCGTGAACTAGTTCTGAACGCGCGAACTGAGCGCCCGAGTCAGTCGCACGCCTACGCCTCGCTGCCTACCATTCATTGTTGTGGATCCATTCATGATTTTACTATTTCTGGTTTTGACGCTTCGTAGAGAAATTGATATTGTGCAAGTCTCTTCTAAATAATCACAAGTAAAAACTTGGACGGACGGACTGCAAAATTTATCCGATCGTGACCAAATTTATATGGTACCACCCTTGAAATAAGCTCTATCGAACGCAAAAAGAATATTGATAATCACAGGTTTAAAAACTTAACAGACCGACTTCAAATCCGATCGTGACTAAATTTACATGGGACTACCCTTCAAATAAGCTCAATCGAACACAAAAAGAATTTTGAAAATCGGTCTACATTTGGCAGAAATATCGCGTAACATATAAAAAAATAACGAATTGAGGAACTTCTCCTTTTTGAAAGTCGATCGATAAAATAAATACACCCAACAGTTACATATAATCAAGTCCACACTATGTTTAAGCTGTATCGTGGTTATCAGGAACTACGAGGGACTTACCGTCACACAACACCTCAGACCCGAAACAAATATCTATGGATCACACAAATATCTCTCATCATCATCATCATCATCAGCCATAGGACGTCCACTGCTGAACATAGGCCTCCCCCAAACATTTCCAGATCGACCTGTTGGAAGCGCTGCATTTGCGGCCTGCATTCAGCGAAGCATCTAATATCTCTCTCGGTGTAGGAATTGAATCCACGGCCTCACGTTTAACAGCAGGCTACTCATCCACGTTATGGTGGCTTAGATACCTCTATATTAAATAAAAGAACTGCCTATAATTTCAGGGCATTCTCCAATCACATTGTATCCAGATCTCGAAATTTCAAGGCCTCCGTTGATGGTATCACATTCCATAGTTTATTATGTCATACCGATGGGAACCGACGTCGTGAGAATTCGCTGATGACTCATCTAAGATCACGAATAATTACCTATTAATATTTTTATAACCTTGCATCGGTGCATGCCTAGCATTGAACGTTACATTTGATCTAATTTATTTGTTTTGAGTTCACGATTCGCTTTTGTTTTTTGAAGTTATAATTATACGAATGAATCAAAAGACTGATACTATACGTCTATGTGCAACTTCCGTGAGTTATCTTATTTGTCTTTTCAATTAACCCAAATTATATTAGCGGCAACAAGTCAAAAGTATTTTTATAGCAGTGTTTTTCAAGTGGTAGAGCCACGCTGTAGACAGTAACGTCTATAGCACGAATGGGCCGGCTCGACCGGTTAAATACCACTGTCTCACAGAAAACCGACGTAAAGTGGCAGCTTACTGTCGCGTTTCGTTCGGTGAGTGAGATTTCCGGTGGCTCATTTCCCCACTCCCTTTCCCAATCCCCTTCCCTCCCCTTCCATTCCCTCCTTTTAGGTTGGCAACGCACCCATGATTATTTTTATGTCTTAGGTGTCTATGGGCGGTGGAGATCACTTACCATCAGGTGACCCATCTGCTCGTTTGCCAATCTCTGCTATAAAAAAAAAAATGTCTGGCAAACGAGCGGGTGGGTCACCTGATGGTAAGTGATTCACCGACCAAGACTAAATGAATCATAGGTGCGATGCCAACCTAAATGAAAGGAAATAGTCATCGAGAAATGGAGGAGGGTAATTGGGTCCCCGGAAATGATTTTAGTTTTTCATGTAAAATTTCACTAGTGTGTTATTTAACTAAAATCAATTTATATTTTTAAAACATTACGTTCTTTCTAGGACAGGTCAACAAATTCGTGTAGTTTCTCAAAGGTATGATGCATAAAACTGTATACTTTGTTGCAGAAAGTTGGTACCAATAATAATTCCATATACAGAGAGAATAATTGAAAGCATAATAAATAACTAGTTTAAAAATTTAAACTTATTTTTATCTTATGTAATTTTAAACTTTACCGCTAAATTGCTAGCCATCCCCCCTTCAAGTGTAATTATTCTTTCTTTCTACCTGCCCTTATTCCACCTTAAAGTGGGGTCGGCGCAACAGACTTTTTCAAGCACGTTGCAGAGACGATTTGGCTTAGTTTTTAGGACCGGCCGCCTGCCTGACGTCCATCCCCTATGAGGGATCCAGTCTCGGGAAAATTCAATTAGAAAATTTACTTTGCCCGACCTGGGAATCGAATCCAGAACCTCCCGATCCACAGCTTATACATGCTGCCACTAGACCAAGGAGGCGACCAAGTTCAAATGTAATTATTATTAATACCAAATTTTACACTTGTATAATAAATTATTCGTATAATATAGACAACCTTCTCCATAATTCCTTAAGCTCTATAGGTACTAAAGAGACAAACAAAATCGTTAACAATTAATTATCACTCACTTGTAACACAATATAAAACAAAGCATCCCAATTGAAACGTAAAAAGTGACACAAGGGCGCGCCCACGTGCCTTCATTAGATATAATTAGTGCGGAACCTTGGTTTTCCTTTTACGCGCCTTTTGTAAAGGACTATTGGAAAGTCATTACCAGTCCCACATGAACACCCACTAATTTCTGCCAATGAATCGTGTTTTGGTTCTTTGATTAGTAAGAACACATTGACAAATAAATAAAAATGTTTATTGGTCACGTAGGCATATCAAATGCACTTATGACAGGTCACAACATGGTCTAGATACATTTATATAATAGTCATGTTACAACACTATCAATTTAGAAAACAAGCAGGCAGAAGGATGGGGCTTAGATAGAAGGTTGTGATTTGTAGGAAAGGGAACGAACGGGATATGGCATGCTTAAGGAATGCTAGCAGGGAATTGACGGGAAAATAAAATAGGAAGCTTGTAGGATTTGACTGGAAATGTAGATAAGGAAAATGACGCCGTGGACTATAAGGCCCTATCCTAGCTAACCTACCAGCCATTCTCTAGCTACCTACAGATGACGACCCTAAGAAGAAAGGCGGAAAGAAACTCCGGACTTTTTTTTTCATCATCAATTTCACATATACACATATAAACACATAGGGTCTTATAAAAACAGTTTAGCTGAGCAAATGCTGGTGGTAGGGTATTCTTATCCGACCGGATGGCGACCACCGTACACATGGTGCTAAAACCTGCCATAGTGACCCATACTCCGTATGTGGTTCGCGTTCCAGGATCAGCCAGTGTACTTCCGGTCCTCTCGAGGGGCTTGCGGCATGACTTGATGGTGGGTTGAGGCGAGTATGGGGGTATCCCTGTATCTGCATCGGCCATCCGCGTGTCTTGTCGCAAGCCCCTCGATTTGCTTCTCGGATTCGGATTCGGAGTGTGAAGAAGCATAAATAGGCCGGCATGATTCTGACGACCACTGATAAACCCATTGTTTGTCAGTGGTCGCTAGTTTTTTGGACTGCACTACGCTTACCATCAGGTGCAGTGTAGTTAGTTTGCCGTGCCCGGAAAAAAAGGCTAAAAATAGGCTGTCACTTTTTCCTTGTGACACATTGTTTGAAAATAAAAGGGACAGGCTATTCTTTACCATTTGCTCAGTTAAACTGTTTTTTATAAGTAAGGTCCATAGTTGTCTCCTTGGTCTAGGCAACATATATGGACTGTGGACCGGGAGGTTCTGGGTTCGATTCCCAGGTCGGGCAAAGCGGATTTTCTAATTTAATTTGCCCGGAACTGGATACCTCAGAGGGGGTTGACGTCAGGCAGGCAGCCGGTCGTAAAAACCAAGCCAAAACCTTTCTGCAACATGCTTGAAAAAGTGTGTTGCGCCAACCCCACATTACGGTGGTATAAGGGCAGGCAGAAATACACACACAGTCAGAACTTCGTGACTGATAAATGGACTTCTTCAACCTTATAGGGAAATCGTCTTGGCTCTCCGTCGTCGCGAAGACGGTTTTTTTTGTAGCAGAGACTGGCAAACGAGCAGATGGGTCACCTGATAGTCAGTGATCTCCACCGCCCATAGACACCCAAGACACAAAAAGAATCATGAGAGTGTTGCCAACCTAAAAGGAAGGAATGGAAGGGGTGGGAAAAGGGATTGAGAAAGGGAGGTGGGGTTAATTGGGCCACCGGATTTTCTATGAGGTATCAAACCGGTCGAGCCGGCCCATTCGTGCTATAGAAGTTCTAGAGCATGTCAATACCACTCAATCACTCTACAACTATTTTTGTAGTAAATAAAATAATACACGCCTTCATTAGTTATAATCTTTGAACCTTGTTCTTCCTCATTCACCTTTGTACAGAACCATCGGAAAGTAATTACCAGACGTACACTCGAACACCCACGCGTTTAAACGTTTCACTTGAGTTTGTAGTGCTCTTTATAAAAGGGTTTAACGGGAGAACATTCGATAAGATTTTCGTTTAAGGTTAACACAAACGAAAAATGTATTCGCTTACGCAGTTAGGAAGCATCGAGCTTATTTCTGTCTAATGTACACCGGGTATATCATATTTTCTTTTTGGATGAAAAGCTCAAATTAAAATATTGACAGTCAATGCCTCATTTGAAAAGAAATGTAAAAAGAAGCGGAGAGGGTAATTTTATGTCGAAACAATTTAGTTCAGTCTACAAAATATTCATTGCCTATAATTAAAAAAGCTCAAACTACGCAGAAAGTGTCGGCAGGAAATAAATTAGTAAAACGCATTTAGCCCAAAATGCTCTCAAACCGTTCTAGCAAAAAGCAAATTACAAAATACGCTCAAAAAAATTATGATATCCTACAAAATAAATAAAAAGTGTTCAAGCAGGTAGCCTTCTATCGCAATATCGAATCATCACATTTTCCTACATATTTTTGGTAATATTTTCACTATCGAAAACACACCCGGCTAACGCCACAAAATCATGCTCTCAAACCCTGACAGGCGTGACGTTACTTGGGCTTAAAATTATACTTATCAAATGAAATCACCCCATTACCTACTTAATCATAACTGTATTAGGTTGAGAATTGTCTGAACATGGAAATAAAACCGAAGCGTTCATTACAATAGAAATAATTAATCTCTCATCATACGTAAGGCCAAACGCTTCGTAATCGTTTAATTGGTACAACGCTTTCAAATATGTGTGGGTGACAGAAACTATGAAAAAATACGTTACTCATTGATTTTGTAACAGTCGATTCACGGTTTTAATAATGGCAGTTTGAGATGACTGTTTAGTCTTCATACCGCCTCGATGGCTTAGTTGTTTTGCGTGCGTGGTACATATAAATAATAAATAAATACATACATAACATAACATAACATAAGCTCACGCCTGTATCCCCGAAGGGGTAGGCAGAGGCCCACTAGCGAACTAGTACACCCACATTTTATGATAGTAGCTATTTAGATTTAACCCCTAAATTGCAAATTTTATAATCTACATGTACACTGGTCGATTTCTGATAGTAGTAAATTACAGCCTATGAGTAATATATAGTCTATGGGGGTATTGAATTATTACCTATGACAGATGAGAAACTCTTTATAATTTTATAGGAGATTTAAGACCAGTATAATAAATAAATAAATACACCCAATAGTCACACACATAGTCCTGAACCCACACTAGGTGTAACCTGTATCGTGGGTATCAGAAACTACGAGAGACTTTCGGTCTCACAACACCCAGACCCGAAACAAATATGGGCCACACAGACATTTGTCTCGGTGCGGGAATCGAACCCGCGACCTCACGTTTCACAGCCGGCTACTCGCCCACTGGGCCACGGAGGCTGTCCATGCGTTAACCACATAACATAATCGTAAATAGAAGACCTTCATATGTTTTCGATAGTGGTCATTTTAGCGATGAGCTGATAATTCACTACGGTTTGAAGTACTAAAAAATAAACATCAATCCAAATTGAACTTCATTCATCCTTTTTGTAGTAACATCATTAATCTACCAATTTCTGTATAATTATAAAGAATTATGAATTTGTTCCACAACATTTTAAAATGAACCAATTAATGGCAGATGTGTTAATTGCGAAATCAATTTGTGGAATTTACGTTGTAGATTAAATATGTTCTTGGAAGATGACTAAGCTGTAATAGAAAGATCTTTGGCGTGACGTCATTGTACTAATAAGTTGAGAATCAGATATCGTGATCCTTAGGTTTAAAGTTCATATTCTTCATAGAACATTTATGTTTGTTCGGTTTCTGATTGACGCAATTTGTTTATTGCATAAATGTTTCGGGTCTAAGGCTGCGGACACGAACTCAGCAGGAGCGGAGCGGCATATGGCGATGGTATTGCTAGACCGATTGTCGCGCCGCATTCCGCCCCACTGCCTTCGAAGCCAGTTAGATTTAAATCTATGCATTGATACGCGCCGCTCCCGCTAAGTTCGTGTCCGCGGCCTAAGTGTTGTGAGACCGCACCACCCTCGTATTATTAATTCGACCACATTCATTTCACCCAAAAGTCACACATATAGTCCTGTCACCACATTATAACCTGTATCAAGGGTACCAGCCACTACAAGAGACTTACGGCCTCACAATACCCAGATCCGTAACAAATATCTGTGAGTCACACAAACATTTGTCTACGTTAGAGAATCAAACCCACGGCCTCTCGCTTTACAGCCTCCTACTCGCCTGCTGCACCACGCAGTCTATCACTCTCCTATATCTCCAAATACTGGGTTTTCCAATTCAGTATCAGTCCGGAGTCAGGAGTTTGTGTCCGATATGGCAATAAGCTCGCCCCCTATCACATCTCGGACGTAAATGAAGTCAGCGAAATGTGTGTGTCCTAGGTCTATCAGTCTCTAATTCGCCTCTGCCTACCCCTTCGAGGATATAAACGATCACTTTCCTGCAACATGGTTGAGATGGTCATGGATGGTTGTGGAGCCTAGTCTGCTTGGACTGTTTTGCTTGTTTGTTTCAGCTCAACTTGCCGTGGCTATGGGGGTCGCTCATTGTATTTTGTATGTTACTTTGTCCTATATCCAATAATATATAGTTTTATTATGGTTTAGCTGCTTTAATTTAAGGTCTTTCTGTATCTGGTGCTGTACTGTATTAGTAACTGACTGTAAATTGATGTTAAAAAAAACAATGTCACAGTTTCTTGCCCGTTCTGGCGAAACAGCCTTCCGAATAGACGGTAGAGTTAAAATTTGATGGAATCTAAATGATGTTTGAACATTTTATGTATTCACGACTGCCTCGGTGGCGTGGTGGTATTTCGGTAGGACTACGGTTCTGAGGTCTCGGGTTCGATCCCCGGGTCCGGAAAGTGATATTGGAATTTTCCATATCAGCTCGGAATCTGGAATTTGTGCCCGATGTGGCGATTGGCTCGCCCCCTATAACATCTGGGACTGAACTAAGCTCGGCGAAAGGTGTTCTAGTTCGCTAGTGCGCCTCTGCCTACCCCTTCGGGGATACAGGCGTGAGCTTATGTTATGTTATGTTATGTTATTCAATAAATATTTTTAATGTGATTTTAATCTATGTACTACAATTCTGTTGTATTTTGCCTACATCACACGAGAATTTCTCCCCATCTACATGAGGGTTATGGCACAGGCAAGCTTTATTGAGACTACTGTAAAGTTAAAATATGAGTGGTCGTGGAAGATGTTTGCTATGGGCAAATTATTTGATCTCCGGTCGCGCGGGCTATTACAAAATATTTCACAAACACCTGACAGTCTCACAATGGTCGGTCGTAAGAGCGACTGAGACGAGATGTAGGGAATGTGCAGTATGTACACTTAGAACAACTGATCTTTATTTTACTTTTAAGTAAATATGACTACACTACATGGACTACAACTAAAGATAAGTGCAATGCTTTCCAAAAAACCGGCTACCATCGATAAGCAACAACTTTATCGGTTGTCACCAGAATATAATATACCTCTATTTTTAAAGCTTCTGTGGCGCAGCGGGTGCGTACTACGTAGATCGGATCGCAAATAACATTTTTTTAAATTTGTATAATTTTAAAATGAAGGTAGATATTGTAATATTACCATTTAGGACAACTGACACCTTAGTCTGATCCGTGACCACGAAGGCTGTAAAGATTTCGAAACGTCGGGACTAAAAATAAAATAAATACAAAACAAATCGCGATAAAATCCGTAAAAACTAGTTTTATAGACCGACTTCCACAAAAGGAGGAGGTCCTCAATTCGTCTGTTTTTTTATGTATGTTACTCGATATCTCCGCGAAATATGAACCGATTTTCAAAATTATTTTTGTGTTCGATAGAGCTTATTTCAAAGGTGGTCCCATATAGATTTGGTCACGATCGGTAAATTGGAAGTCATTCAGTTACGTTTTTAAACTTATGATTATGATTATTTCAATGAATCTAAGCTTTCGAAGTCGTTATTAATCCTGTTAAAGATTCTTTACTACATCTTCATAACATTGCATCCATAGTAATAACTGGTGCCGCGCGCGTGCAGCAATTAACGCATAAACCTATCCTAGTGAGCTATGGCTTCATTTAGACGCGAACTCGAAAATTTACATGTCCATAAATGTGGAAATTATTTTAGAACCCAACCCAGAGTAGGAATATTAAAATGTTTTGCACGTCACCTTATGATTGAATGTTTTCGCTTTCAAAAATACTGTTATATAGGTTTCATGTGTCGCATTTTGTTTAACTATGTAATTATTTTTCTCACTAATTGGTCTCGTGGCAGCGTATATAGGCTGTGAACCAGGTCTTGGGTTCGATTCCTAGGTCGGGCAGGATGTTTTCTAATACGATTTGCTCGCAACTCTGTCCTCCAGAGGAGGGTTGATGTCAAGAAGGCAGCCGGTTGTAAACAAAAATACCTAAACGGGATCCTCTCTAAAACATCCCATATTCAGGTGGGAAAAGGGCAGGTGGAAATTAAAAATGACGGTCTATTCTACCTCAAGTATGACAGTATATTGGTTTAAAATTGTAAGATTCTGTTGAGTCTATTACCATATGATATAATAATATCAGCCCTGTACTATTACTGTCCCACTGCTGGGCACAGACCTTCTCCGAACATCTTCGAAATTCTTATGGAAAAATTCTTGGATATGCAGATTTCTTGACGATGATGACACAATCGTTTCCTTCACCGTTATAGCAAGCGATAATTCGCAATGAAACATAGAAAAGTCAGAGGTGTATGCTCTTTTTTGGGGTTGGTCTCGAACACTCGTCTTAGCACTCCGTACCATCCCCAACCGCTTTCACCATACCTGGCCAAAAATCTATAATAAAATTCACTGACCTTAGTCAGTATCTTAATACTGAGCAGAAAATGCAACATCACTTCACCCGTGGATCGAACCCGAGACTTCAAGACGGCAGACACCTCCGAGGCAGTCGAGTATTTTAAATAATACAAAGTTTAAATGAAAATATACGACGGTGACATTTGCAGCGAAGGCAGACACCATAATGTCCATATCTATCGTTCCAAAAACACGGGATTTTTACACGAAACGTGACTCCAGTATTTGTTATATGTAAATTAGCGATTTGTCCGCGCCGGACCGCGCTTCTTAGCTTTCGCTTGATGTTCAATTTTTTTTCCTAGCAAAGGCTAAAAGGCTGATAATGGACTTTAAATGAAGAGCCTAGGGTTGATATTTGATCGTACTAAATGATTCTGAGATAGTTTAAGTTGATTGTGGATTTTATGGAGCTGTTCGTTTTGGGAACTAAAGATATTTTAGTACATGTATTCTTTTAAAAAATATGACATTTGAAATTCACTGTTAAAAACATAATAATATCGAAACTTGTTTAATATTGTAATCCTATGAAATAATATTGGTACGAGTCTATTCTCCAAAGCAAAAGTATTGTTATCATTTCATAACATTATGTAATAAAAAAGCATTGTAAAAACAAGAATCTTTAAAAGAATATCTTCGATAAATCCCTTAATCAAGAGAAAAAATATGTTGTATGTAATAATCGGTATAGTGGGAAATAATAGAATTTTAAAGAAAATTGCTATTAAAAAAACGTTGGAGGCTAACGTCACTCGCGTCCGTAGGCTTTACTCTAGTTTCCCTACACGTGGCCTCTGGGTAGTGCAAAATGAGTGACCTATTTCCCCGGTGGTAGGCCGCAAGGCCATGGCTGGTCACCACCCTTAAGGCTAAGTCAAACCGCCAAGCGTTGTAAATCGTGTTCCGGCTTGAAGCCTTAAGTAGCCGCAATGGGTGAAGGGTTTGTGCAGTAACACGGAGCGAAAATACCGATATTTGGCACTCTATGGAAATAGCATTGGAGGTCTGGTCCCGGAGTGTAGCGGGATCCGAAGCACGGTGCTCCGCTGGCCGACCGCAGGTTGTAGGGGGCCCAATGAAGTTTAGCCACCTGTCAAAGGCTGCCTCACCGCCTCGCGAAAAATCCCGGGGTGCTCCATCGGGCCGGTTGGCAACCGGATGAAAGGACCCGGTGGCCACTTCCGGGGGGGTTCGGGCGTCCCCGCGCACTCCGGCCCAGCCTTCCGCTGGTGTCTACGACTGTGGATTATATCAACGGGTTAATCGCACTGTGTCTCGCCCAAATTCTTCCATCCACCTATCCACTCTAATATTTTTTTTGAAAAATGAAAAGTCTAAAGAAAAGGAACGTTATCCAGCGGATGCACGTCCTTTCACTTAAAGTGCACCTCTGCAATATTCGCGGTTTGCACTCTAATCTCGACCCCGTCCATTATCACCTAGAGACTGAAAAACCTTACCTCTTGTTCCTCACGGAGACGCAAATCAGATGTCCGTCTGACGTAGCGTACCTCAATTATTCTAATTACACTCTAGAGCATAACTTTAGACAACGAGCTGGTGTATGTGTATACGCTCGCAATGATATCTGCTGTCGACGTCTTCGTAACCTTGAGGATCCCGATTTCTCAGTGTTATGGATACTGGTGGACACCGGAATCGAGCAGATTCTCTACTGTGGAGTCTACCGCTCGCATAGTGGAGACCAGGATACAACTAGGCTGTTTGAACATCTTGGTGGCGTGGCAGAGTTAGCTCAGCAACGGTACCCGAGCGCGCAACTTGTTTTTCTAGGTGACTTTAATGCCCATCACCAAGACTGGCTATTTCCTTTCCAGAAAACTGACCACGCTGGGAGAGAAGCACGGACATTCTCTCTATCATTAGTTCTCTCCCAGTTGGTACACTGCGCAACTCGTGTTCCCGATGTTGCTAGTCAGACATCCAATTGCTTAGATCTTCTGATGACAACGAATCCAGACCGATATCAAGTGACGGTTACCGCCCCTATTGGGACGTCTGATCATTGTCTGGTTAAGTCTGTGTCCACCTACTCCCCACCCGAATATAGTGAAAAAATCACTAGAAGAATATGGCGATACAAATCGGCTGACTGGGATGAAATGCGGCATTTCTTTGCGTCATACCCTTGGTGACAGTCCTGTTTCTCTTGTGAAGATCCGTCTGAATGTGCAACTGCTGTAACAGATGTGATTTCTCGGGCTATGGAGTATTTTATTCCTTATACCGATAAATGCTCCACCGGTGTACCGCGTCCATGGTTTGGTGCTGAGTGTGCCAAAGCTGTAGCACTGAAGCATTCAGCTTATCTCGCCTGGGCTGAGGCTCGGTTGCATAAATCGGCGAACGCTAATACACTCAAAAGAGCCTATAACAAAGCCACCAAGTTCAGCAAACGCGTGCAGCGCAGGGCTCGTTTTGCCCACGTGAGTCGTATCGGAGCCAAGCTAGTGCGGTGTCCGTCTGGGAGCAAAGCCTTTTGGTCCCTAGCCAAGTCCGTCGAGGCGAGTTTTTGCCGCTCTTCAATACCACCTTTATTGTGTCCCAATGGTTCCCTTGCCCACACTGCGCAAGAGAAGGCAAATCTATTTGCTTCTCTTTTTGCGGAGAATTCCCGACTAAACACCGCAAACGCTGTTCCACCCACGTTAGCACGCTGTGACACCACAATGCCGGACGTCACTATCCACAACAAACACGTGCTAAACATCCTACGCACCCTGGATGTCCATAAGGCAAGTGGTCCGGACGGAATACCCGCTATAGTGCTTCGAAATTGCGCTGCTGAATTATCGCCTATTCTAACTCGTCTGTTTCGTCTCTCTCTAAAATCAGGTACCGTTCCCAAGTCCTGGAAGTTATCCAATGTGCAACCTGTACCCAAAAAGGGCAGCCGAGCTGACCCAAACAACTATCGCCCAATCGCAATAACCTCGCTACTTTGTAAGGTTATGGAGCGTGTATTAAACCATCGTCTGCTGGCATACCTGGAATCCAACGACCTCCTCAGTGACCGCCAATTTTGGCTTTCGACTAAGTCGGTCCACTGGGGATCTCCTAGTATATGCCACTCATACATGGGGCGAAGCCTTGGAAAAAAACGGTGAAGCTATTGCTGTCTCTCTTGATGTCTTGAAGGCCTTTGACAGAGTCTGGCACGGGAGCCTTTTAAGCAAGCTGTCATCTTATGGCTTACCCGATGTCTTGTGTACGTGGATAGGTGACTTCCTAAAAGATAGATCTATTCGTGTAGTCTTAAATGGCTGTTCTTCCGAATTACAAGGCATTAATGCCGGAGTCCCTCAAGGATCTGTTCTTTCCGCAACGCTTTTCCTGCTACACATTAACGATTTACTAATGCTGCCTTGCATTGTTGGTTACGCAGATGACAGTACTGTAGTTGAAAGATACCTTTCCAGTGCACTGACTAATAAGGAGGAAACACGAGCTCTTCGTGACACTATGGTGAATCGTGTCAATCTGTCATTAAAGGCCGTTTCAGACTGGGGAGATGCCAATTTGGTTAATTTTAACACTACCAAAACACAGGCTTGTTTGTTCACCGCTAAAAGAGACCCTTTCACCCTGTCTCCGGTTTTTCGAGGGGTATCCGTTCCCATCTCTGATCATCTCGAGATGCTGGGTGTTACTCTTTCGTGCAAGCTGAACTTCGGAAGTT
This sequence comes from Clanis bilineata, assembly GCA_036417725.1. NCBI lineage: Eukaryota > Metazoa > Arthropoda > Insecta > Lepidoptera > Sphingidae > Clanis > Clanis bilineata. Next base: position 16,542,345 of record CM071147.1, read on the forward strand.
ATATCGAGTCCATTGCAAAAACTGCTGCAAAAAAAATTGGCATCCTATTCAAGGTAAAGCGTTACTTTACGTCTGAGCAACTTCTGAACTTGTACAATGCCCAGATCCGTTCGGGCATGGAGTATTGCTGTCATCTTTGGGACGGATCTGCAAAATACCAGTTAGCCGCTTTAGACCTGATCGAACGACGTGCAAAGAGGCTTATAGGCAAAGACCCTCTTGTGAACGCTAAACTTCTGAGTCTTGACCACCGGCGTAATGTTGCTAGACTGTCGGTGTTTTATCGGTTGCACTTCGGTGATTGTGCGCAGGTTCTACATGACTTAATCCCACCATCTCCATTTCACCTGCGAACAACTAGAAGAACGGCCGGATTCCATCCTTACATAGTCGACATTCCACATATCCGCACGAAGAGATTTGCCTCATCTTTTATCATACGTACTGCTAGGGAATGGAATTCGTTGCCGGACTCTGTGTTTCCTGAGCACTACAATCTGGGACTCTTCAAGGTTAGAGTGAATAGGTATCTTTTGGGCAGGCGTGTAACATCGTAGAACATATCATCACTTTCCATCAGGTGTGATTATGGTCAAACGCTTTGCCTGTATTAGTATAAAAAAAAAAAAAAAAAAAAAACGTTAATAAAAGAACTCTCAAATCATTGTCCAGGAATATCAATTCTCGTATTTGAACCCAGAAACTTGGTGTTATCAACTCCATACTATATCCTTGAATCTATTCACACACCGGAGGCAGACAATACGCAGTCGGCTAGAGAATGTCCTGCTCTATACACCGCTATAGACTATGGCTAAGTAATTAGTTACTATACTAAGTATAAGAAAGAAAGCTTTCTTTTGCGGGCATAGTCAATAAAATCACTCCACCTTACAATATAATGACAGCCTCCGTGGCGCAGCAGGCGAGTAGCCGGCTGTGAAGCGAGAGGCCGCAGGTTCGATCCCCGCACCGAGACAAATGTTTGTATGGCCTACAGATAATTGTTTCGGGTCTGGGTGTTGTGAGACCGCGCGTCTCTCGTAGTTCCAGATACCCACGACACAAGACCCAATCTTAGTGTGGGATCAGGACTATGTATGTGACTGTTGGGTGTTATTTATTATTATTTATTATTTAATACACAATCTACATTTAAATTTATATTTTAAAACATTATTTAGTAGTTCATCCATCAATTAATTCAAAAATACAATTCCTGGTTCTAAATTCAAAACACAATGCCGGAAATAAAGTTGCCAGTAAACAAATCGATTTTAAAATGCACATTTTATATTTCCTCAAAAGTTTAAAACTCATGTCCTACAATATTTTTATTAGATCGTGACCAGTCAGTCGATTGGCTTAAAAATAAATAATTTAAATGGCCGTAGTCAGGTGGGCTGGCCAACATTTTGGTTTTAATTAAATTAATTATGAATAACTTTTCACCTTTATTTGATCACGATTTTTTTGGAAACCAGTAAATTACTGGGTTTGGAGGTGGTCCGCGGTATTTTATGTTTTAGATATGATTTGAATGAAAGTATAATTTGACTTTCAAATTATTTTCTTCGAATTCTGATTGATTTGATATAAATATTTTATTCAATTATTTTATAATAATTTATGGTAATTTTAAAGGTGTGGCAGATATTTTGTAGTATGTAATAAATTGTAGTAATATAATTTCATATTATATTTATATTTTAATAATATTTGTCGCCTCCTTGGTCTAGTGGCAGCATGTATAGGCTGTGGACCGGGAGGTCGTGGGTTCGTTTCCCAGGTCGGGCAAAGCGAATTTTCTAATTTGATTTTCCCGGGACTGGAGCCCTCAGAGGGGGTTGATGTCAGGCATGCAGCTGGTCGTAAAAACATAGCCAAATCATTTCTGCAACAGGCTTGAAAAAGTGTGTTGCGCCGACCCCACATTAAAGTGGGATAAGGGCAGGTAGAAACAAAGAATTTTAATAATAACCACGACAGATTTGTCTTCGGCGCGAGATCGAATCCAACGCCTCTCGTTTCAACTATAAAGGGCTCTTTATAACAACTCTTCAACGTGATTGCTCCCTATTCTATAAAAATAGGAGAATCTATCTCTCATGGCATGAGTGGAGCTATTTTTTTCAAGAAGAAGGCCTCTTATAGCACTGAGCAGACTTAAACATAACAATCCAATTATTGCTCCCAAAATCATAATAATTTTACTTAAAACAACAGTACACAGACGTGAACAATTTAAAAATCAGCGCGTACGATGTGAGTTGTCAAAAATATCAAAATAAATTGCAAACCCGCACAATAATTAAGCAATCAGAGAAATGTTTCGTCATAACGATACAGTTACTCCTTTAAAAATAAAACATGGCGCCCTTGCTTCACTGGAGCTTGTAAGTTTGTTTCAACACTAACTTTTGGCTGCGACGTTGAATATTTTATTAACATACTTGACGTCTATGAAGTTCACCTTGCAAATCCTAATATTATCTGAATAAAAATTAATAAAAATAATGAAAATTAAAAACCTAATCGTGATAGAATCCGTAAAAATAGTTTTATTTCGAGGGAATAAAAATTAAAAACCTAATTGTGATAGAATCCGTAAAAATAGTTTTATTTCAATTATCTGAATAAAAAAAAAACGTTTACTTTTCGAGGTTATCCCGCCCACAGACCCGCCACTGTATCTCCTGTAAGGCAGGATCAACAATGGCATGCACGACAGCGAACAGGGAGGTTACCACTGCCTCTTATAGCAGTATTATTATAGTCTTACTACGTTTTTTTTTGTACGGGAATCGGTACAAGTAAGATTGTAATAAAATTGCTATAAGAAGTGGTGGTAACCCCTCAGTAAGGTTTGAGTCTCTGAGAATGAGAAAAATGTCTTTGTTAAATCAACCAAAAAGAAAGGAGTTGGAAATATAAATTTTCTACTTCCCTCTGTAACAAAGCGACAGACAAAATAACAAACTAATCTCTTTAGTAAGTTACTTTGTCTCATCTCTCTATATGACGCTCATATTTGAGACACAAATGTTGATATTTGTTTCAGGTCTGATGAGACAGAAAGTCTCTCGAATTCTTTAAACCCATAACACTAGAGTAGTATCATATGGGACCAGGGTTATCAGCCATGTGTACGACTGTTGGGTGTATTTTTTATTTATTATTGAATATTTTGTCACTACATTAATTTATCACTACATTTCATTAAGCCAGATATTATAAGGAATCACTGATATAAATACAGTGTAAAAATAATTAGTGTCAAATCTGAATAATGAATCGTAGATCCCAGGGTTTTTAAACCTAATTTCACTACAAGTGCAATAATGAAATACATATTTGCACAGAAAAATATATAAATTGACGTACAAACCGACAGCATAACAGAAATCAAAATTATATAGAACTCCATTACTCTTTTTAAGAATATTTAATTTATACACGAATTCTTTGCAGTTTTTTTATTGGATAAATGCTATTTTTTGTAGTATTCTCAACTTTATGATAATATAAATAAGAGTCTCAGCAACCGCATGATACATTTGCAAACCAAAATTCACAAACAAGATAATTGTTTGCATTTTACAAACAAAACTTTCCTCGCGGGTACACTGATTACTGTTTTTTGTACAATAATTTCTTTAGAAAACAATTTTCGGAATAAGTTAAAAGTTATATTATACATACATCTATACTATACTAGCTGCAGCTCGGGAGTCTGCTTACGTATAGCCTATGACCCTCAGAAATGTGCCTTTTTAGCGAATGAATTTTAAAAAATATTTTCCAGAGATTCCCTTCTAAACAAACTAAAAAAAAACGACTTTATAAAATTTGTAAGCCCAAATAGGTCGTTTTTATATTATAATAATCATGGGTTAGTTCAGTCCACGTAGACTCGTAGGCATCCAGATCACCCCATCTCTTCCTGGATAGAGAACAGTGGCAAAGATGGGGGCGTCCTTTGCCCAGCAGTGGGACACAATAGGATAGAAAAGAAAGAAAGAATAATCATCATAAAGATCGTTCAAAAGTATTTCGGTGATATAAAATCCCTTTTTCGATTCATGGATCCGTTTGCAAATCAGCGACAGGTCCCACTGCTGAACATAGACCTCCCCAAATATTTACAGATATTTTTTTTAAAGCAGAAACTGGCAAACGAGCAGATGGGTCACCTGATGGTAAGTGATCTCCACCGCCTATAGACACCCAAGACACAAAAAGAATCATGGGTGCGTTGCCAACCTAAAAGGAGGAAATGGAAGGGGAGGGACAAAGGGATTGGGAAAGGAAGGGGGGAAATGGGCCACCGGAAATCTCACTCACCGAACGAAACGCGGCAGCAAGCTGCCACTTTAACGGCCGGTCTCAATAAACGATCTCAGTTTAGAGTGCAGATAGATCGCGATTATGAACCAATCAAATCAAGTCATTTGAAGGAGTCATATTCAAACTGTGTTCTTATTGGTTATTTTTTGTAATCTATCTGCACATTCGAACTGAGATTGTTTATTGTAACCGGGCAATAGTCGGTTTTCTTTGAGACAGTGGTATCAAACCGGTGGAGCCGGCCCATTGGTAGTGTAGACGTTACTGTCTACAACGTGGCCCTACCACTCAATCGAAATATAAAGCTTGAAAGTGCGTTTAAAAAATCAGTAAAACAATGTAAGCAGTACTAGTTCACATGTCGATTGTGCTATTATAGCACATTACAGTGCGATCTGTTGAAGACGTAGCGCTATTACCAATGTGTGTTCTTCATACACCACTTGTACTGACGTTAGACGAAGAGCTAAGAATATTCTAGAATAGAGTAAAACTAATCTGGTCGTAAAACGGACGGAAATTCTTTCTCCAACATTGTTTCTACTCGCCCTTATCCCATCTTAATGTGGTCTAAGCGCAACACACTTTTTCAAGCATGATGCAAAAAATATTTAGCTTAGTTTTTAGCGACTGCCTGCCTGATGTCAACCCCCAACTGGTCCCCAACCCCAATTCTTTCTCCAACTTTCTTGAAATTGTGTTACGCCGACCCTAAATTAGAGTAGTACAGAGATAGGTGGGAAAAAATATCAATAAAACTATAATATACTAAATTATTATTTAACAATCATTTATTATTTACATTATTTGTGTAAAAAGTAAAAAAATAATAATTACAACTTACAGTCAATCATTTACGTACTAGCTGTTTGCTGCAACTCGTGTTCGCTGTTCGCGTGGAAATCATTCCGGGATATAAATAGCCTATATATTAATCCAGTGTGTTAGCTACCGCCATACCAAATTTCACCTAAATTGGTCCAGACGTTTAAGCGTGAAGAAGTATCAAACATACACATTCACAAACTTTCTCGTCTCTAATATTAGATGATTGGCAAATTTCGTTTGAATTTTACCAAATCCATATCAACCAAAGAGTCGATACTAAACATACCTCTCCAGTAATTCCTAGTTCAGAGATTCTATGAGTTTTTGTCCATCCAGTCTAGGCGTCTGCGGCCGCGACCCGCCCGTGTTCGCTTCGTTTTTATACACGCGGGACTTTGTGTTTATTTAAACGCAAAAACTGCTTACATCGATTGTCTACACACGAACGCATGTCTGTAAATTTTGCGTAATTTGGATATTATGTATGAAATATGTTATGGTTTTTGTGGGTTTGCCACGCCTATTATCTTGGTGTTAAGACTTAGGTCTATAAGAGTGTGCTATGAAGATGGTTATTCTGTTCCTATGTTGTAAGTTTGTTTTTAGCAATGAGGTGTAATCATGGGTTCAAATCCTAAGTCGGATAAACATGATTTGCCTAGACTTAGCTCTCTCAGGTTGACGATATGCAAAAGGTAAAAACTAAGCTTATTTCCTCGCGTTGGAGAAGGATACAAATCCCTCAGAGGGGGTTGAAGTCAGGCAGGTAGCCGGTCGTAAAAACTAAGCCAAACCCCTTCTACAACATACTTAAAAATGTGTTGCGCCGACCACGCATTAAGGCGGGATAAGGACAGGTAGAAAGCAAATAGAAGGATACGAACTATTAAATCACAAAAATAATACCAGTAAATGGTACAGAAGTAATATTGACAGATCTTAAGATATTTCATATGGCCGTGGGAGATCATTTGCCATTAGGTGATCCATCCGTTCGTTTGCCAACCTCTGCTTTAAAAACTCAATAAATGACATAAAATACATAAAAACAAGGAGTAAAATTATAATCTTGTTAATTTTTGCGATCAATAGAATATAATAGGGCCGCGGACACGAACTCAGCGGGAGCGGAGCGGCAGCGCTGGCGGCGTGGGTAGCAGAGCGTTTCAATGCATAGATTTAATGAAACTGGCCTCGAAGGCAGCGACGCGGCCATAGCGGCGCCACGACCGGTCTAGCAATACGTTGCTACGCTGCTCCCCACGCCGCCGCCGCTCCGCTTCCGCTGAGTTCGTGTCTGCAGCCTAACTGTTAGCAGAAACGTTATTAAACATATTTTAAGATCTAACAAATACTAAAATAAAATAAGTAATGAAATTAAGCTACACAAAAACACGGGCAAAACCAACCATTGGCAATATAAACTTATTTCTTGATGTGGCGCTAATTTTTTTAATCTACCTCAATTAGACGCACTTTTTGCAGCATCGCTTTGTATTTAGAGTATTGAAATGTGTAAAAACCAAATTAATTATGTTGAATCTTCGCATCATTATTTTCTTAAAAGGGTAGACAGGGTACGTCCCGAATGTATGAAATTAATCATTAACTTTTATTATTTATTATGATAAAAATAAAAAATAAAATTGTAATTGTCTATTGGAAAACCAATTATGCAACAGATACGTCGTTCATAAGTTGTATTCTGGTGATTTAAGGAAACCAAAGAATTCTTTATATAAATTTTTAAATAGGTACATACAGCTATTTGAAAATTTCACTACTCGAAAAAAAAATTAAATTAATATTTTTTTACATACACACAACAGTCACACACCTAGTCCCGACCCCACACTAGGTATAACCTGTATCGTGGGTGTCAGAGACTATGAGAGACTTTCGGTCTCACAACACCCAGACTTGAAACAAATATTTGTGGGCCACACAAACATTGGTCTCAATGCGGGAATCGAACGGAGGCGATCTGCGCCACGGAGGCTGTCGTATTAGCCAAAAGGAATCATTTTAGCGCAGCTAAAAACTTTTTTTCTTCTTTCTACTTGACGTTATCCCGATTCCCAGCAAAATAGCAGTATAGATAGCAAACCTAATTTTAAAATATATGGGCCTTACTTAAAACAACATTTTTAGCTGAGGAAATGGTTACGAATAACCTGTCACTTTTTTCCTTGCGTTACATTGTTTAAAAATGAAATTGACAACCTATGGTATAAAGATAAGCAGCGGTCAAATATTTTTATAATTAAGGGGCTTACCGCCGAATGTTCATACACTTAAGGTGGCCTTATGTCTTTTAAGGCCGCCTTATCTGTCAAAATTGTATGGCGAAAATCAATATAAGAAGCCGTTAAAGTTGAGCAGCGATTGACCATTCGGGCGTATATCTCCAAAAGTTCACACATTGAAAACTCTTGATGCCGGATACACATCAACCGAACGAAGGCGAAAGAATGTTCGCAAAGGGCTATCGCCGATGGGGACCGAACCTTTCCGAACATTCGCTAATCTTCGCTGTTGCTTACACACAACAGTTATCCTGCGTACGACCGAACGGGACAGAACGCTTTCGTTCGTTCATTCGGCTTCAGTGTTGCGTCCACACCGACCATTTCGCGTACATTCTTTCGCCTTCGTTCGGTTGGTGTGAACGCGCCATGACAAAAACGTCCAATTAAAAATCACGTATAATTAGGTTCGACATTCAAATTTGCAATACCAACCTGACAAATACAACTGGCACGATAACCATTAATCGTTGCCAACATAACGAAACTAATATGAAATCTCACCGGGTGGTCCCATTAACTTTGTGGAAATGCTCATCAAATCGATTTAATACACTGGTCTAAACAAATCGTGTGCGCATAAATTAATTTAACAAAAACACGGATAAAGTCCGATTAGTGACTGAAAACTGACGTTAAAGGTCTATAAATGAGTAATGATTTAATTAATTGGTATCGATTCGTGATGTTTGAATGATGTTTTGTTTTATTGTAACAAACAATGGATATATTAATAACGTGTTTCAAAGGTTATTATATATTGTGGGATAATAGCCACATAGGTACATATTTGTATTAATACTGTAATAACATTTTTTTTATTGCAGAGACTGGCAAACGAAGAGATGGGTCACCTGATGGTAAGTGATCTCCACGCATAGACAAGACACAAAAAGAATCATGGGTGCGTTGCCAAGCTAAAAGGATAGAATGGAAGGGAACGGAAAAGGGTTTGGGAAAAGGTGGGAGGGGGAGAATTAGGAAACCGGAAATCTCACTCACCAAACGAAACGCGACAGCGAGCTGCCACTTCACATCGGTTTTCTATAAAGCAGTGGTATTAAACCGGACGAGCCGACCCATTCGTGCTGTAGACGTATTTGTCAACAGCGTGGCTCTACCACTCAATTCATAATGACTGCCCTGGTAGCGTAGTAGTCTTGTACGCGATACGACTATAGCCTTGAGGTCTCGGGTTTAATCCCCAGGTCAGGCAAAGTGATATTGCTTTTTAGTATCAGCTAAGAATCTAGAATTTGTAATATGGCGATAAGCTCGCCCCCTATCATATCTGGGTCAGAACTAAGCTCAGCGAAATATGTTCTGGTTCGATAGTGCGCCTCTTCCTACCCAGTCGGGAATACAGGCGTGAAGTATGTACATATGCACAAAAGTAATAAAAAATCTCCTACTTTCGCAATCGCTATTTTTAACAGAATCTGCGCAGACCAGTGTACAAAGCGGCATAGTGCAGACAGTTAACGATGCGTTAGTATAAATCAACACGTAATTGACACGTTTGCTCCGGTTACGGCCCGTTCGGTCATTTGTCAGCCATTTCACTAGAGTCACGTAACGCTAACGCCACTGACATTTGGCGTAAGATGCAAACTTTACTTGGCTATTTATCTGGTTAAGAAACGTCTGTGGGTGTTTGAAAGTTGGCAAGTGAGAGTGGATTCTGTGAAGCAATTTTTAAATTAGTGCAGAGAAGATCGTGGTTTTATACACTAAAATGTAGGCTATAAACATACACAAGGACCCCAAAAATGTGGGTACGCGGCTCCAGAAATGTTTTTTTTTTTAGCAAAGCCTGGCATACGAACAGATGGGTCACCTGATGGTAAGTGATCTCCACCGCTCATAGACTTCCAAGACATAAAAAGAATAATGGGTGCGTTGCCAACCGAAATGGAAAGAATGGAAGGGGAGGGAAAGGGGATTGAGAAAGGGAGGGCGAGAAATGGGTCACCGGACGAAATGCAACAGGAAGCTGCCACTTAACGTCGGTTTTCTGTGAGACAGTGGTATCAAACCGGTCGAGCCGGCCCATTCGTGCTGTAGACGTTACTGTGGCTTTACCACTCAAATGTATTAATAACTATCAGCACAGTACTATGATTAGATTACACCAGGAGCTACATAATCTAAACAAAACTTAATTTGTTCAAGAGTTCATTAACCAACTAAAATCATCCTTGAGAAATAAACAAAACTAATCCTTCTGGCTTACTCTCGACATGAATTTCAATCGCAAAATCGTACGGTGATCGAGAAATATATAAACGGTACGATTGAACCAATTCCCTAGCCCTACATTGTGTACAAATTGTGGTGGCCAATTTCAGAACTAAAATTCGTTAAATTATAATCGGTACTCTGGACGCCATGCTTTCGCCGTGGAACCGAGAACGCGAATGAAGAACAGTAAAAAAAAATAAAAGTGTGGCACTCGGGGACTGCCGCGGTAAAGCTATTGCTTAGCATCCAAAATCAATACACCTATATACTTTCTCACAAACAGCTGATTACGTATTGGTCCGATTTCGGAGCAGCTCGTCTTGATTCGTGCGAGCTTCGTAGAGTCGTACCACGAAGTAAATACAAAGAGGAGGTGCCCTAACGCCGAAACTCTAAGCAAGCATGAGTCACCAGGATGCGGGGCGAAGAAGGGTATTACGCATGCGCAGTAACGCCGATACAACCAATGCCACCTAGAGGCGAGTTGCTGAACTAAAGAGACAAGCGTGATATTTCAAAAAAGTCATTAAAAGTTCTGCTAATCATCGATAGATGGTAAAAGTAAAAAGTATCACCGACCGGCAGGTCGGGTGTTAGGTTATTTTTGTTACGGAATTTCTGGATTCGGCCTCCACGCTCAGGCCCGCGATAGAAGCTTTGCAATAGCTTAAAAACTCAGTCCACAAACACATACTTTATTGGAATAGAGTTTTCAATGTAGATAGTATAAAAGTCACGGGCGGCTTGGTCTCCGGTGGCCCATACGCTTATGTAACATATACCTGTATATGTGCCGCCTCCGACGTGTTAAAATGTTCTGGTCGACAATAATCATAATGTTCGACTTACAAGTGTTTTTTTTTTAATATTATGTACTAATCGAATTTTATACATCATTGCCGGGATTCTACTTATACCCTTTCTTAGTTCTCAACAGGTTATGTCTCGTACAATAAATGTGTTGGTCATATGTACCCTGCCCACACGTGAGCGGTGTATTAATGCGGATAATTTACTATAATGAATGTATTTATAGTATCGGAAGCGATGGTTCAAGTCCGGCTGAGGTCATGAAGATAATGTTGAGGATAGAGCACACTACCTCTAGATAAATATTTGTGAAATATGCCCTTTACGCCCGAATGGTCAAACGCTGCTCAACTTTAACGGCTTCTTACATTGATTTTCGGCATACAATTTTGACAGATAAGGCGGCATTAAACGACATAAGGCTATCTTAAGTGTATGAACATTCGGCGGTTACTTATTAAAATATTTGAGCGCTGCGTATCTTTATAATGGTATAAAAATCTGAAAATGGTATAAATCTTTATAATGGTACAAACCTATGGAGGTTTGTCCCTTTTATTTTAAACAATGTAACGCAAGGAAAAAAGTGACAGGTTCGTAACCATTTGCTCAGCTAAAAATGCTGTTTTAGGTAAGGCCCTATAGGATAGGATTTTGTCAATGGATGTACTCGTATGTTCAAGGTATCTGCCCGCCTAGCATGCGTGTCACGAGATATCCCGATGATCGACTGTCGAGAAGTTGTCTACGTGTTGTCTACATAACATAACATAACATAATATAAGCTCACGCCTGTATCCCCGAAGGGGTAGGTAGGCGCACTAGCGAACTAGAACACCCACATTTCGCCGAGCTTAGTTCCGTCCCAGATGTGATAGGGGGCGAGCCAATCGCCATATCGGGCACAAATTCCAGACTCCGGGCTGATATGGAAAAATCAAATATCACTTTGCCCGACCCGGGGATCGAACCCGAGACCTCAGAACCGTAGTCGTACCGAAATACCACCACGCCACCGAGGCAGTCAAAGATATATCTCGTTTAAAAAACGACATATAAAACAATAAGGGCGACTTGCACCACTATTACTAACCTACAGTTAGCCTTAACCTCAAGTTAAATTGAAATAGAAATATATGAAGGACATGTAATTCATTACATGTAATTAATTAAATGTCATCATTTATTATCTGTAATTGCATGTAGTACATTACATGTAATGAATTACATGCCCTTCATATATTTCATTTTCAATTTAACTTGAGGTTAGGACTAACTGTAGGTTAGTAGTAATAGTGGTGCAAGTCGCCCTAAGGAGCATAAAGAAGAATAAGAAATTAGTATTTTGATTTCCGGTAGCCTCACCGTATAAAACGCAATAAATTGCCACACGTCACTTATGGAAACTTGCAGAATTTAGATAAATCCCGATTTTAATATAGGATTGAGCTATAGGATAAACCGAGTTTGACAGTAACTCTAGATTAATAATAGAACTGCAAATCGCCCATAATCGACCGACTTCCAAAAAGGAGAAGGTCCTCAATTCGTCTGTTTTTTATGTATGTTACGCGATATCTTCGCCAAATGTGGACCGATTTTCAAAATTGTCTTCGATAGAGCTTATTTCAAGGGTGCTCCCATATACATTTCGTCACGATCGGATGAACTTGGAAGTTGGTCAAGTAGATAGTCACGGGCAGCTCGGCCTCCGGTGGCCCATACGCTTATGGAACATATATGTGTGCCGCGAACATATATATTGCAATTCGTCCACAATATCATCCTACTTTGTATAGTATACACCAGCCCTTATTCCATAAGTAATGGCCTGTAAAATCTTAAATCAATTTAAAAACAGTTATTAAAGATCCTGCATTGTCTATACTGCATCAGACAAATGAGAGTCCACTAACCCCTTGACCAGGCCTCTCGAAACCTGCTGAAGTATTGAAGTATACTATTATTATGGTAATACTCGCCTTTACTGTACTATTTTGGGTTAAGATGATGGTCAATTTGACACTATTTTTATCGAGGGAACGTGTGATTATAGTTATTTTGAAAGGTTTTTGGCAAGGTTTATAATGTAGTTTAAATGCGTTATTTTGTATCTTAGTTTTATAAAATTGAGTAGGTAGTATTCTTGATCTCGTGGTAATGTATATGTGGATGTGGCGGATTGTGGACTTGGAGGTTCAGGGTTCGAATTCTTGGTCAGGAATTTGTTTTTCCAATATGATTGACGGGACTGGGTCGCCCGAAGTTGACCTCAAGTAGGCAGCCGGTCATAAAAACTAAGCCGGATCCGCTAACATGATAAAAATATGTTATTCCATATTAAAGCGGGTTACACCGGAAGTTGATACGTAAGGAACATAATTGCATGATAAACGTATGTCAAAACGCGTAATATTCAAAACTTTTGTAACATAAAAAACACGACGCTCGAAGAAATATAGTAAAAAATAGTTAATTGTATATTATAAAATCAAAATGTAACCGCCCGGACAGGGACTTGAACCCTGGACCCTTGGATTAAAAGTCCAATGCTCTACCGACTGAGCTATCCGGGCTACGGGGCGGTACACAAATATTGCATACAAGTGGTATGAAGGAACGAAGTAACGTAGTCTAATTCCTATGAAAAAGCGAATTTACCTCCGAAATAATAGGCAGAACAGATGATAGGCAGACTGGCTCCGTGGCGTGGTTGTATTTCGGTACGACTACCGTCCTGAGGAATCGGGTTTTATCCCCGGGTCAACTTTCCGACTTTGCCCGACGGACAAAGTGATATTTGTTTTCCATATCAGCCCGGAGTCTGGAATTTGTGCCCGATATGGCGATAGGCTCGCCTATCACATCTGGGACGGAACTAAGCTTGGCGAAATGTGGGTGTTCTAGTTCGCTAGTGCACCTCTCCCTACCCCTTCGGGGATACAGGCGTGAGCTTATGTTTGTGTGTGAGAGACAGAAGGGCAATGAGTGCACATGCACTAGGTACTTCGGTACGCTCTCAAGGTATTTCCTTTGTATCAATATCGACTAAACAAAATAAAAGAACAACCTCCTTAAAAAGGATGATTCGAACAAAGTCGTCGGAGGGAATGTTAGAACAGAAGCCGCCTCGCCCCGCGCCCTTCAATTATGGCTGACGTTGATAATAAAAAATAATATAATTCAGTTTAACCAAGTAGACAAATGATTACTTTGTGCGGAATCCTCTGAGACACGTAGTGTTGAGAATTTGCTTTTAGTTTATCGACATCGATATTTTTATTATACATTAATATTGATTAGTTTAGACATGTGTGATATCTTGTGTTGTATGTGTCGTTACCTCTAACCGTCCATATGGTAAACCATATTATTATCACATTTTGAATACTTATAATAAATATCAATAAATAATAATCTTAAATAATAATCTATTCTATCTAACACAACTCGTTATGATTTCTTAGGTTTAAAATAAAACATTTTTTTCGAATTCTATCACGTTTTTTTATTATACTGAGTCCGGACATTTGCATCGTTCATGATCAGGGGGGTTATCACCACCTTTTAAAGTAGTATTATTATAAACTTACTTCGTTTTTTTATACAGGAATCTAGGAGAAAGACTAGTCTGATTTATTGATATAATATCGATAACATAACATAACATCGATAAGTGCACTAATATCCCAGCACTATTCCATTACCCCGGCGCCGGCAGTAATCCGGTGTCGTTTTATTTTCGCAAATCAGTGTTGCGGTTAGAAGCGCGCACGGTAGCAGGGAACAGGTTCTTATAAATCAATGTGTTCTGTTTGTTTCTAGAAGGGATATTGTAGTGGATTCCACGCTTTGCTACATAATTTTTTGTAAGATTTTCCTTTAAGCTTTATTTGTATTTTGAAAACAGATCACAAGAATTTTAAATAAAATATATTTATGAAAACAAACGCAGAGGCAGACTGACTGACTTGCTGAACTGGCTAACTTGTTGGAAAGGCTGGCTGATCTGGTTGGCTGGCTGGCTGTTTTATTACACATATTTAAAAAGTAATAATGCACAGTGCACACTATTAATATTGGAATTTCTTGTTAAGTTTCTTGTTGCAAAATTTATTTTAGCTTTTTATAATCGCGACACTGCTTGCCTTTGCCGTCACAAGGCAAGCTAGTAGGTTTGCATACATCGAGGGAGGACGTGCTCAGAGCTCTTAGGGGACTTTACCCTTAGGGGGTCTCCAAAAGGCTAATAAGCAGTTACTTCTCTTACACCAGGGGCGAATATATGAAGAAAGTTTGCTAAAAAAAGGTCGCCATCACCAGGCAAGCTAAGGTTTGAGCGAATATATGAAGTAAGTTCACAAACAAATGGTTGCCATCACCAGGCAAACTAGTAGGTTTGCATATATTTAGGGGGCCACCAATTCTTGTGCGCCCAGGGACCCATGCATGCCTTAAGACGGCCTGGACTGCAGCTGCGTCGTTTAATCGTCGTTTAATACAAAAATAAGTAAACTTTTATGCTTTTATACTTGAAATTTACATATTATTCTCCTAGTATTTTCGGTGGCCTTTTTGTCTTTCTAACTAGAACAATATAGCAAAGAAGACCATAACTAATATCGTTATCTATAAACGAATGAGACGCAGCACAGTCTCACAGACATGGATATCGCAGTATTACCGGCGCGTAGGCGTGAATTAATTACATACCGCACCACCCAGCACATGGGAACCTCTACTTGAGGGAATTTCTGAGATTAATACTTATTTATTTTTTGTACCCTTTTTGATATAAGTTTCTATGCATACAAACCTTTACAATAAACCAGTAAAGTGACAGTTCCCTGTTTTTTCGTTCGGTGAAAGATTTTCGGTGGCCCATACCGCACCACCCAGCACATGGGAACCTCTACTTGAGGGAATTTCTGAGATATTTATTTTCTACTTTTTTAAGATCTACTTATTTATTTTTTGTACCCTTTTTGATATAAGTTTCTGTGCCTACAAACCTTTACAATAAACGAACGTAAAGTGGCAGTTCGCTATTTTTTCGTTCGGTGAGTGATTTGGCTCAATTACCTACTTACTTTTCTAATACCTATTCCCTTCTTTTTAAGTGGAATACACTGTGAGTGGTAGAGTCATGCTGTACATCCATATTTCGCCGAGCTTAGTTCCGTTCGAGATGTGATAGGGGGCGAGCCAATCGCCATATCGGGCACAAATTCCAGACTCCGGGCTGATACTGAAAAATCCAATATCACTGCTCGATCCGGGGATCGAACCCGAGATCTCAGGACGATAGTCGTACCACGCACGCAATACCACTACGCCACCGAGGCAGCCGATCGAATATCTATAATACAGTCACTACTTTATTGCATCGGGATATATTACAATATCCAATAATTTCCTAAACATACAAACAATAGACAGACATCCTCATCTTTATTAAAGAGACGTGAAATGTATCTATCGATACACAATAAAAACTGTATCTATCGATATAGAATCACAAAACGTTGAAACACAAAACCGTGCGCTCTCATAAGTTTAATTAAATATTTATTCGTGTAGGGCGGGGCTGCTCCGCCCTCTCATCGATGTCGATATTGTTTTCTAGATTTAAGATTAACCCGTGTGGCCATTAGGCAAGCGGGGTACAGCGGTGACATATTGGTTTGTTACATGTCGAATTAATCCATGTATTATAACGTAGTTTTAATCCCACACATAAATATCTCCATCCCTTTCAAATTATTTTTGTACTATTTCCAATACAAATAAAAGTAGATATTTCTTAAGATTTCTGGAACTTAAAAGTATACAGTATATTAACAGATGTTCCCTAAGACTGCCTCGGTGGCGTGGTGGAATTTCGGTACGACTATGGTTCCGAGGTCTCGGGTTCGATCCCCGGGTCGGGCACAGTGATATTGTATTTTTCCATATCAGCCCGGAGTCTGGAATTTGTGCCCGTTATGGCCATAGGCTCGCCTCTTATCACATCTGGGACGGAACTAAGCTCGTCGAAATGTGGGTGTTCTAGTTCGCTAGTGCGCCTGTGCCTACCCCTTCGGGGATACAGGCGTGAGCTTATGTTATGTTATGTTCCCTAAGCCGCGACAATAATGATGGTTTTCCATGAGCAACTTACTTAAATCAAGAAAACGCTTTATCATAAAATTTGTTAATAAATGTTTCCACCTCAGTAAAACCAAAAACAAATCAAGAAAGACCTACGTCTTGTACCAACGTCAATTATACGGCATATAGCTGGTACAATCAAAATAACATCACATACTTTAAATAATAATGTATATGGATCTATCAATATACACCCTTCATTTACCAACGCTATTTAGATCAAAGACTAAAAACAACCTATTTCATGGCCCTAAGGAGAGGCGACCTCCGTGCCCGACCGCATTTATCATACTAAAGGTCAGGTGTGCGATGTTTATCGATGATTTTTATGGTGTCAGCGCGACCGGCACTGGCTTGCGTGGTCCGACACTCCTTTAATGACACGGAGATTTGGGTCTGAATCCCGGATATTGTGCGTAAAATTGTGTGAAAAGCGCAGTCCTATTTTAAGATTCTTCTTGCTTGTTGTATGCAATCAAATTGTTTAACTAATAAATTTGTATGTAATTCAGGTGGTGATTTATTTCTGAAGTTGTACAAAAAAGAAAGAAAAGTGTATGGTGTGACTAATCATACAACTTTATCTTAAGCATTGTAACTGTAGCTCTCAACAACTTCTTGTAGTCAAGAAAATAGTAATAATAGTTTTAATAGTAAAAATAGTAATGCAAGGGAAATTGAACCAAATCATAATTTAAAAAAAAATATTACTAAGTGGTCGCTTAATTTGCAGGATAGAAACAAATCATGAAAAGTAAGAAACGAATAAACAAATGTGTCACCTGATGGTAACTAATCAAAACTGCTCATTAATAGCTACAATGGCAAAGAAAGCAGCGATGCATTTTGATTCACAAAATTTAGAAAATAAGAAGCTTAGAGGATAGACAAAAAGATGTTAATGAAGCGGATAGATGGGAGGGGGTTGGATAGAAGAATCGGCAAGATCATCCCCATAGAACGTATATCAGCCAAAATTGTCGACGTATTAAATAAAGGACGGGTTAGAAATGATCTAAACCTACAAGACTGGATAAAAAAGGTTGTTAAAAGTAGATGAAGTTGTAATAAGATATCCATAGCAGTTGTATGTATGAAGCTAGTTATGAAATCAATCAACAACTAGATTCAGGATGCGCACATCCTTGACCCTTCAATATGCCAGAAAATTTGGCATTTACCACGACAAATATTGATCGATAATGTTGCATGAAATATTGATTTTGACTGCAGAATTATTATCGTTTTAATCTTTTTGACATCGATTTTAATGCCAGTAAATTAATAACTTAAGCTATTTGTCAGAGAAGAAGATATACCGTGGTGCAAAGTGCAATAGCTGGCTCCTAACTTTTAATATATATGTGGGATTGAAGGAATTCAAAGAATTGATACAATTAATAATGTATTTTCTTAAGGAAAAATCTTTTACAAATCTGACATCTTATCGTTCGTTTTCAAATCTTAACTGTCATCTTCTTATTTTATTTTATAATACATCGCCGAACATTTCGATGAAAGGAGTTTCTAATATTAAATTCTATTTAATGAATTATCCACACGGCCGTCCTGCTCATTCATCTGCCCCAGATGAATCTAAATCTTCCAGCATCACCCAAGGTTTCATCAAATCTGCTGAAGTCGTTGTGTGTATGGGTCCTTCACCATGTCCCACCTTCTTGACAGTGTATCTATCATTCCGCTTCTTCTGTGTAACCTCATATGGTCCTAAGAACTTTGGAAACAGCTTTGAACCTTGTGAAAATTGCGTCTTCTTTATTGCAACTAAGTCACCAACATCATAGGAAACTGCTTCCTTTCTATTCTTATTATAGCTTTTCATATTTTCTTCTTGTATTTTCTTAATAGATTCCTTTGCTCTTTCTCTGAGTTCTTGTCTTTTTTCATTGAAAATCTGAATATTTTCTTCTTCTATCAGTTGATATAATTCATCATCTTTATCTCTTATCTTAAAACCAAATAGTAATTCGAATGGAGTCATTCCGATACTTCGTTGATATGTTCCATTCAGGCAGCGTTGCACATTGGACACTCTGCGATACCATTTTGTAGGATCATCGGCACTTAGTTTGCTCAGTACAGCGATTATTATTTGATGAATCCTCTCGACTTGACCGTTTCCTCTAGGTTGTCCAGTAGTGATCGTATAATGCATAATATTTTCATTCTTACAGTAATCTTTAAAGTCATTTGCAGTAAAAGCGGCATTGCGATCAGTGATAATTCTTTCTGGTGAACCAAAAGTCTGTTGCTGTATTCTTAGTTTAACTAATGTTTCTTCGGTCGTTAAAGTTTTTACAGGATAAATCCAGGTAAACTTGGTATAGGCGTCGACTACAGTGAGAATGTACTTGTAATTCTTGTGTGTCGAAGTCAGTGGTCCAAGATGATCAATGTGATAGGTTGACAACGGCACATCTCCTTTATCTATAGGGTGTAGATATCCTTCTTTCTTTCCTTTCTTATTAGATATTAGAATACACTCGACACAGTTGCTTATGACTTTTTTTATCTTGTCCTGTAAATTATCTATGTAATATTCTCTCTTTATCAATTCCTCAGTCTTTGTTATTCCAAAATGTCCTCTTTCATGATTTTTCCTAATAATCTCATACTGCATTTTCTTTGGTACTACAATCAATCTATTGCCATTTTTGACTTTGTAAATTATATCTCCTTGTAAAATATAATCTTGATAAGACTCTTTTTCCAAAATTTTCTTTAATGCTTTTATATGATCATCATCTTCTTGAGCCTTTTTTATACGAGTTGTAGTTTCAGTGATTATTAGACAAATCGGATTTCGACTTAGCGCGTCTGCGTGTTTCATACTTGATCCTGGCCTGTGCTCAATCTCATAATCGTATTCTTCTAGAAGTAAAGCCCAGCGAGCAACTACAGGCGGTAAGTCTTTCTTTTTCAGAGTCATAGTTAATGCTGAACAGTCGGTCACGATTTTGAAGTGAATCCCCTGCAGATACACTCTAAATTTCTTAATCGCTTCTACAATAGCAAGGACTTCTAAGTAATAGCTGTGGTAATTTCTTTGAGTAGGAGTAGTCTTTTTACTCATATAGTGAACTGGATGAAATTTGTCATCTTTAGGACTCCTTTGCAACAGCACAGCTCCATATCCATCTGCACTTGCATCTGTATGAAGTTCTGTCGGTAGATCAGGGCTGTAAATACGCAGAACTGGAGAGTTACATAATATTTGCTTCAGTTCTTCAAAAGCTCTTTCACACTTCTCATCAAAATTAAATGCAACATCCTTCTTTAATAGATCAGTTAGCGGTTTAGCAATCAGTGAGTAATTTTTAATATACTTCCTAAAATAACCAGTAAGTCCAAGAAATGACTGAATGGTCTTAACGTCTTTAGGTTTCTTAAATTTTGCTACAGCATTTATTTTGTCTTCAGAGGGTCTTACTTCATTATCTCGAATTAAATAACCAAGATATTCTATTTCTTCTTTAAAAAAGTGACATTTCTTCCAATTAAATTCTAAACCGAATTCTTCTGCTCTCTTTAGTACCTTTTTTAACTTCAATAGTCCTTCTTCTTCAGTTTTAGATGGTATATTCAAGTCATCAAGATACGCTGTTATAGTGCCATCAGCGATTAAATCACTAAATACATCATTTATAAATCGCTGAAATACAGATGGCGCAGTACACAGTCCAAACGGCATTTTTAGAAATTCATATTGTCCTTGAGGTACTACGAAAGCCGTGTACTTCTGGCTGTCTTTGTGAACTTTCACGTGCAAGAAACCATTACGTAAATCAAGAGACGTAAATATCGTTGCATCTTTCAACTTGTCTATCTGATCTTCTATTAAAGGTAGTGGAAATCTCTCTCTTATAACTTTCTTATTTAGTCGTCTATAATCTATGCACATACGGCGTGTACCATCTTTTTTGTGAGCCAAGACAACAGGAGCTGCAAAATCAGATTTACTAGGTTTGATGATTCCTTTAGCTAACCATTCTTCGATTTGTTTGTTAACTATACCCATTTCTAACGGTGACAAACGTCGTGGGCTTTGATAAACAGGATCTTCATCAGTAAGTATAATTCTTAATTCTACATTACTTTCTTTTGTCTTCTCACTAGGTTTATACTCATTGCACAAATTACGAATTTGTTCTGTATATTTCGTTGCTCCTATGTCATAATTTTGATCAACATTATCATCTTTAACTGAAAGAGTAAGGTGCATAATTCTTTCCAAGTAGACACCACGAGGAGTAAAATTAACTTCAAAATCTTTAAGTATAGGTTTACCAATAATCACGTTCTCGGGTATTTCAGTATCTTTGACTACATGAAACGTGATATCTGTATAGTAGCTGTCAATCTCAACATTAACTGTGAACGTTCCTTCTGTGTAAACCTTATTCTCAGCTATACCAGTTAGGCATGTCATTGATTCCGTATTAAAATTCTCTATTCCATCTTTAATTTTTCCAAATTCTGTCTTTGTCATTATATTCACATCACTTCCGGTATCTATTAGAGCTATTATATCATTTCCGTTAATTCTAATCTTCTTATATGGACTTTTAACTTCTTCATTTGTTTTCTTATTATCGTCTTCAATATTAAGAGTCTTCTTAGGTTTATTATTAGGACAATCCGTCGACTTATGGCCAAATTCATTGCACTTGAAACATTTGATTCCCTTTGAACATGTAGGCGTTTGATGGTCCAAGTCACCACAGTTGTAGCATCGCTTGACACTAGTCTTTTTGAATGAGTGACTGGTGGAAGAGTTCGAGGGACTTAAGACTTTGGCAGGCATCTTCTTTTTGAAGTCACTGTAAATGTCTAACTTTTTACGAAACTCTTTTATATCTGATGCTCCATACAGAATAACCTTATTTGTTTCGTTATCTCTGATTCCATCAATGACGTATTCAATTAAAGCAGAATCCTCAACTTTGCCATGGAGTGCCAATTCTTTCATAGCTAAGAAATACTGTTGGAATGTTTCGTCGTTCTTCATCTTTCGCGAAGCCAACTTCTTGTGAATGATTGCACTATTAATTTTAGGTCCAAACTCTTCTTTAAGGGCCTTCTTTAAACTTGAGTAATCTTTTACCCTGCCCAATGACCTTAAAAATAGTTTAGCTGTACCGTTTAAAAGTCTCTTCGCATAAATCAGCTTTTCTACAGCAGTCCAACGCATTATATGAGCTGTATCTTCAAATTCATCAATAAAAGATTCAATTGGGTATGTGTCATCACCAGTAAATGACGTCATTGACTTCTCTAAGTCGGAGAATGAAATTTGTACATCGACCTCTTGTTCTTCATCTTCATTTTCATGCGGAGCTTGAGTGGAATATTTTTTCGGCGGCATCGTGGTTAAATTAGTGTTAAGTCTGCTTCTTGGAGATCTTCTTTTAGTCGTCGTGCAGAAAGATAGTCGTTTGGAAGTCATAAAAATATTCTTTAGTTTATTCCAAATATTGAAATAAAGTCGTCTTAAAAATCCGAGAATCCCGCATTTCTTCATAAGCTGGTAATACTTGATTCGTAAAATTGTAGTTCAGTCTTACATCAGAAAGTCCTTAAAATAGCACCAATTTCTTCGATTCTATCCCGGACGAGCCCCCAAAAGTTGTGGGATTGAAGGAATTCAAAGAATTGATACAATTAATAATGTATTTTCTTAAGGAAAAATCTTTTACAAATCTGACATCTTATCGTTCGTTTTCAAATCTTAACTGTCATCTTCTTATTTTATTTTATAATACATCGCCGAACATTTCGATGAAAGGAGTTTCTAATATTAAATTCTATTTAATGAATTATCCACATATATATATATATATATATATATATAAAAAAAAATATATATATATATATATTTTTTTTTTATTTTTTTTTTATAGCAGAGACTGGCAAACGAGCAGATGGGTCACCTGATGGTAAGTGATCTCCACCGCCCATAGACACCCGAGACTCAAAAAGAATCATAGGTGCGTTGCCAACCTAAATGGGTGGAATGGAAGGGGAGGGAAAAGGAATTGGGAAAGGGAGGGGGAATTGGACTACCGGAAATCTCACTTATCGAAACGCGACAGCGAGCTGCCACTTTATGTCGGTTTTCTGTGAGCCGGCTCATTCGTGCTATAGACTTACTTACTGTCTACAGCGTTAATAATAAAAATAATAAGCCAAATGCAGAAGGCAGTGTTACTGGACATGGCACGGTGAAGAGATTCCTCACTCTGGGGTCCTAACCGCCGGTGGGTTGGGTCCCGAACCTCTCCATCGGAGGGGAATCATTTTATATTTTTAAATGTATTATTTTTTTATTCATAATATATTTAAAAATGGCAGCTTGGTTGTCGCGTTTCGTTCGGTAAGTGAGATTTCCGGTGGTCCATTTCCCCACTCCCTTTCCCAATCCCCTTCCCTCCCCTTCCATTCCCTCCTTTTAGATTGGCAACTCACCCATGATTCTTTTTGTGTCTTGGGTGTCTACGGGCGGTGGAGATCACTTACCATCAGGTGACCCATCTGCTCGTTTGCCAATCTCTGCTATAAAAAAAATATATTCTTTTTTATAATATCCAATTCACTTGTAGCTGTGAAGCCATTAAAAGAACAACCAGCAGTCACAGTCACGTCAACACCTCAATAATAACATCAATTACAAATGCAAACGAAATAATGATTGTAACAGCTAGAAACTACCCACAGCGTGACGAATATATGGAAAACTTCATCCGAACAATGTTGCTTGTCGTAAAAAAACTGTTTATCTAATAACTTGATTGGCTAGGAGCTGGACTTCTTAGACCAATACGTGATTAATATAAAAAAATATTGATAAAATATATAACCATACCAGGCGCAGTTACGCAGATTTATTTGCATAAAATCATACATTCCAAAATTGACTCTCCTGAATTACTTTCACTGATTAGGTTTAACACAAAATTTAGAATGCGTAATCCCAACTTCGTGCGTCGAATAAGTATTAACAATCCATCATATTATAATTATATAACTATAATGTGTCGCTTGTATAACGATCTGGCAAAAGAACAGGAACTTAGCGATATAATGAATAACAGGTCTGCGAAGTTTATAAAATGCTTAAGCAAATATTGTATCAAACATTGATTCTAACTTTAAAACTTTTTGTAAGTGTAAGCTTGTAGGATAGGCAATCTATTTGTTAATAATACATTTTAATCTGATATTCAAACATAACGTCTACTTATATGCTATAATCATGATTTGGGCACAGATTTTGGAGTGCAATCTAGATGTAAGTTACTAACACTAGCTGTATGGATTGTGTAATTTGATTGTATTCTGTATTGTGTAAAAGGCGCTTTATAAAGACCACTTTTACAAATTAGGCTTATGAAAAAATAAATTTGAATGCATGTTTGTTACTTAATCACCCCGAAATTGCTGATTGGATCTGGATATTTGATACAGAGATAGATTATAGCCTGGAATTGCACACAGATTTTATCCTTGTTTATTGATTTTGTTTGTCTTTATCTTGATCGTTTGCCTTCTATTTTTCCAAATAAATGACCGAGAGGAAGAAACCCCAAACGCTAGTCTGACCAGATGTCTAAGCAAGTGGAAACGCCAGTCAGCGTCGATATCTACCAGGCTGAAAACCGTAAATGGAAAAAGGCCATTAACGAAATCCTTGCACGGAATCACGATCCTCAACGATCATAAGTGGACGATAAAAGGGGACGACAATTTATTTTGTCGATAAATACGGTTATAGATTTCCACGCGAACAAAGTAGTTATAAAGAAATAATTCATAAATTACAAATCTCCGTGGCGCAGCGGGCGAGTAGCCGGCTGGGAAACGTGAGGTCGCGGTTTCAATTCCCGCACTGAGACAAATGTCTGTGTGGCCCATAGATATCTGTTTCGAGTCTGGGTGTTGTGAGACCGAAAGTCTCTCGTAGTGTCTGATACCCACGATACAGGTTACATCTAGTGTGAGGTCAGGACTATGGGTGTGACTGTTGGGTGTATTTATTTTATTTATTTATTATTATTAAAAAAATCCTAAAGGATTCTGCAACTAATCATATCACTGGCTCTCCGACCGAATCGATAGTCGATAAATCATAGAGTGTGGACGCGGATTTACGGCACCTGTTGCACAAATTAACAAGTCATATTGTTTGATTTTACGCGCGCTTTCTCCCAAATATGGCGGCAAAAAACGGTAAACTCAGAGTAGCCGAAGTTTGAAGACATAAGTAGGCTATTAGAACTAAGGGCCACTTGCAGCTCCGCGGTAAATCTCTATTTATCTCAAATCTTCATTTAAAGATAGGAGAGAGTTGTAGGATAAATCAAGTTTAGCTTTAACTCTAGATTAATAGACTGCCTCGGCGGCGTAGTTGTATTGTGTGCGCGGTACGAATATTGCCCTGAGGTCTAGGCTTCGATAGTTGGGTCGGGCAAAGTGAATTGGATTTTACAGTATCAGCCCGGAGTCTGCAATTTGTGCCCGACATGGCGATAGGCTCGCGCCCTCTCACATCTGGGACGAAACTAAGCTCGGCGAAATCTGGGTATTCTATTTCGCTAGTGCGCCTCTGCCTTCCCCTTCGGGGATACAGGCGTGAGCTTATGTTATGGTCCCATATAAATTTGATCACGATCGGATAGATAAAGTTTTTAAATTGGAAATTACCTCTACCTCTATATTAAATCTCTTTGGTAAAGATGCATAATATTTCGATGCATTCTTTTACACTTTACGTACACCGATAGAAATTCGACACAGTATCATGTTTTATATCGTTTATATCAATATTTATCTCCAAATGTTATGGGTTATTAAACTATTAGCCCAACTTCACCCATATCATGGGTTGTGTGACAAACGCGCTATTTCCGTTGCATCGACAATTAAAAACTGTTTTGTTAGAATCCGTTATTTTTCGGTGGGTAGCGGTAACTTCAAAGATTTCATGTTATAATAGTTCTAAAAAAACTTTCCTACTAATAACGATTAGGTATAGGCTTAAATAAAGACGTTTAATAAAGCTCCCCAATTACATCTGGGACGGAATAACTTCGCCGAAATGTACCCATTTGGACAAGGGATATAGGCTGAGATTTATAGAACAAACTTCGACTAAGTCTAAGTCAAAGAAACGAACTCAGCGAGCATTTGGAATTTTTAAATCAAATTTCGACTTAGTTCGAGCTATTTTTTACAAAAAAAAAACAGACAGACTCAGCAAAGATTTTCTTGTAAAAAATGACTCGGATTAAGACAAAGTTTGATATAAAAAACCCAAATCCTCACTGAGTTCGTTTCTTTGACTTAGACTTAGTCGAAGTTCACTACGGGTATACACTTATGTTAATATGGATTTTGAAAAGGGTATTTAGGCTCCCGAAAACATCACTTACTATACGAAACGCAGCCAACCTATTCCTACCTAATTTCCCTAAACACCTCAAAACACTCAACATCATGTTAACATAATTATTCTTGTCAAGACTATCGTTAAGCTTAAGTTGCATATTTTAATAATTCTCAAGTGGTAGAGCCACGCTGTAGACAGTAACGTCTATAGCACGAATGGGCCGGCTCGACCGGTGAGATACCACTGTCTCATAGAAAACCGACGTAAAGTGGCAGCTTGCTGCCGCGTTTCGTTCGGTGAGTGAGATTTCCGGTTGCCCATTTCCCCACTCCCTTTCCCAATCCCCTTCCCTCCCCTACGATTCCCTCCTTTTAGGTTGGCAACGCACCCATGATTCTTTTTGTGTCTTGGGTGTCTATGGGGGGTGGAGATCACTTACCATCAGGTGACCCATCTGTTCGTTTGCCAATCTCTGCTATAAAAAAAAATTTAAAGAGGATAATGTATCAAAAGAGACTATTTGGAAATATTAATACTGGTACCTGTCGACCGACTTCCACAAAAGGAGGAGGTCCTCAATTTGTCTGTATTTTTTTTATGCATGTCACCCGATATCTCCGCCAAATGTGGACCGATTTTCTAAATTATTTTTGTGTTCGATATAGCTTATTTCAAGGGTGGTCCCATATAAATTTGGTCACTATCGGTAAATTGAAAGTCGGTCAGTTAGGTTTTTAACTTGTGATTATGAACTGTATAAAAGAAGAAGATATTACCTCTATATTGTCATAAGAGATTGAACTGAGTATTGGTCTGCCAAATATATTTAGTAAAATCAACAAACAATCTTTTAATTATATTATTTAGGAGACATGGAAATAAGGATAATATGGATGGAGTTTACAATCATTTGATTACAGTGATGAGAATACATTAGAACACTCGCTTAGTTCAGCGGTACGATGAGCCTCGCCTCGCATCCGCGTCCATACGCTTCGTTTCAAATTACATAACGCATAAATACAATAGGCTAGCATTATTTATGGCTGGTTTTAAAGTAAAAGCTCACCTATCCAATGGCGGCGGTAAAATGACGCTTAATCGTAGATTAGATTTATGCAGTAATTGAGAATTATGGATCGGCGATATTACAATTATTAATATATACCGTGTGTTCTCATCGTCACTGTTGACCAGGATCCTATGTTCGATTCCCAGGTTGGGTAAAACGATTTTTTCTACTACATGCTTTAAAGATGTGTTGCATCGATTTCACGCCGGAGTGAAATATGAACAGGTGAAAAGAGACGACTTACTGAAATATATTTTATTTATTTATATTGCATCATGCCATGTTGGCTAAATAACATAACATAACATAAGCTATAAAGTAACATAAAATATAAGAGACGCACTGGCGAAGTAGAACACGCCGAGCTTAGTTTCGTCCCAGATGTGAACGGAGGCGAGCCTATCGGCATATCGGGCACAATTTCAGACTCCGGGCTGATATGAAACAAAACAATATCATTTCGCCCGACCCGGGGTTCGAACCCGAGACCTCAGGACGGAAGTCGTACCGAAATATAACTACGCCACCAAGGCACTCAATGGCTAAATAATTATTTCTTTATTTCACCGAAGTATGCATTCATCAGCCATAGGACGTCGACTGCTGAACATAGGCCTCCCCCAAAGATTTCCAGATCGACTTGTTGGAAGCGGCCTGCATCCAGTGACTTCCTGCGACCTTTATCAGCAGTGGACGTCTTAAGGCTAATGATGATGATGATGATGATGCATTCATGAGTACAAATCTGACACTAGCCTAAAAATAAACTAAAATTACCCTCCAGCATCATTTTAGCCCCGCGCACTAGACACAGGTAATACTAATGAGTAGGGATGCGCCCAGGTCGCGCCGTATGACCTGCGATGTGCGCGATATATTGCGCGCTTCATCGCACTGACCGCGCATGCGCACCGGTCCTTCGACGACAATATGGCCGCCGCACCGCAACAATTACTGAGTTTAATGATATGTTATTTTTATAACGGGTATTAAACCCGTACGGGTACGCATTAGCGTAATTTTAATTATTATTTTCTGTGATTTTTATATATACAGCGTTCACGGCGCAGCGGGCAAGTATTCATGTCGTGATTGAATGATGGGTTAACCAAGACCATAGACAAATGTATACCTTTAATTCATTTATTATATTATACGTACTAATTAGTATGGGTCGTCGTTGACCAAGACTTACCATTAATATCAATTTGAATCACGCGCCTACGTAATTTCGGACACATGCTTTTAAAATGTCCTCTTTCATTGCACCAAAAACACATACCATTTTTGGCTGCACGTCTATCTCTATCACAGTTAACTATGGTCTAGTTAACTGTGATAAAGATAACATTCGGAACATAAAACCTTGCAGCTATGAATTGAGAAGTCATGGGTTCGATCCCCACTCAGAAATAAATATTTTTCAGTCACAATTTAAGGTGTTGTAAGACCGAAAGTTTCTTCTAAAGTCTAATTTGTCTAAAGAACTTTTAAAGTCGATGAAAAAGCATTAAAATAATTTCAATACAAAATTGCATCATTATAGTGGAAGTACCCTAAGTTACCTAGAACTAGGACTCTTGAGCAAAATCTAAGCAATAAGCCTATAGGTCGGCACACGTAAGCGACGCGACCTGCCCGCGGATCCCACACAGGCGAGCACTGCAGCCAAGGTCGTAACATCTCGGTACCGCTATGAGATCTCGGACCTGCCCAGACGTGTGCTGCTGGATGGGTGTAAAGTAAGGATATTTGAAAAATGTTTGGATAATTTTATTTAACGGTATTCGACATTCCACTTCTGCCCTGGCACACCACTGCGGGGTTCGGTTTTGGCAGACCGCATCGAAAAACCTCCAGCACTTGCACTTGTAATTGGAATAAAATTGTTAGCTAAAGTATTGTTTTAGTTTCGTTATACAATAAATATTGAGTTATATGAATTGGCAAAAAACAAAGAAGCCAAAACATTGGATAAAAAATTAATGTAATTATGAAAAAAGTACCACAAGAGTACGTCGGTCGCATGTGTCTGGCCCAGCGGCCTGAGCAGGAAAATTTCTGACAACCGTAAATGTATTCGAACTCGTTGCGCGTCTATGAAATTTGTATAAAATATTAACCAAACGTCATCAGTGCGCAGCGAACTCGAATACATTTACATTTACATAAGTTTTTCGTGCTCTTGTATGAAATATTAACCAAACGTCATCAGTGCGCAGCGAACTCGAATACATTTACATTTACATTACTTTTTCGTGCTCGGGCTACAGATCGTACCAGGGGTGCGTTCCCGTGGACGGCCCAGAATCCGCTGGCTGAACGTTCTGGAAGAAGATATGAGAGCTAATGGCCTCACTAGGGAGGATGCTCAAAATCGGGCGACGTGGTAGCGTTTAAGTAGGAAGGCCAGACCCTGGCAGAAAGCCTGTATAACGCCAGACAGAAAGAAAAAGTAATTATGCAAAAAGTCTAATCCACCTGACTGCAACACCAGTAAAGTATACATTGTGTATAATAAGCGAGCCGGCTTTGGGACTGTATCCGAAGATGTTCCCATT
Organism: Clanis bilineata; assembly: GCA_036417725.1. Classification (NCBI taxonomy): domain Eukaryota; kingdom Metazoa; phylum Arthropoda; class Insecta; order Lepidoptera; family Sphingidae; genus Clanis; species Clanis bilineata. The sequence goes on from CM071147.1 coordinate 16,572,066, forward strand.
CCGTAACATTTAAAGCCAGGAAACTACATCCATGAAGACATCTCATTAGTACTTGCATTACCGTGTAATGGTTAAAGCGCAGTCGTATAATCGTTATTTGAAAGCACATGTCATCCTGTAAACAACTTGCAATGTGATCATTTAAAAAGAAATTTTATTGATCCTTATATGTTCTTTTACATACATACATAAGCTCATGCCTGTATCCCCGAAGGGGTAGGCAGAGGCGCACTAGCGAACTAGAACACCCACATTTCGCCGAGCTTAGTTCCGTCCCAGATGTGATAGGGGGCGAGCCTATCGCCATATCGGGCACAAATTCCAGACTCCGGGCTGATATGGAAAAATCCAATATCACTTTGCCCGACCCGGGGATCGAACCCGAGACCTCAGAACCGTAGTCGTACCGAAATACCACCACGCCACCGAGGCAGTCATCTCGTCATTCGAAATTTTTGTAAATATCTGCATGCATTCCATCAAAATGAATTACTGAGTTTGTTGATTTCAGCAAACTCGCGGCCAATTTCCTGAAGTTGTCCAATGCATTAAAATAACCATCTTTCAAATTTTCAATTAATATTCCAAATTTGTGCCCGATATGGCGATAGACTCGCCCCCTATCACATCTGGGACGGAACTGAGCTCGGCGAAATGTGGGTGTTCTAGTTCGCTAGTGCGCCTCTGCCTACCCCTTCGGGGATACAGGCGTGAGCTTATGTTATGTTTTTTATGAAATTATTGCCGCAAAGAAATAATATTTGTGTCACTCATATTGAGTCAAAGATTATTCTAATACCTACCTACTGCTCTGAATCACAACACAAGGAAACCATATCTTACTGATAGAAAGAAAGAAATGTTTATTCATAACATTGCATTTAAATACATTAAATCCGAACTAAAATTAACAAATAACATAGTGTTTTCATGCGCACGTCACAAAAACGACCCAAACTCAGCATATGCTGGTCAATTGGCCAGCGCTGATCTTCCGTTAGACGAATAATTAATATTTTAATTTGGGGTGATGTCACGTACTGCAGGGTATGCATAAATAGCTAACTGCATTACTATAAGAAAAAATATCACGACAAATACAATATTTAATAGAATATTTTTATATAAGATCACTCATACTGACTCATACAAATTCTAGTTCTAAAGTTTTAGTAATATTGCACGACTTGTACGTAGCATCAGGCAATACCCATTTAGCATCACTGCGAGTTACCATAATGTCTAAAAAGATATTTTACGATCCTGCCACACATTACCCGAACTGGATGTAAAATGTGCGGAGCTCTTTACACGTTTCGATATTTTAAAGATGAATAAAAACGGTAAGTAATATGGAAAAAATAGTGTTGAAAGGAAAAATATAAAATTAGGTAAATCACTAAAATGAAACCCAACGTTTAAAACAAAAACAAATGCAGAACATTATCAGAATTATCATTATCAGAATCTTAAGAAGGTTGTAACAAATTACCAAAAAACAAGCTTACTAAAGTGGTCATCAGGAATTGCCCAACACCCGATTTTATTTATTTGCGAATTATTCAACTGGGGACTGATCATGACTATTCAAACTTATATATTTTTACAAAGATCAGAGTTACTTAACCTACAATTAAATTCAACTATAATTTAAGCCACCAAGATACATTGCGCCGTGCCCGTATTGTCAATAAATATTTGATCAATTATTCCTACCTGTAAGACATATCATCCCGATTTGTCTTACTCTAATCGTGTCGTATAGTGTGAAAGCGTTTAAAAGTCGCAGTAAAAGTAAGGCTCGCCGATGCTCGTAGCTATTTTGTTCAAACGACTAGCTTTGCCCCATAAGCTGCGACATTGAAACTGTACCGGTTGGCTGGGGAGTAAATTGAAAATTCCAGTCTTGCTATTGAAGAGTTCCTGTGTTTTGAACTCAAACTTTTAAGTATATTCGCGAGGAATTTCTGCGGGAATTCTGACTGTGTCGTCAGCCATTTATTTAGTTTATTCATAACCCGTTTAAAAGTTAGTTAAAATAAGTTATTTAGGAGGATGTTCATGGGATCGTGTTCGATTGATTCCTTCAAGAAAGTCAGCATTGAAAGAATTAACGCCAAAACTCCAACAAAATCGGCAAAAATTTAATCATCGCATTAGCGAGAAACATTAGAGAATATAATTCTAAACATAATATCATAATAATATAATTCTAGAATTATCTTTTATTTTTAGTAAAATATCACTAAGGTCTATTTTATATATCGCTTGGTCTAGTGACAACAAATATACGCAGTAGACCAGATGATCCTGTTCCGTTATCTTGTTTGAATTCCAAGTGAGGCAATGCATTTTTTCTAAAACTAGTTTTGCAGACAATACTGACTTAACACCGATTCACTTCAGACAGTCAGCTGGTCGTAAAAACTAAAGAAAATGCGCTGACTGAAAGAAGACGTAGGTTCCATAAATATGCATTTGATTATCACAACATCATCAGAACTCCTATCGCCTCAGTTAACCTAACACCGTCACCAAATTACAATACCCATACAATTATCACGTGAAATTGCCCACACCCTTCGAACCGACCCAGCAATGAATAAGGTTTAAGACCCCATCCGCATTCACGGTGTATCTGGCCACGTATCTAGGCTTTCCTCGGATGATCTCGCATTGTTTCGGCTTTGATAAAAATGTTAAACAATAGAGGAGATGAGTGCGCGCCGACCGCCGCCGGCCGAGCAGGGGTTGCCTGATGTACCATCCATTGAGATAAAATTATTTACCTATTTATTTATTTGGAAAACTAGTAGTCGTTACATTAATACTTACGTCTAAGATAATGTAAATTCTTAATTAATTTTAATGCACAACACTTTAAGGTGTCACAGCATGCATAAAAGAGTAACATCAATATTAATTATAGCTTAAGCATATCTGCAAAATATTTAAATTTAATAAAACTGTTTAAATAAGTAGTAAAAATAGAAATGGAGTATAGATAATTATTATGATTTATTGTCTCTTAACAATGTCAAAACAACTCTTTTGAAATCAGTCAAATTTATTTAGAAACACATCCACTTTTTCGCAAATAGTGTTATATGCTTTGAACAAACGAGATATAGGCGATATGGCAGCACGAGCAACTAAAGTGCTTGGCTAAAGAAAAGGGCTCTCTAAGACAGTTTCCTCAAGTGAAAGAGTAAATATTTGTACTGCTTCGGTGGTGTGGTGATATTGCGTGCGCATTACGACTATTGACTGAGATCTCGTGTTCGATTGCCGGGTCGGGCAAAGCGATGGGTTTTTCCTACTCCGTATTAGCTCGGACTCTGAAAGTGCCCTATATGGCGATACGCTCGCCTTTCATCACATCTGGGAAATCAGTGAAATGTGGGTGTTCTGGTTGACTAGTTTGTCTATGTCTTTCAGGGATACAAGTTAGTCTATGTACATATATATAAATGTGTATTTGAAAAGAGAAGTTGAGTCTTCGAAATCAATACGTACATGATTATAAATAGGCAATGCCAAAAGTATCATGGACGGCGTTGCCAGTCCTTAAGGAAGGAAATACGGATTGAGAAGGGAAGTGTCATATGAGCCACCGGAAATCTCACTCATCGAACGAAATGTGGCAGCTCGCTGCCACTTTACGCCAGCTTTGTGTGAGACAGTAGTATCAAACTGGTCGAGCTGGCCCAATCGTGATGTAGACATCTCTACAGCGTAACACTACCATTCAAACAGCGAAAATACCTCGGATTAATAATAATACTAACTTATTGAGATAGAAATTAACTAGTGTAAAAGACTTGGTTAAAACGTGCCTCTTAGCACTATATTCGCTACACAACTGTACTGTATATCTCAAACTAGTTGTGTACACTTCGAGCTCCAAAGGGAGACTAACTCAATAATGATAGCTCCCGCTCTTTTATACCTTTTGCTTTAGTTAATAAAGAAATACCTTCTACAAATATTATGAATTACTTGGAGGGTAGTTAATATAAATATAATTAACATACTACCCTTTAATATCGTGTACTAAATCACAACAATTATACGAATTCGTAACATTAGCAAGCAAATGCAAACTTAGTAGCAGTATTCCGTACTCATAGCTCGCTGACACAAGATACAGTCCACTATTCATGCGAGTGACTATGCATATTTCTCGCTACATTTATCATATATTATGCCAGCAATGAATATTCCACTGTTAACGTACTATGGCCGTGTGTACTGAAGTTAAATTTATTAATTGTGCCGGCCGACCTGGCCTTGCTGCGATTTATGGTGCGCAGTTATTGTTGATGCCACTTTGATGCATGGATTGGCTTTGTGCGTAATGCATTCGCGTTAGATTTGAATGTGTTTAGTACGTTAATTATTTTGTGAGCTATTGCCGTGATAGAGATTGGTTATTTTAAATTCTGACTTAGCTGAGATTTATAGAGCTAACTTCGACTAAATCTAAGTCAAAGAAACGAACTCAGTGAGGATTTGGAATTTTTATATCCAACTTTGACTTAGTCCGAGACATTTTTTACAAGAAAATATTTGCTTAATCTGTCTGTCAGTCTATTTTTCTTGTAAAAAATGGCACGGATCAAGTCGAAGTTCGATTTAAAAAATTTCAAATCCTCACTGATTTCGTTTGTTTGACTCAAACTTAGTCGAAGTTCGCTATATAGATCTCAGCCTTAGACTAGTAAGGTGTTCTAGTTTGAGAGTATTTATGTATTACTGAACATACTGCCGTGGTAACCGAGTTAACAGTAAGCCCAAAAACACAATTTCGAAAAAACGGCGATTAAACTTCAATTTGGCGATTTCCATCCTTCGTGTTTGTAGAAAAAGTATAGAACAGATCTTCATGTTGCATATTACCAATAGAAAGGTAAAAAAATGTTTAAGCAATGGAAATAAAAGTAATTTAAAGAGTAGTAATTTAAATAGTAATTTCGTGACTTACTGCCCTCTATATTACCTCGGTAGCATAGGCATCCCCCAAAGATTTCTGGATCGACCTGTTGGAAGCGGCCTGTATACAGTGACTTCCTGCACCTTTATCAGATCGTATATCTATTAAACAATATCTTAATTTTGTACCTAATAGCCCGAGTGTAAATTCTGACCCAGCAACTCAATCATCTCTGGGAGTTTTCTCCATAATCTAACATCAGATCTCCAGGACAATATGAAACCATCTCGAAATCATACTCTTTCCTAAAAATCATTTAGATTTTTTGGAAAGAGTATGATTTCAAGATAAAACGTAACCAACAGTAAAGAACTGGTTGAAATTGATTTGACTAACTGGCGGTGGTAAGCACTTTCTACATCAAGCGTATTCGTTCACCATCCTTAGCTAGAAAAATCTATAACTTGCTGTTTTGATTTCCACATACTTTCTCCCACAAAAAATACACCAACTAATTAAGCTCGTCTATTAATTCCCCAAACAGCAGCAAGACAAACATCCCGTACGACGTCAAGTGGCTTTTGAATCGATTCCTATGAAATGAAGCGTTCGGCCCAGTTTCTATGGGATTAGTGGAGTGCCCTCTAGTGCTTGAGCAAACGAAATTCGTCTCCGTGTGTCAATAGTAGGTGAATGTGAGAATGCTGGATATGGTAGGCTTTTTGGATATTGGCCTCGGTGGCATTGTATTTCGGCACGATTACCGTCCTGAGGTTGCGGGTTCGATCTTCGGGTCGGGCAAAGTGATATTGGGTTTGTCCAATATCAGCCTGGAGACTGGAATTTTGACTCAATATGGCGATATACTCGCCCGCTATCACATCTTGGACGGTTATAAGCTCGGCGAAATGTGGGTGTTCTAGTCCTCTAGTACGCTTCTGTCTTCCCTTTTGGGTATACAGGCGTGAGCTTATGTTATGTTATTATGGTAGATTTTTATCCGAACACGACAAAGTGACACTACGCCTGATGATAAGCGCAATGCGGTCCCAAAAAATTTACCACCGATAAAGAATGAGGTCATCGGTGGTCACCAAAATCATGTTGATCTGCACAAATGCTTCTTCATACTCCAATGAGGGAAGAAGCGAATCTTGACACCCGTGACAGAACACGTGGATAATCAATAAAGCCTTATAGCCCAATGGAGTCCGGGCTTTCTGTAGTCATCAAATAACTTCAAGGGGTTACTACTTGCAGGGTTTAGGCTTTAGTCCACCATAATCGACTATTATGTAGGTTAATAGACTTTACATACCTTCGAGTATCTTGTGGAGAATTCTCAGCTTTGCTTATGATGTAATCCATCATTCAAAGATCTAGAGATACATACTTATGGAGTTGGTTTTAAACCTGCAGGGTTACCACCACCTCTTATAGCAGTATTACTATAATCGTTCTTCGTTTGTTTTGTATGAGAATCGGTACACGTAAGATTATAATAATCCTGCTATAAAAGGTGGTGGTAACCCCCCTGCGATACTAGTAGTAAAGGGCGCTGTAATAGCCTCACTGCTACACGACCGTCACCCCAGATTAATAGTCTCTACTATCGATTGTCGCCTCTTAGGACAGGCAGGGGATCATCATCATTAGACACAGGACGTCCCCTGGACAAAGGCCTCCCCCAACCATTTCCAGATCGACCTAGAATAGGCGATACCGCGGTGAAATTCTCTAAGCTCATCCATCCTACAAGGCAGACGCGTTAAAAACCCTACCTCATCCATTCTTCACGCATCAAGTTAAAACTAAATTCGGGTTGTCTCAGCGTGGGCCGTGTTATCATAGCTAGAAAGCCGATTGGAATGCGCGGGGTAACACCGGAATTCAAACAAACAGAATTACGTCCACGCCCTTTGTGTCTGTCTGTGTGTTTATTTTTTGTCGACAATCATTGGTTGAGTGGATTTGAGCAACGGTTCAAGACCAATTGAGGTGAGTGTAGTTTTAATAACGAGTGGTGAGCATTGTGATGTGTATTTTTAATCGATTTGAATAAACGGATGGTCTAAATCTCAGTTCTGTATTTTAAGGTATAGACTATAAAACGGTTTAGACCGGTGAGTCCGACATAACTCGGAGCTTCGGCTTGGAGAGATTTACAAAGGAATTTTCCCGTGTTAGAAAAAAATAAGGTATAGACTATAAGGTAAGCCCAGTAGATCTCATTTAGTCAATATCTATTGATATATGATATCAGAACAGACGTCATCATTATATTATTCTGCTGGAAACAACTTCAATAAAATATAATAAAAGGTACAATAAATTATTTAAATTATAACAACAATTTTAGAAACTAGTTTTAAAATGAAAATGTTTAAACAGCGTGGTTTTTCTAACACGTCTTGGTCAGGATTACATCCAGATAACGTCCGGTACAACTTAAGCTAAATCCTTAATTATATCTTAAAAGTGTGATGCATCGACCATACATTACTGCATAGCCCTTTACTTATAAAAATATTTAAGCGCTGCATATCTTTAACCATAGGTATCATTTTTAAACAAGGTAACGCATGGAAAAAAGTGACAGACTATTCTTAACGAAAAGATAAGCGAGAATGTTTTTATAAGTAAGGCCCATAGTATTGAGAGTAGAAATAAATAATAAATAAATAAATAAATACACCCAACAATCACATACATAGTCCTGACCCCACACTAGGTGTAACCTGTATCGTGGGTATCAGAAACTACGAGAGACTTTCGGTCCCACAACACCCAGACCCGAAACAAATATCTATGGGCAACACAGACATTTGTCTCGGTGCGGGAATCGAACCCGCGACCTCACGTTTCACAGCCGGCTACTCGCCCGCTGCGCCACGGAGGCTGTCAGAGAGGCACGGAGAAAAAAAAAGAAGAATGACAATATGTATGTCTCTCAGGATTAGATGCTCCACTAACGTTAAATTATAAAATTCAAAAAGTCTCTGCAAGAAGAATCTTCGCTATTCGATCAGAAAGATCCGACCGACACACAGCACGAATTGTTGTGAATGGTCATGAGCCTAAGATACGACCTTCCGACCGTTTTATTGTTTCACCATTTTTTTCTACAAATCGTCGATCAATAATCTCTTCCTCAATTGTGGTGAGCGGGGATTTACTTGATTGATACTTGTGGTTACACGTGGGTATTTTATTTAGAAAATATTTGCAGAATAACTCCCCTATTCCATAACTTGATATCGATAAAGTTAAAGGTAAATATTATCGAGCCTTTACAAACAAATTCGAATTGAAAACCAATGCTGAGGGAAATTACCTCAGCTTTATATTGAATTGGGATCACTGCTTAATCTCGTAATCTAACACAACATAATTCTTTTGGTCGCATTTGTGTCCGTAATCGTTTGTTGTGTAAGACTTTTTTTATTTTTCCTTTACTACGCAGCGGACGAGTAATCAAGGAGCAAGAAACTACGTAAAAAGATACAACGGGCTTGATTCCGACACAGATATTTGTGTTTTCGGGTCTAACTATTGTGAACGCAAGTCTCATGTAATTCCTGATATCCACATAACTGGATTAAATTATATATTACAATTGGTGCGTATTTGTTCATTAATTCATATGTGTTGATAATTTTTCACCTAATTTATACCTGATATCAATTTTTAAAAGTTGAGTCTTAAAATAAATTAATATGGACAGAAAATTTCAATTTTTTATCATTTATTTGAGAACATCTAATATTCTAAATCTCAACTAGTATTTGAAAGATATCTTTGACTGACAAATTAATATGAATTCTAAGCAACCTCAAGCTGTTCAAATGTTGTGTGTTAATTTATTCCACTTTTGATTTATTATAGAATTGGCTTGTGTGCTAGTTTTATACTAAAACTCTAGTTTTCTGACCTTATAACTTTAATCAGTGGATTTTTATTTATTTTAAGATTAATGGTTCTAAATATGATAATGACAACTACAAATCATAGATAATCACACAAATTAATCAAAATATAAATCTCTCAATATTGATATTTCTCGTATTTGCTACTATTATTCACATGGAAATATTTGGATGGAAAGATATTTACTATTTAAAGATCAATACATAATGTCGAATTGTTATTTATTAGTCCCATAACAAATGAAAATATTTTAATATTTTTTCAACCAATCAATGGTAATTCGATTCAATAAAATAACCTCATTTTTTCAATTTGGTTAATAAGTTGAAGAAAATAATGCTAGTATGGGGAAAATAGCGCCCTATAAATAATAAATAAGTTAAAGTGACATCAATAAAAGTAATGGAATATGTCGGAAAATGTCAGTCCAAATGTTTGAGGCAAAAGTAACGACAAAATATGAAAATTAAAAAAGGGGAGTGTTAAACCTTTCTATGAATTTTACTTTCGATGAATAAACGCGATAGATTAACTAGAATAAAAATAGTAACTAAGGAATGAAGTTAATGTACATAATTATGTAAATTATTATCATATAATCAATATTTAATTAAAAGTATCAAGTAACCTCAATCGACGTATACAACTCGATCTTACAAACTTAATAATTCAATGAAACACTTAGTCCACACCTCTAGGACACGAGCAAATATTTTATATTGGAAGCCATCATAGGATTTAATACTTATATAATAGCATCAATGCTATTAATGTCGAGGTCGTGGGTTCGCGACCTCGCGGGCTTTTGAAAAAGTGGTTATAAAATACCTCTCCCGACCTGGGTTCGATTCTTATTTCAGGAGTTTTTGTAACACCATTTGACCGATACTGGATCCTCCAAATAGAGTCTGCCAGCCGGACGTAAAAACTAAGCTAAATCATTTCTGCAACATGCTTAAAAGAGTGTGTTGCACCGAACCCACATTAAGGTGTTATAAGGGCAGGTAGAAAGAACAAAAGGCTTTAGTAGTGGTTATGTTAGTTTGATACCCAGCTAGAGTACTTTGAGCTGTGTAAAGTGTCTGTCTGACGAAGCAGATAGAAAGGCCTGCGACAGGACAAGCTAATGACCAATGCGACACAGGGACACAAGAATAAACCCCCATATACACCAACCACTGACTGCCTTGGTGGCGTGGTGGTATTTCGGTACGACTACGGTTCTGAGGTCTCGGGTTCGATCCCCGGGTCGGGCAAAGTGATATTGGATTTTTCCATATCATCCTGGAGTCTGGAATTTGTGCCCGATATGGCGATAGGCTCGCCCCCTATCACATCTGGGACGGAACTAAGCTCGGCGAAATGTGGGTGTTCTAGTTCGCTAGTACGCCTCTGCCCACCCCTTCGGGGATACAGGCGTGAGCTTATGTTTATATGTTTATGTATACACCAACCAACCACCAAGTCATGGCGCAAGAAAAACTGGATAGTGGATATACACTGACCGATCCTAGAACGCGATCCACAAAACTCACAAGGTGTGTGGGTTACTGTGGTAAATTTTAACATCATGTGTACGGTGGTCGCTATATGGTCGGATATGAATATTGTACCACGAGCTCTCGGGTATGTTACCCCACCTATCTAACTATCGGGTAAATTATTTGTCTCATGTATGGTCTTCTATGAACGAAATCGAGATCAGTGTAGTTACTGTCCCTATCGATTCGCCAGTTCTACACAACATAAGCTCACGCCTGTATCCCCGAAGGGGTAGGCAGAGGCGCACTAGCGAACTAGTACACCCACGTTTCGCCAAGCTTAGTTCCGTCCCAGATGTGATAGGGGGCGAGCCTATCGCCATATCGGGCACAAATTCCAGACTCCGAGCTGATATGGAAAAATCCAATATCACTTTGCCCGACCCGGGGATCGAACCCGAGACCTCAGAACCGTAGTAGTACCGAAATACCACCACGCCACCGAGGCAGTCCATCGCCAGTTGTAACCCATCCAAAAACTAATATTTTAGTAGGAAACAAAATACAATTTATTTTTGGCCACATTATAAATTATTTAACACTTTTTTTGGTCAGAAATGAAGTTTCCGTAATACCTACTTAGAAAACTTTGCGTCAGATTGACATCGTAATCAGTCAATGCTATGATCGATGTGGGTAACTAGAGATGTGAAAATATAAGTATTTCACATTTTACATATTATTTCAATATATTCTTTCTATGATCAACCACAGGAGTACGGTCGCAAGTATCTGGACCAGATCGTACCAGGACGACGTCAGATCGTCGCTGGACGATTTGGAGGATGATATGAGCGTCAATGGTCGTTTACGTAAGAAGGCGGACCCTGGCACTAGGTCGGGATAACGCCAGGTAGAAAGAAAGATATTCTTTCAATCATCTGCATTTTGATATGGCGGATTACGTAACGCAAGCATTTTGCGATAAGGATTCGGCTTTATATTATAGTTTTTGGGACCGGACCTTTTTTTTGTTATCGCGCCTGATAGCAAACCTTCCTTAGATATCACATTAGAAGTTAAAACCTTGTTAGAAATATTTTAGAATTTATTAAATTATTTAGAATTATAGAATTCGAGTGGTAGAGCCACGCTGTAGACAGTTACGTCTACAGCACGAATGGGCCGGCTCGACCGGTTTGATACCACTATCTCACAGAAAACCGACGTAAAGTGGCAGATCGCTATCGCGTTTCGTTCAGTGAATGAGATTTCCGGTGGCCCAATTACCCACCTCCTTTTCCCAATATCTATCCCCTCCTTTTAGGTTAGCAACGTAACCATGATTATTTTTGTGTTGGGTGTCTATGGGCGTTGGAGATCACTTACAATCAGGTGACATCGTTTGCCAGTCTCTGCTATAAAAAAAGATATCGATCTTATGGAATTAAACAAACCTTGGTCAAGTATAAAATAATAATAATAATAAATACACCCAACAGTCACACACCTAGTCCTGACCCCACACTAGGTATAACCTGTATCGTGGGTGTCAGAAACTATGAGCGACTTTCCGTCTCACAACATCCAGACTTGAAACAAATATCTGTGGGCCACACAAACATTTGTCTCAATGTGGGAATCGAATCTGCGGCCTCTCGCTTCACAGTTGACTATTCGCCCACTGCGCCACGGGGGCTATCTATGTCAGGTGTCAATTATCTTGATTACCAGTAGCTAACCACTTACATTAGTATTTTATTACGGGCATTTTGTGGCATAATATCTTATGACGCCATAATACTTTGTAACTTATATTTGCGAGTAATATTTATCGTGTTAAAATAATTCGACTAGTTATAACCGACTGCCTATCTGCCTTCATAAGCTCACGCCTGTATCCTCGAAGGGGAAGAGGACTAGCGAACTAGAATACCCACATTTCGCCGCGCTTAGTTCCGTTCCAGATGTGATAGGGGTCGAGCCTGACGCCATATCAGGCACAAATTCCAGACTCCTGGCTTATACTGTAAAATCTAATATCACTTTACTCGACCGGAGATCGAACTCGAGACCTCAGGACGATAGTTGCGCAATGCAATACCGCTACGCCACCGAGGCAGTCCTGGGAAAATCTTCTTAGAAGCTTTACCCGGGATTTGAACCAAGGCCTCCCGGTCCACTACCCATATGCTGCCAAAGGACTAAAGAGGATAATGTCATCTATACTGTTTGCTTTCTGCCTGGCGTTACCCCGGCGTTTTGTCTGGGGTCCGCCTTTCTACTTAAACGCTTTCACTTCACCCGGTCTTAAGCATCCTCCCTAGTGAAGCCATTGGCTCTAATATCTGCCTCTAGAACGTCCAACCAGCGCTTTTTGGGCCGTCCACGGGAACGCACCCCTGGTACGATGTGGGCCTGACACATGCTACCGACGACCTCCTGTGATTTTTCTCAAAACGTGGCCAAATAATATCTGATCAAATAATCTCATCTCTATTATTAAAGATAAATCGGTTCAACAGATGAATATTAATGGAGCGCGACGATTGTCACCAAATTTAGTAAAATCAAATTAAACTTTTCCGTGCAAGGAAGTTTTATTTATTGGCCATACGTTTGAGCGCATTTATTATATCAAGTAGACCTTGATATGTGTTAAATGAACTATTTTAGATGTTAAAATATGATTACAATGTGATATATAAATGCACCCAATAAATTAGCCACACCCAATGACTCTAGTCTAACCCCCGAATATTCAAACACTTAGGCTGACGTCTATAGCACGAATGGACCGGCTCGACCGGTTAGATACCACTGTCTCACAGAAAACCGACGTAAAGTGGCAGCTTGCTGTCGCGTTTCGATCGGTGAGTGAGATTTCCGGTGGCCCATTTCCCCACTCCCTTTTCCAATCCCCGTCCCTCCCCTTCCATTCCCTCCTTTTACATTGGCAACTCACCCATGATTCTTTTTGTGTCTATGGGCGGTGGAGATCACTTACCATCAGGTGACCCATCTGCTCTTTTGCCAATCTCTGCTATAAAAAAAAAAGTCATTTAAGGCCGCTTATCTCTCAAAATTGTATGGCAAAATCAATGTAAGAAGCCGTTAAAGTTGAAGAGCGTTCCAGTTTTCTCTTTGAGGGATCCGTTCCGACCAAATTAAATTAGAAAATTCGCTTTACCCAACCTGGAAATCGAAACCAAGACCTTTCGGTCCACAGCCCATATATGCTGCCACTAGGCCAAGGAGGATATGTATACAATATTATCATGTGGATATTCTCATCTATAGCAAACCAAAACAATGTAAAATGTATCTTATCACGGCCTCTTAGATGACAATTTTCTATGCTGAACAAAATATCCCCCAAGATCAACCAAACAATTTACATTATGGATTAACCAGCTCATTCAACAGGATAGAACAAGCATTCGTGACTACAATGCACGCGAGAGGAAGGTCGAACGATATCACTGGGTTAATTAAATGATGAGCTCCTCTTAGAAATGGTGATCTAATTTATCAAATGACGTGGTTTGACTGCGTCGGTGGCGTAGTGGTACGACTATCGTCCTGAGGGTTCGATACTCGGGTTGGGAAAATTGATATTGGATTTTTCTATATCAGCCCGGAGTCTAGAATTTGTGCCCGATATGGCGATAGGCTCGCCCCCTATCACATCTGGTACGGAACTATGCTCGGCGAAATGTGGGTGTTCTAGTTCGCTTGTGCGCCTTTGCATGCCCCTTCGGGATACAGGCGTGTGCTTATGTTATGTTACGTGGTAAAGAGTTGTAGGTGCTTAGAGGTGACAGAATGAACGTATGTTGGAGTTTTTGGCTTACAAAGGTGGACGAGCAGACGATACATCTGATGGGAAGCGTCAACCATGAACATTGACAATGCCAAGGGTACAGCCAAAAACAGATTCCCCGTGTAAAGCTATGGAAAGCTGTGACATCCATCTTCGACTTTCGGTTCGTTACCGCTCTCATAGAAAACCAAAATGTATGCCCGCTTGTTTTATGACATTCCATCGACAAGATATCCATTTTTCCTTCTTAATAACTTTCTTTAAGTTTGGCAACTCTGTAATTTCTTTGGTATGGAGGTTACTTATCAACCTCCTCCTTCTTTCTTTGTTCTTTCTACCTGCTCTTATCCCACCTTTTTTAGGGTCGCAACACACTTTTTCAAGCATGTTGCAGAAAAGATATGGGTCAGTTTTTACAACCGACTGCCTGTCTGACGTCAACTCCCTTCTGGGGAATCCAGTCCCGAGTAAATCAAATTAGGAAAATCGAATGCCCGACCTGGGAATCGAACCCAAAACCCGGTCCACAGGCCATATACGCTGCCATAAGACCAAGGAGACAAGCACATGCTCCTTGCTATTAAAAAGAAACTACAAAGCATGACGTCAGGCAAATAAAATCAGTTCTATTCATTAGTATTTCTGCAGATAACGTGCGAAGGAAGTGCGAGATACTAACTTGTGTACAAAACACACGATTTCTTGTTAATTTGAATAGCGCGGATACTGTTTACGTCATTTAGGTTCTTTAGAAACTCTGTAAGTTGCACACACTTTAAGCTATTTAATTTAAGACTATAACTTATTGATAAATATATATCAGGTCAATCTGGAAATCTTTGGGGGAGGCCTATGTCCAACAGTGGACGTCTTGTGGCTGATGATGATGATGATGAATAAATAAATACGCCCAACTGTCACACACATTGTCCCTGACCAGGACCCCATACTAGGTGTAACCTGTATCGTGGTTATCAGAAACTACGAGGGGCTTTTGGTCTCAACACCCAGATCCCAAACTAATCTGTGGGCCATACAAACATTGGTCTCGGTGCGGGAATTGAACCCGCGGCCTCTCGCTTCACAGCCAGCTACTCGCCAGCTGCGCCACGGAGGCATGTCGACTTAATTAACATAACTGACACATCTCGAAATATTCACCATATACGTGTTGTTATATGCCATAAAAGGCTTAGGGCTGCAAGCCTTAAATGGACCTGGGCTGACCACGTATGCCGTCTGATAGACGAGTATTGGGCAAAACTCAGCACAGAGTGGAGTCCGAGAAACGTTACGCGGCCTCGCGGCAGGCCCAGAAAGAGGTGGCGAGACGAACTAGACGCGTACTTTAAACCGAGAAGAGTGGAAAGAGGGTAGAGAGGCCTTTGCCCTGCAGTGGGACGACCTTGATTGATGTATGTATATGCCATAGTGACCCAACTCCTTATGTTCCAGGATCATCATCATATACTCGATTTTCCCGAAAGGTGTGCGACATGACTTTATGGTTGGTTGGTTATCATCCGCCTGTTTTGTCGCAGGCCCACGGTTTCATCTTCCCTCTTCGGAGTATGAACAAGCATAAACAGGCCGGCATGATTCTGGTGACTACCGATAAACTCATTGTCCGTGATCGCTAGTTTTTTGGACCCCACGGCGCTTATTAATGATGATAGTGGTGATGAGGCACCCCACTTAGCTTCGCTATTTATTTGACAAATATATTAAACATTCAGTACTCCAGAAACAACACAATTACAACACAAAGGACAAGCCAAAGTATTGGCAGTGACGAAAGCGTCGGTACCCTACATACATAACATTACGTAAGCGCGAACCTCAACGATGCTATGTTTAAAAATCGATTAACATCGATACATATGCGTGGCCACGTCTGAATGGCGCCCACGCGCAACGTACTGATGATCCATAATACAATTATAGATCAATAAGGGTAGTGACATCATGAAATGGGTTGAATGTTAGCCTTAAAGTGAAGTGTCTCTGAGAGGGCAACAAAAATCAACTTAGAATGTCTTTACTAGAAATGATCGCTATAATCTGACACGTAGACGTGAGCATCGTCTAATCATAAAGACGGACCCTCGCAGAAGACGAGTTGGCGCAATGAAAAAAGGAAGAATTGATTGCTATTTACAGCTGCTAGCTCAGCTGTGTAGGCTGAGAATACTAGGTTATTTTGTCCAAATGAAAGTAACGCAATCTTAGACCACTACGCCGGTTTTATTCGGACAACATTATATTTTGCATTCCATAATTTCATATAATTTTCTTAATTGCAAAATTGTTCTTATTTTCTAAAATATTCAAGGCCATAATTAATATACTATCTTTACACTTTACAGGAAATGCATTTTAGTATCGTATGATAAACAATGATCACACCAAATATTATGGATAATCGGAATACGATTATAACTTGTTTCTAATTGAAAATATACTTCGAAGCACTTTTACATTTTTACCTAAAGTCGCATCTATAATTCCCCGCCCTAACTGAAAAAATACTTCGTAGCACTTTTAATTTTTTGCCTAAAGTCGCATCTATAATTCCCCGCGCACATACTCTATGATCAGTTCATTGTTTAAACTATGACTCGATGACACATTACCGAGAATAGTTCGCGACGATCCAAATCTAATGCGCAGGAAACTCGAGTGCGCCGTCGGCCGCGGCCGCACGACCACTCCTAACTGTAATACTAAACAGGCCATTTGGATCACCAGCCGATTTAAATACGAATAATCAATTAAATCAATTGATCATGATTAATTTGATGTTTTAATTAATTGTAAGAAAGTGTGTTGCGGATTTTAGTGATGTTTCTACGCTGGGTTGTTGGTGATTGTCAAAATTCATACAAAAGATGTACCTGTATGTAAGACGCTCAAATCATTCCTCTTCCTAAAAAAAATAATCCAAAATCGTTTTCGGAATACCGTCCAATCTCCATTCTCCCCTTTTTATCTAAAGTCATTGAGCGTCTTGTACACTCCCAGTTGAATTCGTTCCTTTCTGAACAGTGCATCTTAAATCCATACCAATCTGGTTTTCGTCCTGGTCATAGCACAGTGACTGCTCTCATAAAAATTACCGACGATATTCGCCTTAGCATGGAGAAGAGGCAGTTAACTGTGCTGTTGCTACTGGATTTTAGTAACGCTTTCAATACTGTTGATTTTGATATCCTCCTTGCTTTACTTCGCTCGATTAACATATCTCCGACGGTAATCGATTGGTTTCACAGCTATCTGTACGGTCGCCGTCAACGTGTTCGCCTTGAAGATTTATTTTCTTCATGGTGTAACTCATCTGCCGGTGTACCGCAAGGCGGCGTTTTATCTCCTTTACTCTTCGCAATTTTTATAAACTCAATATCCGAAAATATCTCTTCTTCCTACCACTTGTATGCAGACGATCTCCAACTATATTGCCACGCTCCATTTGACGAAATTGATACAGCAATAGCGGCTATGAACATCGATTTAGCTCGCATATCCGAATGGAGTGGCCGCTTTGGTCTAAAAGTAAATCCCGCTAAAACCCAAGCTATAATTTTAGGAAGCTCTCAGCAAATTGCTAAAATTGAGTGGTCTACGCTTTCTCCAATAGTTTTTAACGGGGTTACAGTTCCTATTTGTGAATATGTTAGAAATCTTGGACTGATAATGGACCGCAGGATGTCCTGGGATCCACAAGTTGCAGCTATAAGCCGAAAGTTGTTTGCAACAGCTGCTTCAATGAAGAGACTCAGGAATTTTTTGCCCACTGCCACTAAAATTACGCTTGCACAATCCATACTGCTCCCCGTGCTCGACTATGCGGATGTCTGTTATTTAGACCTGACCCAAGTCCAACTCGATAAACTTGAGCGTCTTCAAAATTTCTGTATACGTTTCATATTTGGTTTGCGCAAATATGATCATATATCTCATTTTCGTTCTAAGCTCAAGTGGCTCCCTATCCGCCTTCGCCGGAACTCTCATATTCTATCTCTTCTCTATACTATTCTGTTTAATCCCTTGTCTCCCCACTATCTTAAGGAACGCTTCACTTTCCTTGACAACAGCCACTCACGCTCTTTAAGGTCGTCAGAAAATCTCACTCTCAAAACCCCGCGGCACTGCAGTGGATTCGTTGGTAGTTCCTTTGTCGTTCAGGCTGTTCGCTTATGGAACTCACTGCCTGTGCCCATACGCCAAGCTCCATCACTTGACAGCTTTAAGAAACAGGTTAAAGTTTTTTATCTGTCTTCGCAACAATAATTATCTTTTTATTATATTATTTTATTTAACTATATATATAATGTGTGTGTGTGTATGCATGCACATGTATTTGTATATTATGTATATATATATATATATATATTATGTATATGTATTTGTGTATGGATATTATGTATGTATGTGTATTATATTATTATCATCATTTGCTTAAGAACATATTGTTCAATGAGTACACCCCCAACAGTATTCTTTCTTTGCCACAAATCCATCCTAAGGTTGCCTGGAAGAGATCGCTATTAGCGATAAGGCCGCCCATTGTTACACTTAGCTTTTGTTTATTGTTTTAATTATAAATTGTAATTTGTATATGGTGTACAATAAAGAGTTAAAATAAAATAAATAAAAAATAAATATATATAATTATAGCATTTAAATTTTAAATTAAGCAACCATTTTGCACGTTGGATGCGAGGATAAAAAAAAATAAGATAAATAAAAACAGATAAAACACGTCTTCGATAATGACAGGTTCCTGTTTAATTCTGGTCAATCAGCAATAAATTCCATCCTAACGCTTTAAAAGTAAATAATCGTAGAAGTGGATTAAAGCAAAGTTTATATTTTTTATATCATCAGCCACAGGACGTCCACTGCTGGACAAAGGCCTCCACTAAAGATGGCCGTCCACCTGTTATTTAAACAGATGACCTGATAAATGTCGCAGGAAGTCGCTGGATGCAGACCGCTTCAATTGGTTGATCTGGAAATATAATATACTTACCCGAAATTGTTAGAAAATTAAATTGAAAATATAAAGTGTCTTTGTCACTAATTGCAGTTACTTTTATCTAAATCTTACTATTTATCTTTTATCTTTTTTTTAGTAAATAAATAAATAAAAATAAAAATGTTTATTGGTCACGTAGGCATATCAAATGCACTTATGACTCACAACAAGGTCTAGATACATTTATATAATAATAATCATGTTACAACACTATCAATATAGAAACAGTACAGTCCTTTCGGCCCATTAATCCTGTAGACATAATTGTCTACAGCGTGGATGTAGTATAAAAGTACAGAAAGAAAAGACGATAAGGTACCTCCCTATAGCCTAAACAGACAGCTGTCAAGACTGAAGCGTTAATAGCACATATCCATTCGATCCGACAGCGCAAATGTTAATGTATCAAGAAAACAACTAACAATTAACACCTAGAATATTGATTACTTAGTGGAACGATTTCGCTTAGTTTTAGATGTGTTTAGTTCAT
Organism: Clanis bilineata; assembly: GCA_036417725.1. Classification (NCBI taxonomy): domain Eukaryota; kingdom Metazoa; phylum Arthropoda; class Insecta; order Lepidoptera; family Sphingidae; genus Clanis; species Clanis bilineata. The sequence continues at coordinate 16,591,755 of CM071147.1, forward strand.
TAATGTAGGCGGTAGGAGTAATAAAAGTGAAGAAGTCCTAAACTGAAATTGCTATAGAGGTAGAGTCATTATATTTGCGAATACAAAAATTACTTTTTAATTATATAAGCTCATGGCTTTATCATTTTAATTATAAACTAGATAACACACCTTTTTCTATTTTTATTCCACTCCTCTGCTGGGTCGGCGCGAAAGGCTCTTTAGCATGTTGCAGAACAGTTTCGGTTTTAGTTTTTTTACGCCCGACTGCCTGTCTGATGTGGTGACCCCGTCTGATGTGGTGACCCCCTCTGAGAGAGGTTCGGCTATTGGGTTTAGAGAAATCGCTTTCCTTGAGATGAAGGACCCAAATATCGCCGAATTTATTTCGGAATTCGGACCCATTATGTATGGGACTTGGCACCTTCAACCCAGGGAAATTCATGTGTTATGTGTCAAATTGTAAAACGAACGCTTCTAAACTTAACTCTATCTTTTAAGATTAACTACTTAGTATCATTCATATTCAACTTCTTTCTTTCTTTCTACCTGCCCTTATCCCACCTTAACGTGGGGCCGGCGCAATACATTTTTTCAAGCACGTTGCAGAAAGGATTTGGGTAAGTTTTTACAACCGGCTGCCTGCCTGCCGTCAACCCTCTCTGGGGAATCCAGTTCCGGGCCAATTAAATTAGAAAATTCGCTTTACCCAACCTGAGAATCGAACTCACGACCTGCCAGTCCACAGCCGATATATGCAGCCACTAGACCAAGGAGGCGACAACTCTTTCATTAAATAACCCACTAGGGGTACTGTTGCTTTTATGAATCTACCGGTGCTTTGGAAAAGCCTAAAGGTCTAAAATGAATTACCAAGAAACTCAGCCGTAGAACTATTTCATTTTTTAATAATAGTAACATAATTTCACGCCTGTATCCCCAAAGGGGTAGGCAGAGGCGCGCTAGCGAACTAGAACACCCACATTTCGCCGAGCTTAGTTCCGTCCCAGATGTGATAGGGGGTGAGCCTATCGCCATATCGGGCGCAAATTCCAGACTCCGGGCTGATATGGAAAAATCCAATATCACTTTGCCCGACCCGGGGATCGAACCCGAGACCTCAGAACCGTAGTCGTACTGAAATACCACCACGCCACCGAGGCAGTTAATAATATTACATTTGTATTAATTTTCTTCGATGATAAAACAAATCTGTCTGCCTTTGTTTATGCGATGTTTGCCCAAGTAGGTATCAAACGCGGCACCTAAATCATAAAGGCGACTGCAACTTCCATATTAAGCAGTCAAATTGCATGCAAATTGCATACTAAGAAATAATGAATCAAACGAATTATGCTTCGATAATTTTGGTCATAGCGTATAAAAACGGTAGTAAAATTAATGCATATCTTTACGCCTTATGAATGAGGAGGTGACCTGTGATCGATCTCAAAACAGACCATTCTTTCTTTCTACCTGCCCTTATCCCACCTTAATGTGGGGTCGGCGCAACACACTTTTTCAAGCATGTTGCAGGAAGGATTTAGCTTTGTTTTTACGACCGGCCGCCTGCCTGACGTCAACCCCTTACAAGGGATCCAGTCCCGTGGAAATTATATTAAAAAATTTGCTTTGCCCGACCTGGGAATCGAACCTAGGACCTCCCGGTCCACAGCCCATGCATACTGCCACTAGACCAAGGAGGACTCAAAACAGACCATTGACCACTAAAATATTCCTACGCTAAGTACTTTAAAGGTCATGGACAATCAAAAATGGACCTTAAAAACACCACGTAGAATGCAAAAATTCCTTCTATATAATATTTTAACGACGTCCTTTTATGCTTATCCATAAAATAGTAATAAAAACTTGGTTCAAAGTACGCGAAACTATCGTGCACGTGAATCAGATTTCTCTGAAATTAGCAATGCTTACTAGACTTGCGATCGACGACAGACGCCGGAAATCCTGTGAAGTAAAGATTTTATCATTTTGTGATACAACAATTCAATAAGTTTTAGAATCTGTGTCCATAGATTAAGTTTGTGTCGACGGGACAGGTCGTTAATGTGTAGGTAGAATCTGATATGAGCGGATTGTTTTCTAGTTTTATATATCGGAAACAGTATAAAGGACCCTTGATGTTATTTTAAAAAACGAAATAGGTACTCGTTTTGTTATTTTTTTAATGACTCTTTTTTTATTACTCTTTAGAATGAGAAGGTTTTTGCTCGATTTCCGGCTGAGGTAAAAGGATCTCAAAATCGATGTATTTAATTGTACATTTAGGGCCACTTGCTCCGCGATAAATCTCTATTTATCTCAAATCTTCATTTAAAGATAGGGAGTTAGCTGTAGGATAAATAGAGTTTAGCTTTAACTCTAGACTAATAATAGCTCTGCAATACGCCCTTAATATTTAAAATTAGTAAAATTTAATTCAATATATCACATATATCATCATGTATTTGTCTTCCAATATAATTAATTATATAATTAAATACATAGATTCCACGAGCAGCGATAGCTCATGGTAATGGTACGGGCTGCCGAGACAAGTGTCGGAGGTTCGAGACTAACCTCAAAATTGAGCATACACCTCGGACTTTTCTATGTCAAGTGTATTTTCATTGTGAAATATCGCTTACTACAATGGTGAAGGAAAACATGGTGAGGAAACCTGCGTACCCGTGAATTTCTTTATAGGAATTTCTTAGGTATGTGAAGTCCACCAACCCGCATTAGGCCAGCGTGGTAGACTAAGGCCTAACCCCTCTCATTAGTAGAGGAAGCCCGTGCCCAGCAGTGAGACAGTAATATTACAGGGCTAATATTATATTCGTCTTCCAAAACTCTATCACTACGCCTCCATCACCGCCCAGCGTATCTACAACCTTATTCTTTGCCATAACCCGAGCCTGTTTAACTATGCTGCGTACAGCGCGTAGCTCGTGTACAACCCGATATATAGATCATCATATTGTTCGTCATTTAGCTTGCACCGTATAGTCAACGAACGGCCCGCGCTCCGCATACTAACCACAATGCTTTTTTGAATTAGAATTAGACTGTTTGTATGGTTGTCACAGAATACTAAAGTGCGTTGGACGGTTGCTGGTTCGGTTTAGTGGAAATTATTAAGGTAATGTTGGTGGTAAGTTTGGTTGGTTTTGTTTAGGATAAGGGAATTAGGAGATAGTATCCTCGGTTCCTTTATAGGTTGACAAATTGACAGAATGTTAGTTTTGCCTGATGTCAAAATACTTTGGGATTTGGTATTACACAATATTTCAGGTGTTAACATAGTTATTTGAATTTGAAGTTTTCTATGTTAATATTAGTCAATAGACTATTTCTTTGAACGCTTTATTTGTAGAACTAATAAACCGTTTCAAAATTCATATTTTACTGTAAGGAAGCTGCTCTATTTATAAATTTTGTTTTATCTTGAGGCAAGGGTATCGAGAGTAATGTGGAATCACTTAAGGCCGGTTTCAATAAACGATCTCAGTTTAGAGTGCAGATAGATCGCGATTATGAACCAATCAAATTAAGTCATTTGACAGAGTCATTTTCAAACTGTGTTCTTATTAGCTAATTTTTGTAATCTATTTGCACATTCGAACTGAGATTGTTTATTGGGACCGGGCGTTAAACGTTTCGTATAAATTCCGAAGGGAAGCATTTTGATTTATATAATTTATATAATTATCTTAAATTCTTACTTCGTCACACTAACACATCGCTACCTGTTTTACACATGTATACGTTGTCATTGATTTAAATATGTCACAAATATTTATAGTTCAGCCACTCAAAGTATTTAAGTGTTGTTTACGACGGTGCTTAAATCAAATTAGACGTTTGTGGAAAATAAAAGATGGCTGCCAAATAAAAATTATAATATTATGCTTAATGCTGTTATATTCTAAACCAGCGTATTAATAAGCGTATCTCTACCCTAAGGATGAGATCTATAGAGAGAACTTCGACTTAGTCCGAGTCAAAAAAACGGACTCAATGAAGATTTGGAATTTTTAAATCGAACTGCGACTTAGTCTGAGACATTTTTAAAAGAAAAACAGACTAAGCAAAGATTTTCTTGTAAAAATTAACTTATACTAAGTCAAAATTCGATTTAAAAATTCCAAATCCTTAATGAGTTCGTTACTTTGACCTAGACTTAGTCGAAGTTCGCTCTATAGATCTCAGCCTAAGACTATTTTAACTATATCATACTACTGAATCAATTTCTTTCTACCCTTATCCCACTTAAGGGGGTTACCATCACCTTTTATAGCAGTATTATAATAATTTTACTTGTACCGATTCCCATATAAATCAAACGAAGAACGATTATAATAATACTGCTATAAGAGGTGGTGGTAACCCTGAAGTTGGTGTGGCGCAACACAGTTTCCAACCCTGTTACCTAAAAGATTTGGCGTATTCCGACCATATACCCGCCTGACGTCAATCCCAACTGGGGGAGCCAGTCGCGGGCAAATTGAATTAAAAAAATGATTTTCCCGACCTGGGATTAGAACCCAGGCCTTTGCGGTCTACAGCCCATATACGCCGCCACTAGGTCAAAAAGGCGACATACTACTAAAGCATTTACTTGATTACCTCAAAATATTATCCGAGCTCAACAACTCACTATTTCTCCAATCATAGATTTTTATCACAACTTACATATTCCGCACAGTTGGCGCGTATGGCTGCGCACGCGCACTGACGTCATGCTATCGCTACGCATCCGCGTATCCAGTCGTAACTCTACGTTTCTGTATGAGTAATCCGACGCTGTTGACACGTGTTTTGGTGTAAAATTGTTAGTTTACTGTTCATATAATAGTTATATTATGTATCTACCTAAACCATGTTCCACTTTTAAAGCAGCCACTATGGTTTATTGTTTAAGATTACTTTGTTAATTTTTATAAAACCTATTTTAAACATCTGTTAAATTAATTTTAAAATTTAATGTTAATTTTTGTCTGGTGTAAACACCACAATAATGCATGCTGTGGTTGCCTGTAACTGGGAGCAATGATATAAGTGTTAGTTACTTAAGTTTATCTGTAACCCCTTGGCGATACTAAATAAATAAAATAAAAATAAATAAATATAAGCCGAGTGAAAGAGATGCCGCGAGTTTCCTTTCCATAGACAAAAATTTGTGTGATCTATAAACCGTTTTTACGCATATGGGTATTTTTCGTAGTCCTGATACTCACGACACTAGGCTAATACCTTTCTATGTGAATTTTGGGTTTAGACATTACTTTGTCCAACCCGGATCGAACTCGAGACCTCAGGACGGTAGTCGTACCGAAATACAACCACGCCACCGAGGCAGTCATAATTAAAAACAGATTTTTTAAATAGCAGCATTATATTATAAATTGACACTGGGATAATGATGATGGTTATATTGAAGCAAGAATATAAACAATCGTGCAAGTTTCTTGTCTACCCTACTCTAATTCCTACACATAACTATGATGACTATGTTATGAGTGGTAACGTCTACAGCACGAATGGGCCGACTCGACCGGTTTGATACCACTATCTCACAGAAAACCGACGTAAAGTGGCAGCTTGCTGTCGCGTTTCGTTCGGTTAGTGAGCTTTCCGTCGCCCCATTTACCCTTTCCCTTGCCCAATCCTTTTTCCGTACCCTTCTATTTCCTTCTTTTAGCTTGGCAACGCACCCATAATTCTTTTTGTCTTGTGTGTCTATGGGCGATGGAGATCACTTACCATCAGGTGACCCATCTGCCAGTCTCCGCTATAAAAAAATCGAGGCAGTCGGGCAAAACAATTGTTGCGCAGACCACATCAGAGTCCAATAAGGATGGATTAGATTCGTGCAGTCCATACAAACTAGAGATACTTTCTACTCTGTATGCTTATTACATAGTTAAAAAGAAAAATCATCACAAAAATAAAAAAAATGAAATAGCAGCAGTATATTGTAAACTGACTCGGGGATAATGATAGTTATATTGAAGCAAGAATAGGATAAACAATCATGCAAACATCCTCTGTGGCGCAGCGGGCGAGTAGCCGGCTGTGAAGCGAGTGGCCGCGGGTTCGATTCCCGCACCGAGACAAATATTTGTATGGCCTACAGATATTTGTTTCGTGTCTGGGTGTTGTGAGACCGAAAGTCTCTCGTAGTTCCTGATACCAATGACACAAGACTCGATCTTAGTGTGGGGTCAGGACTGTATGCGACTGTTGGGTGTTATTTATTTATTAATTTATTTTTTGTCTACCCTAATCTAATTCCTACACATAACTAACGTAGATTATTGAAAACACTGTCGCAAACAACATCCTTCATAAAGGATCTTACAAACCGCTTAAGCCCCAACAAGGATTTAATAGTGTAATTATATGTTAATTGTGTTGATCCGTAGCGGAATGTCCGACAAGGCAGCGGTGCAGCGATCGCAACGGCGATGCATTACAAGCAGAGGACCGTTACACTACTGTCCTTGTTTGTTTCGTGTTAATTACTGTTTAGGAACTTTAGAGGATGGTATAGAGAATTAAAGGAAACATTGATCAGATGTAATGAAATTATTGTATCGTGTAGTCTAATTAATAGATTTATGACAAGGCCATACAACATAACAAACACCTACAAGGTGGACCGACAACCTGATAAAGGTTGCAGGAAGTCGCGGGATGCAGGCCGCTCCCAACAGGTCGATCTGGAAATCTTTGGGGGAGGCCTATGTTCAGCAGTGGACGTCCTATGGCTGATGATGATGATGATGATGAATACAACATAAATATTACCACCGCCCATAGACACCCAAGACACAAAATCATGGATACGTTGCCAACCTAAAAGGAGGGAATAAAGATTGGGAAAGGGAGGGGTAATTGGGCCATCAGAAATCTCACTCACTGGACGAAACTTAACATGAGAATACTAATCAACTTCTGTATACATTATGCGAATTGAATTATATCGCTAATACTTTAGATATGCAAATCAGTAGTTTAAATAAAGATTCATGCATCAATAGACTGTGTTTTAGTCGCCTCATTGGTCTAGTGGCAGTATGTATGGGCTGTAGCTGTGGAGGTACTGGGTTCGATTCCCAGGTCAGGAGTGGTGATTTCTAACACAATTTTCTCAGGACTGAATCCTCCAGATGGGGGTTGACGTCAGGGCAGCCGGTCGTAAAAACGAATCCAAATCCTTTCTGCAACATGCTTGACAAAGTGTGTTGCGCCGACCCCACATTAAGATGGGATAAGGGCAGGTAGAAAGAAAAAGAAAGTATCAATAGACTGTGTTGCCTCAAAGCAAACAAGTAGTTCATCTAATGGTGGGGTTCGGGAGGTCCTTGGTTCAAATCCTAAGTGAAAAAAACGATGTCGTGGTGTACCTCAGTGCCGTAGTTGTATTGGATACAGAGTATTTCTGTCCTGAGGTTCCCGGATTCGATCCTCGGATCAGAAACAGTGCTATGGGTTTCTACTCAATATTAGTTCAGAGTCTACAAACAAATGACACTAGACTAATTAAATTAATAACATGAAGTTAGGAAATAACCTTGACAAAAAGTTTATTAGTTTCACCCCTGCCTACCCCTTGATAATAGGCGTGAATATGTTTCGTATTGTGTATAATAATAAAAAATAATAATATTAGCCCTGTAATATTACTGTCCCACTGCTGGGCACGGGCCTCCTCTACTATTGAGAGGGGTTAGGCCTTAGTCTACCACGCTGGCCTAATGCGGATTGGCAGACTTCACATACCTTCGAAATTCCTGTGAAGAAATACTCGGGTATGCAGGTTTCCTCACGATGTTTTCCTTCACCGTTATAGCAAGCGATATTTCACAATGAAAATACACTTAACATAGAAAAGTCAGAGGTGTATGCTCTATTTTGGGGTTGGTCTCGAACCTCCGACACTTGTCTCGGCAGTCCATACCATTCCCAACTGAGCTATCGCTGCTATACTGATTGTGTATGATGATATAATTAATATTCACTCTCGGTATCTGTGAAGAGAATTAGCCTACAAACTATCGCCCCACGATAGTAACTTCACAGCCAAATCAGATATCCTGGGTGGCTCATCCATACAATAATAATATAGTCTAGACTAAGTAGACACCAGACGAATAAAAATTAACATCAAAAATAGTTTGGCGAAGACGCCATAACATTGCATGAGTCAATTATTATTCATACTGGAGCAGCTAAACTGCCCACCTACTAAGTATAGAACCGTTATGATAATAAAGGTATACAACGCGTTGTGGAAAATAAAATATTAATGGTTAAGTTAGTCACCCCCTTGGTCTAGTGGCAGCATGTATAGGCTGTGGACCGGAAGGTCCTGGGTTCGATTCCCAGGTCGGGCAAAGCAAATTTTCTAATTTAATTTGCCCGGGACTAGATCCCTCATAGGGGGTTGACGTCAGGCAGGCGGCCGGTCGTAAAAACTATGCCATATCCTCTCTGCAACATGTTTGAAAAAGTGTGTTGCGCCGACCCCACATTAAGGTGGAATAAAGGCAAGTAGAAAAAAATTGTTAAATTAATCATAACTTAGCACAATAACCACTGTTTAGGCTGAGAACTTGGAGTTACATATGTTTATGGGAGAAGTAGACGAAAAGAGACACGTTAGTCGGAGGTAACAATGGCTCAGTAGTTGGCTAGTGCGCCTCTGCCTACCCCTTCGGGGATACAGGAGTGAGCTTATGTGATGTTAAAACTCACGAGCACCTAAAAATAATCAAATTCGCCACAGCCAAAAACACCACGGTGTCAAAGTACGAATAACGCAGCGTCTGGCATACAACCGACCAATTTATCAACGGTACCCTATGAGGTCCGACTCGTAATGGTGCCTTCAGCGTATCTTCCACCATCAATCAAAACACAGGATACATAGACTGGTGAGAGAAAAAAAACTATATAGAATGTAAAAGGTATTAGGAATTCCGACTGCGCGTGCGCCGAGCGGAAACTGCACGTAAAGGAAACGTCAGGACGCGGTACGATTTCGAATTTCGAATTTGGTATCTCGCATTCGAGATTTGAATGGGTGACATGGCGTCTACTACGCTTTTTTTATTGCTCGTGTTTTTTTCTTCTGAAAACAGCGCCGCGTTTATTGATCGTTTCCTTTGGCGTCGTTAACTCGAATTTTTAATGTCATGTATGTAATTATAGTGCTGTTTACCATCGTTTTAATGTTCACTTTAGGGCTTGGAGCAAATAGTATAAAAATAACTTTTACTAGATTTGAAAGAAGAATAATGTTTTTAGGTTTATTGATTTGTATTTTGCATGATTGTAATATCATAAGCATTAAATAGATAAATGAACAAGGGTTAACACAAACGACATAACATAAGCTAACGCCTGTATCCCCGGTGCACTAGCGAACTAGAACACCCACATCCCTCCGAGCTTAATTCCGTCCCAGATGTGATAGTTGACGAGCCGAAGCCGAGGCGAGCGACACAAAGACAAGTGAAGTGACAAGCCTAAATAAGTTTTATTCAACAGTCTAGAGGTTTTGCGGTATATAACTATAATGACAACTCGCCTCACTGTCGCCCTAGTCTAGTGGCAGCATATATGGGCTGTGAAACGAGAGGTCCTGAGTTTGATTCCGAGGTCGGGCAAAACGATTTTTCTAATTTCATTTGCCCGGGACTGAATTCCTTTCGGGGATCGACGTCGGGCAGGCAGCCGATCGTGAAAACTGTCCTTTATGCAATATTCTTATGTTGCACCGACCCCACATTAACTATGGTGGGATAGGGACGGATAGAAAGAAAGAACTATAATGACAATCTTCGTGATCTCGTGGACGCATGGTTGTGAAGCGAGAATCCGCGGGTTCGATCTGTACTGACGTTACGTTACGTTCGACGACTGTTCGTACAGTACTCGTGAGATGAAAAATCTCTAGTAGTTGATACGGCAAAAACAACGAATATTATAATGTGACTGTTGGGTGTTACTTATTTACCTGGATTTTGTAATTAATTATCACACAATTTTAACACTCCTAAATAAATAAACAGCAATTTAAGACAAAAAATATTTCTAAATTATTTTCATCTAAATCCTATTTCGAGAGACCTGATTCGGATAGTATATCACCAACGACTAGGAATCAATCTGACCACTCGTTTGTCAGATCGCCGTGTGAACAACATGAACATTAATAATATGTTCACGCTGAGTCGACAGGGGGCAGATGTCAGCCAGTCACACCGTGATGTATGTAAACCGCTTTGTTTGAATCATTGGATTCTCACAAATCCTTGGTGTGAAACTTGGGTTGAAATCTGGTATAATGGATAAGATCGCTTTTAGCGATAAGGCCGCCACTTGTAGCACAGATTTTTTTTGATGTTGTTTACTGTTACCTATTTCTATGTGAGTGTCAACAATAAAAAGTTTCTATCTATCTATCTATCTATATTTTTTGCTTTGACTGTCTGTCTGTCATGATTCAATTAGGAACCAAATCGATTCCTAATTTTATCTATTGCTGTCTCTAAAAATTTTTATTTGTAGATACCCATAATGTATTTTATAGCAGATACTGTCAAACGAGCAGATGGGTCACTTGATGGTAAGTTATCTCCACCGCCCATAGACACCCGAGACTCAAAAATATGTAATCATGGGTGCGCTGCCAATCTAAAAGGAGGGAAACAGGAAGTTTGGGAATTGGGCCACCGAAAATCTCACTCACCAAACAAAACCCGATAGAAAACTGCCGCTTTACATCGGTTTTCTGTGAGACAGTGGTATCAAACCGGTCGAGCCGGCCCATTCGTGTTGTAGACGTAACTGTCTACAGCGTGGCTCTACCACTGATATCATCATCTATGCGGTGCAAAAAAAATGTGTTGCTCAGCTACATGTAAAGAGTTGGAGACACCCTCAAAAAATATATTTTTCATTCCAGTGTTAGGTAGGTTCATAGAATATATCTGTCTTCTAAATTTCATTTATATAACGCCAATCGTTTTCGAGTCAAACGACTATAACATACGGGTGGATAAACGGACACGAGAAAACTATAAAGGTTACTTTTTTTTCTACGGAACCTTAAAAATGAAAAATCTTAAATAACCACATGATACTGTATCAAAATAGCTGTATTGAAGCTAAAGTACTGCTAATATTAGGTACCTTACTTAGCTTACGGCCGGTTTCAATAAACGATCTCAGTTCGAATGTGCAGATAGATAACAAAAATTAGTCAATAAGAACACAGTTTGAACATGACTCCGTCAAATGACGTGATTTGATTGGTTCATAATCGCGATCTATCTGCACTCTAAACTGAGATCGTTTATTGATACCGGCCGTTAGCTGAAGCTTAGATAAATATCTACGAAACATTAAAACGTATAGACACTTAACATGCATATATTCATAGATTCACGTCTGTATCCATGAAAAGTAGGAAAAGGTGAACTAGAAAACTAGAACACCCACATTTAGGCTAGTTCATTTCCGTCCTAGATGCGATAGGGAGCGACCCTTTGCCCGTCCCGGGAATCGAACCAGAGACATCAGCGGGCTTAGCCAAGTGGCTTATGCGCTAGTCGAATAGAATAAATGTATGGGAATGATTATTGGACCAACTAAAAGGGAGTATGGGAAGTGGAGAATAAGATCTAACAAAGAGATAAAAGGATAATCTGGTGGCTGAAAGAAACATCATCGGCGAGATAAAGACACACAGAATCCGCTGGTTCGGCCATATAGAGAGAACGGGAGAGGATCGTGCAGTAAAAAGAGCATACCTGGGAAGACCGATTGGACGCAGACTAGCAGGTTGTCCCAGACGCCGCTGGAAAGAAGAAATAGAAAAGGACTTACGCGAGATCTCAGCGACCCTGTGGTGAGAGATTTCGCAGGATAGAGAGAAGTGGCGTCTTTTAATGTCAGTATTCATTTTGGGTCGTTGCGCCAAATATATAGATAAATAGTATGGGAATGACATAAGAGTATCTTATCTTATTCCCATACATTTACTATTCTATTTGATTAGCGCATAAGCCACTTGGCTAAGCCTACATGTCGGTAGTCGTGCGGCGCACGCAAACTACGCCACCGAAGCAGACACTCATACACTCATAATTGTTATAAATATCTATACCATGCTATAGACATAATGTGCCCTACCAACTCTAAACCATATTTAATTCCACAGAGTATTTATAAACAGTATTAACAACTAATAAATTAAGTCAAAACCGCTGTTCCGAAATTCGGGTCCGCTTCCCCGACACGGCCATCTTAAATCTTCACCGTTGGGTGGTCGACACGATCGTAAAACTTTACTGTATTGCTATGTACCACGGATAGATTTATAAACTGTGGCGACACATTATGTTCAGTTTTTATAAAAACGTACTCTATACCCAGTTTTTAAACGATTTCAATAGAAGTTTCTGAAATAAAAACTATATTAAAATATCAAAAATCAAAAGTGGTCCGATTTTCAAGATTCTTTGGCAGAGCTTTCTCTAAGAGTATTAGTATTTTGGGCATTATCTGACGAAGGAGTACAACATAAACATAATAAGCACCAGCGAAGGACGTAAAAAAAAAGATGGACGGAAGCAGTGATCAGTCGCCGCCATTACGTGTTGACAGATCGAATAAGCCGAAAACCAAAATGCATGAAAAATCCAATATCTCTGCCCGACCCGGGGATCGAACCCGGGGCTTCATACGATAGTCGTACCGCACGCAATACCACTACGCTTCCGAGGTAGTCATGCAATACCATAGAAAGTAATAGCTTTTAACTTTTCTTCAAAACTCTTCTAAGCCGTGTCTCATTACTACTCGTAAATTCCTCTAGTGACATTGAAAAATATGAATATCTACATGTGATATTACAAATTGCCTATCCGTTAGAGGCGAAATTACATAAGCGTACGACCACGGTCTTGAGGTCTCAGATTTGATTCCCGGTCGAGTAAAATGATATTAGGTTTTTTTACTCATTACTAGCCCAGAGTCTGGGACTTGTATCCGATATGGCGATAGGCTCGCCCCCTATTACATATAGGACAGGAATGACCTCGAAATGGGTTCTAGTTCTCTATTTTGCCTCTGCCTACCCGTTCGGGATATCGGTGTGAGACTATGGCTGAGATCTACAGAGCGAACTTCGACTAAGTCAAAGACTAAGTCTAAGTCAAAGAAACGAGCTCAGTGAGGATTTAGGATAAAGGTCGCAGGAAGTCGCTGGATGCAGGCTGCTTCCAACAGGTCGATTTGGAAATCTTTGGGGGAGGCCTATATTCAGCAGTGGACGTCCTAGGTCTGATGATGATGAAGTATGTACTAATGATACTTATTGAAGTACATATGTATGTAAATACGTATACCTATTGAAAATCTCTATTTTAATAATAGCTCAAATAGGAAATAGATGCAACGAAGTAACATCAACAAAAACAGGTTTAGGCACTTCACACGCTCATAATTTAATGGAATGCTCAAGGTGTTTCATACCGAATCTAAATAAACCAGATCTTACATTAGTTAATGACGACCGCAAAAAGAAATACAAAAAATAGGAAGTAATGCAAATTGCATCGAAATTGACCTCGAGATAATTGTGAAAAAAAAATGGGACCCGAACGCCCGGTAGCCGCATCCGGGGGGACCCTAATGGTGCCGAAAATTGCAAACTTTTTGGGTCCATAAACGTTGTAATTACACGATCGAGTTTCGTTTTTTTGGTCCAATCTGGCGCGTTTTTTGCTTCGGGTCGTCGTCATCTGTTTACTGAGGTCACCTTAAATGTTAAAACGTTATTATCAATCTGTGAAATCTAACAGTTTCTTTTTGGATGAACATGAAACTTAATTTCATTAGTTATAAAAAACAGGACTTCGTCTCTCAAATCCCAGATCGGGCAATATCCATGTAATTCAATTTATATTTGACGTTTTGAGTGACTTTAAATTAAAAGCGTTATTTTTGGGAATGTCTCGTTTAGGTCAAGTAAGGAGATAGAATTGCCCTTATCACAGATAAGCTTGGCCAAACCTAAGTCTATTAATTGAAACTATACCTTATCTATCCATTCGGGAATCGAACTTAGGCCTTTAGAATAAAACTAGTTTTTACGGATTTTATCGCGATTTGTTTTGTATTTACATATTTTATTTTTAGTCGCAACATTTTAATAATTTCATAAGTACAAAACAAATAACATAATGAATAACATTATTGAATGAATGACATTCGCGTAAACCTGAGAAATCATTAGGCCTTTTAGCTTTTATCTATTCGATTAAAAACCTTAATATCAGTCTAGTTAGCCTTATTACAAAGGTACATAGATGTGAAATATCTGTTTTTTTTCCATAGATGTACAAATGAATTGATAAAATTATAGTACAATTATGATACAGTATTATCAGCCAATAAAATCTTTGGGGGAGGCCTATGTTCAGCAGTGGACGTCCTATGGCTGATGACGATGATGACGATTTTTAGCCAAAACACCCATCAAATAACGCAAGTTGTTTTGTCCAAAAATATAGTTACAAAATTAAATAAATTGTTACTGAGACCCGAGCAGGTATAATTTTGACAATCGCATTTGTATCGAGGTCTTTATGCATTGATGACATTTGGGGTTATTATTTCCTACAACTGTCACGTCTATGACATCGAGTTCATTTCGAATTGCCACACACACTGATTAGAAAATATTTTCCATCTAAACATTTTCACATACATACATACATAATATCACGCCTGTATCCCATAGGAGTAGGCAGAGACTTTGGATTTCCACTTCGCCCTATTCAGACACATTACTTTCGCATAATCTACTTTCATCAATCTCTTCATACATTCATTTTTCACAACGACTACAAATGCATACTCAAACAATAATAAATACAAAGTGCACGCAAAATTCCATCCGCAAAATTATGCCAACGTCGAAATCACTGGCGCGGGCGGTTGGAATTGATTTTTTTCGCTCCCGGAGTGCAACGTGCAAAAAACTAATTGCATGATATTTTTTCATTTTCCTCGACGTGTGATTTTTTGTAATTAGTCCAGTGTTTTTGCGGATCGTGCACAAGGTACGGCGCAATTTAATTTTTGATTGGATGATGTCAGATGTACCAGAAATAGGTTAAAGATTGACCTTTGCGTTAAAGGAAAAAACTAATAAATTTAGTCCACGGTTTTTGTTTTTTAGTTTAAGCACGATTTGTGTGTTGATTTACAGTCTTAAAGCATAAATGATGTAAATAGACGGATCTTTAATTAGAATTACTAATACTTTATTTATCTTTAGCATAGTTTACGTAATATGTTTAGGAAAACATCCAAATACGCCACCTGACAAAATGTCAAGGGATCTATCAACACGGTGAAATATTTTTGATTCAATTTCAATACATCAGTCTTACGATTCTCAATCTGAATATGATGATTGAACAAATGTTGATGGTGTTGCCAATAAATATATCTGAAAAAACGTTACCTAAACACTCCTGAAAGTATATTATCATAAAATGGATAAAAAAACTAAAAAGAAATAAATAGTTATGATAGGTAAAAAAACTCACGTAAAATAAAATATACATTTCAATCAGTGAATTCAAACAGCCGTGAGCGAACTTACCTGTAACAAAAAAAAAATATTCATCAATAAAATAATAAATAACACTCCACATAGACCTGACTTACAAAATAGTATTTTATTATAAGCATCAGAGCCTACGAGAAACTCTTGGTTTCAGAACACCCTGGTCTGATACAATATCTATGGGTCACACAAACATTTCTCTCGGTACAGGAATCTAACCCACGGTTCGAT
The DNA here is from genome assembly GCA_036417725.1 of Clanis bilineata. Lineage (NCBI taxonomy): Eukaryota > Metazoa > Arthropoda > Insecta > Lepidoptera > Sphingidae > Clanis > Clanis bilineata. Next base: position 16,607,623 of record CM071147.1, read on the forward strand.
TCCCCGGTCGAACAAATCTACTTTCCTAATTTAATTTGCCCGGGACTGGATCCCCCAGAGGAGGTTGACGTCAGGCAGGCAACCGGTCATATAAACTAAGCCAAATAGTTTCTGCAAAATGCTTGAAAAAGTGTGTTGCGCCGACAATACATTAAGTGGGATCAGGGCAGGTAGAAAGAAGGTCACACACCTCGTTTAAAACGACTTCAAAAATACGAGTATTTTATTGTAAGTATCAGAGATTACGAAAAACTTTCGGTTTCACAACACCATATCCGAAACAATATCTATGGATTACATAAACATTCAGTACGGGAATCGAACCCACGACCTCTCACTTCACGCTAATTACCCATTTGATGCTTTTTGGGCGAGAAACAAGTAGGTATCATCACAATATCATGGCCTTAGGTTTAATCTCTCTCTAAAAAGCAGAAACCCAGAGATTCAAAACTAAGGGACACTCAAAATAACTCCCAATTCTTCACACGGGAACCTTACTGTGTTAACCAGACGAATAGCCCGACCAATTTCACCATACTGTTTAGCGCTGAACTATCCATCATAACTTGAGCTTCCTTGTCTCCTTCTCCTTTATAAATTTGGGGGTCTCAAGGGTTCTTGTTAAGGGAACAAAGATCATAATACAGTGGTGCTGTAAGGAAGGACGCTGTAAATGTTAGAATGTATTTTATGATAACTTAATTATAATAATGGATTGTATGGGACTTGGATTTTAATATCTGATGAAATTCTTGATAAGGAATGTTTTGATAATTGAATAATGTGATTATCAAAATAATATACTACAAGACTCGGTGGCGTAGTGGTATGGTATGCGCGGATCAGCTACCGTCCTGAGGTCTCGGGTTCGATTCCCAGGTCGGGCAACACTCACACTCTGGTGGGGAAAGAAGTAAATCAAGGGGCTTGCAACAAGACAATCCCTGTCGGGATTTATCTCCCATACTCGTCCCAGTCGACTATCATGTCGGAACCCCCTCGGGAGAACCGGAAATACACGGTCTGATCCTGGAACGCGTACCACACACGTAGTGTGGTGGGTCAATATAGCAGGTTTCAGCACCATGTGTATTCGCCATTCAGGAGAATACGAATATCCTATCACCAGCAAAGTCGGCTACTATAAATAAATAATCACAAGTTAAAAAATCCGTATTTGAATTAAGCTCTATCGAACACAAAAAGAACTTTGAAAATCGGACTTTATTTGGCGGAAATATCGCGTAAAGTACATTAAAAAAAACAGACGAATTGAGGACCTTCTACTTTTTTTGAGGTCCGACGATAAAACTGCTTCGATTGTGTAGTTGTTTTACGTGCACGGTACGACTACCGTCCTAAAGTCTCGGGTTCGATCCCCGAGTTGGAGTGATATTGGTTTTTATTCTCAGTATTTAGGCCGGAATCTGGAATTTGTGTCTGATATGTGCACCTGGGACAGAATTAAGCTTTGCTGAATGTGGCTGCTCCAGTTCGCTAGTTAGTCTCGTACATTGCAAGACTCTCATATAATAATATGGGCACCAGGCTATGTCCATGATAGTATTCTTTAAATAGTGAGTGGTAGAGCCACGCTGTAGACAGTTACGTTTACAGAACGAATGGGCCGGCTCGACCGGTTTGATACCACTGTCTCACAGAAAACCGTTGAAAAGTGCCAGTTCGCTCCTGCGTTTCGTTCGGTGAGTGAAATTTCCGGTGGCCCAATAACTCCCTCCCTTTTCCAATCCCTATTCCCCAGCTTTTAGGCTGGCATCGCATACATGAATCTTTTTATATCTTGGGTGTCTATGGGCGGTGGAGATCACTTACCATCATGTGACCCACCTGTACGTTTGCCAGTCTCTCCTATAAAAAATAATCGTTACCCTCCCTGTAAAACAAAGACCCCACAGAAATCAGGAACACTATTAACCGACAATGTAAAAATGTAGACGGCACAAACCACGCGGCCGCAACACCGCATCTCGTTGGTTTCCATTATCCCCATAAAGGTGAACTCACGACAAATGTTTAATGTAGATGATATTTTTACGTTTCCGCGGTCAACGGTTAGCTTACCGCATTTACAAGGAAATATATTCTTGATCGTTGTACGTGGAAAATGTTTTTAGGTCGCAGCAAAATGACTACATTTGATGGCATAAGCTCACTGTATCCCCGGTAGGCAGAGGCGCACTAGCGAACTAGAACACCCACATTTCGCCGAGCTTATTTCCGTCCCAGATGTGATAGGGGGCGAGCCTATCGCCATATCGGGCACAAACTCCGGGCTGGTATGGAAAAAAACAATATCACTTTGCCCGACCCGGAGGGATCGAAGCCGAGACCTCAGGACGGTAGCCGTACCGAAATACAACCACACCAGCGAGGCAGTCTGTCAAAATGTATTAACATAAGCTCACGCCTGTATCCCCGACGGGGTAGGCAGAGGCGCACTAGCCAACTAGTACACCCACATTTCGCCGAGCTTAGTTCCGTCCCAGATGTGATAGGGGGCGAGCCTATCGCCATATCGGGCACAAATTCCAGACTCCGGGCTGATATGGAAAAATCCAATATCACTTTGCCCGACCCGGGGATCGAACCCGAGACCTCAGAACCGTAGTCGTACCGAAATATCACCACGCCACGGAGGCAGCCAAAATGTATTGTTAGACATTAAACAAAATATGGATATCCCGTAGTGTTTATTTACATGGGTGAAATCGCTTATCATCAGATGACCCCTTGCTCATTTGCCAGTCTCAAAAAATTCCTTACAAGATTAATCTTACATGCATTAAAGAACAAAAAATATGCTCATCATTTTTTGCTCACAAATTGCCCTGGCAACTTTTCGTACAAATATTTATAATGCACGATGTCTAAAACGTTGTTATAGTTTAAATGTTAATTGATGATGAACACTTGATGGATCGTGTAGGAAGTGTTCTAGATCATTATCGTTTTTGTAGATAAAATCAACCATATTAGGTATTAACGAGTGTTTTTGCTCTGTAATGTAAATTAACGCGCAAATGTACGGCGAGTTTTATTTATATTTATTTCTAGGTCAGATTTTTTAAAACTGCCTCAAAATTAATGTGTTAAAAGCCTTTCACTTTTCTATTTCTCAAATCTTACAAGACGTATATATACATGGCATAACGTAGCATTGCCTCGGTGGCATGGTTGTATTTCGGTACGACTACCGTCCTAAAGTCTAGGGCTCGATCCCCGGGTCGGGCAAAGTGATATTGGATTTTCCGTATCAGCTCGGAGTCTGGAATTTGTGCCCGCCGATATGGCGATAGGCTCGCCCCCTATCACATCTGGGACGGAACTAAGCTCGGCGATATGGATGTACTAGTTCGCTAGTGCGCCTCTGCCTACCCCTTCGGGGATACAGGCGTGAGCTTATGTTATGTTATGTTATGTTACAACGTAACATAACATAACATTATACAACCCTATTATACCTCTAATTAAAATGAATGTGCGAATTCAACCGAATTATTACTATTATGTCATTGAAAACCAACGTGAAGTGCGAACTATTACAACCCTAGAAGTAGTATGCCGGCTCGACTGGTTCTTTTTCACAAAAAAACCGACATAAAGTGACAGCACGCTGTTGCGTATCGTACAGTAACTGAGATTTCCAGATATTTGCCTTCCTATAAGGTTAGAATTGTTGATACTTATGCTACCAAATAAACTATATGACCGGTAGACACCATCAAGCGTCCCCCTTTCTTTATCAGAGTTGCCATTATGGGGTCAGTGCTACACACTTTCGAACATGTTACAGATAAGCTTTGGATTAGTTTTTATGACCGGCTGTTTGCCTAACGCCAATATCTCTAGATTGTTTTGTTAATAGCTGTTGCCCGCGACTTCATTCGCGTAGAAATTTATTTTCCGGGATAAAAAGTAATCTATGTGTTAATCCAGGGTGTCAGCTACATCCATACCAAATTACATTCAAGTTGATCCAGCCGTTTGAGCGTGAAGAGTTAACAAACATACATACTCGCAAACTTTCCCCTTTATATTAGTGTGATGAAAACAAGTATCAAAACCGCTGAGTCACAGTATAGTACAGTAAAATAATTTGTTTCAATCTAAGTTGCTTGTCAACTTCACCGCAAACTAGTTACACTAACTCTACGTCTAGAGTTAGGCTTTCTATTTAAATAAACAATTTACATTAATTATATTGTGTTTGTATGTCTGTTTATTTGCTTACAGAAAGACGAGCAGACGGGCTTCTTGATGGGAAGGAGTTACCATCGCTCAAGGACATTGGCAATGCCATGGTCACAGCCAAGCTGCGACTCACCATGGATATGAAAGGAATGGGAATTAAAGGTTTTTTTTGTGAATAAATGGAAATTATATTGTTTTTTTTTTGTCAATAGATATCAGCTGGGAGTCTGGAATTGGTGCCCAATATGGGGATAGGAGGACCCCTATCATATCTGAGACCAAGATGAGCTCGGCTAAATGTGAGTGTTCTAGTTAGCCTCTGCCAGCTGCTTCGTGGATAAAGGCGTGCTGAGCAAATAACAACGTAAATATTCCAAAAACCGAGAGGACCTGGGTTCGAATCCCAGATCGGACATTTCACATTTTGAGATTCAAATTCGAAATATTACACATGAGTTCCACAGTACTCAAATTACAGCCTCCGTGGCGCAGTGGGCGAGTAGCCGGCTGTGAAGCGAGAGGCCGCAGATTCCATTCCCGAATTGAGACAAATGTTTGTGTGGCCCACAGATATTCGTTTCAAGTCTGGGTGTTGTAAGACCTAAAGTCTCTCATAGTCTCTGACACCCACGATACAGGTTATACCTAGTGTGGGGTCAGGACTAGGTGTGTGACTGTTGGGTGTATTTATTTATTTATTGGTATTTGTACCCTATATGACGACATATGTAAAATTTTCTAGATCTTTAATTATTGGTAATACACACCGCACAGCCACGAAAATTCGTCCAATGGATAAAAAACACGTCACTCACCGGGGATCTCAATTCCGACACTTATTTTAACAAAGGCATTATGGCACACTTTATCTCTATTTGTACACGAAACCATCTTACCTAAAATCACACCACAAACAAATCATAACCGTTCATACACAGAAGTTAATCCTTTCACGGAATTTATGCCATTTTTTTTATTCATTTCGTAGCACTTATTACGTAAACACAAGGTTCAAATTCGACCACGATATTCAAATAACGTTGTATTTCTCACGAGATTGTGACAGCTCAAAGCGTCTCATTCTCCACAGATTATAGAATATTTATGACTCATTATGGTGTTTTTTCTTAGTCAGCAGGGGTTTGGGCGCAGGTCCGGAGTTTGAATTTAAAATGACAGGAAACTCTGTACAGCGTGTTTAAAAAAAGTTTGGAGAATCAATATTTTAATCACAATCAAAATGCCTACCCCCATGGTATGCCGGTGTGAGTGTGTTTGTGTATTATTTTATAATACCTTTTTAAATATTGTTACTTCGAATATTAGCAAAACAGTAGAATTTTGTTATTTTCAATTAAGATAATTTTAAATTCAAATAATGTCATCATGTATGTCTGTGATTGTATAATTATATTTTACCTTGAATACTTGAGTATACCTCTAATAATTATGTAATTTTACACACCATGTAATTTTTTTTTATATTTTTACTTTATAATAAGTGTTCATCGTCACTCCTCACACGTATCAACAGTCACAAACGGTGCTCTAGTTCTCTCTTTCACCTCTGCTTTCTCCTTTAGGAATACTGGTATAAGATTATATATGTATGTGCAATATTAACCTCAAATTATAAAACAACTATTGCAATAGTTGGAATAAAACTATTTTATACGGATTCTATCACGATTTGTTTTTATTTTTAGGCCCGAAGTTTGATCACGGGTCGGACTGGTGTGTCATTTGTCCAAAAATGTTAGTGTATAATAAAAAATACAAAAATAAAAACAAACCGTGATAGAATCCGTATAAAATAGTTTTATTTCAATGAATAACATTCGCGTAAACTTAAGAAATGAATAACTATTGCAATCGTTAATAAAATTCACCTATATAATTTGAATTCCAAAAAACACCCTGTACATAAAAATGGATTCACAAAAATTAACGAATCTTGAAGAGACAATACCGGGCGGCTTCCGAGAACGACTGTGTTTTGACTTTACCAGATAGGTGGTTTTTATAACGTTTTTTTCTCTTCTCCATCGCCCTTTGTTATGATAATTGGTTAACCACAAATTTGTACCGTTTTGCACGTGCTACAAATAAAAATCTGACTTAAGGTATGTTTTGCTCCATAATTTGTCAAAAAAGTGGTAGAATGAACCTTAAATTGACGTTACCTACAACATAAATAAGCTAGCTCTATCAGATTTATACCATTAATTAATAAAAATCCACATCTGCATTGAGTGGTAAAGCCACTCTGTAACGTAGTAACGTTTACAGCACGAATGGGCCGGCTCGACCGGTTTAATACCACTGTCTCACAGAAAACCGACGTAAAGTGGCAGCTTGCTGTCGCCTTTTGTTCGGTGAGTGAGATTTTCAGTGGCACATATGTATGCCTCCCTCCCTTTCCCAATCCCTTTTCCCTCCCCTTCCATTCTCTCCTTTTGGGTTGGCAACGCACGCATGATTCTTATTGTGTCTTGGTGTCTATGGGTGGCGGAGATCACTTACCATCAGGTGAGCCATATGCTCGTTTGCCTCTCTCGCTTTGCTATAAAATAATCACAAATTTAAAAACTTAACGTACCAACTTCAAATCCGATCACGACCAAATTTACATATATGGGACCACCCCTGAAATAAGCTCTATCGAACACAAAAAGAATTTTGAAGATCAATCCACATTCGGCGGAGATATCGAGTAACATACATAAAAAAAATACAGACGAATTGAGGACCTCCTCCTTTTTGGAAGTCGGTCGACAAATAAACTAGACTCATCTCTATTTATAATTAGAATACAATTTTGGTTCCATCAACCGTTCAGTTGACCCCATATATCTAACAGTAAATATTTTTCCCGTAAATCATCCAATCAAAGTTCTTTTAACTTTTACATGTAATCAAAAACCATATGTTACTAAGCACGCGTTGCAATTAATTTATATCGAAATTGTATAATACCTATTACATTTAATAAGAAGTTAATTTTAAACCCCATTCGCTAAAATCATCAAACATTAACAAAAGTAATGATCTGATGATTAGAAACGTGGGAAACCTGATATGCAGGGCAGGGATGGATTTGGGATAAATTAACGGGGATTGTACCACTTCGGGAAAGACAACGGTTTCATTTTAAAAAAATTACTAAAATGTTGCTTGTTAAAAAAGTAATGATTGTGTGTAAAATTAATAATTTATTAAATTTTTTTAAAAAAATATTTTCATTCTTGCAACTCGATTTACATAAAAAAGAATGATTTTTAAAATATAAGGTCCAGTTTTTTCTTGCCCTCAAAATAATTTTTTTTATCATCATCATCATCAGCCTATACTCGTCCACTGCTGGACATAGGCCTCTCCTAATGCACACCATTGAGCTCGGTCTTTAGCTCTTTGCATCCAGTTTTTGCCCGCCGCTTTCCGCAGGTCGTCACTCCACCTGGCCGCAGGACGTCCCACCTTACGCTTGCCGAGGCGCGGTCTCCACTCAAGAACACGAACACCCCAGCGGTTATCGGTTCGACGTGATATATGGCCAGCCCACTGCCACTTCAGCTTGCTAATGGTTTGAGCTATGTCGGTCACCTTGGTTCTTTGTCGGATAACCTCGTTACGTATTCGGTCCCGTAAAGAGACTCCAAGCATAGCTCTCTCCATAGCTCGCTGAGCAACTTTTAATTTGTGGACTAGCCCTACTGTGAGTGTCCACGTCTCGGCACCGTATGTCATGACGGGTAGGACGCACTGATTAAAGACTTTCGTCTTGAGGCATTGTGGAATAGACGACGTGAAGACCTGACGAAGCTTGCCGAATGCTGCCCAGCCCAGCCGGATCCTTCTACTGATTTCCCCCACTAGGTTGTCTTTGCCAAGTTTTACTATTTGGCCAAGATAGGCGTATTCATTAACGACCTCGAGGGGTAAACCGTTAACAGCGATTGGCTCCGGGTGGACAAGGTCATTAAACATGACTTTTGTTTTATCTATGTTCATCCGGAGCCCGATGCGTCGAGAAGCATCAGCTAGGCCAGTCAACATCCATTGCAGATCTTGCAGCGACTCTGCCATAAGGACGATATCATCGGCAAATCGTAAGTGTGAGATGTACTCGCCGTTTATATTTATGCCCACCCCTTTCCAGTCCAGCGTCTTAAACATATCTTCAAGGGCATTTGTGAACAGTTTGGGAGACATTACATCACCCTGTCTCACTCCCCTGCGTAGACGGATATGTTTAGACTGCTGGTTCTGTACTCGGACACTCATAGTCGCGGCGTCATACAGACATCTCAGCGCTTCGATATATCGCCAGTCCACTTGACATCGCTGCAGAGACTCTAGAACAGCCCAGATCTCGATAGAGTCAAAGGCTTTCTCATAGTCCACAAAAGCGAGACATAAGGGCAAGTTGTACTCTGCGGTCTTTTGCACAACTTGTCTCACAGTGTGTATGTGGTCTATGGTGCCAAATCCTCTTCGAAATCCAGCCTGTTCAGGAGGTTGAAATTCGTCAAGTCTTCTTGCGAGACGATTTAAGATGACCCTCGAAAACAGCTTATAGACGTGGCTCAGAAGGGTGATGGGTCGGTAATTTTTCAAAAGCGTTTTGTCACCTTTTTTGAAGAATAGAATTACCAGACCACTGCTCCACGCCACTGGAGTTCTCCCACTGCTGATAACGGAATTAAATAACACCTGCAGCTCCCTAAGTACAGGTTTCCCTCCTGCCTTCAGGAGTTCCGTAGTAATTCCGTCTTCGCTGGGGGCTTTTCCATTTTTAAGCTGTTTGAGGGCCATCTCAATTTCGTCAAGGCTGACGTCGGACAGCTCTTCGGTGTTGTGGCGTGTCAACGTTGCGCGAGAATCATCTTGGGTCGATTCGGGTTTATGGGCATGCGAGGCATATAACTGCCCATAAAAGTCTTCGATCTCAGCGAGAATCTCCGGCCTGGACACGACAGTTGTGCCATCCGATTTTGCGAGCTTCGTTAGATGGGAAGTACTCAATTGCTGGGCAAAAACTTTTGACCCCCGATTGCGCTCAATTGCCCTTTTGATATGTAGGGTGTTTGAGCGCCGGAGATCACGTCGCACCAGCTTTCTTATTTTGCGATTGAGCTCCCTTAGCTCTGACGTTGTGGCAATTTTTTGCTCTCGTCGTATGTCCATAAGCCGAAGAGTCTCATCCGAGAGTTTAGACTTTCTGCCTTTGCGCTGGTAATGGCAAAATTTTTTACCCTCTTCCCTCAGGATTCCCACAACATTGTGGAGGCCCTCGTCAACGTCAATAGTGGGTTCTAACGCAGCGAATCTGTTTTCCAGTTGAAGCTGGAAGCTTACTGATCCAACAATGGTTTGCAGTAGGTTGGGTCGGAGTATTGACTTTACCAGACGAGATCTTTCAACTTTGTAGCTGATATTCAGAGAGCCTCGTATAAGCCGGTGGTCGCTACCTGTATTAAACCGGTTGATTACGGAGACGTCTCTGAATATATGCTTTTTGTCTGCCATGATAAAGTCAATTTCATTTTTGGTCACAGCATCAGGGCTTCGCCAAGTCCATTTTCTTTGGGGCTTCTTTTTGAAAAAGGAGTTCATTAAGAATAGCCCCTCTTTTTCTAAGAAATTGACCAGCATCTGCCCCCTGTGATTTCTGACCCCATAACCATGTGGACCAAGTTTTGATTCACTGTCATTTTGTTTTCCCACTTTTGCGTTAAAGTCCCCCATGACAACATTGTAGTGGGCCTTAGTAGTATTATGTAGCGCTGTCGATATGTCGTCGAACATTTGCTCGACTTCATCATCTGGGTGTGTTGAAGTCGGTGCATAGACCTGTACGACCTTAAGGTTGTACCTTTTATTTAATTTAAGTACAAGGTATGCTACCCTGTTCGACAAACTCGCGATTTTCACAATGCTGTCAGCGAGGACTCTATTGACAAGGAACCCGACGCCACCCTGGGACTGTTGGTCGCCCTCTTGGAAATAGAAGAGGTGACCGGACTCTAGTGTCACAGTATCCACCCCCTCTCTTCGAACTTCGCATAATCCGAGTATGTGCCATCTCACCTTGGATAACTCCGTTTCCAGTTGTGCCATGTGTTCGTCGAGCCTAAGCGTTCGTCCATTGTACGTAGCCAAGGTCAATGGGTTTAAGTGGCCTACGGTAGCCCGGGGATTCTTAGCACCCCCTGCCCTGCCGTTACCGTGACCGCCACCGTGGTCAGGAATAGCAGAGCGGCCGGGAACTGGGGGCCTTTGCTTTTTGGTGTCAGTCATTTGGAGGTAATGCCCATAGTCGCCACGCTGGGCATGCGGGTTGGCGACCGCAGAGCGTAGTCTCTCGCACTCGAGCCGCTGCTGCCCGACTCCAGTCTGTGTTATTTGGCTACGCATGTATTGGGTGGATATACCACCATCGGTCGGTGGTCAGAGCCTCGTTGGCTAAATCGGCAGGATGCACCGCGAGCAGGTGAGGTTGACTTGGAGCTCTAAGGTCGTGGTTAGCTCCCTTACATCCCATACATATTTTTTTTATATTAGCATATAACTATTCAACTTGAGCTTTATACGCGACCTAATAATTAAATTGACCCTAAAAAGCTAACACTTATTACGTCCCAGTGTTCGACCAATTTCTATATTTTATCAACGGCCCATAATGAGCACCGCATCGATTACAGAAAGCTCGAAAGGTCGCGGCGAGTCAAACTCTTTGGCGGCTAAACTTGTCAATATGCGAACTAGAGATTAAGAAAAAATTAACAGACGCGACTAATGAGTTTAATATTCATTTATGATAACTTTATGATAGACTTTATTTGATTACTGCCTGACTGCCTCGGTGGCGTGGTGGTATTTCGGTACGACTACGGTTTTGAGGTCTCGGGTTCGATCCCCGAGTCGGGTAAAGTGATATTGCATTTTTCCATATCAGCTCGGAGTCTGGAATTTGTGCCCGATATGGCGATAGGCTCGCCCCCTATCACATCTGGGACGGAACTAAGCTCGGCGAAATGTGGGTGTTCTAGTTCGCTAGTGCGCCTCTACCTACCCCTTCGGGATACAGGCGTGAGCTTATGTTATATGTTATGTTATTTAATTATATAGCCTTTTCTGTCATTTGACCAGAATAATAAATAATTTCATTTTTCATTATAAAATATAATATATATTCGTTCTGCCCTTATCTAGGGTCAACGCAAGACACGCAAGGATGTTGCAGAAAGGATTCGACTTAGTTTTTACTACGAACTGCCTGTCTGACGTCAAACCCCCCCTTGTGGAATCCAGTCCCGGGCAAATCGTTTCAGAAAAATACTTGTCTAACCTACCCTAACCTGGGAAACGAACTTAATATTCACAGCCAATATACACTGCGGGCTGCCACTATACTAAAGAAGCAACATTTTTTTTTATAGCTGAGAATGGCAAACGGCAAACGAACAGATGGGTCACCTGATGGTGAGTGACCTCCACCGTCCATAGACACCCAAGACATAATAAGAATCATGGGTGCGTTGCCAATCTAAAAAGAAGAAATGGAAGGGGAGGGAAAAGAGATTGGGAAAGGTAGGGGGGAAATGGGCCACCGGAAATCTCACTCACCGAATGAAACGCGACAGCAAGCTGCCACTTTACGTCGGTTTTCTGTGAGACAGTGGTATCAAACCGGTCGTGCTGTAAACGTTACTGACTACAGCGTGGCTCTACCACTCACATAACTACAGCAATTATACTATCATGCTATTACATACATGATACAAATTCTTCGCAAATGACCAATCTCCACGTATATTTTAATCTGTGTACTGGAGCTGTACTCCTCTTGCCTCGTCCGCATTCGACCTAACAAAATAGACTCGTTATGGGCCGTCAATCAATGCACCAATGCCGTTCAATTGGTTTAATATAAACGTTACAAATAGTAATCAAATGTGATCTCGTGTTACATCGCCAATCGAGTTTTTTCTAAGTTTTCGTTTCTGACCTCGCTCTGTAGGTGTTTGAAGAGTTATGAAGAGTGTAGACATGCTGATTTCTTAAGTTTACGCAAATATTATACATTGAAATAAAACTATTTTTACGGATTCTATCACCGGTCAGTCTGACCCGTGACAACGAAGACTGCAAAGCCTTCGAAACGTCGGGAATAATAATTAAAACCTAATCGTGATAGAATCCGTAAAAATAGTTTTATTTCAGTGTAGACATGGTTTATTTTTCATACTTGTTTGTGTGTCTGTGACTACTTTAATGACGTAGTGGTATTAAGGTACGACTATCGTCCTGAGGTCTCGGGTTCAGTCCACGGGTCGGACAAAGTGATATTAGATTTTTCAATATCAACCCGGAGTCTGGAACTTGTGCCCGATATGGCGATAGACTCGCCCCCTATCACATCTGGGATGGAACTAAGCTCGGCGAAATGTAGGTGTTCTAGTTCGCTAGTGCGCCTCTGCCTACACCTTCGGCGTGAGCTTATATATTGTAACATAAAAAAAAAATGTAATCGATTAGTTAAGACTACGTTGGCAGAACGACTCGTGTTCCTTGGGTAATTAAAAAAAATAAGAGTTCATTTGACATTATGTTTTGTCAGATTGACAGATGAGTTATTGAGTTATTTAGATGTCGATCGGTATGATTAATCATGTTATTAATTGCGATTTGTGATTTGGACTTTTGTTTTGCGTCATGGAGTTTTGTCTATTGCCTGGCGCAAAGGTATAAAAAGCTCGGCCTCCCAATCGGGCGTCCCTTTTCCTGAGAGCTCCGATCTGCGAGCATCGATTTCGTTGGTGCCTCAAGGCGGGCCGCAGCAGAGACCGTTCGATACCGACAGCGCTCTCATGCAGCGCTTCGGCACCAACTGATAACCAGAAGGTCCTAAGGCTGAGGTCGGCAGCTTGGGACATCCATCTATAGGCATCCTTCGCGTTCCCTCAAGGGGCCTTCTTGGATATAACTATTCTTGGATATAACTATTCTTGGATATTACTATCCTTTCTGGATGGTCTCCATGGTGTGGACTGCATTGCCTGGGTTCGGTGCGGTCCAGGGCCAGCTGCGTGGGTGACTCTGAGCGCGTGGCCGCGTCGTGTTGGTGTCCACGTGTTTGGTGGATCACTCCATTTTATATGAGGTTGTGCTCGGAGTTGGCTGCGAGTTCCACTCCGCAAACCCATTAGAAGGTACCTCCGTATTCCATTTCCAGTCTGTCCCGGAGGCTGGTGGCGCCCCTTTTAGTTTTTTTTATTTAAATTGGTATTTGTGGTAACAGTTTACTATCATAACATCAAAATTAAATGTACTCGAGCATTGAACGATAGCAAATCCAGTAGGCTCACGACCCGCTCTGTATTGATTTTATAAAAATAAAAGTAAAATAATTATAATGATTGTGATATTTTAATAATATATAGATTGTATGAGAACACCTCGGTCTTTGGTTTTTAATTTGTTTTAACCTGACACATCGACCAAACATACACTCATTACTTATCACACCACACTTGTTACATTACATTATACTATACACGTTACAGTGGCTACCCAACTTAGGGGCTTGCTTTCTTTCTTTCTTTCTCTTTTTTAATACTGGAAGCATTTGCCATGTCATTCCGCTATGGTGAATAGTTCATTGCTCGTTTACTGATGTTTATGATTTTGTAACTATAATAAATTGTTATACCACTTGTTAATGTATTTAAAAGTGAAATAATATCATTCACAACCATTTACATTTTAGGTTGTGAATGATTGTGTATTAACCTTGAATATTGTATGACCTTGTTTTGTGCTATTCTGAATCTAAAAATAATATTGATTTGTATTAATAAAATTAAATTGTAATTATTATAATGCAAATTTAAATTAATAATTTTCAACTTAGAAATTTTGTACCAGAATTTTTTATAACTACCCTCAACTTAAAAAAATAATTTTAAATTTTAATTTAATTATTTTATCTGAGCTTGTATTGTTTATTGTGTAACATAATTCAAATCAATTGTATCAACATGTTGGAGGAACATCCTATTTGTTTTAATCTTTTACTTAAGGATGAATTGCAGTATGAAGTCATGGTTCGGGATGTTGCCCCGGCCACTGATGTTAAAAGTTTAAGACTTCAAATTAGGCAATTAGCTAAGGAGTTACCTCCATGTTCTATTGATACATTTGAGGGTGATATTAAGGAGGAATTAAAGATTGTAAATGGGAAACTGGAAGAGCTATCTCGTTCAATTTTTGAACCTAAGCGTTCATTAACTTTAAAATTTTTAAACCGTGCCCAAGCATTGTCACATCATTTATACCACCGTTTGTCACGTATTGTACCTATAGATTCTGAGGTTGCCACATATAGGGATTGTACTTTAAGGCTTAATAAAATCTTATCCTCACTTGACACTATGGTTGCTGGATTTCAGGCAGGTCCTGCCCAGTCTAAGAGTGCTGAGGCATGTGCACCAGTTCCTGAGGCTTCAGTGGTGAGACATAAGAGTCAGATGGTGAGTTCTCTGAATTTAAAATATGATGGCAAATCGTGTATTAAAGTTTTTCTGCAACGTCTTGAGGAACTCTGTGATGCTCGTACCATTTCAGTCGCTAACCGTTTTGCTTCTGCGGTTGAGTTATTTGATGGTGAAGCCTTAACGTGGTACAGAGGGATTAAGGATAGTGTTTTTTCTTGGGAAGAATTGAAGCAGGCCTTGATAGACGAATTTTTGCCTTACGATTTTGATCGTCGTTTGCTGAAGGAGATTCGCAATCGTACCCAAGGTCGTACAGAGAGAATTTCCACCTACATAAGCGTCATGCAGAATTATTTCGGGCGACTTAGCACTGCGCTTCCTGAGGACGAAAAATTCGACATCATTTTTAATGGCATCCGACCCAAGTACTCTGTTCCATTGGCTCTCCACACTATTGAAGACTTGCCAACACTTAAGAAATTTTGTCGTTGTTTGGAAGCTAGTTGGCAACGTTCTGATTCTTTTGCAGAACCTCCGAAACCCTCATCCTGTTTATTAGCTAAGGACTTATGTTACACAGGGAGTTCGAAACCCCGAGTGGAGGTGGCTGGTTTTGCGAACCCTTGTCCGCGTTGTAGGGTTAACACGCACAGTTTGAGGGATTGCCCCTCCAGAGAAAAAGTTTGCTTCCGCTGTGGCAAGAAGGATTTCACAGTTCGCACTTGTCCAGATTGCTCCGTCGCGGGTTCAGATCCCAAAAAGATCTCTAAAAAGCCGAAAAAACTTAATGACCGGTACCAACATAAAAGATCTAATCGTTCTCATTGTAGTATCTCCGAGAATACTAGCAATGAAGCTAAGAGTACTACGGATGTTGGTAAGCCTAATGCTTTTGTCTCTCCGAGTATTTCATCGGTACCTCATCATAAAGGTCATAGAGATGAGCGTCCTCATCTATCGGTAGAAATCCATGATAGGGTATTTAATGGTTTGTTGGATTCTGGTTCATCTATATCTATTTTGGGTTCAGAATTAATTGACTTATTTTTGTCTTTGGGTTGTTCTCTTAACCCTTGTGCTGACTTTACGCACATCACTACTGCTACTAATTCCCAAGCTAAGGTTCTTGGTTGTTTTTCTTTACCGGTCAAGGTTCAGAACTTGACTCGTGTTATTACCTTTTATGCCATACCAGACGTTACTACACCTCTTATTTTGGGAGTTGATTTTTGGAAAGCTTTTGATATAGCTACTCAATTATTTGAGGATTTTTCTGCTGACTCTCCAAAAGTTAGTGTAGTTAGCGTCTCGGAAGTGCGTTTGCCTTCAAATTCCGGACAATGTGGACTTACTCCTGATCCACCTAAGACTAAAGCTATTGTTGTACCTAATCGTCGAGATTCAGACAACGTTTCGCCAGACGCGTTATCGCGTCCTGTCCCAGTTTTAGGAACCGAAAAATACGATTGGTACAACAACATTTTTCAAAAATGTAGGTATCTTCCCACCTCTTGTCCGAATTATTCTATTGTTGATGGTAAACTCTTTCGATATTCCAAAAGTAAGTTTCGTTGTTCTAGTCGTTTTGTTTGGAAAGAAGTTATTCCTTCTGACCAACGCCCAGACTTAGTGAGTTCTTCTCATCGTGGTGAACTGTCGCATTTGGGTTCTTATAAAACGTATCAACGACTATCTTTACGCTACTTTTGGCCTGGCATGTATCGAGATGTGATGGAATTTGTCAAGGGATGTGACCAGTGTTCTGTATACAAGCAATCGCAGAAACCACCTTCTGGCCTGAGTGAGACTTTTACAAAGGGTAAATTTGCTTTGGGAAAAGCTCACGTTCGAAGTTCCAGACATCACAATATAGGTTGGAGTACTGCCGAACATCAGGTAGGTGATATTGTTTGGAAGAAAACTTTCCCTTTGACAGATACAGATAAATTCTTCATGGCGAAATTAGCACCTCGTTATGAAAAATGTAGAGTTGTTTTTAAACACTCCCCCTTGGTTTATGAACTGGAGAGTGTTGCAACTGGTAAAAATTTGGGGTCCTGGCATATCCAGCACCTCAAGAAAGTTTGAATTACTTTCTTTTCTCTTTTCTCTGGTCATTGGACGCGCAACCCGATTTTCCTGGATATCTCGCTGCGCCGCCAATGTCTCAGTGCCTTTAGTAAGGAAGTCAGTACCTGACTGTTAGCATTTGCTCGTAGTATTTTTGCAAATGGCTAGCATAGTGTCTTAGGATTGGCTTGGAGAGTAGTAATGCGATACAGTCTCTGCTGCTTTAAAGCAAGTGACTGGCCGCAGTATCGTGATTTTTTTTTATTTGCCTTATTATGCTGAACTATTTTTGTTAGCATAGGGAATCTATCGACACATTGTCGTGGGTTCGATTTTGGTGGTTGTTTTGTGTCGAGTGTCACCTTTTATTGGTGTGGTAGCTAACCTACCACTCGATACAATTATTTTTTTTTTGTCCTTGTTGATTCTGTAGTTGTTGGACGCGCACCCCGGTTGATACTGTTCGCCTCGATGCGTCGCCAACGACTCAGTAGTAACGAGTTTTGTAATGTTGAGTGTTATATTTTATGTGAGTATGGTAATACACTCACTAACGCTCGGCAGGTTTTTTGTTGTTGTTTTAGTTCCGGTATCCTGTAGTAGCTGGACGCATAGCCCGATTGGTACGTATCATCTCGCTATGTCGCCAGCAACTCGGTCCGTTGATTTGTGTTTTTTTTTGCTTGTTTTAGGTCAGAGTTGTGGTCTTGGGTTGTAGAGAGCTGGAGGACCAGCGTTAAATTTTGCAAGCAAAATTTCCCTAGGGAGGGGGGTACTGTAACATAAAAAAAAATGTAATCGATTAGTTAAGACTACGTTGGCAGAACGACTCGTGTTCCTTGGGTAATTAAAAAAATAAGAGTTCATTTGACATTATGTTTTGTCAGATTGACAGATGAGTTATTGAGTTATTTAGATGTCGATCGGTATGATTAATCATGTTATTAATTGCGATTTGTGATTTGGACTTTTGTTTTGCGTCATGGAGTTTTGTCTATTGCCTGGCGCAAAGGTATAAAAAGCTCGGCCTCCCAATCGGGCGTCCCTTTTCCTGAGAGCTCCGATCTGCGAGCATCGATTTCGTTGGTGCCTCAAGGCGGGCCGCAGCAGAGACCGTTCGATACCGACAGCGCTCTCATGCAGCGCTTCGGCACCAACTGATAACCAGAAGGTCCTAAGGCTGAGGTCGGCAGCTTGGGACATCCATCTATAGGCATCCTTCGCGTTCCCTCAAGGGGCCTTCTTGGATATAACTATTCTTGGATATAACTATTCTTGGATATTACTATCCTTTCTGGATGGTCTCCATGGTGTGGACTGCATTGCCTGGGTTCGGTGCGGTCCAGGGCCAGCTGCGTGGGTGACTCTGAGCGCGTGGCCGCGTCGTGTTGGTGTCCACGTGTTTGGTGGATCACTCCATTTTATATGAGGTTGTGCTCGGAGTTGGCTGCGAGTTCCACTCCGCAAACCCATTAGAAGGTACCTCCGTATTCCATTTCCAGTCTGTCCCGGAGGCTGGTGGCGCCCCTTTTAGTTTTTTTTATTTAAATTGGTATTTGTGGTAACAGTTTACTATCATAACATCAAAATTAAATGTACTCGAGCATTGAACGATAGCAAATCCAGTAGGCTCACGACCCGCTCTGTATTGATTTTATAAAAATAAAAGTAAAATAATTATAATGATTGTGATATTTTAATAATATATAGATTGTATGAGAACACCTCGGTCTTTGGTTTTTAATTTGTTTTAACCTGACACATCGACCAAACATACACTCATTACTTATCACACCACACTTGTTACATTACATTATACTATACACGTTACAGTGGCTACCCAACTTAGGGGCTTGCTTTCTTTCTTTCTTTCTCTTTTTTAATACTGGAAGCATTTGCCATGTCATTCCGCTATGGTGAATAGTTCATTGCTCGTTTACTGATGTTTATGATTTTGTAACTATAATAAATTGTTATACCACTTGTTAATGTATTTAAAAGTGAAATAATATCATTCACAACCATTTACATTTTAGGTTGTGAATGATTGTGTATTAACCTTGAATATTGTATGACCTTGTTTTGTGCTATTCTGAATCTAAAAATAATATTGATTTGTATTAATAAAATTAAATTGTAATTATTATAATGCAAATTTAAATTAATAATTTTCAACTTAGAAATTTTGTACCAGAATTTTTTATAACTACCCTCAACTTAAAAAAATAATTTTAAATTTTAATTTAATTATTTTATCTGAGCTTGTATTGTTTATTGTGTAACATAATTCAAATCAATTGTATCAACATGTTGGAGGAACATCCTATTTGTTTTAATCTTTTACTTAAGGATGAATTGCAGTATGAAGTCATGGTTCGGGATGTTGCCCCGGCCACTGATGTTAAAAGTTTAAGACTTCAAATTAGGCAATTAGCTAAGGAGTTACCTCCATGTTCTATTGATACATTTGAGGGTGATATTAAGGAGGAATTAAAGATTGTAAATGGGAAACTGGAAGAGCTATCTCGTTCAATTTTTGAACCTAAGCGTTCATTAACTTTAAAATTTTTAAACCGTGCCCAAGCATTGTCACATCATTTATACCACCGTTTGTCACGTATTGTACCTATAGATTCTGAGGTTGCCACATATAGGGATTGTACTTTAAGGCTTAATAAAATCTTATCCTCACTTGACACTATGGTTGCTGGATTTCAGGCAGGTCCTGCCCAGTCTAAGAGTGCTGAGGCATGTGCACCAGTTCCTGAGGCTTCAGTGGTGAGACATAAGAGTCAGATGGTGAGTTCTCTGAATTTAAAATATGATGGCAAATCGTGTATTAAAGTTTTTCTGCAACGTCTTGAGGAACTCTGTGATGCTCGTACCATTTCAGTCGCTAACCGTTTTGCTTCTGCGGTTGAGTTATTTGATGGTGAAGCCTTAACGTGGTACAGAGGGATTAAGGATAGTGTTTTTTCTTGGGAAGAATTGAAGCAGGCCTTGATAGACGAATTTTTGCCTTACGATTTTGATCGTCGTTTGCTGAAGGAGATTCGCAATCGTACCCAAGGTCGTACAGAGAGAATTTCCACCTACATAAGCGTCATGCAGAATTATTTCGGGCGACTTAGCACTGCGCTTCCTGAGGACGAAAAATTCGACATCATTTTTAATGGCATCCGACCCAAGTACTCTGTTCCATTGGCTCTCCACACTATTGAAGACTTGCCAACACTTAAGAAATTTTGTCGTTGTTTGGAAGCTAGTTGGCAACGTTCTGATTCTTTTGCAGAACCTCCGAAACCCTCATCCTGTTTATTAGCTAAGGACTTATGTTACACAGGGAGTTCGAAACCCCGAGTGGAGGTGGCTGGTTTTGCGAACCCTTGTCCGCGTTGTAGGGTTAACACGCACAGTTTGAGGGATTGCCCCTCCAGAGAAAAAGTTTGCTTCCGCTGTGGCAAGAAGGATTTCACAGTTCGCACTTGTCCAGATTGCTCCGTCGCGGGTTCAGATCCCAAAAAGATCTCTAAAAAGCCGAAAAAACTTAATGACCGGTACCAACATAAAAGATCTAATCGTTCTCATTGTAGTATCTCCGAGAATACTAGCAATGAAGCTAAGAGTACTACGGATGTTGGTAAGCCTAATGCTTTTGTCTCTCCGAGTATTTCATCGGTACCTCATCATAAAGGTCATAGAGATGAGCGTCCTCATCTATCGGTAGAAATCCATGATAGGGTATTTAATGGTTTGTTGGATTCTGGTTCATCTATATCTATTTTGGGTTCAGAATTAATTGACTTATTTTTGTCTTTGGGTTGTTCTCTTAACCCTTGTGCTGACTTTACGCACATCACTACTGCTACTAATTCCCAAGCTAAGGTTCTTGGTTGTTTTTCTTTACCGGTCAAGGTTCAGAACTTGACTCGTGTTATTACCTTTTATGCCATACCAGACGTTACTACACCTCTTATTTTGGGAGTTGATTTTTGGAAAGCTTTTGATATAGCTACTCAATTATTTGAGGATTTTTCTGCTGACTCTCCAAAAGTTAGTGTAGTTAGCGTCTCGGAAGTGCGTTTGCCTTCAAATTCCGGACAATGTGGACTTACTCCTGATCCACCTAAGACTAAAGCTATTGTTGTACCTAATCGTCGAGATTCAGACAACGTTTCGCCAGACGCGTTATCGCGTCCTGTCCCAGTTTTAGGAACCGAAAAATACGATTGGTACAACAACATTTTTCAAAAATGTAGGTATCTTCCCACCTCTTGTCCGAATTATTCTATTGTTGATGGTAAACTCTTTCGATATTCCAAAAGTAAGTTTCGTTGTTCTAGTCGTTTTGTTTGGAAAGAAGTTATTCCTTCTGACCAACGCCCAGACTTAGTGAGTTCTTCTCATCGTGGTGAACTGTCGCATTTGGGTTCTTATAAAACGTATCAACGACTATCTTTACGCTACTTTTGGCCTGGCATGTATCGAGATGTGATGGAATTTGTCAAGGGATGTGACCAGTGTTCTGTATACAAGCAATCGCAGAAACCACCTTCTGGCCTGAGTGAGACTTTTACAAAGGGTAAATTTGCTTTGGGAAAAGCTCACGTTCGAAGTTCCAGACATCACAATATAGGTTGGAGTACTGCCGAACATCAGGTAGGTGATATTGTTTGGAAGAAAACTTTCCCTTTGACAGATACAGATAAATTCTTCATGGCGAAATTAGCACCTCGTTATGAAAAATGTAGAGTTGTTTTTAAACACTCCCCCTTGGTTTATGAACTGGAGAGTGTTGCAACTGGTAAAAATTTGGGGTCCTGGCATATCCAGCACCTCAAGAAAGTTTGAATTACTTTCTTTTCTCTTTTCTCTGGTCATTGGACGCGCAACCCGATTTTCCTGGATATCTCGCTGCGCCGCCAATGTCTCAGTGCCTTTAGTAAGGAAGTCAGTACCTGACTGTTAGCATTTGCTCGTAGTATTTTTGCAAATGGCTAGCATAGTGTCTTAGGATTGGCTTGGAGAGTAGTAATGCGATACAGTCTCTGCTGCTTTAAAGCAAGTGACTGGCCGCAGTATCGTGATTTTTTTTTATTTGCCTTATTATGCTGAACTATTTTTGTTAGCATAGGGAATCTATCGACACATTGTCGTGGGTTCGATTTTGGTGGTTGTTTTGTGTCGAGTGTCACCTTTTATTGGTGTGGTAGCTAACCTACCACTCGATACAATTATTTTTTTTTTGTCCTTGTTGATTCTGTAGTTGTTGGACGCGCACCCCGGTTGATACTGTTCGCCTCGATGCGTCGCCAACGACTCAGTAGTAACGAGTTTTGTAATGTTGAGTGTTATATTTTATGTGAGTATGGTAATACACTCACTAACGCTCGGCAGGTTTTTTGTTGTTGTTTTAGTTCCGGTATCCTGTAGTAGCTGGACGCATAGCCCGATTGGTACGTATCATCTCGCTATGTCGCCAGCAACTCGGTCCGTTGATTTGTGTTTTTTTTTGCTTGTTTTAGGTCAGAGTTGTGGTCTTGGGTTGTAGAGAGCTGGAGGACCAGCGTTAAATTTTGCAAGCAAAATTTCCCTAGGGAGGGGGGTACTGTAACATAAAAAAAAATGTAATCGATTAGTTAAGACTACGTTGGCAGAACGACTCGTGTTCCTTGGGTAATTAAAAAAATAAGAGTTCATTTGACATTATGTTTTGTCAGATTGACAGATGAGTTATTGAGTTATTTAGATGTCGATCGGTATGATTAATCATGTTATTAATTGCGATTTGTGATTTGGACTTTTGTTTTGCGTCATGGAGTTTTGTCTATTGCCTGGCGCAAAGGTATAAAAAGCTCGGCCTCCCAATCGGGCGTCCCTTTTCCTGAGAGCTCCGATCTGCGAGCATCGATTTCGTTGGTGCCTCAAGGCGGGCCGCAGCACAGACCGTTCGATACCGACAGCGCTCTCATGCAGCGCTTCGGCACCAACTGATAACCAGAAGGTCCTAAGGCTGAGGTCGGCAGCTTGGGACATCCATCTATAGGCATCCTTCGCGTTCCCTCAAGGGGCCTTCTTGGATATAACTATTCTTGGATATAACTATTCTTGGATATTACTATCCTTTCTGGATGGTCTCCATGGTGTGGACTGCATTGCCTGGGTTCGGTGCGGTCCAGGGCCAGCTGCGTGGGTGACTCTGAGCGCGTGGCCGCGTCGTGTTGGTGTCCACGTGTTTGGTGGATCACTCCATTTTATATGAGGTTGTGCTCGGAGTTGGCTGCGAGTTCCACTCCGCAAACCCATTAGAAGGTACCTCCGTATTCCATTTCCAGTCTGTCCCGGAGGCTGGTGGCGCCCCTTTTAGTTTTTTTTATTTAAATTGGTATTTGTGGTAACAGTTTACTATCATAACATCAAAATTAAATGTACTCGAGCATTGAACGATAGCAAATCCAGTAGGCTCACGACCCGCTCTGTATTGATTTTATAAAAATAAAAGTAAAATAATTATAATGATTGTGATATTTTAATAATATATAGATTGTATGAGAACACCTCGGTCTTTGGTTTTTAATTTGTTTTAACCTGACACATCGACCAAACATACACTCATTACTTATCACACCACACTTGTTACATTACATTATACTATACACGTTACAATATGTTATGTCATTTGTGTGTTTTACTCTGGTATAATAGGATACATCGGTGAAGTGACTGACTGACTGCCTCGGTGGCGTGGTGGTATTTTTGACTGCCTCGGTGGCGTGGTGGTATTTCGGTACGACTACGGTTCTGAGGTCTCGGGTTCGATCCCCGGGTCGGGCAAAGTGATATTGGATTTTTCCATATCAGCCCGGCGAAATGTGGGTGTTCTAGTTCGCTAGTGCGCCTCTGCCTACCCCTTCGGGGATATAGGCGTAAGCTTATGTATGTACATCGGTGAAGTTTTTTGGCTGAAAAACGAGACGAGAGAGGCACTGATCTGATGCTGTACGCACCGTGCCTACTCATAAAGATAATTTTCAACACAAATTGCTATAGGCTCATGATAGCTACAAAACAGCTAGTATTCTAACACCTAACTAGTAAATCATAAGATTATGGGTTCTAGATGGGCCTATCAGGATCTTTCTTTCTAATCTCATAATATTATGGAATGGAAGTAAGCATAGCGAAGGGATTTGTACTTTCTTTGCCTTTTTATAGCAGAGACTGGCAAACGAACAGATGGGTCACCTGATAGTAAGTGATCTCCACCGCCCATTGACACACAAGACACAAAAAGAATCATGAGAGCTTTGCGAACTGAAAAGTAGGGAAAAGGTATTGGGAAAGGAAAGGGGGAAATGGGCCACCAGAAATCTCACTCGTCGATCTAAACGTGAATTGCCACTTTACATCGATTTTCTGTGAGATAGTTTTAAACCGGTCGAGCCGGCTCACTTGTGGTGTAGACATAACTGTCCAAAGAGCATGTAAACTGTAAGAGACGGGACTCCCATAGACCGATTTAAAACGTTTTTTTATCTGTGTACGGTATGTCACGATGACTTACGCTAGAAAATGCTACCACTCTGGCAACACTTTTAGTGCCACAGATTTTTTACAGATGTACATAGATAATATCAGATGCACGCATTTTAGCGTTATTATGTTGGTACTTACGTAGAGATGGACCACAATTTGGTAAAAAAAAGTTTATCGACATCGATAATTTTTTAGGCAGGTATGCCATATATTTCTTGAAATAAATCGTATTATTTATATGAATTAAAAGATACAATAACAAAGACATAGAATTTATTAAATATAGTAACTCACAACATGAAATATATGTACAAAATAGAAATTGACAAAATGTGACACCGGAATCAATCACTTGTTACACCTGAAAAGAAATAAAAATATTAAATAAACAAAAAATGAGTAAGTTAAGCAGCGTCTGCTACACATGTTTTTCTCGAAACAAACACAAATACACCTAAAAATGTTCTTCTCTATCTCCTGCTCATGGAACAAAGCATAACTACACCTAATGGTTTTAATTATGTGATTTCTTTCTGGCAGTCCGTTTCTAAACAGAGCTGGTAATTTTAACTTTTTGTCAGATGATGTATATCTAAGCTTTAGACATTGACTGCTTGAGACCTAAGCTTGAGACATATAAATATCATCTGGTAGCGTTTATCGACATATTCAGTACTACTACATACATCCCTAAACGAATTGCTTCATTAATTTTTCTGTACAATTTTATATTAATTCATAGTTTAACCACTATATAATTTGAATGCTTACTTACCGTAAATGCTCTAATGAAAATTGATCCAAATCCAAACGTTTTTATGTCCCCATCTCCTCCACATTTTTGCCGTATACTTTCCGTAGAAGTTGCCTTAAAATTACAATAAACACTAATAGTATTGGCTTTATTTTACGATTTTCACTTTTAGTCCATTTTACCCAATAGAAAATCAGTAAAACAAATAGAGAAAATAGGTACGTAGAAATTAAACTGTAACCGCCATATTATCATTTTTAACTTTGACATTGAAAGACAGAGATAACTAAACATAAATGTCTATGAGCATGAATGCGACAAAAAATATCCCTCATTTTCTTTTTTCACAGAATGGCTCCACCAGAATGTTCGGTCTTTGAGATACCTGATGTATAAATGCAGTGAAGGAATAATTAAATAAATTAGTATGGATTATGAAAGAAATACATGTTTTAAGAAAAATTTAAGATAAAAATAAACCAAAGAGTTAAATGATGAAAAAAGTTAAACATAGGCGATTATAAAAGTCTTTGTAGTCGATATCCCTCATTAATTATAGGTTTAAACCAAAGAGAATGTATTCTCTACGTTTGGAGCATGGTGTAGAGTGGCCCATGACAATGTCATTGAGATAGACAGATGCGCAAACTCCATACATCATTTTTTTTGTATGTAGTTGCGACAGGCTGTAACTGTCTACAGCGTGGCTCTACCACTCAATTCAAAGCCTTTTTAAAACAGCATTATACCACATAATAACCAATGCAGAAACTACAATCGCTAAATAAGTAATACGCGTCGATCAAGCCACTAAAGAAAGCAACAAACAGATAGAAGCTTTTACTGTAATATATGATAATAGTTGGCATTTAACGTCACAAGCTAATACAATATTTCAGGCCGGAGCTTGTAGGCTTGGATGGATGAGAGCGGCTCGGTATTGCAAAACGTACGATCGGGCTGCCGATACGATCTGTACTTGTTTGAGTATCAAACCGTTTTGGATATGCGGTCGGCGCAATACACTTTTTCAAGCATGTTGCAGAGAGAATTTGGCTACGTTTTTACGAACGGCCGCCAGCCTGACATCAACCCCCGATGAGGGATCCAGTCCCGGGAAAATTAAATTAGAAAATTTGCTTTGCTCGATCTGGGAATCGAACTCAGGACCTCCCGATCCACAGCCCATACATGCTGCCACTAGACCAAGGAGGCGACCAGAAGTCTGTTACTCTATTTTTTATATCAATGAGTAATAATAACCTAACTAAAAATTAGGCGAAGAGACATTCAGATATTTATTTCGGGTCTGGGTGTTGTGAGACCTAAAGTCTCTCGTAGTTCTTGATACCCACGACACAGGTCTCGTATCTTAATGTGGGACTTTGTATGTGATTGTTGGATGTTATTTATTTATTTATAATCTCAACGGTTCGTTTAAGTTGAAAAGTTTTTACAAATATTACCCTTACGTTGTCATTAAATCTTGAGCTACAGGACTACGCTCCGAATCAAGCCAATCATTGAACATAAGCCTCTTTGGTCTAATAACAGGTTGAGGACAGGAAGGTTCTGGGAACAAAAATAGTATTCAAAATCCGTCTATATATGGATCAGATATATCACTTAACAAAAATAAATAACAAAACCTTCTCCTTTTTGGAACACAGCAGATTTCATTGCTATCCTTAAAAAATCAAATTAAAATTAAAATTATTTATTGTTTGCGAATATGGGTACAATTATTATAGATATTATACAATTTGGTAGGTCCTTTAGCCACATTCCACCATGGGGCATGCAAACGTCCATAATCTTATAATACTAGTAATTATTACAATTAATCATTACAATAGAAAGCAACTTTGTCAATATTTTTTATATCATAATTATATTAAGGCAAATGTCTGCTTTTCATCAAGACTTTATCCTATGTCTGCACTACACGATAAAATTCTAAGAACCAAAAAACCTTTGCTGACCTTACTTGACATGAAGACTTAAACAATACCGAATGACTTGTTACGAAATGCATCTTTACAATCAGATATTGTATCTAAACATATTTGTATAGGAGTGCCGTGTTAGACAGTGTTATATGCAATTAATTACAATATCTCTGATCAATGATATGATGCTTTGGATGTTCATATTAGGCAAGGGTCTTGGGAACATTTGTTTGATTAATACATACATAAGTTCACGCCTGTAGCCCCGAAGGTGTACGCTGAGGTGCACTAGCGAACTTGGACACACTATGTACATATAATAATAATAAATACACCCAACAGACACACACATAGTCCTGACCCCACACTAAGATCGAGTCTTGTGTCGTAGGTATCAGGACTTACGAGAGACTTTCGGTCTCAACACTCAGACCTGAAATAAATATATGTGGGCTACACAGACATTTGTCTCGGTGCGGGAAGCGAACCCGCGATCTCACGTTTCCCAGCCGGATACTCGCCCACTGCGTGGCTGTCTGATATGTTGATATGTATAAACACACTAAACATAATCATAAATGAACCTACGTTAATGTTGAACTACCTCAGTGGTTTAGTTGTATTGCGTACGTCCTACCGTCATGAGGACTTAGGTTCGATTCCAGGCTCGGGGAAATCATATTGGGTTTTTCCTCAGTATCAGCACGGCACGGTTTGCGCACTATATAGCTATACGTTCGCTCTCTATTACATCATCTAGTACTGTCTCTGTCTACCCTATCGAAGATACAGACGTAAGCTTATAACATAACATAACATAACATAACATAACATAAGCTCACGCCTGTATCCCGGAAGGGGTAGGCAGAGGCGCACTAGCGAACCAGAACACCCACATTTCGCTGAGCTTAGTTCCGTCCCAGATTTGATAGGGGGCGAGCCTATCGCCATATCGGGCACAAATTTCAGACTCCCGGCTGATATGGAAAAATCCAATATCACTGCCTCGGTGGCGTGGTGGTATTTCGGTACGACTACGGTTCTGAGGTCTCGGGTTCGATCCCCGGGTCGGACAAAGTAAACTTATATCTACACTAATATTATAAAAAGGGAAAGTTGCGACTTTGTTTGCAAGTAGTAGTCTCTTGAACTGCTGTACCGATTTTGAAAATTCGTTCAACAGTAGAAAGCTATATTATTCCGGAGTGACATAGATTACTTCTTATCCCGGAAAATGTACGGTTCCCGTGGTATACCCACGCGTATTAAGCCGCGGGCCACAACTAGTAAGTAAATAAACTTGTTTTATTGCAGAGACTGGCAAACGAGCAGATGGGTCACCTGATGGTAAGCGATCTTCACCGCTCATAAACACCCAAGACATGAAAATCATGGGTGCTTTGACAACCTAAAAGGAGGGAAATAGGGAGGGGGGGAATTGGGATTGCATATAAAAAAAATATCTTTATGAAACCTGCTAACTCACACCAACCAAAGCGAGCTTATCTAATAGACGCCATAGTCTATGGTGAACACCACACGCCTGTCAATATTAAAAATACGGGTGATGTATGGAATATTTGGCATTTTTCCGACGGAGGCCGATCATTGATCATAGTAGACCGGTGCACTGATCCGCCGGCGACTGTTACAGAGTATACAAGTGCAACTGACGCGTTATGGTAGAGCCTTTTGACATTCATTATAAACGGAATAACATAAGCACACGCCTGTATCCTCGAAGAAGTAGGCAGAGGCATTCTAGCGAACTGGAACATCAACATTTCGTCGAGCTTAGTTCCATCCCAGATGTGATAGGGAGCCTATTACTACTATTGGCTATAAACGTCACGCCTGTATCCCCGAAGCAGTTATCAGAGGCGCTCTAGATAACTAGAACACCGACATTTCCTCGAGCTTATTTGCGTCCCAGACATGATAGGGAGCGACCCTATCGCCATATTGGTCACAAATTCCAGACTCCGGGCTGTCATGGCAAAATCCAATATCATTTTGCCGGACCCGGGTATCGAACACAAGATATCAGGACAGTAATCGTAATACAACCACACCACCGAGGCAATCTTATCATCATCATAATCATCATCATCATCAGGCATAAGACGTCCACTGCTGAACATAGGCCTCCCCCAAAGAGTTCCAGATCGACTGTTGGAAGCGGCCTGCATCCAGCGACTTTCAGCGACCTTTATTAGGTCGTCAATCCACCTTGCAGGTGGAGGATTAGCAAGTTGAATTGGCAGTGGGCAGGGCACATAGCTCGTAGAGCTGATAGCCGATGGGGCAGAAAAGTTCTCGAGAGACCACGTACCGGCAAGCGCAGCGTAGGGCAGTCGTATAGCCGAGCCAAAATAATATTCAATAGCATCTAATTCACAGTCCTTAATGTGATCAATTTAACCGGACCAAATAACAGTTCAATTAAGCTATGAGTTTTTACAGAACGTGACGTACGAACCAACAGAGCACAAAGGAGTGTAATGCCGAACGTTTCCGGTGTAACTCATTAGAACTAACTAATCTTATTCAAAGATTCTGCGATTTTGTATGACGTGTTTTTTTAAGACTTTTTTCCTTGTCAAATGGTATAAGATTATTCTCGTAATTCGATATTATATACTGAATGCCTGCTTAATTAACACATGCTATGTTAGGCTCAACAGCGATAGCTCAGTTGGGTGTGGTACGGACTGCCGAGACGAGTATCGGAGAGTTCGAGATCAACCTCAAAAATGGAGCATACACCTCTGACTTTTCTATGTTAAGTGTGTTTTCATTGTAAAATATCGCTTGCTATAACAGTGGAGGAAAACATCGTGAATGGTGATATGGTGATAAGATCGACTATCACATCTGGTACAGAAATGAGCTCGTTGAAATATGGGATACAGGCGTGAAAATATGTACTTTAACTACATTCACACACAATCACACACACTCATCAGCTGTCACAGATAAGCTTAGGCCGTAAATAACTGTCCGACGCGATCGCGACATCTGCGCAGTCGCAGTCGCAGCCAGAGGTCACGTCAACACGACGCTGCACGCAATTAGGTAGCGATTAGCGGGCCTTTCCGTGTCCCTGTCATTGAACGGAGTTTCATTTTTGAATCAACTTCAAAAGAAAGATTCTTAGAAGATTTTTGTTGTTACGCGATATTTCTAGCGAATGTATGTGATGGTGATAGAGGGACGAGAGCGGGGGGGTGCGATCGTTATAGTTTCGATGTTTCACATCCGCCAGGTGTAAAGGGATGTTTTCTGCCACAGAGAAAATCTAATCAAGCAATACAGAGTCATATTATTCTCTTTATTTTACTTTCAGGCCTTTCTTAGACAGAGCTTTAGTATTACTCTACCAACCAATGATGTTTCATAAAATATAATTGTTACCAACCCAATATAATTCGATACATTACATATTTATCTCTCTCTCTCTCTCTCTTTCTCTATCACAATTTCACTAACAGACGAAATATTAAATATTTCGAACCCCGGACCTCCCGGTCCACAGCCCATATATGCCGCCACTAGACCAAGGACGCGACAATATAACACATTACAAAATAACAAGAAAAATAAATTATTTATTGTCGAATATTTCTCTAACAGATGAAAAATGAAAGACCTGCTCACTAGCGTACTAGATGTATAGTGTACCCGATGGAATACAGGCGTAATTATAACATTCTTCAAATGTGTCCTAAAAATAAAATAATCCACATTAATTCTCAATCAAATGTATAGTTAATCAATTAGAATGCAGTAAATAGTTTCTCACGAGGACTGGCACTCCGCACGGCTGCACGCATGCACGCAAACCAACTAGTACTTTCCGTAAACCTGCTCATTATACTGGGTTTTTTAATCTCATTAAAGTTAACTAGAAATGTACGAAACTAGGTTGACTTAACTTGCAAACATCAATACTCTTCGAATATTGTCAAGTACAAATACTTATTTCTTTCGCCCTGCTCTATCCTACCTTAATGTGGGGTCGGCGCAACACACTTTTTCAATCAGGTTGCAGAAATTATTTAGCTTAGTTTTTGTGACCGACTGCCTGATTGACGTCAATACTGGCGAACCCAGTCCCGGGCAAATCAAATTTTAAAAAAATTGACCGACTGTAAATCGAACCCAGGACCTTCCGGTCCACAGCCTATATATGCAGCCACTAGCCCGGTATTCTGGTTGTTTATGAGCGTGATCATTTTCAGGTGACCCACGTGCTCGTTTGCCCCCTGTTCTATAAAAAAAAAACAAATAATTATACTTACAAAAATAACTTATTAACAAAAGAACTTGACTTTCATCTATCGAATTCGGCCTCGAATACCTTCCAAACCCTAATCCAAATCATAACCATAAAAGAATTGCACACTTCATTTAAGCTATTGTGCCTTACGAAATCTGTTCTAATTTAGATATCTTTGCCTTTATGAAGATAAATGTAATGCAACGAATTAAAACGAATGAATAACGCCACCGACCTCGACATTTTTGCGTCCTATCATAGATATAGGATTTATAGATATACAGGTTGTTTAATTGTTTCTATGTTTACTAGCTGACCCGGCCACGCCTTGCGTAATTTAATCAATAAATAATTAACCTTAAAACATAAAAACATGGCGGACACTGCCAATTTTAACGATACAAACTAAAAATCTTTCACCTTGGTTTAAAGGTAACATACACTGAAAATTGTAAAGTGCAACTTTCAAACTTCAGTTTGTATCTGTTTATGTTTTAGCAAAAATCACAATTACCTGGATTGGCTTTTAAATTACATAACGTAACATGAAATCACATAAGTTCACGCCTGTATCTCCGAAGGGGTAAGCAGAGGTGCACTAGCGAACTAGAACACCCATATTTCGCCGAGCTTAGTTCCGTCCCAGATGTGATAGGGGGCAAGCCTATCGCCATATCGGGCACAAATTCCAGACTCCGGGCTGATATGGAAAAATCCAATATCACTTTGCCCGACCCGGAGATCAAACCTGAGACCTCAGAACGGTAGTCATACCGAAATATAACTACGCCACCGAGGCAGTCTTACTATATACATAAGTGTATATTGAAATAAAACTATTCTTACGGATTCTATCACGATTAGGTTTTAATTATTATTATTCCCGACGTTTCGAAGGCTTTGCAGTCTTTGACAACGAAGACTGCAAAGCCTTCGAAACGTCGGGAATAATAATAATTAAAACCTAATCGTGATAGAATCCGTAAGAATAGTTTTATTTCAATGTATAATATTCACGTAAACTTAAGAAATCAGTACATAAGTGTATGTTAAATAAAAAGTAACGTTAGGAAATCCATAATGTATGGGCATAAACTAAACAACTAAAAACAGTTATTAATAATTTTCATTTGTCCAAATTTAAACACCATGTATACAACAATATCGCAACGGCCAAGTCATAAAGAAATACTTTGATATCTCAATTCGTCACACATTTAGCGGTTTTTTGACTTAATTTGTACGCATTATGATCACATAAAAGATCGCCGAAAGCGGTCCACATCAAACGCGCCGCCGTGGATTGTTGTTTTTGTGTATTCATCGGATGATTTTATTGATTCTCGTATTATCTATGTATCTTTGGATTAGTTTTGCTCTCTCTGCGACGCTTGTTCTCTTAATTAGTTTAAGTTTTGTTCTCGATTGGATATGGTACGACTTTTTTGGGTTTTTAGGATGAAAATTGATGATTGAGGACGGATTAAGGGAGCTTAGTGGGGGCTTAATGTTATATATTTTTTTCATGGCAAAGAGACTACAATAAGTCTAAGGATAAAGACGACGTAACTTAAACATGCAGATAATGTGTAGACAATTATTCGAATTATATCGCTTTGAAATTATTGTATCTGCAACGTTACCACGACCTCTTATAGCAGTATTATTATAATCGTTCTTCGTTTGTTTTGTGTCGGTATCGGTACAAGTAAAATTATAATAATACTGCTATAAGAGGTGATGGTAACCCCCCTGTAATTCGGAATCATGATAATGCCATACTAGCTACTATGTCTGATACTTCAAAGTCGACATCGCAGTTCGATAAAATCTCACTTTAATGTAATTCGAAAAGTACTCAATGCAAAAGATTAATATGTATTTATTTTTAGCACAAAAGACAATTAAAATATTAAGGTTTTAAATAGCAATTATATAATATTAATTACAACAGAAGATCCCTCAAACCACAAAAGACTACACATACATATATATTGGGGCCCATGCCTCCTTAATCAAAACCCTAAATTCGTTCTTGATTGAGAGCAATATAATATTAGATAATTGTACCAGAAAAAAATCAATCTCAACGTATTCTTAAGTGTTTTGGAGCTTAAATATTATTATAGATATCAGATAGTTGATGAATTTAATCTATATTTCCTTTGTGAGTTTATTGAGTTTATTACCGAAGTGTTTAAAAATAATTATTTATTATTAAGAAATCCCCAACGCGTGCTGAACGTTTGGAGGAAGATTGGTTAGCCATTGTCTCACTGTAAAGGACGCTCAAGTCGAGACGAAGTGGACGCGTTTTTATGTATGAAGGCGGGTCCTGGCTTTAGCCCGGGATAGTGCTAGGAAAGAAGAAATATATAGACATCTCCAGTATTTATCTCTAAGGAGGTTGATGTCAGGCTAGCAGTGGCCTGAGCAGGAAAATTTCTGACAACCGTAAATGTATTTCAGCTCGATGCGCGTCTATGAAATTTGTATAAAATATTAACCAAACGTCATCAGTGCGCAACGAACTCGAATACATTTACATTAGTTTTTCGTGCTCGGGCTACAGCTCTCGTGAAATCTAAGTCGAATATTTTCTGCAACATACTTCAAAAAGTATGTTGTGAGGATTATACGTGGGAGTGTGATAAGAGTAACTGGAAATACCCATATACGTTTGCCAGTCATTGCTATAAAAAAGACAAAAAAAATATACAGACACTAGTGTTTCCTAATTCATTACATAATACTACAAAAACGCTACCATTTTCACAACTAAAACATTCCGTTAAAGAATTTATTCAATGTCAATAAATATCGGAACAGAGATATATCTAAGCGTAAAATTCGAAAACCATTTGGCGCACCAATAAGTCTCTTGGCTATTTAAAATCTAAAATCACGATTACACGTCGCTTAGAGGGCGCTTGCGTCGCCACCATTCGCCCCCGACTAAGGTAACCATTTTGTCCTGACTAGTAGGAATTTGTAATGGTCAGTTTTAGTATAAATAATATTTTAACCTATCTTAAAGGACGATTAAGTCAAGAACAAATTAATAGCGATCTAATTTCGACATGGCTGTTGTTAAACACTAACGGAAGTCTGAAAAAGAAAGCGGTGACCACGCTTCTTCTTCTTGATTTGACATGAAAAGTGATTATTAATGTACGATTTCACAGATGTTTACTTGCTTTTGCAATACATTACTGAATTTGGTAAGATTTGTAGCTCGAGCACGAAAAACTAATGTAAATGTAAACTCGCTGCGCACTGATGACATTTGATTAATATTTCATACAAATTTCATAGACGCGCATCGAGCACGAATTATGGTTTATGAAACTGCAACAGTGCCGATGTTTAATTATATTTAAATCTAATTTATTGATAGCCTCGTTAGTGTAGTACTGCCGTCGTGAGGTTTTAGGTTCGATCCCGGGTTGGGTATCTAGGACGGAAACGAGCTCGACGAAATGTGGGTGTTCTAGTTCGCGAATTCGCTTCTGCCTACCGCTTCGAGGATACAGGAGTGAGCTAATGTTTTTGACCATGTGAAATTCCCAGCACTCTCCCATCCCATGGCCACAGCACAGAGGTTGGACTCGTGCGCAAGATCGCGGCAGATAGTCGCGTATCAGATGAGATGGCGACAGATAGCGCACCTACATTCCCACGGCACCGCTCCACGCTGGCACCGCTCCGCGCCGCACCGGCCGATCTAAATGTTCAACACTTGATTATAGGCGATGTATGGCGCGGTTTGTTCTTAATCTTTCTCTCTACCTGCCCTTATCCCACTTGATTGTGGGGTCGGTGCAACACACTTTTAAAGAATCTTGCAAAAAGGATTTGGCTTCGTTTTTACGGTCGCTTGACCACCTGACGTTAACTCCCATCTGAGGGATCCTGCCCCGGTTAAATAGTGTTGGAAAAACACCATGCCCGACCTTGAAATTGAACTGTTACACCCCTAAATACGTAGCCGTGCATATGAAATAAAACTGCTGACTTTCCCATTGCATCATATCGATGCAATAGGAAAGTTCCAGTATTCGAGTACGACTATATATTATCGTTTTTCAATGCGCCGCTTCAGTTCCGTTTGGGCTTTCGCGCGGTCATAGTAATTTCAAGTGAATATATTTTAGTGTTTTTTAATTTTGTTTTTTTTTTAAAAGCCTAACCTGACCCACGCCGTAATAGAACCCAGGATCTCCTGGTTCACACTGCCACTTGACCAAGGAGGCCACTAGACTAGGCGAGGCAGTGTTCTTAATCCATACTCTTTCTTTATACCTGCCTTTATCCCATCTTAATGTGCGGACGACGCAACATACTTTTTCAATCATTTTGCAGCTTTCTGCAATAAATCCTTTGATTTGGCTTAGCTTTTACGACCGGCTTCCTGTCTGACGTAAACCCCCATCAGCGGCCTGAGCAGGAAAATTTCTGACAACCGTAAATGTATTCGAACTCGATGCGCGTCTATGAAATTTGTACGAAATATTAACCAAATGTCATCAGTGCGCAGCGAACTCGAATACATTTACATTAGTTTTTCGTGCTCGGGCTACTAGAGGATCTTGTCGCGAGAAAATAGTGTTAGGAAAACACCACTCCCGACCTGGGAATCGAACCCAGGACTTCTCTGTCTACTGCCTCTAGACCTAGGAGGCGACAATATTAATTTGTTTTAATCCATACAAATAAATAAAATTAAACTCCTCAACCACACAATGCTCTAATGAGATTCTTGATATTGCGATGCTGGTATTAGTAGATACTTCAACTTACGAAAACTATGCCGTCTATTTCTTCCGGATAATCTCCGAAACGACTGGACTGATTTTGATGGATCTTTTACTTGGTGACAGTTCATATTATAAGTGACAGTTTACTACTGTAAAAAAAATAATAAGCTATTTGCAAGTCGCAAGTTTTTTCTATCTCCCGGACTTTTGCCAGAGTCCGCTTTCCTACTTAAACGCTTCCACTTCGCCCGGTCTTGAGCATCCTCCATAATGAGACCATTGGCTCTCATAGTCTCATGCAAGTGGCAGGTTGCAACAAAAAAAATAATACACATACATAAGCTCACGCCTGTATTCCCGAAGGGATAGGCAGAGGCGCACTAGCGAACTAGTACACCCACAAAAATCCAATATCATTTTACCGACCCGCGGATCGAACCCGAGACCTCAGGACGGTAGTCGTACCGAAATACAACTACGCCACCGAGGCAGTCTAAAAAAATAAAAAATAAAATATTTCCGAAATCGGTTCTGTTGTCGAGAGATTGGCGCAAACATAAATCCAATTTTATAATAGTACAGATTAAACAGGTTCAGTAACTCTCAGTAACTCATAATAATTCACCACCATTACTCGCCCATGTTTATTATGATTGATTTCAATTTTATTGACTATAAATTCATAGTATAAAAGTTAATATTCCTAATAAGTTAGGAAGTCTATAATTTTGAAACGCCGATGACACCGGTTATCCCAAGTATGAGCTGACATTTTAAAATAAACTTTATTTTATAAGAGTAGAGTCCAAATTCCTTTTGCTAAAATACAAAATGAATAGGAGTGAAAACTTATGATCGTAAAAAATCTAAGTGGAAAATTTAATGGAAATTGATTGTAAAATGGTGATAAAATATAAGAAATACGGAAATGATAAAAATATGAATGCGTTAATATGTCCGAAGTAATTGATCCAATTCGCATATTATTACATTTTAATATATTTTCATGAATAAATAAATTAATTTAATAAGTAGTTGTAAATACATTAATTTATAGTCAATTGAGATCAAACGACATAGTCATTGTCTATATTATAAAATCGATACCCATTCGATGAACATTTACTAATACTTTTCGCCCCTTTGATCTAGTGATCTAATGGAAGCGTATTCGGGCTGTGGATTGCGAGGTACTGGGTTTGAATCCCAGGTCAGGCAAAGCTGTTGTTCTAATACGATTTGCCCAGTACCTCAGGATTGGACCTCCGTCTGAGGAGGGGTGACATCAGCGGACAGACTCACTACGTTAACGATACGGGTTGAACCTTATAATAGGGTTATTCGCCTCATTCGAGAAATTAACACCGATTAAAATCCGAGTCGCTGTATGCAGGCCGCTTCCAACATTTCGGTCGGTCTGAAAATCTTTGGGGGAGGCCTATGTCCAGCAGAGGGCGTCCTGTGGCTGTAATGATGATAATGAAAACCTGAGGTGCGAGCAGGAACATTTTTGACATATCGAATTTGAATCGAGCTTGATGCGCGTCTATGACATTTTGTACGAATTATTATTC
Organism: Clanis bilineata; assembly: GCA_036417725.1. Taxonomy (NCBI): domain Eukaryota; kingdom Metazoa; phylum Arthropoda; class Insecta; order Lepidoptera; family Sphingidae; genus Clanis; species Clanis bilineata. Next base: position 16,645,256 of record CM071147.1, read on the forward strand.
AAACGTCATCAATGCGCATCGAACTTGATTTTCGAATTTCGATTTGGTTTCGAACGAATTCGATTGTCAAAATTATTCCTTCTCCGGCCACTGTATGGGATAACCTTTTCATATTAGGCACAATTATGCCCACCTGAAACTACTAATACGCTATATTTTCGACCGACTTCCAAGAAGAAGGAGGTCCTCAATTCGTCTGTATTTTTTTTATGTTACGCGATATCTCCGCCAAATGTGGACCGATTTTCAAAATTCATTTTGTGTTCGACATATCTTATTTCAAGGGTGGTCTCATATTTTGATTACGATCGGATTTGAAGTCGGTCCGTTAAGTTTTTAAACTTGTGATTATATTATTATACGACGTATTGGTAAGTGTTCGCGATGTCCTAATGTGCTGTGGACAGTTAGCAACGCACTCGCTCGACATTCCATGCCTCGTATACATGTGCGAGTTGGCACGTGCGCGATTGATTTGTCGGCCGTGTGGACAGTGAGCTACGGTTGGTGTCGGGTATAGGCGTTAGCGGACTGGATGAAACCGGTATTGGACGTATATTTCAATTTTGTTGTGCTTTAGAGTAATTAAAAATAACATAACATAACACAACGCACAAATGTAACTTAATAATACATTATTCTAGGACAGATCTACGCTTACCACCTGGAAGAGTACAGTGACTATAGTAATACTGCAATATATAAAGGACGATGTTATAAAGATGCATGAACTAATTTCTTTCAGCAGCTAACGAAAATACTTTTTAAGAAATAAGACCAGTAAGTACCAGTCATGTATTGGCAATAATACTATATTTTTTTACATACATACATACATACATACATACATAGACTCACGCCTTTTACCCATAGAGGTAGAAAGATAACGATTTTATTTTCTTAAAGTTATACGTACCATGATGACGATATGTCTTATAATTTAGATTTTATTCAACTAATTAAATAATGTGGCGCGCACAGCCACCGTTTAGTGGCGGACGTGCCGCGACACACGTTTTGAGGGGTCCAAGGTCTCGCGCGGCGCGGGGTTGCGCGGCGCATACGCGGCTCGCGCCCCCTCGAGTTCAGTTAGTCGCATAGCCACCGTCAAATGATAAACACGCGCGGTCTTATCGGTTCCTCCGGCTCTCGCCCGCTTTCTACACCCTTATATCTGGCGCCTCAACTAGTGGCCTCTTGTTGAACAGTTTCAACAGTGCGCGAAAGAACCTACGACGTTATCGATAATTATTGTTTGTGTAGTCAGTGTTCGTAATAGACAGTATCATCAATCATGCCTCGTACGCGGGCAAACAGAGCGGCGAGGGCGGAAGAACACGCAAGTGATAGTTCGTCAGACTGTGACTCGGTGGCGGAGGCGCGCGGCGGCGCGGTCGCCGGTACCACCCACGCGCGTATCGTGACCGACGCGACTCGGGAGACGCGCGCCCAGAGGGGCGCCGCCCCCGGCGACACGACCGAGGAGTCGCGCACCCGGTGCGGTGCCGCTCCTGATTGCGCGCCTCGGGAGACGCGCGCCCAGAGGGGCGCCGCCCCCGATGACGTGACGGAGGAGTCGCGCACCCGGTGCGGTGCCGCTCATGATTTTGCGCCTCGGGAGACGCGCTCCCAGAGGGGCGCCGCCCCCGACGACGTGACGGAGGAGACGCGCACCCGGTGCGGTGCCGCTCAAGACTACGCGCCTCGGGAGACGAGCGCCCAGAGGGGCGCCGCCCCCGACGACGTGACGGAGGAGACGCGCGCCCGAAACGGGGCCGCTCCTAACTGCAAGCTCGACGGGTCCCGCATCGGAGCCCCTGCTGCCGTTGACACCGAACGCCTTCTGACGGCTGTTATGGAAACGTTTGCGAGGACGCAAGCCGAAACCAACCGCACATTAGTGGAAACGATACGCTCCCTGCATCACGGTAACCAGTGGAATCCGGTGACGTCGACACCCGCGGCATCACCATCGACGAACGCACCAACGTCCGTCGGCGGTAATTTTACGAAGTGCGCAGCGAGGTTCGACGGGCAATCGGGTGACCCTGAGGTATTGGAGGCCTTCATAGACGCTGTGGAGGTATACAAAGAGTGCGCCGACGTATCCGACGAGCACGCTCTGCGTGGTATCTCGATGCTGCTCACCGGCGACGCGGCGGTATGGTGGCGCGGCGCACGGGCCGGCGTCGGCAGTTGGCGGGACGCCCTGGCGCGCCTGCGCGCTACCTACGGAGTGCAGAAGCCTGGATATAGAATTTTACGCGAAGTGTTCGCGTCCGATCATAGTGAAAGTGAACGTGCCGAAGTGTTTATATCCAAAGTGCGGTCATTGTTAGTGCGGCTACCGTATTTAGTACCTGACGCGATGCAAGTAGATATTGTATACGGCCTATTGCATCGTCGCATACGTAAGCGTTTATCTCGGGATAACATTAGAGACATAGATCATTTGTTAGAGAGGGCGAGACTCGCGGAGGATTCCTTAATCGAGTTTAAGAACCCGGTTATCGCAGTGCCTATAAAAGCACCCGACCGTAGCGTAACTAAAGGGCCGGGACCCACCGTGACCCCCGTTCCTAAATCCGTCCCTGACCCGAAGCGTTTTCGTTCTAGATGTACTTATTGTAAAATTTTCGGCCACACGGCCGACGAGTGTCGTAAAGCTAATAAAGTGGTAAGCGATGATAGTAATAATATTAAAAGTACTCACCCTATACGTTGCTATGGTTGCGGCCGACCAGGAGTGGTTAGGTCAAAATGTGAGACTTGTTCGAACAAGTCCGCGCCTGTTAAGCCGGCGGACTTTAATGTTGTAAAAGGTGACTTCTTCGCCACGACTACGTCACACCCGCTCATTACCATAGGGGTAGTAGGTAAAGAGGGAGTAGCTATAGTAGATACCGGTGCTACGCATAGTGTCGCCAGCCCGTCGCTGTATACGTTATTATCAAATAATGGCGTGCATTTCGAAGAGACGGAGCGGTATATCGGGCTCGCCGACGGTTCGTGCCATAGAAAATTAGTGAAGGTCAGCACCGTACCTGTCATTGTAGGTAATCGTAAAGTCGACACCAATTTTATGGTGTTCCCAGGTGATGAGACCAGAACACTTCTAGGCCGAGATTTTATAGCTAATGCCGGTATTGTTTTAGACATAGCCCAGGAGTCGTGGTGTTTTTCAGATAGTCCAGGAGCCAGGTTCCCGTTCGTGCAGTCCTATGTGCTGAACGACGCGGTCGTGATGCAGGCAAATCTCTGCGACGTGTCACTGCGCCCAGATGAAGGTACGAGCCTACCCCCGGAGAACAGGGCCGCACTCAACGTGTTTCTTCGAGACAGAGTCGCCCAGTTCGCTGCGGAGGGACCTCCCACGGATTTCGCCGTTCACAAGATAAAGGTACGTGACAACCAAGAACCTCTGGCTTCTCCTCCCTTTAGGTTGTCCCCATTTAAGAAGGAGGCACTTGAGAAGGAGCTGCAGAAACTCCTGAGCTCAGACATCATCGAGGAATGTGAGTCACCGTGGGCATCGAACGTTGTCCTTGTTAAGAAGAAGGACGGCGGTTTCAGGGTATGCATTGACTATCGCAAGCTCAATGCGGTAACCGAGCCCGACAGGTACCCTCTCCCCAGGATAGAGGATATTCTTCATGATGCAAAAGCGGCCAAATTTATGACTACCCTTGACCTCCGTGCAGGTTATTTCCAGGTACTTGTTGACCCTGAGGACAGAGACAAGACTGCGTTCACCACGCCGCTCGGCACCTACAGATTCAAGCGTATGCCTATGGGTCTACGTAACTCCGGTGCTACGTTCCAGAGGCTGATCGACCGGTTCAAGTCGAATTTGCCAGGTACCACTCTTCTTGCATATTTAGATGATATACTTGTGCTCTCAGACGAGACGTTTGAGAAGCACCTCGCTGACCTCGCCTCTATATTTGATCGGCTCGCCATGTTTAATCTGCGGGTGAACCGCGAAAAGAGTCACTTCGCACGGGAGTCGGTAAGGTATTTAGGGCACATAATTGTACCTGGTGGTATACATGTCGATCCAGAGAAGACAGCAGCGATTGAGAATATGCCGACACCACGGAACGTTAAACACCTAAAGTGCTTTCTGCAGACCTCTAACTGGTTCAGGCGTTTTGTCCCTGACTACGCGGCGGTTGCCAAACCGTTAACAGAGCTGCTGAAAAAGGTAAGTGTATGGCAGTGGGGATCGCAGCAGCAGGCTGCATTTGACAAAATCAAGCAGCTTCTCGTGTCGGCGCCGGTCTTGCGCCAGGACGACGCGACCTTGCCCTTCGTCCTCAGAACCGACAGTAGTGGGTACGCACTCGGGGCGGCTCTCCTCCAGGGGGAGGGCACCGATGAGCGTCCCATAGAGTACGCCAGCCGACTCTTGACAGCGGCTGAGCGCAACTACAGCACCACGGAGAGGGAGGCCCTAGCCGTCGTATGGGCGGTCTCTAAATTCAGAGGGTATATAGATGGAGCTGATGTTGTGGTCAAGTCCGACCACCAACCGCTTAGGTGGTTAATGAGCATGAAGTCTCCGAGCGGCCGCCTAGCCAGGTGGGCCCTCAGTCTTCAAGAATACAATATAAAAATAGAATATACACCAGGTAAGGCGAACGTTTTGGCCGATACTCTGTCGCGCCCGCCTTGCGCTGAAGACGCCGACTGCGATCTATGCAGTGCCGTAGCCGACATGCCCTCACGCAGTCTGAAGGACCTGCGCGAGAACCAATTAAAGGACCCGGAGGTGAGTAAAATCGTCGAGGCCTTGGAGTCCGACGATCCCTCCAGGGGGAGGGTGTGGGCTGATAAAGGGTACGTACTTACTGAAGGTGTACTTTATAGGTACTGCCCCGAAAATGAGGAGGATGATGACGCTAGCCTGGTGGTTCCGGAACAAGAGCGCGCCAAGGTATTGGCCGAACACCATGATGCACCCACTGCTGGTCACATGGGTGCTGAACGTACACTACTTCGTTTGATTGGTAAGTACTACTGGCCAGGGATGCGCTCCTACGTCACAGAGTATGTCAGAAATTGCGTGCCCTGCCAACGTTACAAGGCGGACACCAGGAAACCGGCTGGGTTACTGCAGACGCCTGCCGCTGCGCGTCGATTCGAAGTTCTGTCCGTGGATCTTTTCGGTCCCCTACCTGAAAACGGTAAGGGACATAAGTGGATTTTCATAGTCGAGGACACCTTCACCCGGTGGGTGGAGCTGTTCCCTCTTACTGTAGCGACTAGCGAGGAGTGCGCTAGAACACTTGTCTCGGAGGTATTCCTGCGGTACGGAGTCCCCAGGCGCCTCGTCAGCGATAACGGGGTCCAGTTCGTGAGCGGCGTGATGCAGCAGACCTGTCATGCGATGGGTATCGCGCAGTCGTTTACTTCGTTTTATCACCCTGAAGCAAATCCGGTGGAACGCAAAAACCGCGATCTGAAGCCTCAGCTGGCGATCCTGGTAGGTAAAGACCATAGTACATGGGATGTTCACTTACCTGCAATCCGTTTCGCCATGAATTCTGCAGTCACATCAGGTACAGGATACTCTCCCGCTTTCTTGAATTTTGCACGGGAGATGCGCGCACCAGCAGATGTTATGTCTGAAATGCGCACAATTATAGACAACGATAGTTATGTAGGTGATATTACTACTTACCTGAAGAAGATTTCGTCGGTGCTAGTAGATGCACGCGATGTCCATGAGAGTGCTCAGAAGAGGCACAAGAAGTACGCCGATGAACACCGTCGGCCAGCTCCGGATTATAAGGTTGGTGATCTGGTGTTATTAAAGACCCAAGGGGCTAACGATACCGCCAGGGGGCAGACGCCCAAGTTTATCCCTCGTCGTGACGGACCATATAGGATCCAGTCGGTGGTCGGTCCTACCACATATATATTGGAGCGTTTAAGCGACGGTACGGTGCTAGGTAAACATCATGTTTCGGTATTGACTCCCTTTGTCGGTCGCATCCAACCTCCAGTCCAGGAGAAACGTAAGAGGGGAAGGCCTCGTAAGTGCTAACCCGATCGCGAGGACGTTCGTTCGGGTTAGAGGGGGAGACTGTGGCGCGCACAGCCACCGTTTAGTGGCGGACGTGCCGCGACACACGTTTTGAGGGGTCCAAGGTCTCGCGCGGCGCGGGGTTGCGCGGCGCATACGCGGCTCGCGCCCCCTCGAGTTCAGTTAGTCGCATAGCCACCGTCAAATGATAAACACGCGCGGTCTTATCGGTTCCTCCGGCTCTCGCCCGCTTTCTACACCCTTATAATAATAATTTAAAAATGAATTTATTGATCGATCGTATAACATAACGTAAACTATTTCCCATAAGCTTTCAGTCCGCTATCGCTACCGCTCATGCCAACGCTTTCTCCCGTCCCTTATAGTGTCCCTATATAGTACGATATTAGAATTTAAAGAGCTACACCCGGCGTCTGACATCATGGTAGCCAACGTGGAAGATTTAGTATTGGAGTACCGTGCCGAGTCTATTAATCTAGAATTTTAAAGAGTTAGGCCCTAGAAAATTCTTAACTGAAAACGCCATTGTTCCAACCGCCAGTTAGCCGATAATAGACTATTACTCAGCCATCACTTAGTTATTCATCATATTCATTGGTCTAACCGCTAGAGACAGTATGCTTTGCTAGAAAAACCCAAATCATGGATTCAAATCCCAGGTTATCATAATTAATTTTAATTGAAATAAAACTAGTTTACACGGATTTTAGCGCGATTTGTTTTATTTTACAGCCTTCATAGTCATAACTCTGACCCCTGGGCATTCAAAACATCGACACTAAATAAACACATCACGGTGAAATTCGTGAAAACTATTTATATTATCACCCTTTATGGCCCAGTGGACAACTAACTGTGAAACGAGAGGCCACGGGTTCAATTCCTACATACATACATACATACATCAGCCCTGGTCGTCCCACTGCCGGGAAAAGGCCTCTCTACCCTCCTTCCACTCTTCTCGGTTTAAAGCCCTCTGCGGCCAATAAATAAATAAAATAAATAAATACACCTAACAATCACACACCTAGTCTTGACCCCACACTAGGTATAACCTATATCGTGGGTGTCAGAGACTATGAGAGACTTTCGGTCTCACAACACCTAGACTTGAAACAAATATCTGGAGGCTGTCAATCTCTCTGACTCAATTCCTGCATCGAAACAAATGTTTGTGTGACTCACAGATATTTGTTTCAGGTCTGAGTGTTGTAAGGTCGAAAGTCTCTCGTAGTTTCTGATACCTACGGGCCATGATATACCTAGTGTGGGGTCAGGACTATGTGTGAATGTTGGGTGTATTTATAATTTTATTTTGATAAGATTTTGAAATGGAGAAATTACGCTTGGTTATTTTGTATGGAGGTAAGCCCGTCCCTTATTACATGGGGTGATGGAACATTATTAAATGTGAGGATGATTGTGTCGATAGGTAAGGTAATAGGTAGTAGGTAAGTATAAGACTAATCCCCTATTTCTCGAAGGGTCGTCCCCTTTATCCGGGCACGGCAAAGTGACTACACTGCACCTAATGGTAAGCATAGTACAGTCCAAAAAAAACTAGCGACCACTGTGTTTATCAGTGGTCATCAGAATCATGCCCGCCTATTAATACTTTTTTACACTCCGAATCCAAAGAGGAAAGAAGCAAATTGAGGGGCTTGCGTCAGGGCAGGCGGATGACCGATGCAGATACAGGGATACCCCCATACCCGTTTCAACTAACCATCAAGTCATGCCGCAAGCCCCTTGAGAGAACTGGAAGTATACTGGCTAATCCTGGAACGCGAACCACATACGGAGTGTGGGTCACTATGGCAGGTTTTAGCACCATGTGTACGGTGGTCGCCATCAGGTCGGATACGAATATCCTACCACCAGCTTAGTTTATAATGAGCTTACCATAATATACATAAATAGGCTCATGCCATACAAGCATGATGGTTAGATCCACGCTGTAGACAATTACATCTACAGCACGAAGGGGCCGGCTCGATCGGTTATCGGATTGGATACCACTGTCTCACAGAAAACCGATGTAAAGGACAGCTCTTTGTTCGTTATTCGTTCGGTGAGTGAGATTTCCGGTGGACCAACACCCCTCCCTTTCCCAATCTCTATTTCCCTCCCGTTAAATTGGCAACGCACCCATTCTTTTTATGTCTTGGGTGTCTATGGGCGGTGAAGATCACTTACCAGGTGACCCATCTGCTCGTTTGCCAGTCTCTGTTTTAAAAAAAGTGAGACAAGCCACACTCAATAAGAATACAAACAATTCCAGTTTCAACAAAAAACATTCAAAAGCCTAAACGGAAATCGTAATAACGGTGCCAATGGTTATTTAATTCAAGCGACAATATGAATTCTATTACGTATTCTATAACACGCTCGTATATTTTTATTGAAAATAAGTGGTAAGTGGTGGAAAAATTCGGGCGGCGCCTGGTCGCGGAGCTAGTTATGTGTTACTATTTGTTTTCGATTTGCATTTAACCGACTTCAAAAAGAAGGAGATTCGCAAATCGTCTATATTATGTGATATCTACAAATATGGATTTTCAAGATATCGATAGAGCCTTGAGGGTAGTATTTTGGCCAAGATCCCCGAAATAATTTTGACAATCAAATTTGTATCGAGCTCGATGCGCACTGATGACATTTGGATAATATTGGACATTTATTTTTTTGTCAGTGGTCGCTAGTTTTTTGGACTGCACTACGCTTACCATCAGGTGCAGTGTAGTCACTTTGCCGTGCCCGGATAAAAATAATTGTCATACACGCGACTTCAAAAATAAGGTGATTCTCAATTGGTCTGTATTATGTGATATTTACAAATAAGGATTTTCACGATTTCGATAGAGCCTTGCACCAAGGGTTTTGAACTCGATTTTGATTGTCCAAAATATTCCTCCTCTGTAGCTCGACTATAAGGGCCTTACTTAAAACAGCATTTCTAGCTGAGCAAATGGTTACGAATAACCTGTCACTTTTTCCCTTGCGTTACATTGTTTAAAAATGAAAGGGACAACCTATGGTATAAAGATAAGCAGCGCTCAAATATTTTTATAAGTAAGGGGCTATGTTTTTAACATGTCTCGCTAGCGACTTCGTAAAATAATTTGTATCAAAAGTCTTAACTCCCCACGTAACCGTTAGAGGCGTTCGGGTGTTATTCATATAAATATTTTACGAAGACATTAGCGTGAAATGCCAAAATAAACTCATGAGACGTCACTACTTAGTTTATTTATAATATTGTCAATAACTTAGTTTAGTTATAAAAATATTTATTAGAAAAAATACATATTTAATTATTTATTAATAACCTCCCTCTTTTAATAGTAGATAAATACAAAATACAAAAATATTTCGTTACGACTACTCCAATCAATAAAATCAATTATTATAATCGATATAGAGCATCGATATAAAGACCGAGTTGAATAATACAGCCATATAAAGTTAATTAAAATGCAGTTAGTAGACGTGAATGTCACATAATTACCGGTGTTTAGAAACCAGAGGACGTTCCTGAGCTATGACATGTTGATTCCGGCATCGGAAATTGTATCGTGAGTATTCATATCATGATACGAGTATTTAGAGTAACGGAATTTTATAGTGTTAACTTATGACGTGGATATTTTTTTGGAAATTTCCAGCACTAACCAGGTTTGTTTTTTTATCGCGTTCTGCCTGTCCGACTTTCATTAGGCTTATGGATATGCCGATTCAAACGTAATCGTCAAAAATTGTATTTTTGTAAAAGTGATGTCCCTTTTTGAAACGGTTCGGGGTTCGATCGCCGGGTCGGGCAATGGGATATTTTATTTATTTATTTATTTAAAACACTTTATACATATGATATGTACAGGCGGACTTAATGCCTGAGGCATTCTCTACCAGTAAACCTTTGGGTGGTGCAGAGAATAAGCAAAACAAGGTAGGTTTTATAAATAAATGAAGTATGAAAAGAAAGGTGTTAATAAATATATAATAGTCTCGCCCCACATCACATCATGCGACAGAAATAATTTTGGCGAAAAGTGGTGCACTAGGCCCTCTGCCTACGATAACAGGCAGGAGTGAGTGTAAATATGGAGTCAATGCCCAACCTCTTAAATATCAAAATACTCGAATGAATCTCGACAACAATCGATTGTCCATAGTACGAGCCACATTTATCAAAGCCCACAATTAGCGCGCAAGTCACGTATTCGCAAACCGACGATCTTACAACACAAAAAATAATGTTCAACGACACGTGTTGTACCACTGTTGTTGCCACTTGTGCGATTATTCGATTTGTTTATCATTTATTGATACATTTTACGTCGGATTAAAGAACGAATTGTATTAATGACAGCCTCCGTAGCGCAGCGGGCTAGTAGCCGGCTGTGAAGCGAGAGGCCGCGGGTTCGATCCCCGCACCGAGGCAAATATTTGTATGGCCTACAGATATTTGTTTCGGGTCTGCTCTTGTAGTTCCTGTTACCCAGGACACAAGATTTGATCTTAGTGTGGGGTTAGGACTATGTATGTGCCTGTTGGGTGTTAAAAAAGAAATTGAAACTACGCGTTTACCTATAAGTCAAATTGATCTATTAATCTGTGTCATTTTAGACCGACTTGAAAAAAGGAGTGAGTACATCCTCTATTCATCTGTAATTTTTATGTATGTTATGCGATATCTTCGCCAAATGTGGAGCGCTTTTCAAGATTATTTTTGTGTTCGATAGAGCTTTAGGTTGGTGCCATATTAATTTTACGATCATATAAGTTTTGAAGTCTGCCTGTTAAGTTTTTAAACTGATGATTATTCCTACCACAAAATTGTGAAATACATACATAAACTCACACCTGTCCCCCGTTCAGATAGGCAGGGTTATGGGTTTCCATTTCATTCGATGCTAACACCCTACATTTGTTTCATCCAGCTACTTTATTCATTATTTCATATATTCTACTCGATTTAGAGTACTTCGGACCTGTTGATTTAATCTTAATTAGGAAGTAATAAATTTTAAAATAAAATGCAATTTTCTATTTCGTTTCCCTTTTCTATTTTACTGTTTTTTTATTAGAGGTATATCAGCCTGGAATTTGTGCCCGACATGGCGATAGGCTATCACATCTGTGATGGAACTAAACTCGGCGAAATATGGGTGTGCTAGTTGGCTAGTGCACCTTTGCCTACCTTCGGGGATACAGGCGTGAGCTTATGTTATGTATGTATGTATGTCTTTTTATTTTGAAGGCGGAGGACTTGTAAGGCTGGCGCAATCTGTGAAAGCCGTATGTCCAGCAGTGGACGGATACAGGCTGATTCAAATTCTAAGAACTGAAGATGTAGGCCTAAATAAGGAAACATTTGTAACAAAATTAAGCAAATCTGATGCGTAAGATGCAGCCGGTGTTCACATAACGACAAAGTAAATGCACCATTGAAGTACTGTTTATGCGCTTTTACATATTAAAATGTATAATACAGAATACTAATTGTTTTATTATGTTCTATTATAATAAATTACTGAAAGGCCCGCTACTGAATTGTGATGTGTTATCATGGTACTGGAGAAGAATTCTAAATGCAATGTTAATGCTTTATAGAGGCTTGTTCTAGATTATTCTGGAGTAAGATATGAAGGCAATTACACATAATTCCGACCCCACACTAGGATAGCCTGTATTGTGTATATCAGAAACTACGAGAGACTTTCGGTCACACAACACCCAGACTCGGCACAAATCTATGTTCCACACAAACATTAATCTCGGTGCAGGAATCGAACCCGCGGACTCTCGCTTCACAGCCGGTACACCACAGAGACTGTATCAATGTTGGTGGTAAGTAGGTATATCCGTATCCAACTGAATGGCGACCACCGTTCACATGGTGCTTAAATCTGCTATAGTGACCCACACCCCGTGTGTGGTTCGCCTTCCAGGATCAGCCAGTGTACTTCCGATTCTCACGAGGGGCTTGCGGTATGATTTGATGGATCGGTCATCCGCCTATCTTGTCGCAATTCCCTCGATTTGCTTCTTCCCTCTTCGGATCCTGAGTGCGAAGAAACATAAATAGGCCGGCATGATTTTGGCGACTACTGATATACCCATTGTTTGTCAATGGTCGCTAGTTTTTTTGGACTGCACTACGCTTACCATCAGGTGCAGTGTAGTAACTTTGCCGTGCCAAGATAAAAAAATCAAATGAATTTAATTTTAATATAATTTTACACTGCCTTGGTGACTTAGTTGTATTTCGGTATGACTACCATCCTGAGGTCTCGGGTTCGATCCCCGGGTCGGGCAAAGTGATTTTGGATTTTTCCATATCAGTCTCCAGACTGTGCCCGATATTATTTTATATTATATTATATTATATTACAAATTCCAATTTGTGCCCGATATGGCAATATCCCCCTATCACATCTGGGACGGAACTAAGCTCGGCGAGATGTGGGTATTCTAGTTCGCTAGTGCACCTCTACCTAGCCCTTCGGGGATACAGGCGTGAGTCATTACACTCAATATAGGATTAATATTCTCCTACAGCAAGTCCCTTTAGAACACAAAGCGTATAACAAGTGATGTACCGGGTCCAAGTCAGTATATTGTACTGTGTCAACTAATTATCATTCAGACTTCGGAACGGTTCCCTATGTGGGTCGGACGATGAACGAACTAACTTTAGGATGTGGCATTGTGTCAAGTTTCACTGGATTTCTTTAAATATATATCATTTTATTAATGTAGGAAAAAACGTAACATAAATATTTTGCAGAAAATTTTATTGTAATGTGAATTTCATCATCATCAGCCACAGGACCTCCATTGCTGAACATTGGCCACCTTCAAAGATTCGCACACCGATAATAATGATGTGAATTAAATAAATAAATAAATAAATAAATACACCCGACAGTCACACACATAGTCCTGACCCCACACTAAGATCAAGTCTTGTGTCGTGGGTATCAGGAACTACGAGAGACTTTCGGTCTCACAACACCCAGACCCGAAACAGATATCTGTGGGCCGCACAGACATTTGTCTCGATGCGGGAATCGAACCTGCGACCTCACGTTTCACAGCCGGCTACTCGCCCGCTGTGCCACGGAGGCTGTCAAAATTAAATAATTATAATCATTTATTTTATGTTAAAAGAATGATTGAGAGTTGGGTGATGAAATTGATGGTTTTGTAAGTTAATCATCTCAAAAATTTTTCAAAAGCTGAATCTAAATATTTTCTAATCCCACGTATTATTTTTCCTTCGAAAATGTTATTGGAGCCTTTTCTTATTACAATGATACTAGATGTGTGTAGTTTTCTATTTATTTACTTAACCTGTTTTTTCTTGACTTTATCTATTTGTGACGGCTTCGTTGCATAATTTTAAAACTAAGATTTCCTAATTGAATTATCTTCGCACATCCTAAACTATACTATTTATGCCCACCGACTCATTGTCTCGACTTGGCAAAGTCACAAACGCATTGTGTATCACAAATATACGTTTTCACCTACTAAACCACTCAATCCATACTTTACATACTGACTTTCGCCTCTCAGCACAGCAAAACTAAATTTGTCGCCTCTGGTGTAACGTGTCCACAAAGCTAGTTTAAAAATGTAATTGGAACAGCTTCTAAATAGTGGAGCATAGGGTTGATATTTGATTGAAAGGGATCCGAATTTAAATTTGCAGGAGCACTAAGTGTTGCGCCCCTAAGCATTGTATACGAAGTAACTCAAACAGGAGTTTTAAATGAACTGGTAGCGTTTTATTTTGAAAGAACATCAGGATTAGAGTAAGTATCGTATGAACTGAATATCCTCACTACTATACATACGAAGAAGCAATCCTTAAACTATCAAGCAAATAATGGTAAAGATATTTTAGAAGCATTAAATAAACTAAAATAACATTCATCAAAAATATCCACATTAATTTACGATTATATTAAACTTAGTTAAAATATAGCTTTTGGTCTCCCAAAAATCATTTTTTTCCAAAATTACATCTAACAATAATTCATCAGAATTCAAAATTCTCTAGGAAGTAAATGCCCGTGGCTGTACCATAAACTTATATCTCATTAATGTGAAAGAGCATGTATTTAAGTAGCTCCGGATCTCATTCGGTAGCCATTCGTTTTGAATGTATAATATATTTGTAATTGCCTGGTCCCGTCTGTTTGTTTGTCGTTATTGAATTTACATACTGAATGGTTATTACTTATTACTAAGCTTTTTATTGTGGACCGCGGCATGGTTTTATATTTTTGTACTTGAAGCGTACGTGCTACCTTTTTGTGGAGGTGTTGTTCGTTTTTATCAAAACGACATAATTTTACGTGTTTCTGTTTACGTACCAGGGGTGCGTCTCCATTGATGGCCTAAAAAGCACTGAGTGGTTCTGGAGGAAGCATGAGAACCAATGGTTTCCTTATGGAGTACGCTCAAAATCGGGCGAAGTGGGAGCGTCTATGTAGGAAGATGGACCATGGAACTAGACCGGCAAAACACCAGGCAGAATATTCCGAATAATCTATTTAAACTTCACAACGACATTGAAGATAGGCTAAAGTAGACATATCCGAACAAATAAAAGAAGAAGCAAACATTTTAGGTGTCATGTAGATATTGCGTCCCTCGATGGTTCATCACATATACCACTCCAAAATGTCACTCGCCTGAACGAGCCTCTAGGTTTGCCGGCAGCTGGTCGCAAAAACTACGCCGAATTCTTCGCACAAAATTCTAAAAAAGGTAACGTAACAGAAATTGAAGTGAGATAATGGCATATGGAAGTAGTACCTGTTTCTTTTTCCTCTTTAGTCAGATAAAATTAGGTAAATTGTAATAAATATTTTCTTTTATATATTTTCACCAAATTCAAAGCAGTACCGAAGCATTAGTCATTAAGTACCCTCCCACCGTAAAACTTAATTTGGAAACGAACGCTAAGGATTATGAAATTGACATGTCCGTCAAATTAAATTAATACGCAGCATTAATTAATCAAACGCGTAATAAAAGATAACAATCGTAACACATAAGTCAAGCGTAGAGTCAACACGGTGCAGTATAAATAATAACATCTCTCCTCCAAAGAATATCGCGAGTAGGCCGTTAAAGTTGTGGCCATAAAAAGGTATCTACCATAAAATTTTACTGACCGAGTTCAATATTTATCTGATTGTGACCAAATATATATAGGACATTGGAACAATAACTATCGAACACAAAAATTATCTTGAAAAACGAAATGAAAATGTGGACAATTTGGAAGAGATATCGGGTAAAATATATAAAAAATACCGCCGAATTTCGAATAATGAAAAGTCCTGACCGAAGGACTAACTCATCAACGGCGCACCCAAGGCTGACAAACGAGCAGATGGGTTACCTGATGATATGCGATCTCCACCGCTCATAGACTCCCGCGATACCAATATATCCATAGGTGGGTTGCGAACCTTAAAGGTATTGGAAATTTAGGCCATCGGAAATTTTACTCATCGAACAAAACGCAAAAGCAAGCTGTCACATTAAGTCGGTTTTCTATTAGATTGTGGTAACCTGCGTGAAAAATTAAATGACACTGAATGAGGAAAAAGAGGTGTACAAGAATTGGACCAAGTGAAATCCGTTGTCTCTGAAAGAGGCATGAATCTACATATGTATATACATAGCTTATTTCTCAATGTAAGCTTGTAAATATTTTTAAACAACAATAAACTCACATGCACACTTTGTTGATCCAACAGTGTACTGCGCCTACCCACGCCCGCCTCGAGCAGGAGGCGTACTTATTATTTCACCGAATTATCTTTAACTGGTTAACATTAACGACACCCACACACGTATAGATAAATCATTAACTTTATCTGTTTTGCACTTTTGTTGATTTAAATGTAGATTGCGTGTGAAGTCAACTGAAGAAGGTACTGCCTTTTTAATTGCATTGAAATAAATGCTTAGTCGTCACATAGATTCACGCCTACATTCCCAAGGGAGTAGAGGCGAAATAGAGAACTAGAACATCCACATTTCAACGAGCTAATTTCCGTCCCAGATGTAGTAGGGGGCGAGCTTATTGCCATATCGGGCACAAAATAGTAATCACTTTTAAATAGGTTTTTTTGTGGTGATGTGATTGGGATTTCGTGATATGATGGTAAATGATACGACTATCTATGAACAGTAGCAACACCACCAGCACTTTGAACAAGAAATGAGTGACACGGCACTGAGGTCGTTCATAATGTCCAGTAATTACACTGACTATACCGTCTTTCAAACTGAAACACAAGATTGTTTAGCGGTAGAAATATGAAAATAGACACGGTGGTACAAAGATAGATTTTTACATGTTGAGTCCTACAACCAGTAAATAATGTGATAACATTAGTTTGAGTTAAACTTCAAATGTTTGTGCTCAGAAAGATAAATTATAAATTGGCGGCGACCAGGTTGTGCTCAAATTGTTTCAGTTTTTTTGTTTTTAGAAGTAAAATATTTAAATTATTGTTTTAAGGCCACTTTCAGCTCCGCGATAAATCTCTACTTATCCCAAATCTCGATTTAAAGATAGGATTGAGCTGTAGAATAAATCGGTTCGGTTTAACTCTAGATTAGCAATAGCGCTACAGGTCGCTCTTTATTAATATTCTTATTAATATATCTTAAACTTACAAACATAGCAAACATGACCACAAAAATAAACAATTTAAAAACATTATAAAATTCATTATACATACTGATTTCTTAAGTTTACGCGAATATTATACATTGAAATAAAACTATTACGTTACGGTTACGGATTCTATCACATACATATACATATTTATTTGCCGTTATTAGAACCTGGAGGTTTTAAGATATACATTTAACTCTCTATTATACCTAACTAAAGTCTAAAACTACAAGTCTAGAAAAAAATATAGGCGGTTCCAACTGAATCTAATCAAGTTAATTTGCATTTCAAACCTTATGTACCCAAACTTAAGATCAAACTGCATAGATTTTTACGAACCAGCACCACCAATCGGCGACTATGTACCGGCGAACGTTATAGTTAATCCGATTAGAATTCACATCGTCTGTGGCACAGCGCGTGCGCGGTAGGTACCCGGGTTTGACAGTCGCGGCACGCGTCACTCGGACATCACTGCGGTGACC